>CM040118.1:213850275-215050275 GCA_022559845.1 Amorphophallus konjac
TGGTTCTGTGGAGTTCTGGGCGAGCTGTGCCCCTATAAAAGGAGGGCTCAGGAACGTACCAGGGGGGTTCGTTCGGAGTTTTTAGTTTTGGTTTTAGTTCTGGGTTTTCTTAGCCTTCGTTACAGGTCTTTCTCTTGCCGTTCTCTGCCGCTCGTGTGTGGCATCCGCAACGATTCGACGGGGAGAAAGTGCAGTGTCGCGTCGCGTGTGGAGCCTTCTAATCCGATCGCTCCCGTCGCTTCAACGTGCAGCTCATCCCGTCCCCAGCTGCCGTGTCCGTGGCGTGAAGACAGGAGGCGTGGTCGCGGCGAGTTTCCTTCTGCATGCGACGTCATGTGCCGTGCATGCAGCGTGGTCACGGCGGGCTTCCTCTGCGGCTGGTTTCTTTTGATGCTTTCAGTTCATTTTTTTTTGGGTTTTCAGTGCGTTGTTTAGCGTTTCCATTCTTAACCGTGTTCTGGGAATTCTTGGAGTTGTAACCTTTGTTTGGAGTTCAATGGAATTTTTAAACCTTTCTACTTTTAGTTCTCTCGTTGGGATTTTTTGATCTCTGAATTCTTTTATTCTCTCGCTGGTGCGTTTGTTTTAGTTCTGGTCATGCTTGGTTTTTCTTTTGGATATGAATTCGTGCTTAGCTTTTGGTTTTCTTTGTTGGGGGTTCTTTCTGGGGCGTTTGTTTTAGTTCAGTTCACGCTTGGTTTTCTTTTGGAGTTACTGTTCCTTTTAGCATCGCAGCCCTCTCTCTCTCTCTCCGGTGTAGCGTCGGCCGTTCGCAGGTGCCGTGGCGGGCTCTCCTCTGCAGTACGGTGTGGCACCCCCGGGTGTGTCCGTTGTAGCCCCTTCTACTGTACCTGAGGCATCCGAGACGGGAGAGAGGAAGTGTTGCGTCCATCCCTAGCAAGCATCCCACGTTGCTGCAGTACCCATGGCGTGAAGACGGGAAGTGGAGAGAGGCAGAGCATCTCCTCTGTGAATCCGTGGGACGTCTCCTTCGGCTGCAGTTGTGGTTCCTCAGCCGCATTTCCTTTTGCAAGTGTTTGGTGTTCACAAGAGAGAAGGGAGAGAACAGCATCGCGTCGTATTTGTTTATTCGTACACTGTTATTCTTTTATCGTGCCTTTGAGTTTCTTTTCTATGGCATTGTTTAGTTCAACTTAATAAGCCATTGATCATAGGTGTCTTGGATTAGATCAACTCATTGTACCCACGTTCTTCCTTTCATATAAGTGTTTTACTTTTATTTGTCTATTCACAATCATCTCTCTTCCTCTAAACATGGTGTTTTTGATGCCTTTATTGCAAGTGTTTAAGTTAACCTTAGTTTCTTAAGTTCATCTGCCTAGATTAGTTGACTTCAATTTATCAACTCTTCCTTTAGTGTTTATTTGTCATTAATTTTTAGTCAAACAAAATACAAGAGTTTCATCTTAAAAATCTGAATTTCCCCGTGGATTCGACTCGGACTCACCGCTTATCTATTTTCCTTTAATTAATTTGTGGGCTGATAATTAATTTTGATAGTGGATGTATTAACGGCATGCATTTTAACTATCATGCATAGACCTTGGGTTCTATGCACAGACTTTGCTTCATTTGCACCGACCCTATTATTTGGGTCTTTCACAGTGTGCACCGACCTTGTGCATACAATGCACGGACCTTGTGCATGCTATGCACAGACCCTGTCCATAATATGCACAGACCTTTTATGTGCTTAGACTTGTCTCTTATATGCATAGACTTGACTCCTTGTGTTAATGGGCTGTGAAAGTTCAGTTTTGCGTTGGAATTAATTGTTAGATTGTGGAAAACTGAACTTGATTCTATTGTGCCTTTTGTAGGATTGATATTTCTGTTAGACATCTGGTATGTCAATGAATGCTGCAAATCTTCTCCAGCTCCTTCTAATCTTGAGTTGGAAATATGATTTTACAAGTGTCCTTCCTGCTTATTTGATCATGTGGAAAGTTGCTATGAAAGCTTAGTTTTGCTGTACTGACTTATTTGAAGTATGAGTGCAACTAGCGAAGAAATTGTTGTATGGCTTGATAAAGAGATGGAAAATGAGTTTGGGTGTGTTTGAGTTGGGCTAGTCATGCCTCAACCAAGTCTGAAATGAAGCATGCAGTTCATGAGTTGGTAATGTGAAAATCCATTCTCATGTGTGGTTGTAGTTCATCATTTTATTAATATGCAGGCTCATGAAGGCTTGTCCTTGATATATTTGTATTAAGTGATTTATATGTCTAGAGTTCGGGCTCAAATGTGTCTCAATCCATTGGACCCATGGTAAGAAATTATGCTTGAATGTATTTCAATTTACCTCGATTAGGGTTTGATGTATTTGGTTCTTAATTCATGCCAATACCTTGTTTTCAATGCATGGTAATTTATACTAAATGTTTGGTTGATGAAATATGGGGTTTCAATTGAGTTTAATTGTGTTTTTATTTCTGTCAGAAAAAGTGTCAACTCCCAGAGTCGACACTTATTTTGTTCTGTTCTGGTTCTGTGTTTTTTTTAACAAACCAGACAGAAAGTGTCGACTCTTAGTATCGACACTATGTGTCATGTGTGATGTTTTGTGTTCGGGACAGAACACCTTGACAAAAGTGTCGACTCTAAGAGTCGACACTTTGTCTGCTGCGTCCGGATCGGTTTTCGAGTTTGGTTTCGAAATGCCCATTTCTTGGTCCGATTTGCTTGGGCTTTTTACCCTATTACCCTTAGGGTTTATATCAATGTTTGTATGTGGTTTGGTGAGGCTTTTGCTGGGGTAAAATGGTCTTAATGGGTTGTTTTCTCTTGGCTATATGAAGCCACGAGTACTTCGACGGGAAGATATCCTTGCGCTAATATTGCTATATCTGCTTGGGGGGAAAGGAGAAAAGGGGGGCGACGCCGCCCTACTTGTAGGAGGAAGAAGAAGAAGAGGAGGAGGACGTCGACCACGAGCTGATCTCTGTCGATCTGTCTCAGCTCTGAACGCATTTCTTGAAGACTCATCCTTGGACGTCTCCTACGGGCTTGGTCGAGTTCCACTCCGTGAAGAAAACTCTCCGGCGCACCCTACTTCTCCATTGGACGAATTTCAGTGCAAATTTTAGGGGGATTCTTCTTCTCTCATCTCTACTCTTCTATTTGAGCATAGATAGCTGTTTGGGAGTGTCGCGCGGGTTTTTATATGCCGATTAACCGGGGTGGGGGAAGGGATACATCGGTGAAGGAAAATACGGGAGTTTGATGTATCTCGGTATCCTCCTTACGGGTGCATGCCTCTCACGGTGGTACCGGGCACTCTCCTTTCACGGAAAGTCAAAAAGGGTCGAATGACACAGAAGTGTCAAGATAAAGGTTAACCGGACAGGGTGCGGGAGTGCCAGTCGATCTCTCGACAATCACTCATGGGACCAAGGTTTGACCGGGGAAGTGCCACCAGGGCGCGGCACGTGGGCTCGGGCGATCGGGCGACACGTGGAGAGAGGGGTTCCATGGGTGCGAGTGCGTAGGCGATTGCGGGAATCATGTACAGGACGTCTTTCCCCACCGGCAGTAAGCAACCGGTGTTTATTTACATCAGATTGAATCCGAATACCTTCGTTCCATGCTGAAGAGAAGTTTGTATATGTGTCTGAAGCCATGGGTGGAGGGCTGGGGGCGTTCAATAGCTAGGGGTGTGTGTTGGACCGAGGGCTGTTTACTGGGGGTTAGGGTGTCAGGCACGGATGCCGAGTGGTGTAGATAGAAGACTGAAGGACGGGACGTGTGTGCGAGAGCACTCGTCTAATCGGCAGTGCTGTGCTGAGACGAATATTTCTTTACAGGAAATCCGTAATGGCTAAAGTACAACTGGCGCATGCCACGGGATAACTCCAACGTGTTAGTCGGTCCCCGGGTCGATGCGTGATGAGTGAGCACTTATGCGTTTTACAGAGGGCTCTTCCCGTGACGTGGGCCATGGCCGCATTGCCGAACGGGGGCCTATGACTAGATAACTTAGGGGATACATCGATCCGGTATCTTGGCAAGGGTCGGTCGCGACTCGAGTTGAGTGGTCGGACATGGCCTCGTAACTGCGAGTAAGCATGACGTCATGGCACGCGTGTGGTTGCGATCGACGGGCGTGCAAAGGGAAGTCCCGACATGAGGGGACGTCCGCTCGTATCACGACATCTCACGTACAGTGGGTGTTGACTTGTGTGTGACGGCTACATACGGCATGAGGGGAGTGCGAACGACATATCCCCGGCGTAGTAGACCGTCGAACAAGTCACCCACACACAATTCTCCTTTGCCCATTGTGGATTGCCGAGTAGGGATCCACTTAAAAGAGGAGAAAATGAAAACTCGATGTGACTAAAGGCTAATAAGGGGCATGAAACGTGCAAATAGAGAAAAGAGCATACGTAGGATGCTAAAGGGATGTGATCGCCAGAGGGGTTACCTCAATGAAAAGAAATGATCGCGTGTACCTTGTACGAGGCACGGAGACCGTGAATCGTCGAGAGCGGGAAATGGCGGGTTGCTTCTTCCTCCCCCTTCGGTCGGCTGACGGAGAGGGCTTTCTTAATTACCCTTGTAAAACAACGACAAACAAGTAACGAGTGGATCAGAAAGACGAATGTGCAGTATTCAATTCTAACGATGCAAGTAATGAAATGATGGCAGGACACACACCTGGTTGGTGTTGTCTTTTAAAACCCCTCTCGGACATGAGTAGGAGGAAAATGCTTATGATGAATTGCGATTATGCCAACGTAAGAACGGGAAGAGACTCCCTCATAAAAAGGGGGGGTGGAAGATATGATATGATGAATGCAAGATAACTAGGAAAGAAGAGAGGAGAATGGCTTATTGGATGGTCGATGGCGAGGCCCGGTAGAGCTTCGGCAGCGCAAGGACGACGCGGGAGCGCGATGGGCGAAGGCGGCCTTTCTCCCACGAGCACGGGCACCCAGGAATCCGGCAGAACTTCCCCCCCCCCCTACAAAACACCCGCAGGTTAGAAATAGAATTCGGCAGCCTATCGCTCTCTTTTTTTTTTCGACCCTGAACTGAGGGGGGGTAACCCTCTATTTATAGAGTTCCGGAGGATGGAGGCGTCCAGGGGCCTGGACGCCTCCATCATTTGGATCTTTTTTAAACGACAATCTGACAAGCTGACGGGTAGTCAGTGGCCAGGGACATCCGTGACCTGGATGATGGAGGCGTCCAGGGGCCTGGATGCCTCCATGACATTGGATTCCTTTCAAACTACAAGCCAGCCAACAGATAGTCGGGGATCAGGGGTGCTCGTGAGCTGAACGATGGAGGCGTCCAGGGGCCTGGACTCCTCCATAATTTGGAATCTTTTCAAACGACAGGCCGAGCAACGGTCAGGCAGTGGTCGGGGATGCCCGTGAGCTGATTGATGGAGGCGTCCAGGGGCCTGGACGCCTCCATAACTTGGATTTTCTTCGAACGACAAACTGAGCAACGGTTAGTCGATGGCCGGGGGTCGCCCGTGAGCAGGTTGATGGAGGCGTCCAGGGGCCTGGACGCCTCCATAACTTGGATTTTCTTCAAACGACAAACTGAGCAACGGTCAGTCGATGGCCGGTGGTCGCCCGTGAGCAGGTTGATGGAGGCGTCCAGGGGCCTGGACGCCTCCATGATTTTTTAATTTTTCTATTATTTTATATATATATGAATTTATGGAGGCGTCCAGTCTCCTGGACACCTCCAAGATTTTTCACGGAAAAATTCAAAAAAATATAAAAAAATTCAAAAAAATAGGAAATCACCAGAGTAATTAAAAATGTGAAGGCCGCCTTGGGGTATCATAGTGTAATATGAGATTTAGTCAAGAACGGCGTGTCTACAGCTACCCCGCCTTGGCGTCTGCTTTGCAAGGGAGTGACACGTAGTGGAATGGTATTGAGGTGAAGTGGAATGGAGTGAGAATGGACTGAAAAGTAGATGCCAAGGTGTGATGAGACACGCTTTCAACATTATGATTTTTGGAATGTTTTCAGAGTTTTCAACGAGACGACCTGGGAGAAGGTCTTTCGAAGTCAACAATTGTTTGGACGGAAATCAAACAAGGAAGGAGAAAATGTGCGCTCAGGCACGAGTAGAAAAAGGGACCAACTTCTCTGTGTGGAAGTACCTGGGCTTTAAACCTACAGGTTTCACCTTAGGGAGCGGTTACCAGCCAATGTAGAAGTGCTGCGGCCAAGATGGGTCGAATGGAGTAAAAGTAAAGGAATATTTGAGGATCAATCCAAACAAGGGTCTCCTTTGGAAGAACAGCGTGGGGCTGTCTCAAGGAAACTCAGTACTTCATTCGGAATGGAATATCTCATATTATGAGAATTTAAGCACAGCGACCTTCGCAATTGAATTACTTTGAATGATTTTCCACAATGGAATCAAAGTCCTACATGAATACATGTTGGGTTTAAAGAAAAATTAAAAACAACCTAAAATAGAAAATAGCCAAGGATAATATTGTCAACTTGTTAAGAACGGGTCAGGATACCGATCCGGTAAGCTGATACTGAGCTGGGGCCCGTTTATCCACGCACCAACTCACTGAATGGAACCGTCGTCCCCATACTGTCACCAGTTAACGGCCTATCCGTACAACCCAAATTCTTCTGGAATCATCACTATTTTTGTTGAAGGGGAACTCAAATCCCAGATCCGTTCGGGTCGCAAGGTCCTTGACGTGTTCTAATAGCGTAAATATCATATAGTATGATGCTTGACACGGGGAACCAAACACTGAAGGATGGTATACAAGATAGGGCGAAAAACGTCCGTTGGTAAAACCTGCACAGACCATCATAGATTAAATACATCATAAAGTAGCAGAAATATAGCAGAATCGTGCCACAGTACAAGGATAAAACACTGACGACTTGGACACTCATGTGACACGTCCCGTCCCGTAGCACCTCTCCTTTCCTATAAGTACCTCCCTTAGGCTAGTTTATTCAAATGTACCAAGGGGAGTTTTGAAGGTTCAGGAGGAGGAGTAGAGGAGGGTCTAGGGATTTCAGGATGGAAGGAGAGTCTTCCCGCGTTGTGAAGAGGGGCAGGCCTAGCAGTGAGATCAGGCGACTTTCCGACCTCGAGGGTCATCTGAGTGGGACGATCCAGTCGCATATGGTAAGTTGATTTATTTCAAATTTATTGCATGGACTCTCTCCTCACTTTCCTTCCTTTCTCTTCTTCTTTCCAGCCGTATCCACTCTTTCCGGGCCCGAGGAAGTTTTCCAAACTGCCATGGCTTTCAGAGCTGACTTCCAACATCTCCATTGGCATGAGGGCTATACTCTCGAAGTGGCATCTTCAAGGGCTCCTTATTCACGCCAAACACTACGAGAGAATCCGTATGGACTGGGTGACTATGGGTGCCTTAGTGGAGATCTGGCATCCCCAGACCCACACTTTCATCTTCCCGACGTTCGAGGCAACCATTCTCCTCGAGGAGGTGGAACTTCTGCTCGGATTGAAGAAATTCAAGAGTGACGGGAAGACGAGGCCTATGCGAATGTTGACAAGGGCGACTTCCGAGAGCATCCTTGGAAGCTTCATGCCGTCCGATGCAGTCAGAAAGGTCCGCACTCAAAAGGGAATTGACATGCAAAGGCTCGCGGTATGGGTTATGGATGCCCTGAAAGGGTCACCAGACGATGATCACTTGGAAGGAGTCATGAAAGGTTTTACCATCTGTCTGGCGGGGGCTCTTCTGTTCCCTTATGCCGACAACATAGTGGAGGAGGACCAACTGAGTGCTATCCACTGGTTTTGGAGTGGCAAGAGGGTGGGACCTGCCGTCCTCGCCTATCTTTACAGCGGCCTTACTGCCTCGAGCATGGGTAAGCCTCCTTTTGGTTGTGCACTTGTCCTGAATTGCTGGCTGGATTTGTATTTCAAGTTTGATCACCGTGAGGGAATGCCAACCGCTTCGAAGCTCTTCCAACAAAGCCCGCTTCATCACATAGCCGACGTGTTAGGATTTGGTGGCACTGTAGCGAACCGTGTTCCGTGGCTGAAGAAACGTGAAGACTGGCGGTCTCACTTCCGCATCGTGACACAAAGCTTCTTCACTTGCGCACCGGCATGTTTGCTTTCGCTTGATCTCCTCATGAGGCCCTCTCCCGAAGTTGATCTTCAACTGATCGGCGCGACCGAGTTCGTCCTTTATAATGCGCATCGGTGCTGCCTCCAGATTGACATCCCACGCCATTCGTTCCCGCTACCGACTGGCATCGTTCCTTTGAAGAAGAGGGAGTTGGGCACTGAAGCGGACGCGAAGGAAGCGAAGGCCGTCAAAGCACCCTGGAAGACAAGTGTTGCGGGAAAGGCCTTAGTGCATGTGGGGCAAGAATGCGAGCTGTGGAGGGCTTATGTAACTGAACTGGGGAAGTTAAGGCCTAAGGCGCCTAAGCCCCTGATGTAGCTCATTCTGCTTTTCTGATGGAATAAAATCTGGCATTTGGATGTTTTGGACCCTTGTCCCCTTAATTATTATTTTTTTTGGTGATTTTTCTTTTTCTTTGTGTTTTTATTTTGTGCTTTTGTTTGGATTATATACATACTCTTGTCTTATTTCTCTTTTATTATTATTATTTTTTGAAATTTTTATTATGGGGGCATCCAGGGGCCTGGACGCCCCTAATTTTTTATTTTTCGTTTCGAAATTTATATATATATATATATATATATTTGGGGGCGTCCGGGGTCCTGAACGCCCCTAATTTTTTATTTTTTTAATCTTTTTAGTTTTTATTTTGGGGGCGTCCAGGCGCCTAGACGCCCCTAATTTTTTGAATTTTGAAAAAAAAATAAAAAACGTGGGGGCGTCCAGGCGCCTGGACGCCCCAAATAAGGTGGATTCTATATATATGGGGGGGGCCTCCCCCACTTGCTCATTTACTGTTCATTCAGACGACCCAGTCAAACCAGACGACCCATTCTTAGTCCCAATGGAGCAAGGAGGCTTGAGCCAGGGTGGAGAGAAGCGGAAACGATGGGCTCGTCGTCCGAGGAGGCTGAGGGATGATGCCGAGGAGGCTGCTGCGGCGGAGGAGATTGCCGTGGAGGAGGAGGCTCCTCCTTTGACCGTAGAGGCTGCAGTAGATGCTGGTGACGCGGGAGAGGACGATCATGACCCGGTAAGCCCTTCGGAACTTCAATCTGTTGGTTTAATAGGCTGGATAGGCGGACGAGAGGCCGTGTGGTGAGGGCCGGTGAGTGAGGGAAGGAGGTGTCCAGGGGCCTGGACGCCTCCACATTTTCTTTTTTCTTTTTATTTATTTATTTATTCACGTAAATAATAAAAATAAGATTAAAAATAAAGAGGCGTCCAGGACATAGGACGCCTTCATGACAATATATATTTTATTTATTTATTTTTTGTTTTTGTTTTTGGGTTTTTCTAAAAATAAAATAAATAAAATAAAGAGGAGGCGTCCAAGGGGTTGGACGCCTCTAAGAAAACATAAATATTTTAAAAATAAAATAAAACATAAAATAAATAAGTAGCATATACAGTGTTATTGTTTATTACTATCCATGTTGCTGATGTGTTCTTTTGTTGGTTTTGTGGTGTGCAGGGCGTGATGAAGAGCCGGATCAGCTGGTCCCTAGTGGTGGCAGCATACCGTGGGCTGCCAGACTTCCAGAGGGCGCGTGTGGACGCCATGGGCTTTGGAGCCTTCCTCAGGATCGAGCCCTTCCGGCTCGACCTTCCTCTTATCCAGGCATTGAGGGAGTGGTGGCATGCGCTGAGTCGGGCATTTCTGATGCCTTGGGGGCACATGGTGCCGACGCTTGAAGACGTAGCTCAGATCACCGGGCTACGAGTTGATGGAGAGGCGGTCAGCAGGGTCACCTACCTCGACTACCGAGAGAGTGCCCTGGACCTGCTGTGGTTAGAGACGAGCGTGACTGATAGAGCCAGCAGGGTAGTCGGCCGAGTGGAGATCATGGAGGTGCTCGGATTCGGTGACCCGCGCCAGCGGGTTAGCGAGACTGGAGCGGAGTTTCTGGCACGACTGGAGGGAGATGCCCGTGCAGCTTTCACCCAGGACCCGAGCGAGCGGGAGCTGGTGGATCTAGACCTCCGGAGGTTTCTTTTCTTCTTCCTGGGCCGCCTTCTGCTGGGGATGAAGGGGGATGGCATCCACTGCCGCTTCCTTGGGATCCTGGCGGACCTTGACAGAGTGGGGCACTATGTGTGGGGAGCGGCTCTGCTTGCCCATTTGATTGATGATCTCTCCCAGACTTCAGAGAGGGAGACGACAGTCAGTGGCTTCGCACCTTTTCTCCAGGTACACAATTTATTTATGCATTTTACCGTAGTTAAATATGCAATTTACTCATGCTAATGATGTATGATGGATGCAGGTGTGGAGTTATTACTACTTCCCGATGCGAAGGGCCAGGCAGGGGAACAAGAGAGCCATTCCTCTAGCGCGACAGTGGAGGCCGGTCGTGGTAGCGGCACCACATAGCTACCAGCTGGCGTCACTTCGTCGGGAGCTGAGCGAGTATCCCGAGGCCATGGTATGATGCGTATGATTTTTTTTGTGTTTTTATGCATGTGACTGAATGGTAACTAACATGATGTATGTATGGTGATGCAGGTGGTGTGGAGACCCTACCTGGGCATGGGCGACGCTAGCCAGCCTTGGGTTGTAGCGGGTCTTCCTCGTTTCAGGCTGGACGTGTGGGTCCATTGCCTGAACGAGATCGAGCCGCTTCGGCTGAGGCTGGTTATGAGGACGTTGGGGCTAGCCCAGGAGTGGGTTCATGTAGATGAGCCGGCCCGCATCGGGCGGAAGACCAAGGGGAAGGCGAAGATTGTGGACTGGCGTACGCGCTTCCTGGCACAGTACCAGGACTGGCAGCAGGGCGGGGTCCCAGTGGTGTCCCATGTACAGGACAGTACTGATTACCTGAGACGGTACCGGGCTACGTACGGGGACCGCCTCTTCCTTGGTGGTATGGCAGGGCTAAGTGAAATGAAAATGCTTCACCCTTCTATATGTATATGCTTATGGCACTAACTTATGTGCAATGCAGGATGCTCGTGACAACATGATCGCCGACCTGCGGGCCCAGTTGGCGGACGCCAGGCAGCAGTTGGTGGCCATCCGACAGGAGTTGGAGATCCTGGTGAGTCTATGCAATGCATTTTTGTGAATTGGATTTTTGATACTTAGCCTCTAACTGTCGTTTGCCCCGTGTTTCAGTGGGCCCACCAGGCAGCAGCAGCCGGGACGGCTGGTGGAGTGGGTTCCAGTTCGTGGGGCCCTCCCCCGGAGATCTCTGCCCTTCAGGAGCAGCTGGCGTATGCGGTGGCTCGGGCTGAGGAGGCCGAGCGTGACCGCGAGGCTCGAGTGAGTGCTTGCTTGGCCCTGACCCTCTTCTAGCTGTTTTCCTTCCATCACTGCTCTCTTATGGTGCATGCGTGTTTGGACAGGTGGCCGAGATTCGGGAGGCCCTGGCCCGTGCTGTTCGTGCCGAGCAGGAGCGCGATGCTCGGGTGGCGGAGCGTGACGCCCGGATTGTGGAGCTAGAGGAGGAGCGGCGACGGGAGGCTGAGGAGCTCCCTCGTGACGTGTTGGATCTGCGGATTGCCCTCGAGCTGTCGAGGAGAGAGGCGATGAGAGAGAGAGAGGAGAGGGAGAGGGATAGGGAGATCCTAGAGAGAGAGAGGGAGAGAGATAGGGAGATCCTAGAGAGAGAGAGAGGGAGAGGGATAGGGAGATCATGGAGAAAGAGAGGGAGTACAGGAGGGCAGAGCGACATGGAGATTGGGACGAGAGGAGGGCCTTGGAGGCCCAGGTGAGGGAGCTCCGACTGAGTCTTGGCACGGCGGAGGGGAGACTTCGGGAGAGTGAGGAGCGGTATCAGAGGGCGAAGGAGCGTGGGGCGCGACTTCGTCAGTCTGGTTCCTTTTCCGTGGGCAGCTTTCTAGTTTCTTCGGCCGAGGAGCGTCGCCGCACCTTGGAGGCTGGCATGGTGCCCCCTGGGGAGGCGAGCACGGCTTCTCAGGGTTCACAGAGGTCGCAGAGGCCCCCTAGGGATCCCCGTCAGAGGAGGGAGGAGAGAGATGACCAGGAGGGTGATGGTGAGAGTTAGAGAGTTGCTTGTACGCTCCACCCTCCTTACTGCATGATGTACTTTCGACTATTATATGAAAATAGCTTTCTTGTGTTGTGTGTACCTTTCCTCTCTCACTTTTCTGCTGCACCGAGTTATTTCGAGGCATGCCTTACGAGACTTTGCCCTGAACAGCGGGGAACTGCGCTTTGCACGGGGATTCTGTTTCCTTTCTCCCTTTTTTGGGCGTGTCCAGGCGCAAGGACGCGTCTCAATCCTTGATTTCAAATTTAAAGCGTCGGGTGGCCTTTCTTCTCCCATGCCTTACCCGCAAACGAGCCCGCCTTCCGCCTAAACTCGCTTGCCCCCTTTTCGTCTTCGTCCTCTTTTGATCGATGGAGTTCGGTGGGCCCGACCATGGTGAAGGTGGAGAGGGACGAGGAACTCCTTGCCCGAGGAGGGACACGCAAGAACACGGAACGGCGTCCATGAAGGAGGAAGGGCCGCTTCGGGCCCCCGAGGGACCCGAGGGGCCTGATGGTGCGGAAGGAGGTGAACACGGTCTGGTAGGTCCTCGGATCTTCTCCTTTGATCCATTTTGAGTTTTGAAGCGAGCCGTGCGAGGGGGAAAGGGTTCGGCGAGTGTTACACTCAAATGATGGACGCATCCTAGACAGGGGACGCATTCTTTGTTATGATGCGAGGCCCTTTTTTCTTGGTGCAGGACATGGCGAGGATCCTGGGCCTGGCCGATGAGTGGGCGAGTGCAGACGAGCCGAGTCGTGTCAAGAAGGAGAGTCGTGGCAAGGCGAAGCTCGAGGATTGGCGCATACGTCTCCCTGGACAGCAAGGGAGCATACTGGTGCAGGATAGTGCCGACTTTCTGCGGCGGCAGAGAGAGAGTTATGCGGGGCTTCCCCAAGCCGGGGATACGCGCGACGTCAACGGGTCGCGTGCCCAACTAGTCGAGGTCAGGCGGCAGCTGGCCGCCACTCAACAGGAACTGTCTCTCCTGGTAAGCTAAGTGCTGCATTTTCTGTTTTTAAATGTGGAGCTTAGCTGACGGCTATTGTTTGTTCGTTCTAGCGTGCCCAGCAGACAGCGATGGTGGGAGTGACTGGCGGCGCATCTTCCAGTTCCTCGGCCCCTTTCCTCGAGATTGCCTCCCTTCGGGAGCAACTTGCTGGTGCGGTGGCTCGGGCTGCCCGGGCGGAAGAGGAGCGTGATTCCTGGGTGGCGACTGTAGCTGAGCTGCGACATCGCGGTGAGGAGAGACCTTCTCCAGACATCCTGGAGTTAAGGGTTCTTCTGCAGATGATGAGGAGAGAGGCAGAGAGAGAGAAAGCCGAGAGGAGGTCCGAACGACAGCGGGATCAGACCGAGAGGAGGGCCTTGGAGGCCCAAGTGAGGGAGCTCCAGCTGGGCCTTCAGGCCGTCGTGCAGAGGCTAGGAGGGATGGAGACGCGCTACGAGAGAGCGCGAGAGTTCGGGGAGCGACTGCGCCAGTCTGGTCACTTTGCCGCTAGTGGCTTCTTTGCCACGCCAAGGGAGGAGCAATGAGTCATTGCTGTGGAGCCGGCGCCATGAGGCGAGGCGGGTGCTACTGCACGGGGATCCCGGAGGCTTCTGAGGGACCCTCACCTCAGGAGAGAGGAGAGGGACGCCTAGAGGGACGAGCATGAAGATAATGGCACGAGTTGGCGAGCCAGTGGACCCGCCTCATCTCTATGACTGTAGTGTTTATGACAGCTTATGTAGAATGGAGTGATTTGATTTTCTGCTGCTTGTTTGTTCTCTTGTGCGTTCCTTCTTCCCTACACTTCTTCTCCTTTGCATTGTTCCCATGTGATGGGTCTGTCGAGACTCCACCCCGAGCGGAGAATCGCGTCTTGTTGTGACCATTTTCCACGGGAATCTACCGTCAAAGTCAATAATGACGGCCCTAGTCCCTTTTCCCGGATGTTGTGTCAAATTTTGCGGACGTCCTCCAAAACATGATAGGGTATCCCTAGACAACATAGGGGGCTAGTCGTCATATTCTTCGTCCAATCAATCACCCTGTGCGAGCGGTGAAGTGACACACGGGACCGCATGGTAGGTGCCTCATCACGAGGGCTATCATTAAAGGTGATGAGGCAATCTTGGCCTGCACTCCTTCCATTTCTATAAATTCTTGTCCCTTTTATCCTCCCAGGTATATCGAGAGCTAACTCGAGGAGCACAAGTTTTCACGGGAGAGGAGGAGTTCAAAATTCCAAGAGTTGGATGGACGGCGAATCTTCCCACTCCTCGAAGAGAAGCAGGTCCAGTGGTAGTAGTTCCAGGAGGCTTTCGGATCTCGAAGGGCACTTTAGCGAAAGGGCCCAATCACAACTCGTAAGCCAAGTTTTCCTGCCCTTTTTTCCATTCTTTTCTTTCTTCCTTTCTTTCTGACCAAACCTCCTCTCCATTCCCTGCATGCGTAGAGTGTGATGAAATCACAGATCTCATGGGAGTTGGTAGTGGCAGCATACCGAGGTCTCCCAGATTTTCAGAAGGCCAGGCTAGACGTGATGGGTTTTGGCACCTTTCTTCGGATCAAGCCGATCCAGCTCGACCTGGTCCTGATCCAAGCCTTGTGTGAGAGATGGGACCCAGTGAGTCGGGCATTCCTGATGCCCTGGGGGCACATGGTGCCCAGCTTGGAGGATGTGGTCCGGATCATAAGCCTGAAGGTGGAGGGCGAGGCAGTGACCGGGGTCACTTATGCGGATTACCGAGAAGGTGCTCAGAAGCTACTGGGTTTGGACCTAGATGGTCGGAAAAATAGGTCGGTAGCTAGGGCGTCCCTCATGGATGCATTAGGGCTCACCGACACTCGTCAGCGGGACGATGAATCCTCAGAAGATTTCATGGAAAGGATGTAAATAGGATGCCGTGCCGTGTACTGCACAGATTTCGGCAACTGGGAAAGATGCAACATAGATTTGAGGAGATTTCTCCTCTTCCTTTTGGGGAGATTGGTATTGAGCTCAAAAGGGGACGGTATCCAATGTCGCTTCCTGGAGCTGCTGTCAGACCTTGAAAGAGTAGGGTACTACGCCTGGGGAGCTGCCATGCTGGCGCACTTGTTTGCAGGCCTGTTCCAAGAAGCGGATCGTGAGATGGCTTTGAGTGGTTTTACACCATTTATCCAGGTATTTTTGGTTTTGCTTGTTTTGTATATTTTTTTGTGTTTTTGCAAGGTACTGATGACCTGCGCCGAGCAGCTGTGGAGCTATTATTACCTCCCCATGGGGAGAGCTCGGCATTGGCGACCCGCGATGGTGCCGCTAGCCAGGCGGTGGGAACCCATCATGAGTGCGGCACCCCTGACCTACCAACTGATGGTGCTAAGGCGGGAGCTACAGGAGTTCCCTGTAGCAATGGTAAACAGGAGACCCTACTCAGACATGGTCGATGTCGACCAGCCGTGGGTTCTAGCAAGTCGTGCCCGGTTCGGACGGGAACTGTGGATGCACTGCCTGAATGAAATCGAGCCGCTTCGGTTACGATTGGTTATGAGGACTTTGGGACTGGCTCAAGAATGGGTGGATTCAGCTGCGCCACCTCACGTTGGGAGAGAGACGCGAGGACCGGTGACCTGCATTGACTGGCGTGTGCGATTCCCCTAACAGTACGAAGACTGGTAACGAGGTGGCATAATTGTGGAATCGCAGGCACGGGATAGCGAGGATTACCTGCGTCTATACAAGACAAGGTACGCAGAGCGGTTCCAACCCCGGGGACTTGCGGAGGTAGGTCTCCCCTTTTTCTCTTTTCTTCTTTCTCCTTTTTTGGGTTTTCCGGTGGAAATGCCGACTTGTATGGCTGCAGGATATCCGTGATACGATGATAGCGACTTTACGAACTCGCTTGAGAGAGATGGAGCAACGGTTGGGCGATGCCCGCGGAGCTACGAGCGCCTTGGTAGGTGTACAGTGCGTTCCTAATTAAAACCCCATATTCCAGAAGTTGGCTGCTAATTCACGCGGTCGTAGCATGCCCAGATTGGCGCGGCTTCCCCAGCGATGGGAGTAGGTGGTGCCTCTTCCAACTTGTGGATTCTCACCTCAGAACTTGACTTGCTTCATGAGCAACTTACTCACGCCATGCAGTGTGCTGCGGAGGCACAAGGGATGCTCCGTATACAGGTAAAAGTTTCAGTGTTGAGTTCTTTTTGTTTACGCCTTATCGCGTATCTGAGATGGTACACTCGGCAGGAAAAGGAGATGGAAGAAGCGCTTGCCCAAGCTGCGCAGAGGGAGGCTAGGATAGCAGAACTGGAGAGGGAACTGCGGCGTCATCCTGATGACGACTCCTCTAGGGATGCCGTGGAACTGAGGATCACTCTCCAGTTGGAGAGGGAAGACCGTGAGAGAGAACGTACAGAGAGAGAAAGAGACGCAGAGAGAGAAAGAGCCAACAGATTGACTGAAAGGGAGGAACGAAGGGCCATGGAGGCCCAGTTGTTCGAACTCCGAACCAGCCTTGGTCTTGCTGAACAGTGGCTGAGAGATGGTGAGGAGCGCTACCGAAGAGCACGAGAGCGTGGCTTTCATGTTGGTAGCTTCTCTGCTGCTTCCGTGGATCAACGCCGGGGTGTGGGAATAGGAAGGGGAGTACAGAGCGGTAGGAGTACCGCTTTTCTTAGTTGGGTAGCACCTTTGAGAGCGTTTTACCCGGAGAGTAGTGGGACGAGTAATGCAGAGAGAGAGAGGGCGAAACTTGATGTAATTTTTTTGGTTTTTTGGAATAAAATACAAGGTTCGGTTTGTTTGGTTTTCACCTTTGCTTCTGTTGCCTGAATCCCTGCACACATCACTGAAACAAACAAATCAGAATTTCTGTTCTGACTTGGCCCCTTGCTCAATAAGCAAATGGTCACATTGACTGTCCTTGATAACTGGTCAAGGGGCCAAGTCTTTATTTAGCGAAGGCAAGGGAAAGATGCGGTGATGATAAATGCGATAGGCAAGCACACGAATGCAAGCGGTATTAAAAGTGAGATGCTGCACGCAAATGCAATCATGCAAAATTGATTTGTTTTCTTTTTTATATTTGGCATTTTTTTTGTTTTATCATAAAAAAGATTTTTTTGTTTGCAAATATGTACATTTTCTTTTTTTTTCTTTTTTGTTGTTTTTATCATTTCAATTTTTTTGTTGCTAATGCCAGGCAAGCACCCAAATGGCACCTAACCTACGTGAGAACAGGGGTTTCTTATAACCTCCCAGGTATCCTAAGTGCACATCTAGGTTGATTTGGGCCTCTAGACCCCTCGAATGATGATCACGCCGGCTAAGACTTACCCTGATGACAATACCGTCATGTCATGCTTAGGCTCCCAGTCGCTTCCGACCACAGGGATTCACCCAAAAGGTGTTTGAGGTAAGAGATTTGCCCGACCCGAGTCTGTTTCCTCACAACTCCAGATGGTATATGATGGAACACCCTGGAACCCCAATGACCAATCGCGCGATGCTGACCCGGAATCAGACGCCGTCGCACCCATAGGTGACGCGCTTGCATTGGCCTAAGCCCCAGGTTAAACAAGAAGATATCAAGGTGGTAAACAGGGGTCTTGACCAGCCAGAAACACGGAGGCTCCTTCGCAGCGATAGCTTTTACTTTTCAAAGTAGGCAACCAAATGTGTATATTAAAATAAGGTCGCAGACCCTGGGCAGTTTTCACCCTTCAGAAACTCCATCGAACCTTCATCTTTAGAGGGAGAAGGAAGAGTGTAGGGGATAAACCTCCTGAGAGGACCGGCAAAGCCGTTAACCCGGCGAGCGAATAAGGGCCCATTAACTCTTTCCTTTCGGACAACTTCGGACCAAATCTTGAGCATTTACATTCCACGGCCCCTTTTGTGGATTCATACTTTTGCTTTGAGGGGTTCCGTTTATCACAACAGGCACGGTCACGACCAGGCTTTTCTCTTGATTTTGATTTTGTATTTCTTTTTGTGAGGGAGATATAGTCGTTTGACGTTTGTGGGCTCCCTTTTCGTATGCCTGCGGGGACACTGCCCTCTTCTCGTGCTCTGATCGATGCTCGAGGAAATGGATCCTACTCTTGCCTTTGGGGTTCGAGTTTCGGTTTCTCATGCTCAGCGTTTTAAGGGCGCCGACTATCTCATTTGGTCGAAGAGAAGAGAATAAAGATTACAGCTTCCGGAGATCTTCTGGGTGGATTCCCACCGTAGGTGATGCTACCGATTTTTTTTGAATAAAATACATAAGTGAGCACATGTTAGCTTCCTTCGAGCGAGCATAGGCCGACGTGGCCGGATAGGGATCTCCACGGTTCTGGCAAATCAAGACCCGGTGCCTACCAAGCCTTAATGGCCCCTATCCTATCATGAAGGTTAGATGCAGCGACTTGACTACATGGTGACCACCAGGCATTGGCATTTTGAATTTTCCATATTTTTAGTGGTTTTCAATATTTCTTTATTTTTGATATTTTTTATCTTTTCATCATTTTTTTTGTTTTGTGCTAAGGGTAGTATTTCTTAAGATAAAGCCCATTCCAAGGGTGGGATAACTCGGTCCCTTCGGCGTTGACTAGCTTGTAGGCGTTGCCAGGGTATACGGCTTGAATTACAAATGGTCCTTCCCAATTGGGTTGGAGCTTAGAACGCGGCCCTCCAGGTTTGACAAAAATTCTTTTTACGACCATCTCACTGACTTTGAATTTTCTCTCAATGACTTTCTTTTGGTAAAAGCGAGCGAGTCTATTTTGATACACACGCGCGTGTTCGGCAGCGGCCAGCCGCTTCTCATCCAAGAGTTCCAACTGGACGAGGAGTGAATTACGACGATCGTCGAGGGGAAATTCCTCGTCCAATTGTACCCTGAGAGAAGGGATCAGAGTTTCGTACGGGACTACCGCTTCCATACCATAAGTAAGGGTAAATGGAGTCTGCCCGGTGGGGGTACGGATTGAAGTGCGATAGGCTCATAGGGCTTCGATAAGTTTTTCTGGCCAGTCTGAAAACTTACTAGACTCGCAGGTTTTTTTGATGATTTTGAGCAATATTTTATTGGTGGCCTCCGCTTGGCCGTTACCTTGTGGGTAATAAGGCGATGAATGATGCAATGCAATTGCGTACCTTTTGCAGAGGTCCTGTAGGTCCTGAGAAATGAACTGTGGCCCATTGTCGGTGACGATTGTGCTTGGGACGTCGAATCTGGCGAGGATGTTCTTCATGATGAACTTGCAGACTGTTGACGCCTTGATTTTCGCGTAAGCTTCAGCTTGGGCCCATTTGGTGAAGTATTCTGTCGCAGTAAGGATGAAAGATTTCTGCTTGGTGAGGGAATTGGGATCACCTAGGGGTCTAATGATGTCGAATGCCCACATGGAGAAAGGCCACGGGGAGGATATTGGATGAAGTGAGGAAGATGGTGAATAGATTTTATCGGCGTGAAGTTGACACTTGACACACCTACGGACATAGACAGCACAATCCTCTTCCATAGTGGGCCAGTAAAAGCCTTACCGAATGATCTTCTTGGCGAGCATCTGACTATTCACGTGGCCACCGCACACACCCGAGTGCGTCTCCTCTACACATTTCCAAACCTCATCGTCAGTAAGGCTCCTCCTATAGAGTAGACCTCCAACCAAAGTATATTTCTGAGCCACCCTTCTTATGGCTTTCTTGTCCTCTGTGGTGGCCCCTTCAGGATAAGACTGGTCTTGGCAGTATTTGACGATTTCATAGAACCATGGTTTCTCTTCATCAGCCAGTTCTTCTTCAGCCTCTGCCAACATGATTTCCCTCTTTTCAAGGATATCTTCCTGCAGGATCTTCCTTGCTATCCTGTCTTTGATATTTACGTAGGAAGCATCATCGATTGCAGGGGCGTGAAGTTTGTAGATGGAAATGGACTCAAACCATCTTCCTAGAGGGAACCTTATGGATGATGCCAACGAGGCGAGGGCATCGGCGAGAATATTCTGATGACGAGGGACATGAACAAAGATCAGTTTGGTGAATAGTTTGGCAAAGGCAGCAGTGAGTTCTTGGTATGGCTTGAGTTTGGGATCGCGAGTGCGATATTTAGTGAGCACCTGGCGAAGGATGAGTTGACTATCACCTACGACTCGCAACTCAGTGATACGAAAAGAATGAGCGAGTTCTAGGCCAGCTAGAAGAGCTTCATATTTGGCTATATTGTTGGTAACTGGAAATTTGAGCTGGTATGCCAATGGGAATATGAGGCCTTCAGGCGACAGGAGGGCGACGCCGATTCCTCTCCCTTGAGAATTCAGAGCTCCATCAAAATATAGCGTCCACATTGGCTCATCTGATTGGTTGACGGACATTAGTTCCTCATCTGGAAACTCTGATTGGACGGGATCGAACTTGGGAAGAGGATGGTGAGCGAGATGCTCGGCTATGGCATAGCCTTTAATCGCCTTTTGCTGGATGTAGGTGATGTCGAACTGAGAGAGAAAACTTTGCCAGCGTGCTAGCCTATCCGTAAGGACGGATTTCTCCAGAAGGAATTTGATAGGATTCATTCGAGCAATCAAGTGGACCTCATGAGCCAAGAAGTAGTGCTTTAATTTCTGCACTACCCAAACGAGGGCAGCACAGGTTTTCTCCATGACGGTGTACTTCTGCTAACCAGGATTGAGAAGTTTGGACAAGTAATAGGTTGCCCGTTCCTTGCCTTCTTCATCAGCTTGTGCGAGGACGGCTCCCACAGAGTCATCCAAGACTGAGACGTAAAGGATCAGAGGTTTTTCTGGTTTAGGTGGAATGAGAACGGGTGGACTAGCCAGATATTCTTTCAACCCTTCAAAAGCTTTCTGACATTTAGAATTCCAGTGGAATTCTACTCCTGGCTTGGTCAACTCGTAGAGAGGTCTACACCTTTGTGAATGTTGGGACACAAACCGACGAATAAACTGCAACCTCCCGATTAAACCTCGGACTTCCCTCAAATTTTTGGGAGGCGGCATATCCCTGATAGCCTTGGCTTTGTCGGGATCTATCTCGATCCCTCTTTTACTCACAATGAACCCCAGCAATTTACCCGATGACACACCAAACACACACTTTTTCGGGTTCATTTTCAATTGGAACTCCCTTGACCTCTGCAAGACCTTAGCCAAAACTTCTGGATGTTCCATCCTGGTCCTTGATTTCACCAATAAGTCATCCACATACACTTCCAGATATATGTGCATCATGTCATGAAATATGGCCATCATCGCTCTTTGGTAAGTAGCTCCAGCATTCTTTAATCCGAACGGCATGACCACGTAACAATATGTTCCCCAAGGGGTAGTGAATGACGTCTTTTCTGGTCCTCTTCTGCCAAACGAATTTGATTGTATCCTGAAAATCCATCCATGAATGAGAGGGTTTCGTAGCATGCCGTGTTATCAATCAACACATCAATGTGAGGTAAGGGAAAATCATCTTTTGGACACGCGCGGTTAAGGTCTCGGAAGTCGATACAAATCCTGACTTTTCCATCTTTCTTCATGACCGGGACAATGTTCGCCACCCATTGAGGATAAAGAACGACTCTAATGAACCTGGCTTTGTGGAGCTTATCGACCTCTTCTTTCATTTTCAAAGCCATCTGAGGGTGGAAACGCCTTAACCTTTGTTTTACCGAGACGGACCCTGGTTTTAGGGTTAAACGGTGTTCGACCAAGGTTGAATCTAGACCCGGCATATCCTCGTAGCTCCATGCAAATGTGTCCTTATATTCCTTGAGAACCTCAATTAGTGCCTCTTCTTCAGAGGGTGGTAGGTTGTCACTTATAAGGATGATCCTAGGGTCTTCCTCAGTTCCCAAGTTGACTTCTTTGGTGGATTCTTCTTCGGCGGTTGACGGCTCGTCGAATCTCCTCATTCCACTAGCATATGCGCCTGCCGCATCCTCATATTCTTCACCCTCATCTTCAGTGGGGCATTCTTCATCCGTGATCCCGTAGACTCCATACCCTTCATCAAATGCACAGTCGCCCTCACATTCTATTTCCGGTAGCTGGATGGGATTTTCCAATAACTGGGGGATGGCAAGAAGGGCCTGACACCTGGCGGCTAAATCCAGAAGGAATCGACGAGGGATCTGCCTACCCTTGGATTTCTTCCTAGGTACTACCCTTGGCCTATCATTCCTAGATTGACTGATAATATTTATAGAAGAAGAGGAAGACGAAGGGGATGGTGTAGAATGTACAGGAGAAGACCCCTCAGAGGAGGGGTAGAAAAGGTCGCTCATCGGACCTTGGACGGGTGGTCCGCAGGGCGGTACGCACCCGTGGGAGATGTAGGAGGTTTCCTCAACGAAGATGTGTTGTTGGGGAGTTTGAAAATTGACGTTTTTTTTTTCGTTTTCATTTTTAATGACAAAGCAGTGAAAAGAGATTGGAGGAGAGAGAAAAGTGGTTATGGCTAGAGAATTGTGAGGCTCATAGAGCAGATCATGGTTGAAGACCTGGCGCGGGTTGAGAAGCCCGCGTAGGTATGTAAGCAGAGAAGGGGATCTGGGAAGATCATCAGATAATTGTCTGGCCCAGGAAGACGATATCAGCAAAGGCTGAGACGAGTGGATGGAGAAGATGGCGGCTAATGAGCCGTCGACGGCAATGTTGAGGACGGATGAAGATCCGTCGATGACAGGGTCCTTCTGGTGAGGACGAGGGTAGTTTGGAACCTTGGCAAGAGTGGTAATATTCTCTGGTATTTCGGAGATCAATGGTGGTCCTTCAAGCTGCGGAGACGAGAACATCCTTTCTAGTGCAACGGAAATGTCCCATATGTCGAACCATTTGTTCCACTCGCATTCCGGATCTTTGATCTTGCCTCTTTTGATGATCCTCGGACATTTTTCAGCCAAATATACAGCATGTGATCTCCCATATACTTCTCGTGGGTAATCTCCCATCTGAACAACGGGCCCTCTGTTAAAGTGATTTGATCGAGTCCATGTAAGGGGCTTCCAATCCACCTTGAACGGTCCTTTGAAGCCTAGGCCAAACCTGCGGTTCGGCCTAATTTCCTTTGGCGGTTTGAGCCTACCCTGTAACTGTGCGCCCAGACCTTTACCCTATTGGTAGCCGATGTTCCTCATAATCTCCCACCCTTTGGAGTGAAAAGGGAGATATGATGTTGCGGTTGTCCTGACCGGCTCCTTTGGTGCTAGTGGAACGTGAGATGAATCACGTACGTCCAGTAGTGACAATATGGGCCGATGAGACGGCCAAACAGAGGGCAGAGAGGTGTTGATAGCATCCACTGTGTGAAGGACAGGTGTACTGACCACTTTAATAATCCTCCCATTGTAAGGAAACTTCAGGCACTGATGGTTGGTGGAAGGCAGAGCATCCATGGCTTCGATGTAAGGGCGACCCAGTATAGCCTTGAATGTGGTCCATGTCGAGGACATGGAATTCCGTGGGAATTGACATGGGGCCTAGTTCTGCCTTCAGAATAATCATCCCCTGCGGCGGCCTTTTGCTATTGTCATAAGCCGTGACCGTGATCGAGGAAGGTCTTATTTGTTCCTCGTTGACCCCACACAACTGAAGGGTGTCCATGGAGATCACATTTATGGACGCACCCATGTCCACAAGACACGGGTTTATGGATACCCCATTAATTTTTATTGAAATGCACAGTGCATATTTTCGAGCTTCCTTGGGAGCGAGCTCGTAGTTGTGGAACATGATGGCCGGTTGTGTGTCCGTTGGGGCCAGGACGATAGAGATCTTTTCTACAGGGAGGTCCTCATTCACCATGACCCTTTGAAGGTACTCCATTAAGGCTGCCTGGTGGGATGTGGATCTTTGAAGTAGCTCCAGGATGGAGATCCGAGCAGGCATCTTGTCCAAGTGTTTCAATAGATAATACTGTGTTCCAGGGATAGCTCTTTCTGGTTGTTCTCCATCATCCTTCTCTGGCTGAGATTGTTCAGGATTCTGACTGTTGTGGGGGAAAACCCTGTGGAAAATCCTTCCACTCCGGAGCACCATTGCCTGCGACTTTTGTACCTCTGTGGGGTAGCAGTGGGTTTTAACAGGGATTTGAGGGGTAGTGGTGGAGGAATGGTTGATGAAGCAGGGGTGATGACGGGAGCAGGGATTCTGATGAGGGGTTTGTTAGGTGGAGGCATGGTGGAGGTAGAGGGGATATCGTGCGGATTATGAAGGATAAGGGGTCTGGAAGGTGGAGGTGGAGACGAAGTAGAAGTGGGTAGGGCTTGAAGCGGGCAATGATTTTGAGGTGGGTGATGGGTAATGAGTGGTTTTGAAGGCATTAGTGGTGATATGGTGGAGAAAGACGGGGTTATGTGTGGTTGACGGATGATAAGGGGTTTAGAAGGCGTAGGGGTAAATGTGGTAGAGGCGGATGGTAAAGTGGGGGAGTGGGAGAAGATGAGAGGGTGTGAAGGCGTAGTGGAGAGTGTCGGTTGATAGGGGATCGGGGTATGGATGAGAGGGCGTAATGGTAGTGGAAATGGTGAAGGCGATACTGACGCGGGTTGATGAGAGAGAGGTGCTACCCGGGCAAGGAAAGGGTGTTGCGTGATGATAGGATTGGCGGTAGAAAGAATGGAGGTACTTTCCGAGTGCCACACCTACTCTCTCCCGACTTCCGGGAAGGAGGAGATGGGGTTAACCTGATGATCGGGCTGTTGGTGCTCCGGTAATGGATTCTGGATTATGCCCATGTTGGGCTGTTGTTGTGGGGCCTGCTGAGGCTGTTGTTGTTGTTGTGGCTGCTGATGCTGCTGTTGTAACTGCTGCTGTGGCCTATGAGGAGGTCTCCTAGCCTTGAGAGCGGCGACGTATCGTCTCATTTCATCCCAATCTATTTGATGTTCATCATTCATATCGTGGATGTAATCTTTGAAATGGAAGCAGTAATCTACTGTGTGTCCTGGCTGCCTGTGGTAGACGCAGTATTTGGAGGTATCAACATTCGGGGGCCACACGGGCCTTTCTCTGGGTAGGGCGAGCTGGTTTGATGCCATGAGGGCATTAAAAATGTCTGCTAAGGTTTCTGGCAATGGTGGATAGTAGGCTCTCTTGGGACCGACCGGCCTCCTTTGTTGCTGTTGGGGACCATAGTTCCCCAGGGGTGGAACTTGGTTATACTGAAGCGGTGGTTGTTGTTGCTGAGGTTGTGGTTGTTGTTGCTGGAATTGACGTAATGGAGGCATATTATCCTGGGGTGAATTATTTTGGGGTGGAGGACGAAGAGGGAAAGGACCTGGTTGGAGGGGAAGTCGGGGCATTTGTGGAGGCCTTGGGTTGACTGCATAGTTGGCATTGTTGACTGCACCCACTTGCTCATTCGTCACGACCCCTTCTGTGGCTCCGCCCGGGACACCAGCGCCTATCTTTCTGACCACTTTGGGCTTCGGTGACTCAAACATGTTCATAATGGGGGAGTCTTTTAACTGGGTTTGGATGTACCGGGCCCTTTCATAGAGTTCCTCCATTGTAGTAAGTTTATTCATGGCCAGGACGTGTCTGAACTGTGGGGTTGCATTAGACACAATCATCTTCACTTGTTCGGGCTCGGAGAGGGTATCCCTTATTCTTTCCGCCAGAGACTGTGGACGCGGATTTTTTTATTTATTTATTATTTGTTCATTTATTTATATTTATAGATTTATTGGCGTGCCAGTCACATGTGTGACGATTTCATTGTGCGCTCGATCTGACATGGTCAGTCGATTGTGAGTGATCGTGTCGGGACCTGAAGTCCGTCATACCATGAACGTTATGACGTTAATTACGTCCTTCCAGGGAAGGACAACCCTTGATTAAACGCTAAAGTAAGAGGCCTCGAGAGGCAAACAGATATTCACATGCTTAACTTTAAACTTCATACCAGGGCTGGGGAGGCGGGTAAGATAATAACATCAACCACAGAAACCGACTAGATCGTGTGGTTGGCGGTTCAAAACAGTTATACTTGGTGGAAACAAGGAGATAGAAGATATCCACCATGGAAAGGCAAAGCCCTGGCCATGATATAGGTTTAAAGCTTCGATCGGTATTTCGACGGCCTTTTCTCTTAATCTGGGTTATGCCCAGGGGGAAATAGGCTATCACCCACGGAATGCCGAGATGAAAGCCGAGAGCTAGAGAGGCCGAACCTCCCAACCCGTGTACATATGGGCTATGGGGCAATGTGTTATTTTCCCTTTGAAAAGCTTGCGGGATTCATGCAGTGGCAAGACCCCCCCGAGCAAAAGGGTTATTCGTAAATCCGTTGTAGTTAGGTGGAACATAGGGGTTATGACTCCCCTTCAATTTTTTCCCCGGAACATATCGGGTGATCCACAGATATCCCTTTTGTGGGTTCGCTTTGGGTATTGGAATTCATTGGGTGGTAGATCGGGCTCTCGGCACACTCTGAATGGACACAAGCTCTCGGCACGACCCAAAAATGGGAAGGCCAGGGCTTCCGGCGCCAAAACAAGAAGGCTGGGGGTTCCCGGCGCCAAGGCGAGAGGACTTAGGTTCCCGGCGCGACAAAGAGAAGCCAAAGGGGAGAGGGCCTTCGGCGCAGGCTTCCCGGCGCGAGGAAGAAATGCTGGAAGAGGGTCTCGGCGCGGGATGGTTGAGCAAGGCTCCCGGCGCGATGAGGCTGCAAGGGGGGGTCTCCCGGCGCGGAGGATGCAAAGAGGACTCTGGAGGTTCTCGGCCCGGGCTTCCCGGCGCGCTGAGGTGAAAGGGAGAGGAGCTGCCCCTGGGGGTTCTCGGCGCCTGAAGAAGTGGCACCGGGAGCTATTCACCCAGTTTACTGTAGGCTGAGCAGAGAGCAGTGAGGGCGCCAGGACCAGAACAGAGCTTACGGTACTCTGTTTTGGGTATCTGATTGATTCACGCCAAGGGGAAGGATTTCTTTGGGGTCAAAAATAGGTCAGGGCATCAAAGTTTGAACTAGATTAGGCTTGGGCTTTATAAGAACATCAGGATCGAGGAGGAATTTGGGAAGGCCAAGGCGTAGAGGATCCCTGTCACCGGTGTCATACAGAGTCCCGGGGACAGCTTAATGTTGGCTTTTCGTGGTCTTGGGAGAATTTTGACAGCATCTCCCCCGGACTCAGCATTTGCCAGGGAATGATAGACGATCACCCACGGAATGCCGGGGTGAAAGCCAAATAGAGGGGTATTGAACCCCTAACCATGTACGTGCCTGCAGCACTGTTTCGATATCCCTTTAGAGGTCAGCGAAGCTTATGCAGTGGCGGAGCTCCATTGCCTCGGAAGGTTATAAAAGCCGATCGAGTCCGGAAAACCTCGTAGAAAAGGGGAGGGTTATCCCCATTAATTGTCACCCCCGAGGTGCATATGATGGCCCGGGGCATCCCTTGACATAACAAGAGTATTTATGGGGTTTCTTCAGTGGTAGCAAAGGTTTTACGACTTGAGGTGTACAAGTTGGCTTTTCGGCGCCGATGGCAAGGATGCCAGAGAGCTCCCGGCACGAGTTTCTCGGTGTGCTGATAGGATGGCCCGGAGGGTCTCTCGGCACATGAGGAAGAAAGAGGGCCTCCCGGCGTGCGGGGAAGAAAGCCAAGGCATAGGGGCTCCCGGCGCGCAAAGAAAAAAGGGGGGGAGGAGCTGATCCTGGTGGTTCTCGGCGCCTGAAGAAGCGGCGCCGGGAGCTATTCACCAAATTTACTGTAGGTTGATCCGAGAAGTATGAGGGCGCCGAGATCAGAACAAAGCTTACGGTACTCTGTTTTCTGGTTTTAATGATGGTTTGGGCTGAAAGCGACGGACTCTATGGGCTCTGAGCTGTCCGAAGCATCCACTTTGAGTTGGATTAGGTCTAGAATCCAGAGGAGTATTGGGATTTGAGAGGCATCTGGGAGGCCGAAGTCTGAATGCCCCTGTTCATTGCCGTTATCATGCAGAGCTTGGGGACAAACTTAATATGGTCATTCGTCACCCTGGGAGCCAAGAGATGGCTGTCTCTGGCCCCAGAGGAGACTTAGATGACATATACGGAGGAAACACACATGCTTGGAACCCCGGAGTTTCTCAAGCCTCAATCATTGCACAGCACGGCTTCATCCCAACAGCCAAAGAATAATCTGTTCCAGGATTTGGGGTGAGCAATAACAGTGCTACGAGGCAGAGAAAGGACAGACGAAACTGATCATCATGCTATTGATTTACAAATAACACAGAGAATGGCAATAGGGCTTAAAAAAAAGCAAAAATCAAGCTCAAACTACAGCCCATCATACATATATATCCATTCGTTTGATGATGCCCATCACGGAAGACACATAGTCAGAAAACCCATATGAAACATCATTCCCATACCCAAACCGATTACAGGGAGAGAGTGAGGGAAAGGGGAACAGACAGATGCCGAGATATTTCGGCTACATTGCATGAATCGAGATAAGATTCGAAAGTATTACATGAAATAGAAGAAAAGAGAAAACAAACATGGGGGAGGGCGGAGCATTGACTCCTCTCCCTCCCCCGGATGCCCACCTGGAGCTTCTTCCCTGGGAATGGGTCTCTTCTCTCTTTCTTTTTCAGCGGAGGAGGCTCTCTCTCTCTCTGGTCTCTTCTCTTTTTCTTTCTTTTTGATCGATGGTCTGGCTTCTGATCCTCCGATCCCCTTTTCTTTCAAAGGGGGTATGTTTATATAGGTCTCATCCTTCTGTGCTCTCGGCGGAGGGCAGTCGGTGTGGCCAGTTCCATTCGAGACATCTCCCGGCGCGACAAGTAGCCCCCTGTTGAGGCTCCCGGTGCCACTAACAGGAGCCCAAATGACCGGCCCATCTAGCGCCTTCAGGCCTCATTCGTGCCTTAGGCTTCTCTTCATGCTTTCTTTTGAATTAATCTTCGTCAGAACCGAATAAAGCCCACCTTTAGTAGAGGCATGACTTTGTTGAGATCGTTTTGAGGCTCCATCAGTGAACGAACTGGGGTTTAATCAGTATTACCGTATGAATGACGACAAAACCGGGTATGTTTCATCGGCATTGTCATCCGAACGGTGACAAGACCAGACATCAGCTTCAGTCTGACAGACTTCGGCCGGGTATGTAATCTGTGGAGAGGATTGCTCTTCTGTTCTGACTTTGTAGGAGCCCTGACAATCTTTATCTGT
This sequence comes from Amorphophallus konjac, assembly GCA_022559845.1. Taxonomy (NCBI): domain Eukaryota; kingdom Viridiplantae; phylum Streptophyta; class Magnoliopsida; order Alismatales; family Araceae; genus Amorphophallus; species Amorphophallus konjac. The sequence continues at coordinate 213,879,525 of CM040118.1, forward strand.
CGGTGCCGGTTTCATCTTTATCTCATATTACATCCATCAGTAAGCTGACATCTGGCTTACCTTGACATATCATCCGTGGATTCTCGGACGAAGCAGTAGTACAGCTCTTCTTAAAAGGCTGGGAGGTCCCATCAGTCGAGTGACTGCGGCTTCATCGGCGCTGCCGTCTGAATGACATCGGCACCGGGCATCAGCTTTGGCCGACAAAGGCTTTAGCCGGGTGAATGGTTGACGAGCTTCATCAGTGGTCTTCTACTGTTGGCCTGATTTTCTTTTCAGTTATGCTTCCACCCCTGTTCATTTTCTAGGTGTCAACAGAGACCTCCATCTATCAGCATAGCGGACAAAATCTTCGTCGGGCTTCATCTTTTCGGCCACTAGGTCGGTAATGGAGAGTGAGGGACCGACCCTATCCCTATATTTCTGCAAGAACCTTCTCTGGACTATTTCAAAATTCTCGGCCTCGCGGGGCTCCAAAGAATAGAACCACTCTAGCGCGGGACCATCTAATGATCTCCGAAAGAGGTATGCCAGGGACCTCTGATCGTTTTGCCAATAGGAGGACTCATACATGAAATCCTTGAGGTGAATGAAGGGGTTGCTGGTACCATTGTATCTGCGGTACGTGGGCATTTCAGAGGGAGGAAGATGAATGACGGGAAGGATTGGCAAAGCAACCTCTGGGGTGGCTTTCACGTCCACCATCCTTCTCAGATTTTGAAACTGCTCGTCCATGCGATTGAACCTATTGAGGAGCAATTGGGCGAGCTCCTCTGGAGGTGAAGGTGGTACTTGCCACTGGGGGAGAAACTGTCTCCCGGAGACTTGAGGGGGGAACCCCGAATGAGAGGGAGCTGCCGGACCGCCGACAGTCGACCCCGGCTGAAGCGGTATGTGGGGAACAACGGGAGTTTGAGATTGTGACGGGAACTGGAATGAGGGTGGTTGTTGGCTCGCTTGTCCTTGAAGCGAGGGAGACTGGATGGCTTGCGCCAATGAAGGAGATGGAATGGCCTGCACGGACTCTTGGAGAGGTGCGATGGCCGGAGTTGATTCCTGGGGCGTGGGGGAAACAGATTTCCCCTTCAGAATGGCCTGGAAGGCCCGGAGCTGTTCAGAGGTAAGCTCCGTGTTGGCGAGGATGCCCAGTAAGGAAGAGATATCCTGTGGTGGGGACGTGTCCCCGATAATAACCTGCACCTCATGCGAGGGCTCATGAGAAAGGCCTGAGTCCATAGCATAGACTCGCGGGTCGGCTGACAAACCACGACTAGGGTGGTTCTCCTCAAAAGACTCGTGAGCCATGCTCACAGTTTTCCCAGAACGCAAAAACATACACTAGCAAGTATGTAGCAGAGATTATCAAACAAGTGGATGCCTTTACGCCTTTTTTTTGTGTTTTGATTTTGATGATTTTTTTTGTACTTTTAGCGAGATCCGAAGTTCACACAAAATAGGGACCCTAGTTTATTTTTGTTTCACCGCCGTGTCAGCTAGGGTCTCTCGTCTCACCACGAATGGGATGACTAACTCTGGGGAACTTCAATGGTACAACCAGCCCAGTGAACGAAGAGGAGATTCTTCGATGTCGGGGACTTACGGAGGTCCCAGTGGAGGAGATTCTAGTCCGTTGAGAGGAATTCTCAAACGGAGAGTCCTTCCTTCACCGGGAAAGGGTGATCCTTAGAAAAAATGAAAAAGGATATAAAAGAGGGATGGATGTATGCAATGGAATGCTGACAGAGATATAGAGTAGGAAAACAACAGAAATAACAAACATATAATGAACACCCAACCAATCACAACTGACAGTGCTGCCATGAGCACAACGGGGGCGCGCGAGGGCGCCAAGGTGGAGAGGGACGGAGGGTGCCAAACTTGCAAGGGTAGCCAAAAGGAAGCAGTATGGGTCCCACCGTGATCGTCAATCTGTGGATTGCCGAGTAGGGATCCACTTAAAAGAGGAGAAAATGAAAACTCGATGTGACTAAAGGCTAATAAGGGGCATGAAACGTGCCAATAGAGAAAAGAGCATACGTAGGATGCTAAAGGGATGTGATAGCCAGAGGGGTTACCTCAATGAAAAGAAGTGATCGCGTGTACCTTGTACGAGGCACGGAGACCGTGAATCGTCGAGAGCGGGAAATGGCGGGTTGCTTCTTCCTCCCCCTTCGGCCGGCCGACGGAGAGGGCTTTCTTTAATTACCCTTGCAAAACAACGACAAACAAGTAACGAGTGGATCAGAAAGACGAAGGTGCAGTATTCAATTCTAACGATGCAAGTAATGAAATGATGGTAGGACACACACCTGGTTGGTGTTGTCTTTTAAAACCCCTCTCGGACACGAGTAGGAGGAAAATGCTTATGATGAATTGCGATTATGCCAACGTAAGAACGGGAAGAGACTCCCTCATAAAAAGGGGGGGTGGAAGATATGATATGATGAATGCAAGATAACTAGGAAAGAAGAGAGGAGAATGGCTTATTGGATGGTCGATGGCGAGGCCCGGCGGAGCTTCGGCAGCGCAAGGACGACGCAGGAGCGCGATGGGCGAAGGCGGCCTTTCTCCGCGAGCACGGGCACCCAGGAATCCGGACGAACTTCCCCCCTACAAAACACCCGCGGGTTAGAAATAGAATTCGGCTGCCTATCGGCTCTCCTTTTTTTTTCGACCCTGAACTGAGGGGGGGTAACCCTCTATTTATAGAGTTCCGGAGGATGGAGGCGTCCAGAGGCCTGGACGCCTCCATCATTTGGATCTTTTTTAAACGACAATCTGACATGCTGACGGGTAGTCAGTGGCCAGGGGCATCCGTGACCTGGATGATGGAGGCGTCCAGGGGCCTGGACGCCTCCATGACATTGGATTCCTTTCAAACTACAAGCCAGCCAATGGATAGTCGGGGATCAGGGGTGCCCGTGAGCTGAACGATGGAGGCGTCCAGGGGCCTGGACGCCTCCATAATTTGGATTCTTTTCAAACGACAGGCCGAGCAACGGTCAGGCAGTGGTGGGGGATGCCCGTGAGCTGATTGATGGAGGCATCCAAGGGCCTGGACGCCTCCATAACTTGGATTTTCTTCGAACGACAGACTGAGCAACGGTCAGTCGATGGCCGGGGGTCGCCCGTGAGCAGGTTGATGGAGGCGTCCAGGGGCCTGGACGCCTCCATGATTTTTCAATTTTTCTATTATTTTATATATATATGAATTTATGGAGGCGTCCAGTCTCCTGGACACCTCCAAGATTTTTCACGAAAAAATTCAGAAAAATGTAAAAAAAATTCAAAAAAATAGGAAATCACCAGAGTAATTAAAAATGTGAAGGCCGCCTTGGGGTATCATAGTGTAATATGAGATTTACTCAATGTAATGTCAAGAACGGCGTGTCTACACCCATTGCTTGGGGCTGCGCTTGAAGTCTTGTGCCTGCGATCAGATGCCTTGGATTCCATTAGCTCTCCCACCCCTTGAGCTTGTATTTATAGGGGAAGATGAAGAGTCACAAGGGGTTTACGCGGACCAGCCAGGGGGGGTGAGCTGGTCCGCGTAAACCCAAGTGAATAGTCACTGGGTTGGGTTACGGACTGAGAGAGAGAGGAGGGAGAGAGGTTTACGCGGACCAGCCAGGGGGCCCTTGCTGGTCAGTGTAAACCCCCCTCGGATGGGGGTTAACGCGGACCAGCCAAGGGGGCCTAGCTGGTCTGCCTAAACCTCCAAGGGTTTAGGCGGGCTGGCTTTTTTCTTTTTAAAAAAATATATATATATATTTTTGGTTGAATGGGGGTTTATGCGGACCAGCTAGGGGGTCCTGGCTGGTCCGCCTAAACCCCCCCCCAGCGGAGGTTTAGGCAGGTTCGCAAGGAGAGAGAGGGGGGCTGGTCCCCACCCTATAAAATGTGATTTTTGGCCATTTTTTCTTCCTAATTTAACTAAGAAAGAAAAGGACAAGTGGTTGAAGGATACGTGGTGGCTTGTGGAGACTTGTGCACGTTGACTTGAGGCCGAGCCCGTCGTGTTGTCGCTTTGCTCTTCCACGTCCGCGTGTTGACCCCTCGAACTGGTACGGCATACGAATCGCATCGTAGGACCGTAATTGGGCGAACCGAGGCTGAGTGAGGTCATGGGACCACCGGGCTGGAGGGAGGGGCGTGGCCCCCAGGGAGTTTGCCCTCCCTGGGGTGCGCGGCCATGCCCCGGGGCAAACTGGCCCCGGGCTGGCCGTAACCCCGAGGGATTGCCCCCGGGGGTATTCTTGTGTTGTCCGGGGACGTCCTTTGACGAACTTTGAACTCCGAAAGGCTGGCATGGGCCCGTAGGGCCGTTGTTCTTCGAGTCAGAGTAGATGCTCGCAAGGTGTTCAGGTGAATGCTCGACACACCCCGGGTTGCCGAACGAGCCGCGTAAGTGGCCGATGGGCCTTGGCTTTGGCCTAGGGCCAATGGTAGAAGTCCCTAGGGGCTGGGAGGAGGCACCTTAGGCCCATGGGCCTTGCCTCGTGCTGCGTGCCATGTTATACGGCGGGTTGGCAGGGTAGCCTCGGGTTGGCCCGAGAGCTAAGTTTAGTGGCTCATTTCCACGTGTCTGAGGGTCGAGGGTGGCCCCGACTTGCTGGGGGGTCGTTGTAGGACCCAATTAGTGAGCTGGAGCCACGGGGTGGCCCGTGGGTTGGTGTAGAAGGGTTGGCGTGTGTGAGTCGTACCTTCAAAGTCTGTGGTTGACTTGCTCGGGTCTCCCTTTGACCTTGGAGGGTTGAATGAAGAGTCTCGGAGTAGGCCCGCGACTCTTTTACTGGATGCCACGTGGCGTGGCTTGGCGTCGGGGCGCCCCCGGGTGGTCCTGGGCGACCATGTAGGGTACGGGCAAGGCCCGTATAAGATTGGTCGGGGTTGACCCCAGATAATTGCTTGTGTCACCGCGTGTCACGACAAGTTGGTTGGGACCCGTGTGGGGACCTGTAGGGTTGTAGAAAGGGCTGGGTAGCCTGTTTCTTGAAGGTGTTCGGGGAAATGCCCGAGTCTTATTTCTGGGTATTTTGGCTGGGAAATAGTCTGGGTACAACAAATGCCCCCCAAGGGGCGTGCATCAGAGGCGGAGACGAGGGCGTACGGCCTGTGAGATCCCCTCTCTGAGTTGTTGTAGTTGTATTTTGACGCTTCATATGTCTTTATTTTGCTGTGTTATACATGTGGATTTTTTGATATGATGACTATTTTTCTGGGCTCCTTGTCTTGCAGCTATGGCACGCTTCGGCAGAGACGGGCGGGTCCCGAGGTGGATGGCTCGGGAGGAGGAACACTGGGTACAGCGAACTGATCGACCGATGCATCCTCTAGATGCACCTGTGATCACCGGGGCTGGTGTAGAGCAGTTGGACCGGGGCGGGGGCTATCCATTGGAGTTCCCCCTGGATCGCCATCTACTTGAATTCATCCGTGGCTATGTCCCTCCTGGTGTGGAGGAGGGCAACTCGCAGATTCCGGGAGCCTGCCGTCGGCTCGAGCGGGCCATCCTGATTGGCAGGGATAGCCTGTTGGATACCACTTTCTGTAGCTACCCGAGCTTTTCAGAGGACTACTAGAGGCAGCGTCAATTCCCCAACGTTGATTGCCTGGGGTTCTTTGGCGTGGCGGAGCAGTCCGGAGTCAGAGTTGGGGGCTTGGATTTGCACGGCCACCACCGTACAGAGACGGAGGGAATTGTTGGATTGGTCTTAGAGCCCGCCGGTGTACAGTACGCTGTAGAGGGATACGATGACCACAGTATGCTGAATGGAATCATGCAGCAGACCGTCACTAGCTGGTATGGCCGCTGGACAGTGATACCGTCACATTACTACCGCCAGGGTGCCACAGAGTGGTTGATGGGGATTGTCCATCACTATCGGGTGTTGCTGGATCGAGCTGGGATCAGGTATGCGGTGACTGCCGCTCTGTACGCGTGCCCGTGCTACACCGGATTGCTGCAGGGCTTACTGGAGCGTTTCAACTATCGTTGGAATACGGTGGCAACAGCAGAGGGGGAGACCAGCCTTGACTTGTGGTCTCTATTCAGGATTTCTGGCTTACTGATTATCGACGAAGGGTACGAGGAGGTAGTGCTGGATGACCTCCACCGCAGTCATACTGATGGAGTGGGAAGATATCGAGTGCCTTACAGTTATCGGTATCTGATAAAGACTTAGAGAGATTTGGCTCTGGCAGGGAGAGAGAGAGAGCTGCTCAGACTCCCCGGGTGCCACTGAATGTATGGGTCCGTCATTTTTACAACGGGCCATTTTACTTTTACCAGGAGTTCGCCAGGGATCAGACCCCCTGGGAGGAGTACACGGAGGTGAAGCTACGCTTTCGGACGTACTCCAGATATGTGTATGCGCCACGGGAGGGGTGGAATCCCCATGGTTTGCCAGATGTGACATATCTTGCAGCGTATCTGGCATATTGCCTGGCGACTTTCGTAGTTCCTCACGGAGAGGATGGGCTGTTGAGAGCCGAGCTGTTGTGGCCGGCTTGCTTGTTGGCTGAGGGGAGGTAGTTGGCTCTAGCTCCCGCTGCACTGGCCAACATCTACCAAGGGCTTGGAGTTCTGGCGGAACACTCAGCGTCGAGGGAGAGGAGTATACTTCTACCGACCCACTACCTTAGTGTGTGGGTCGGGTTACTGTTCCCGGGACTGGTGACACGGGGTACTGTGGCGAACCCGACGGCACCACTTTTGTTCATCTTTACTAGGCAGTCGGATGGGGATGCAGAGGAGCAGCTTGAGGGGGCCAGGAGGGCCCTTTGTTACCTACCCGACCGGGGAGAGGAGGGACTACCCTTCGATAGTGCAGCGAGGGACTCTGGCCTCTTTCTGGGGGCTTCAGGTGGAGGGCGACCAGCGCCCACCCCAGTCAGGGGGCGGCCAACACAAGACCACGGATTGAGTGGATGGTGAGCGCCCGAGCAGCCGTGCTGGCGTTGCACCGATCGGTGACGAGTTTCTTGGAGCCGTACTACCCACATCACTTTGCTAGAAACTTTGGGTACGACCAGGGGATTCTGCCGAACAGGGAGTTCCATCTGACGGGCAGACAGTACAAGGGCAAGGACACCCACCTTCTTACAGCGGCCTGGTGGGATTTCTACTGCCGCCGGGAGTCAGAGCGATTCCTGATGCCGGAGCAGAGTCGTCGGGGATGATTTGACGTGCACTATGCTCAGTGGTGGTTTAGGCATAGTCACCTCTACCGACAGAAGGCCTCCGTGATTAGGAAGGCGGAGGAGAGTCGCCTGCTGGGGGAGGATCTGCCTCCTATTGCACTGGATGAGGGGTACTTGAGGACCCATGCTGCTCGGATCCACCGAGAGGTCGAGCGGATTGCGGCGCAGTGGCCTCGGAGTGGCCGGGGTTCGTCTTCAGGGAGCCGAAGCAACGGAGGGGCGCTTAAGCCCCTGGGACGAGCATCGGTGACAGCGACCGACGTGAAGGTGTCTCGACGGAGGGCACCTAGGGCTTGGTGGACTCAGTTCTTGGCAGATTGTGGCATCCGGGGCAGGGGGTTGCTGGACCGAGAGCTTCCACACGGGAGCTTTGCCGATACAGCGATCGATGACTGGAGATGACACATCGCCCACGCGATTGGGTCGGCTGGACCCGTGGAGTTAGTGTCCCAGAATGAGTGTGCCCGCACTCCACGGGACATTCGGGAGGCCGCGACGATGGCTGCCTGAGCCCTGGTGATAGGGATGGAGCAGCTTGTGCCCCTACCATTGACCCCCTTTGGGGCTTCAGGTTAGGCTTTCCTCCCTTAGTCTGTTCTCTTTCTTCCATTCTATGATTCTTGGATACAGAACTAAGATGTTGTATATTACTGTGTTTGTCAGCAGGTTCTACGGTAGAGGGGGACCAGCCCTCCACGGGAACATCCTCAGGGAATGGGGACGGAGGTCTACGGCCTCGGAGGAAGCACCCCCGTGTGGCGGATGCAGCGGTTGAGACTGGTGGGTCATCTGAGGGCCCCCAGACTGGTGAGCGAGTTGAGGAGGAGACGGCCTTGAGTGAGTGTCGCCCCAACCCCTTTATTTTTTTTGTCTGGTTTAGCCAAGATGATTGACTAACCCCATTTTGTTGGACTTGTCTGTCTGCTACAGCTTCGTAGGTGGTTGGTGCGGAGGCGACTTTCTCGCCCCCTCGAGATGCAGATCCCCCGCGTGAGGAGGAAGCCGGAGGGGAGGTCGACATGGAGGAGCTTATGCGCCTGCTGAGCGAACCTTTCCCCAACATGGAGGACTTCCCCGACTTTGAGTCATGGACAGCCACGGGAGGAGCCCGCGCAGGTAAGAGTTTCAAACCTTGGGCGTATGTCGCAGCTTTGGTTTGCCTCTAGTTATTTGTTGTGACTTTCTGGGTTATGCAGGGGAGGCAGAGGCACCAGGGGCCGGAGCCCCTGCTGGGGCACAGGGTGAAGTGCCTGGCCAAACCAACGAGCCATGGCCCACGGTGGCCCGTAGTTGTCAAGGTGAGTGCCCGACTGCCGTCGAGGGAATCCCCTTGTCGTTGGGGAACTCCTTTTAGCAAGCCAAAATTATTGACTTGACTTGTGTTGTTGGTGTTGAGTTATGGTTTTGATGATTGTTGTGATTGTTAAGTTATGGTTTTGATGATAACTAAACTTGATGTGTGATTAAGTGATGATAACTAAACTTGTGGTTGATTGCTCATGCTCTTGCTATCTATGTATGGTTGAGATAGCAAATGGCAACAGTACATGGTTGTGATTCTTGCTTGATTGAATTGTTTTTACAAAAGGCAAGAGATTTCATAACCTCTTTAATGTGAGCAAGCATGGTTTTAACCCTAACTATCTTGCTTGCAGGATTAAACTCATGGTAGTCACCTGGTGAACTAAACATGTGGATAAGCACCCTGCTCCTCTACAATCCAAAATAGGTGGTATATGTCATTTACTGTCAAGAACCATTGGTGAGACTCTTACCTTTTCTTAGCATCGATCTCACCATGTGTATCTCATATACCTCTCCTTAATACACCGCATTCATGCACATTAAATATGAAACCCTTCTGGCCATCGTGCGCCCTCGCCCACGGATCGACTTGAGCGGTCAGGTCGCGGGGATAGACCTGCCCGCTCAGGTCGCGAGGGTCAAGGGGGCAGCACCCCTTGCGGGGGTTTCCGGGGGCGGAGCTCCCGGACCAAAATTTTGATTAATGCACAAATGGTTTGCATGAACTTCATGCATTTAGCATATGGATGGTTGAGCTATAGTTCTAATCAATTGTCAATGCTTTTGCAGGTCAAGACTCAGTTGACACCTTCTAAACTGTCAAGGGTGATGCCACAGACATGAACGGGGTGCTAAAGGACTTAAGCGATGGAGCTAAAGAGGTTAACGGATCGACCCGGGAAAACCCGGGGTCTACCCAGCTGGCGGTCTACCGCCAGCTCAGGGGCGGTCGACCACCCCTGCCAGCAACCCACTGCCTGCAGCTCTCTCAGTGGCGGTCGACGCCAGCCCAGTAGCGGTCGACCGAAATACCAGGGACTAAATTTTGACATCATTTCTCAGTAGCGGTCGACCGCCACAAAGTTCCGGTCGACCGCCAGCCCCGAGCCAACAAAAGTTGACTTTATTTTCCACTTCGAGAAGAGCCTCTTCCCTTATAACTATTTAATCCCAAAGACACCAAATCACCCACAAAATGTGGATCTGGCCTGGGGGATGTCCAAGGACCATATAAATGCTATAAAATAAACACAAGAGGGTTAGGAAACCCTAGTTGATCAAGAGGGATCAAAGGAGATCAAGAGAGGCTAGAGGAGGTGCTTGGAAGAAGGGGTACTGTAGCTCCGTGAACAGTACTTCGTGCAGTAAGATCTTCATCCATCTCCAAGGTGTTTCAAGCCAAATCTGAAGCTAGCAACCTCCAAGGAAGAGAAGAGCCGAGGAAGCAAGCAAGGATTCCAAGAAGAGTGCCTAAGGGAGAAAGAAGAGAATCCAAGCAAGCAAGAAAGGAGAAAAGCCAAGCAAGCACGGATTGAAGCTCCGATCAAGTAAAGATACGTTCAAGATCCGCAACATGCATTCAAGGGGAACCCAAAACAGGAGTTTTCTAAACTAAGCCTCATCGTCTTTATGTTTTGGGTGTTGTAATTGTGTTCATCATAAACTGCAAACTCGTGTGTGTATGGATCGTTGTTGGATCCGTGGTCGTGTGTGTGTGTGTCGTATTTGATTCGTGTGTGCGTAGGTCTTCTTAGATCTACATGTGTTGTGTGGTTTTATCCAGATCTTAGTGTTTGTGTGTGTGGATTGCTGCACTTGTAGCAGCAAGTGTGTGTGTTGTTGATCCAGTTGTTGGATCGTGTTGGAGACCTTGTCTCCGTGTGTGTGTGTGTGTTGGGGCGCGTCCCCGTGTGTGTGTGCAGGCGTCGTCCTGCATGTGTGGTTGGAACGTCATCTCCGTTTGGGGATTTATCCCCGAGTGAAGCCTCACCAGATTTGGTGAGGGGTGGACGTAGGACTGCCATCGTTGCATCCGAACCACCTTGAAAACCGTTGTGCATTGTGGTTTGTATTGTGTGGTTTGGTCCATTTCTTCTACCTCCATTCTCCGTGAGTATTAGTGTAAACTATTTGTTCGGATTTATCCTCGTGTATGTTGCATAATATATATCATTATCATATATAGTTTGATAAATCCAAATTGTGTTCAAATAGTTTTGAATCTCTTGAGTAGCATTCTATCACATATTTATAAAAGGCCAAAAGTTTCCTCAAAATTGGTAAACACCCAATTCACCCCCCTCTTGGGTGTCATTGATCGCGGGACTTCAGCTGGTTTGGCAAGTGAGGACGCGGCGGCTACTCTGGAGATGATCCGAGAATTGGCAGATGCCGGCCCGTCAGTGGCCCTGCCATCTTTTGGAGATGGGCCCGGACCGGTGACCACCGTGCCCTCAGTCACCGTTGAGGACACGTTGGGTAGACCTATGCCGTTGCTGACGAGGGTGCCTCTCCCACCTTTACCGATCGTAATGTCGGCCTGTACGGTGGGGCTGGTGGAGTCCTCCAGTGTGGGACCGTCAGTATGTGGCTGAGCACTTGATCGCTTCAGGGTGGATTATTTGACTTTCCCACCCGTGCTGAACCTTGACTGGGATGGACTGCATGTACTTCTTCCCCTCTGGAGGAGGGAGTGTGGTGCGGACACCCGAGCAGTCGATCGGCACGACACGCCGAGCCACCGGTACCACACGCGGAGCACGACACGAGCCACCACAGCATCCATCTGGCTCGGAGACAGCCTGGAGACTCCGCCTTGAGCTTCCCCATTTATTATATTCAGTTAGACTTTATGTGTGTTTAATTTGCATTTATTTCGTTACGTCCGGTTGGCCATTTTGAGTGTAATAGGGGCTTACGAGCATTTCGGACCCCGTGGGCCCCACAGGCCTCCCGGGCCCCACCCCATTGGGCCACCTCATCCCAGGGTCCCACGTGGGGCCAGTCAACATGCCACATGGGAGCATCTAGAAGGTTGACTTGTATTTGAACACATGGGGGACAATGGACTTAAAAAGTCCAAGGAGGCTACCTACCTCCCACCTACCATTTTCAACCTTCCACCACCCCCCTCTCCTTGGTCCAAGGGCCGCCCCCCCCTTTAATATTATATTGTATTTTGTGTGTGTGTCACATGCCATCCTAGCCCTTCATCCCCATCCCCTAGATCCAATGGCTATGGATGGATGTGAGATGTAGACTATTTAAGGTTGTAATTTCCCATTTTATGCAATTAATGCCATTTGAATCAAACTTAATGTTGGAGCAAGGCCTAGGCCGCCCCCTTCCTCTCTCCCTCTCCCCCTTGCAGCTGTGAAGGCTGCCTCTTGGTGGTGTGACTCCACCCTATCAGTTCCGGTCGCCGCCGCCGCCGCCACGAGCCGCCATCGCCACCGCCGGAGTTCTGTCCACGCAGTACCACAGCCACTTCCACGAAATTCCAGTCTCAGCCACGGCCTCAGATCGAGCTGTAACTTTTACTGGATATCCCAGAGGTGTCCAGCACGTCCTCAGAATTTTGGTTGGTCATAAAGATCTCATTTGGTATTTTTTTATTTTCGTCCAATCACAGTTTCCAGATCTGTCTACTGTCTGTTTCCATTTCCACCCGCCCAGAGTTTTAAGTATTAGGTCCTTTTTTTGATTTTCTTTGGTTTTCCCAATTTAACTGGGTGTTCCTTGCATCCATCCCTTCATCCACCATTTTTTTTAATTTTTGGTTCGTCCATTTCATATTTTCTAAAATTCATTCTCAGTCCTAGCTACAGTTCTGTTCCCCAGTTCCCAGATCCGACCACCAGACACTCCAAAAATCCTAACAAATCACCACCACCTCCAAATCCAATTCTAAAAATTGTCCCAGCTTGGCGTTACATTGCTTAGCTAGTATACGGTCTTAGGCCGCTGCCGAGAGTGTAGGTTCCTAGCCCGTGTGTCCATGTCACCGCTGTGAGCGTGAGAGTGACCCGTCCCGCGACTCGATCCGAGTCCGGAAGTGAGTCTGACTACCTTGAACTCTGCCGGTTCCTTAACCGCGCACGATCCACGTTTTCCCTCGCATGGGACGCCGAGTGAGCTTGTACTTCTGTTAGCGACGTTTTGCCACTAGGAGCTCATAGTGTCGGGCTTAGTGTCTCCCTGGTGTGTATTGTTGGTCGCGTCTTCATCTAGAGTCCGAGGGTGGCACTGTATAGTGTCGTCTCCCGTGTCCGTCCCGCATCAGTTTGGTATCAGAGCAAGTCGAGTCTAGGGTAGTCGTTGCATAAGTCTTGCATAGTCTAAGGTTGCCCCACACACACCTTCACTCGGTATATCCAAAGGTGTTGTCCGACCGTTAGGCTTCACCTACCGGGAAGACCACACACTTGCGCGAGTGACCTTCGGGTCGATTACCTCCGCCGCGTACCGAGTCTTGGCCGTGTCTAGGGTGTAGTCGAGTCTCATTCTTTTCAAAACAAAAAAAAAGTGTTTTAAATTGCATTCTTTCAAAATACCAAAAAAGGAGTGTTTTCAAATTGCAATTATGTCTAAGTGTATCATTTAGTGTGTTTGCATTAGTCGGTCGTTGTCACCTAGTCCGTACGTCTTTGCATGCCCACCCGTCGAGGCACCCAATACTCGCCACCACCACCTATGGCGGACTCCCAAGCCCGTAGTTCCGATGAGTCTTCCACGGCCGAGATGTTCCGGGCCATCATGGATCGTTTAGACACGCGTATGGATGGTCTTAGTACGCGTATGGATGGCATAGGGACGCGTCTAGAAGGGAGGATGAAGGTCCTCGAGGATCGGGCCGGGGTTTCGGAGCAGTCCATTCAAGGCCTTGTTGGGAGGATTGCCGTCCTAGAGAGGGGCCCAGCAGCGGCGCAACCCGCGCCGACGAACGGCCAACAAGAGCCGGTGCAGCAACCCGCTGTGCCAAGGGCTCAGGTAGAGGATGTCGGGAGGCAACAGGCGCCTATAGTGGATGATTATGCCTCCGACAATGATCACGGGGGTAACGGTCGTCGTCATCAACGACGGAATCGTGATGACGAGGATGACGACCGCATTCTTAGGGGTGTGCGTGCGGACCCTCCCACTTTTAGCGGGTCCTTGGACCCTAGGGTGTATCTTGATTGGGAGGCCGGTATGGACCGGTACTTCGAGTGGTTTGAGATGACGGACCACCGAAGAGTCCGATATGCGAAGATGAAGCTGCAAGGGCAGGCCCAAACTTATTGGATCAATGTGGAGAGCCTGCTCAACCAGCGACTTCAACCCCAAATCGGTACCTGGGATGATATGAAACTCAAATTGAGGGAGAAGTACCTTCCTGCCTCATATCGCCAACGTCTTATAGACAAGTGGCAAAGCATCTCCCAAGGGAACCGATCCGTGACCGAGTACACCGCCGAGTTTGATGAGTATTATTTGCAGTGCGGGGTCACGGAAGAGAGCACCATGACGATATCCCGCTTTCGGAGAGGTTTGCGGCCTAATTATCAATACGAACTCTTTCGCCGCAATGTCACCACTTTGGAGCAGGCATATCAGATTGCTCTCGAATTGGAGCAGTTCGAGGCCGAGTTCGAGTCACCCCATCGGTTGGGCTCCTTTCCCCTTCATAGTGTCGAGTCACGTGGCTCATCTGGCACATATCCGAGGGCCCCCATGGCTCGACCTCAGGAGCCCGCTCGCCACGAGCCCTTTGCTCCTAGGCCTCGCCCTCCACCCCCGAGGGACCTTCCTCGTCCCCAGCATCTTACGGCCCCACCCATAGCCCGTCCCCCAGCACCCGCACCACCCGCACGTCCTTTGTTGCCTACGCCTCCTATCCGTCGGGAGGATAAAGGTAAAGGACCTATGATTGGGGAGCCTAGTGGATCACGGCAGCAGTGTTATCGCTGCAATGGGTTTGGCCATTTCGCCAACCAGTGTCCCACCCGCCCATCTCTTCACATTGGGGACACACAGGCCGAGGATACCACCCCTGCGGGCCTAGAGTTAGTCAGCTATGAGGCAGATGAAGAGCTAGCTGACGAGTACTATGAGATGGGAGGTGAGGCCCAGGATGCCCAGCAGTTAGATGATACCCATGTGGGGGTCGTCAGATGTATCCTCACCCAGCCACAGGTCAGTGATGACTGGCGTCGGACCACTATCCTTCATGTATTCTGTAGGCTGGGAAAGCAAATTTGCAAGGTGGTCATTGATAGTGGGAGTTGTATCAATGCAATCTCCATGAACGCTGTCACTCGTCTTGGTCTCACACCCGTAGACCACCCTTGCCCCTACCAGGTATCATGGGTGGATACCACTTCCATTTCGGTCAGGCTGCGGTGCTTGGTCCCGCTGCAGCTCCACTCCTACCGTGACGAGATCTGGTGTGATGTTCTTCCCATGGAAGTGGGAAGTATCATTCTTGGTAGGCCGTGGTTATTCGACCGAGATGCCACACTCCATGGTCGGTCGAACACCTGTACCTTCGACCACGATGGCCAGCGGGTCACCCTCCAACCCGTTCGGCCCAGGAGCCCATCTGTTAGGGGTCCTACTGGCCCTAGTACTCCGAAGCCTTCCGTTCCCGGGCCTAGTACCCCATCCCCAGCTCGGGCTATGACCGTTACCTCTGGCCCAGGAGAGCCCTCGACGAGGAGATTGATGATGATTAGCTCCCGGGAAATGGAGCAGGAGCTTAGTCAGGGCTGTCCGGTGTTTGCCATTACGGTCCGAGAGGTGGAGCGGGACTCCGAGGGTGAGCTCCCACCCGAGGTTGTTCCCATTCTACAGGAGTATGCTGATGTATTCCCCGATGAGCTTCCCGAGGGACTCCCACCTATGCGGGATATTCAGCATGCCATCGACCTTGTTCCGGGCTCTTCTTTGCCCAATCTTCCTCATTATCGAATGAGCCCCACGGAGCATGTCGAGCTTAAACGGCAGGTCGATGAGCTTGTGCAGAGAGGATCTGTCCGGGACAGCATGAGTCCATGTGCTGTATCCGCGTTACTCGCCCCGAAGAAGGATGGCACATGGAGAATGTGCATTGATAGTCGTGCCATCAACAAAATCACCGTGAAGTACAGGTTCCCTATTCCCCGCCTGGATGACATGCTAGACATGATGGCAGGTGCCACTATCTTTTCAAAGATCGATCTTAAGAGTGGCTACCATCAGGTGAGGATTAGGCCAGGTGATGAGTGGAAGACCGCATTTAAGACCAAGGACGGTCTATATCAGTGGTTGGTCATGCCTTTTGGTTTGACCAATGCCCCTAGCACATTCATGCGACTCATGACACAGGTCCTTCGACCTTTCATTGGAGTCTTTGTAGTGGTGTACTTTGACGACATCTTTATCTATAGTCGCACCACGGGGGACCACTTAGACCACCTTCGGCAGGTCTGTCTTCTTCTCAGGCGAGAGCAGCTTTATGCAAACCCACAGAAGTGTGCCTTCATGACACCTCAGCTTACCTTCTTGGGTTTTATTGTGTCTAGTACTGGGGTCTCCGCTGATCCGGAGAAGGTCCGGGCCATTGTTGAGTGGCCGGAACCCCGTACGATTCATGACGTCCGCAGCTTTCATGGTCTTGCGACATTCTATCGTCGCTTTATCCGCGGATTTAGTTCCGTCACTGCCCCGATCACGGATTGCATCCGTAAGGGCACATTTGTATGGACGAAGGCCGCATCTGCTGCCTTCAGGGACATCAAGGAGCGCATGACCCAGACACCTATCCTTCGACTGCCTGATTTCTCTAAGGTGTTTGAGGTCTGTTGTGATGCGTCGGGTGTTGGGATAGGAGGAGTTTTGAGTCAGGAGTCCCACCCGATCGCATATTTCAGCGAGAAGCTGAATGACGCGAAACTGCGATATTCCACATATGATAAAGAGTTTTACGCAGTTGTTCAGGCTCTTAGGCATTGGAGGCATTACCTATTACATCAGGAGTTTGTCTTATACTCCGATCATGAGGCTTTGAGGTACCTCCATTCCCAAAAGAAGCTGAATTCACGTCATAGTCGTTGGGTTGAGTATCTCCAGCAGTTCACCTTTGTGCTAAAACATAAGGCTGGAGTGGAGAACAAGGTGGCTGATGCCTTGAGTCGGTGAGCATGTCTTCTTACCACCATGAGTGCCGAGGTCATAGGGCTAGAGAAGATGAAGGAGGCCTATGTTGATTGTCCTGACTTCGGTCAAATTTTTACTACTCTCCAGGCCGAGCCCTCGAGAGACCATGATGATTATGTGCTTCAGGAGGGTTACCTCTTTCGAGGTAGCAGGCTATGTGTTCCCCGAACTTCGGTTCGAGATTTCCTAGTGTGGGAACTACATGCGGGAGGTCTAGCCGGCCACTTTGGTCGGAACAAGACTATTGAGGCAGTGGAGCATCGATTTTATTGGCCGAGCTTGAAGCGCGATGTTGCTAACATCGTGGCTCAGTGCCGTCATGTGCTACGGCCAAAATGAAGAAGCAAAGCTCGGGCCTTTATACGCCTCTCCCCGTGCCTGATGCCCCGTGGCAGGATGTCAGCATGGATTTTATTTTGGGATTGCCACGTACCTCCAGGAAGCATGATTCGGTCTATGTGGTGGTTGACCGTTTCTCGAAGATGGCCCTCTTTATCCCTTGCTCAAAGACTTCGGATGCTTCTAGGGTAGCCCGCCTATTCCTTACTCATGTGGTGTGCAAGTTCGGGTTGCCTCGCACTATAGTGTCTGACCGTGATGTTAGGTTCACTTCCTATTTTTGGAAGACACTATGGCATATGATGGGTACGCACCTCAAGTTTTCCACTGCATACCATCCCCAGACAGATGGTCAGACCGAGATGGTCAATAGGAGTCTGGGTGATCTTTTGAGATGTCTTGTTAGGGACCGCATTGGGGATTGGGATCTCATTCTACCTATGGCTGAGTTTGCATATAATGATTCGGTGAATAGGTCTACTGGCATGAGTCCATTTGAAATTGTCACAGGTCGTAGGCCTAGGAAACCCGTTGACCTTGTCCCCATGCCTGTCCATGCTAGAGTGTCGGAGTCGGCCGAGTCATTTGCTAGGCATGTTAGGAGTTTGCATGACGACATCCGTCGTCACATTGAGGCCAGCAATGCACGGTACAAGGAGTTAGCCGATGCCCACAGACACCACCGAGAGTTCCACGAGGGCGAATACGTCATGATCAGGGTAAGACCTGAACGGTTTCCCTCTGGAACCGTTAAGAAGTTGCAAGCTCACGGAGCCGGTCCCTTTAGAGTGTTGAAACGCATTGGATCCAATGCGTATGTTGTGGACCTGCCCGAGGAATATGGTATAAGCTCTACCTTCAATGTATCGGATCTTGTTGCATATAGGGACCCAGCGGTGATCCCTAGTGAGCCTTTTGAGCCATCTCCTCCTCTTGAGAGTGATCCCACACCTGAGTGTCCACTTCCACCTCGAGCCCCTTTTTCACGGCAGCGTGAGCATATAGATCGTATACTGGACGAGCAGGTGACAGTTACCAGGAGTGGATCTTACCCGCGCTACCTAGTGCGATGGAGAGGACGGCCCGCTACTGAGGACACTTGGATCACACATGGCGAGTTGCAGCAGATTGATCCGGACCTTTTGGAGCGATACAGGAGCGATGCAGACCCTTACTCGACAGGGTCGAGTTTCTCCCACCCGGGGAGAATTGGTGCGGACACCCGAGCAGTCGATCGGCACGACACGCCAAGCCACCGGTACCGCACGCGGAGCACGACACGAGCCACCACAGCATCCATCTGGCTCGGAGACAGCCTGGAGACTCCGCCTTGAGCTTCCCCATTTATTATATTCAGTTAGACTTTATGTGTGTTTAATTTGCATTTATTTCGTTACGTCCGGTTGGCCATTTTGAGTGTAATAGGGGCTTACGAGCATTTCGGACCCCGTGGGCCCCACAGGCCTCCCGGGCCCCACCCCATTGGGCCACCTCATCCCAGGGTCCCACGTGGGGCCAGTCAACATGCCACATGGGAGCATCTAGAAGGTTGACTTGTATTTGAACACATGGGGGACAATGGACTTAAAAAGTCCAAGGAGGCTACCTACCTCCCACCTACCATTTTCAACCTTCCACCACCCCCCTCTCCTTGGTCCAAGGGCCGCCCCCCCCCCCTTTAATATTATATTGTATTTTGTGTGTGTGTCACATGCCATCCTAGCCCTTCATCCCCATCCCCTAGATCCAATGGCTATGGATGGATGTGAGATGTAGACTATTTAAGGTTGTAATTTCCCATTTTATGCAATTAATGCCATTTGAATCAAACTTAATGTTGGAGCAAGGCCTAGGCCGCCCTTCCTCTCTCCCTCTCCCCCTTGCAGCTGTGAAGGCTGCCTCTTGGTGGTGTGACTCCACCCTATCAGTTCCGGTCGCCGCCGCCGCCGCCACGAGCCGCCATCGCCACCGCCGGAGTTCTGTCCACGCAGTACCACAGCCACTTCCACGAAATTCCAGTCTCAGCCACGGCCTCAGATCGCGCTGGAACTTTTACTGGATGTCCCAGAGGTGTCCAGCACATCCTCAGAATTTTGGTTGGTCACAAAGATCTCATTTGGTATTTTTTTATTTTCGTCCAATCACAGTTTCCAGATCTGTCTACTGTCTGTTTCCATTCCCACCCGCCCAGATTTTTAAGTCTTAGGTCCTTTTTTTGATTTTCTTTGGTTCGCCCAATTTAACTGGGTGTTCCTTGCATCCATCCCTTCATCCACCATTTTTTTTAATTTTTGGTTCGTCAATTTCATATTTTCTAAAATTCGTTCTCAGTCCTAGCTACAGTTCTGTTCCCCAGTTCCCAGATCCAACCACCAGACACTCCAAAAATCCTACCAAATCACCACCACCTCCAAATCCAATTCTAAAAATTGTCCCAGCTTCGTGGTTTGATTATCTACAAATTTGAAGAAGAGCTAAAAGTCTGATTCCTACGGAACGTAGGCGGTCAATGGTGGTTCTCAGACAAGTACCCTGTAAATCTGATGTCTCGATTACTGTACAACAGGGATTTGTAAATTCATTAAAGTCTAGATCCGGCTAGATCCATCAGATCTCTCTGAGTCTAGATTGAAACATTTGAAGAGAGCTTTCCAACGATAGCTCATGCGTCCCGATCCGACGTCGGGATCGACCGTAGCGGCTGTTTTCGCCGGAGCGCGCGCAGGGAAAACAGAACTGAAATCCGTGGGCAGCCATTCCACAACTTGAAGATCGGACCCGACCGGCCACCAATCGGTGTCTCCGGCCGACCGCCGTCCGTGGAGGCGCGCCACCAGGGGTCTCCATCATAGTGGGACCCACCTCTGCAGATCCGTAGGACAGCGCCATCCGTGGGCCCCACGGGCCCGCAGAACCCGCCGTTCGGGAAGCACGAAAACGCGGAGTTCGGCGCGTCGAGTCGACATCAAGATGCTGCTGTCAACCTGATTTGCGTGATCCCCGGGGCCCACATGTGACCTTTTACCTCCTTGCATGGAGTGGGTCGAATCCTTTTGTACTGCTGTGAATTATGTTAACCGGGGTCCGTAAGTCAGCCGGGGTGTCTTCGCCACGCCGGGTGCGTGGAGGTAAAGGTCTTAACTTCTTGGCGTTACATTGCTTAGCTAGTATACGGTCTTAGGCCGCTGCCGAGAGTGTAGGTTCCTAGCCCGTGTGTCCATGTCACCGCTGTGAGCGTGAGAGTGACCCGTCCCGCGACTCGATCCGAGTCCGGAAGTGAGTCTGACTACCTTGAACTCTGCCGGTTCCTTAACCGCGCACGATCCACGTTTTCCCTCGCATGGGACGCCGAGTGAGCTTGTACTTCTGTTAGCGACGTTTTGCCACTAGGAGCTCGTAGTGTCGGGCTTAGTGTCTCCCTGGTGTGTATTGTTGGTCGCGTCTTCATCTAGAGTCCGAGGGTGGCACTGTATAGTGTCGTATCCCGTGTCCGTCCCGCATCAGAGTGCTCCCTCGGGACACGGACCGGCCATCAGGAGACGAACCTCCCGTCGCGGCTACTACTGAGGGCGACGAGGAGTTTGTCGACATTGAGGGGGTCTCTGAAGGGGACGCCCTAACTGGTGAACATCTTCCCTAGCACCTTTGACTGGGGAGCTATCTTTGTGTGAGACTGGACTTGATAGTGGACTAATCTGGTTTCCTGATGTATAGGTGCCCCTGATTTGCCCGCGGCTGGGGGTTCATCAGAGAGCTCGTCTGGTTCTTCAGAGGGTGGTAGCACCATGATGGAGACTGACGAGAGCTCGAGCTCGAGTTCTTCTTCTTCCTCTGAGGCCTCTTCTGCCGGGGATGCCGAGATGGAGGCGGCGCTGGAAGGCATATGTGACTTCTCCTTGTCTCCGCATTAGTTTTGATACAGAGTTTATGGCAGAGTGCTGACATTTTTGTGTTATGTCCATGACTGGAGGCTAAGGAAGAGCACGCACTAGCTCCCGTTGAGGAGGGTCAGGAGGAGCCCTCCGTCACCCCAATGGCCATTGGGGAGGACCGAGTTGCAGGGGACTCTGTACCCTCTTCGACTCCGACAGAAGACACTACCGAGGTAGAGGAGAGGTTACCTTCACCGACCCCGAGCGGGGAAGTCACTGGCGCTGTAGGAGCTACACCAGGTGAGGGTCAGGACCTTTCTCAGGTTTTTCACCTTGTCTTGTCAAAGGGAAGTCCCGAACATTGTTGACCCATTTCGTGTTTGATGGGATCGTGTAGGTCCCTCCAGTGTGCTGGTCGAGGTGGGTCACTCCTCTCTCGAGCTGGAGATTGAGTGGCCTACATACGTTTCACCACCGGAGCCACTGTTGGACGCCAGCGTAGGTGCAACCTTGCTTCAGCGAGCCCAGGGCTACGTAGGGGGTGACCCCCTACCTTCCCCAGAGGAGCTTCGGAAGCGGCTGAGGAAGTGCACGCGTGGCTACCACGGCCTTGGATTCCCTCGTGGGCCCTGGATGTCTGGCTTGGTCGGCATCTAGGTGGAGTACCTGCGGCTTCGAGAGGCTCAGGAGAAGCGGGCATAGCGACTGGCGACCATTCGTGAGATACAAGAGCAGTGTGTTCAGCTCGCGTCAGCTGCGACCAAGCAGAGGAAGGTTGCCGATGCGGCCGTGTCTCTTGCTTAGGACCGCGCCCGACAGTTGGGCAAGGCGACTAGCAGAGCGGAGGCCCTGCAGAAGGCCTTGGAGGAGCAGCGGAAAGCTGTAGAGCTTGCTAGAGCTGAGTGGCGGGCTGCCGAAGCCGGAGCTGAGGCCAGCGTTCAGCTTGCGTCGACCTTGGAGGTGGAGCTCGGGGCTGTGGAGTCCCGCCTGGTAGGGCTGGAGGGGAGTGAGGCTAGGCCGTGATTGTATCACTTCCCTTTCCCCTTTGGTCATCCGGACTATGTATTTTTTGTTACCCTAAGGGCATGTCTTGGGCTCCCCATTATAGAGTATCAATGACAAATTCTAAATTTTTGTGTTGTTGTTTTGTTGACTTGTCCTTCTCCCCAATCTATGGAATAGGGTTGAGTACAAAGGGGTGGCTACCACTTACTGTTAGTCGTGCTTGATTGTTTTAACACGTGCCGGCATAAGGGGCAGCAAACTGGGTTTTACCCGAAACTGGAGTTGAGATGAAAAATTGGGTGGGGAGAGTAGTGTGACTGGATATTAGGTGATGGGTACTGGATGCTGGTTGTTTGTGTTGTTAGCTGGTGATGTAGCTTTTCTGGACTTAAGAAACTAGGAATGAGCTGGCCGAATGGCCCCAAAGGCATCGCAGCCAAAGGCCGTGAGTGGAACTGGAACTGGTCGGTCCACCCGTGGAGAGATCACGACCGAACTTGGAGCTGGAAGCTAGCCTGTAAAGGCGTTGTAGATGAAAGCTGGAGTCGAAGGCTGGCGGCTGGCCTGTGAAGGCGTTGTAGCCGTAAACTGGGGCTGGGAGCTGGCGGCTGGCCTGCGAGGATGTTGTAGCCAAAAGCTGGAGTCGAAGGCTGGCGGCTGGCCTGTAAAGGTGTTGTAGTCGGGAACTAGAATTAAAAACTGGCGGCTGGCCTGTGAAGGCGTTATAGCTGAGGACTGGAACTGGAAGCTGGTGGCTGGCCTGTAAAGGCGTTGTTGCCGGGAACTGGAATTTAAAACTGGCGGCTGGCCTGTGAAGGCGTTCTAGCCGAAGACTGGAACTGGAAGCTGGCGATGACCGACCCTAGGGGGGTGTAGTGGCCATCGTTGTTGTGGCGTGATGTTGAGCTCGCCATCGGGGTGTTATAGCCGACGACTTTGTAAGTGAAGAATAGAGAGGGAGAGAGTGTGTGTTTTTTTCTCTTTACCAGCCCTACCGCCCTTGCGGGTTTTCGCTAGAGCTGACCCCCTTTAGCTTTTTCCGGTGCGCCCTTGCGGGTTTTCACACTGAGGGGTTACCCGATTTTACCTAAGGTGCCCTTTCGGGTTTTCACCTTAGCTGGGTTGGTGGCAATTTTTGCCCCCAGTCGCCTCGTAGAGGGAGTTAACTAAGGCCGCCGGGGTATCTCTATTTTTAACCTCATTTTTTTATATTATTTTTTTTTAGACTACCGTCCATAGCATATTGTTGTCAGGGGACGTAACCTGAGACTGGAAGGTGTGGATGGCCGAATATTGTTCGACCATTAGGAAGGGTTTTTTTTGGAACTCTTTAAGTCATGGTGGCGAAGAGCCATTTTGTCATGGCAGGGTATGACTGGAGTTGTGACTAGTGAATTAGGGATCGTATGGGAGAACAGGGATTATGATGAACTGGAAGGTTCTAGATTTGCAGGGTATGTGGGATGTAGGGGCAGAGGATGATAAATGTCTCAGAATGCATTGGGATATGAGTTTACCGAGACGGTGGTTGGAAGCTTGACTGTCACAGGGACTGGTTGAAATGTGATGTTGGGGTACGGGCCGAAGGTTGGCCAAACTGGGTAGGAATAATGCAAGGTTAACGGGGGATTGGAGGGTTCGCGCTGAAGTAGTGCGAACGGATTGAAGGCTGGCCCTGGATGAGGCTAATGGCCCACCAAGAAATAGGTGGGATGCCGTTCTTACTGGTGGGGAGAAGAAGATTTTCTCGTTATCGGCTCTACCGCCCTTTCGGGTTTTTGCTAGAGCCGACCCCCTTTAGCTTTTTCCGACGCGCCCTTGCTGGTTTTCACGTCGAGGGGTTACCTGATTTTGCCTGAGGTGCCCTCTCGGGTTTTCACCTCAGCCGGGTTATTGGCCTTTTTGCCCCCAGTCACCCCCTTGTGGAGAGAATGTCTGGGTCTGCCGGGACATCTCTATTTTTAACCCCATATTTTTTTGTTGACTTACCTGTGATCTTGGCGGCTAGACTGGTGTTGGTGTAGAGGTGCCCGTGTTCCCATGGTGACGAGAATGAGGGCAAGAGATCAGCTGGAGACGCTTCCGAGGAGCTGGGCTGGCTGGTTGACTGGGAATCATAGATCGGGACGACTGGCCGGTTAGATCCTTCACGGAGGAGGACCGGCCTTATTGGTAGTAGTTGGGACGTGCGCCTTAGTCCGGATGGCGCGCGAACTCATGCTCTGGTGCATAATACAGCTTCTTGTGTTTGCCGTTGAGAGGGGGAACAGTCTGTGACCTTTGTGATCAACAACCGTGTATGCCCCACCTTCATAGATGTTCTGGATGATGTATGGACCTCGCCAATTTGGCTGTAGTTTTCCACTGGAGCGCCCTGCCATGACCTCTTTTTCTTTGATCATGACGAGGTCGCCTTGCTTGAAAGCTCGCTGCTTGACGAGCTTATCATAGGCCCGGGCCATGCGAGCCTGGTATACCTGCAGGTGTTTGTAGACTTCGAGTCGCTTTCCTTCGAGATCGGCGAGCTCTTCTAGCCTTCTCCGGTACTCATCTTCATCAGAGCCAGCTAGGCCAGTGTGGATTGCCACACGATAGGAGGCTAACTGGACTTTGATAGGGACAACTGCTTCTGCCCCATAAGCAAGGGAGAACGGCGAGCACCCCGTGGGGGTTTTGTAGACCATCCGATATGCCCATAATGCTTTGAAGACCTTTTCACCCCAGTCGCATTTTCGGTGGCTAACCATCTTAGCCAGGAGCTTACAGAGGGTTTTGTTCAAGGCTTCCGCCAAGCCGTTAGCCTGGGGGTTGTAGACCGAAGAGGTTCTCCAGTCGATGTAGAATTTGGCCACTAACTAGTACACAGCCTTATTCTTGAATGGTGTCCCGTTGTCGGACACAATGCGACTGGGAGTACCAAATCGATATATGATGTGGTGCTGGAAGAATCTGGCAACCACCTCGCCGGTGACCTCTCACAAAGGGGGAGCCTCCGCCCAACGAGAGAAGTAGTCAGTGGCGGCCAAGATGTATTTATGGCCCTTGGAAGATGGCAGGAAAGGCCCCGCGATGTCCATACCCCACTCAGCGAATGGCCAAGTGGGGACTGTAGGACGCAGTGGGTTGGGAGGTCTTCTGGGTACTGGACCAAAGGCTTGGCATTGATGGCACGTACGGGCATACTGGATGCAGTCCACGTACATGGCCGGCCAGTAGAAGCCTTTGAGCTTGATGTTTTGCTTCATTCGATCTCCAGCCTGGTGTGCGCCGTACAATCCGGAGTGGACTTCCTGCATGATGGCTCGAGCCTCGACGAGGGAGACGCATCTCAGGAGGATCGACTTGTCCTTCTCGTGGACGAGTCGGTACAGGGAGTCACCGATCAGCTCGTAGGAGGTTGATCGGCGGAGTAGCTGGACCCTTTGAGCTCGGTCAGGGGGAAGCCACCCTTTCTTGAACTTGACGATGGGCGCACGCCAATCATCCTCTTCTGGAGGTGTGCTCTGGTCAAGGTCGTGGACCTCGTAAATAGTGAGACCAGTGTCGCCTTCGAGTGAGCTCGATGTTGACACCCGTTTTATGCCGATAAGCTGAGTCGTTTCTCTTACTCCCATTAGTTGATGCCCTAAGTTGTCCATCATTCATTGGGCCATTTTTTGTGGCACGTCCTGGGCCCATTTTATGGGTAGCCTCCCTCCTTGGTAAAGTCCGTATCAATTCAGGGCTTATTGGACCTTGGCTTTAATTAATTGAACGTGTTTTATGAAAGTCAAGTATCCAAGAGCATGAACGGTCCAACATCAGCCGTTCAGGACTGGGGCGGTTGACCCCAGACCGTTCATGCATTTTTGGCTAATTTCTGAGGATTTTTTGAATATTCACCGACAGGCTTTTGTGCGGCCCTATCAGGCCCGTTCCAACCAATGGACGGGCGAATTCCAACCGCCTATATCTCAGAGTCCTATGCGTGCCAATCTTCTCAGATAATTATCCAATTATTTGAATTATCACCGACAGGGTTAGAACGGTCGCTGGTTGGCCGCTCTACATTTGAACGGTGTTATTAGAACCGTGCATCTTTGAGGGTCCAATGGCGGACGTTTCGGTCAGTTCGAGCGATAATTGGGCTAACTTGCTTATTATTTGAATTTCCACCGATGGGTTTGGACGGTCCAAATTGAACCGCCCATGCTTTTGAGCGGTCTATCGTAAGACCGTTCATCCTGTCGGTTAGTGATTTTTAACAGTTTTTTATCCCTTTTATGCATGATTTTATCCCCAACTTCTTTTATCGATATCTCCGTGGATAATCAACCATTTTTGATGCCGTTTCGACTGGATGAGACATAATGATAATATCTACGATTTATCTTTTATAATCTCGACCTGAAAATGATGTGACACCACCTTGGGGTGATGACCACAAGGCAATATGACCCTTGGACCTAAGGTTGCAAGCAAGCAAATTGGCGATGATA
This sequence comes from Amorphophallus konjac, assembly GCA_022559845.1. Lineage (NCBI taxonomy): Eukaryota > Viridiplantae > Streptophyta > Magnoliopsida > Alismatales > Araceae > Amorphophallus > Amorphophallus konjac. Next base: position 213,905,902 of record CM040118.1, read on the forward strand.
CCACTCGAGCGGCTCACTCGCTTGGTGCACACTTGTGCCCGTGGGCAACTAAACGATAATGGAGAGGGTCCGGGGTGGGACAATGATGCTCCGGTGCTTGGCAAGCTTGGGGAGAACCCCAATTGGGCAAGGGATGCCCACTCACGGGCGGCCGTCACACCATGGGTGTGGGTTGAAATGGCTCGCTCACAACTCGCCCGCGATGGACATTCACGTGTTCGGCAATTTGGGCCTGGCCCTCGCTCTCCGTCCGACGTAGCAAAGCAAGAATACTAAGCTAAGCAAGTGATATTGACCAGCAAGGAAAGGGGGACCGAGGCTCACCTAGCCGGCATGAAGACGCCAACTCCGGCCGAAGACGGGGGCGAGCGGGGAGGCAAGGGTTTGCGCCCGCAAGCCGCGTCGGTGTCGCTTCAAATCTACGAAAATATTATTACATGAACTACACCTCTCGCAGGAGGGGGGATCTTGGGGTGGGGGTTAGACTTATTACAACCAAGATTACCTCCACGCAGGGAGGGGCCTTTAGCCGGCCAAGCGGGGTGGGGAAATTATGAAGAGAACGCCGACTCTCCAAGCTTCGCCGGTTCTGCCACTCTTCAGTTTTGCTGAATAGGTTGTCGATGAAGATGCTGCCGTGGACTCAAACGAGCTCCAAATTTGATGAAACTGGTGCCAAAAGTTTCCCAACTGGCCGAGGATGATGCTTGAATTTTTTGGGAAGCTCTGGAACTCGGGACTGATCGGACCGGCGAGTGGAGCATGACAGCAACACTCTGCCTCTGACTGATGCAGAACTGATATAGTGGATTGCAGAAGGCACTGCGGTCCCTCCCGAACTCCAAATAGAACGAAACTGGTGGTGACGCGATCGTAGTCAGAGTAGCTTCAAGCATAAATTGACGGGGCCACAATCCGAGGTCGGAGAGGAGAACGGTGGCCGGAGAAGTGAAGACAGGTCGAACCTGGACCTGAAGGGGGCAGACTGCACACTCCGGCGAAGAAATTCAGAGCAAATAGCTTGGCCGGGCGATTGGCATCATTCCTTCTGCTACTGATGGAGGACTAGACGAAGAAGAATATTTTAGAAGGAAGTGTGATCGAATTCCTCCAAGGTTGGCCGCTGAACGGCTTCCAAGATCACTCTGGCCTTCAGTCTGTGACAGATTGCGCAGTCGTTGAAGATGACGTTCCTCCGGACAGCTCCGAACTCGGATGCAGGCAGGAGTACCACCGTTGGAAAGAAGACTTGGAGACGATTCCAGCAATATAATATATGCCACCGGGAGCCTTCAGGGGAAGTCGTGTCTGCTACTGCAAATCACTACTTTTCTGAAACCTGCAACAGGGACAGAATAGGTGGAGGAGAGGGTGTGGGGAAGGGCATGAACAAGGGGTTATTTGGTGGATGGGGAAGGGGGGGGTGCGACCTTGGGTGGTTAGGGAGGTGGGGAGATGAAAGGGCACAGTCCAAGGGAGAGGGAAATTCGAAATTTGGCCTAGGGAAGGGCTCTTTCAGTCTTGGGGAGAGGGAGGGTTACATGGGAGAGTGGAAAGGTGCCTAGGAGAAGGGGTTTCCACCTAGGGGTTGGAGGGGGAATTGAATGAGTGCATGGGGAAGGGGCCTTAATGAGGGGTGAATGGGGAGGAGAGAGAATGAATTTCAAAATTGGGGTGGGGAGGAGAGAGAGAGGGGGCACAACCCACTTAGAGAGAGAGTGATAGTAAGAGAGAGAGAGAGAGGGAGATATTGAGAGGGAACTAGAAGGTGTGGAAATTTTTTGGATTCAATATTCAAGCATAATTGTTACAAATGAGAGAGGGGTGGGGCTATTTATAGACCCCACACTTTTCCTAAGACCAAACTGACCCTGACAAACTAACTAATGACCAAACAGTCCAAGGGAGGGGCACCCCTGGGCCTAGCCCAATGAATTGGGCCCATTAACCTATCAAACCAACATAATGACTTCAAGACTTAAGAAAATGACTTTCTAACCTAGGTACATGACTCAATAAAGGGAAAATTACATGTTTAAGACTCAAATAAAAATAAGAAAATTACATGACTCGACTCATAAACACATGAGGAACATAATGGCGTACACCGACGATCAATCCGAGCTTCAGAAAATGTGGAGGGGCAAGGGATGTCCCCATCATACCCCCGGGGTGGGGAAAACTCGACCCTGTCGAGTATGGGTCCATCGGGGAAGTAGCATCCCAAACGTAGTCCCGGGCGAACCTTGTTCTCCAAACTCGACCCATGTCCATAGCCGAGGAACGGTGCTTCCACTCGACAAAGTGGCTCGGACACACCCTTAGGCTGGCGAAGAGATCTTGCTTTGCTTAGTATTGCCGCCATGTGCTGACGTCGGGCTCTCGGGCTAGTTTGTGGTGGCACTCCGAGGGTGTCTCTCACAAGGATAGGTGTAGGCTCAAGACACTCACTAGGATCCACCGCGGTACCCTTAGAGGGTGCCGAATCCGCCACGTGGGAAGTGGGATGAATCCCAAAACCCATTGGTAAGTTCAACCCGCAAGCCGGGTGCCAAGGCCACTCGGAACTTGGCAAGGTCCAAGTCCTCGTGCCCTCAAATTGGAGGTGACCCTAGAGTAGAGCCACTCCAAAATCATCATCATCATCAAGTCGCCAACGTGGAATTTCAAGTGGCGCTCACGAGTTTTTGCCCGCCTTTTGTAATTCTCACCGCTTTTTGCTTGATGCATATGCCATGTACTAAGATGCGGTGTGAGTGAGTAGTGCGTGGTATGCAAAGGTGGTCCAGGACAACCACATGTAGACCTATCATGCATTGATGTTATGAAGACTTTGAATGTCTTGGGAGGACCGGGGCATCCATAGGTGTCCCTTTCATGTGTGAGTGTGATGAGTGCTGGGGGACCCGGACAACCATGAATGCTCCTAACATGCTTGAGATTTATGATGAATGATGGTGGACCATTACAACCAAATATTGACCACTCATGTTTTCTTCTTGACATGTGGGTGATATGAATGAATGGACCCGACTTTCTAATCATGTCAAGTGGGGTGGTATGCCTAAGCACATGCATTTCAATCCTAGTGATGACTTCTATGTGCATAGGTGTGGGGTGGCCCTTGAGCTTCCATTCGTATGAGTCAAAGGGATCTAAGAAGGGAGACATCATGGAGTGGGGCCATCTATCAATCCCATTGTGTATGTTGCCTATGGTTAAGGCTTCTTTGATGTAACCCAATTCTAGGAAGGGAAGGTTTTGGGTTATCATGGGTGGTAAGGGTAAGGTAAGGTGGGTGGTGAATAAGGTGAGTGGGTTACATTGAGATCTAGGCTCCCATAGAAAAGGGTCAAAGGGATCATGGTAAGGGTCACCTTGGTAGGGGTACTCTATGCTCTCAAGGTCCTCGAATGGTGAGTCATCCTCCTCAATAATTGGGCCAAGGTTGCTAATGGGTTGACTGATCAAAGCACTTGGGATCTTAATGGTTGGGGAGTGGACTAGGATAGGTTCTTCCTCCATGGGAAGAAGGAGGATGATCTCACTAGTAACTTGGCCATTAGTGTAGATGGAAGTGATGGAGCCAATGGAGGGATATGCTAGGCTAATGGTGTTAGTTTCGGACGGCCTCAAGGCTAGCATATTGGTCAAGTGAATTTGCCAATGTAGGTAGTTCACTAAGTCTCCCAAATCTTCCACACAATAGGAAGTTTGATAAGTGACATGTGGCTGAATGGGAATGATTTGGGATTGATATCCCATGGGTAGGTGGCATGGTTGTGAACTAGGAATGGTGAGACCTTTCTTGAGCCATTGGAGTATGGACTTATCTATGGTGAGGTTGGGTGTCTCTAGAGGAGCTAGGCTAGAGGTGTGTGAGTTGTTTGGCCTTTGGATTTCCTCTATGTTGGGAGGTGGATTCGGATGGGCATCCTTCTCCACTTGGGTAGGTGTGTGGGTAGCAACTTCTGTTGCTAATGGAGTAGGGGGATCTATGGTGGGTGGTTTGGTGATAGCTAGCGTATGACACACCCGGGGTGGTGAACAAGCATGGGCTTGGGTTGGGATAGGAAGGGGAAGTAGAGGAGGCCTAGGTTGGGGAAAGATTGGTGTAGGAAGTGGGAGGTGGGTTGGGTGAGGGGTTTTGGGTTGATTTGTTTTGGGAGATGTGTCCCTTTTTGGGGACGATGGTGGGTTTGTGGTGGTGGTCAAGGGGGCTTGTGGGGTACGGGTTTGGTGAGGGGTTTTGGGTTTGGGGGTGGTGGCCATTATGGGCCTAGGTGGAGGGGTGGACGCGGTGTCCACTTGGTTTTTAATGGTGAGGGTTGGATAAGTGGTGGTCACCATGGAGGGAATTGGGTCGGTTAGGGGTCTCTTGTCCTTGGGATCGTTTGGGGTGGAAGTGGGGGCTAAAGGGGCTTGACTAGTGTAGGTTAGGGAAGGGGGGGTTGGTTGGGGTGTGGGGGCCCTCATGGGGTTAGGTGGGGAGGTGGAGGCCTTGGACACTTGGGTTCTAGTGGTAAGGGTTTGGACGGGTGGGGTTGGAGGAGTGGGAGTGCTCCTCGAGTTTTGGTAACCCGGGTAGGAGGGAGGAGGTCGGGGAGTGTAGACTTTCCTAAGTTCGGCTCTCATGTTCTCCCATGTGTTAATAGGCTCTAGCCTCATAACCCTCCTAAATTGTTCAATGAACTTCCACCTATCCTCGGCATGGTACACAAGTCGACTCTTGGCAAGGTATATTTTCATGGGTTCAGTCATTGGATTCCTTTTAAAGTATTTGTCCATGTTTTCCTCCCACTCTAAATATGCACTAGGGTGGTATCCGTTAAAGATAAGGTCCTCAAATAGGACTTTGTCCAAAGGGGTGTCAATCGGACCATTGCGGAGGGCCGAGTGAGATAGATGTGACTTACATGAAGTAGCCATGCTAGTGGACAAAAGAGATGCAACCGAAGACTCTAAATGCATATGAGCGTCCTAGGACCAACTTGATAGAGACAAGTTATGAACTTGCTCTGATACCACTTGATGTGGCACAGCCCAAGTATGACTAAGGTTGACTTGTTGGACCTCGGACCTAGACCCACAAGCATTCAAGATTGAGCAACGGACTCACACTAGCGGCTCACTCGTACGACACATGCAATCTCCCGAAGGCACCGGGGATGATGGCGAGGGTCCGAGGCAGAACCCAATGATTCTAAGTGGCTAAGTCGGCTTAGGCTAACCCCCAAAGGGTCTGGGATTCCCAACTTTGTGGGAGGCCGGCACGCCCGGGGCGTGGGATTGGGTAGCTCTCACTCATGAGCCGCGGTGGGTACACAATCGAGTATATGCGGAATCGGCCACTCTCTCACCGTCCGACGAGCATTCAAGGCGATACTAAACTTGCAAAATATAGGCCAGCAAGGGTTGTATCAGTCACTCACCTCATCGGTGTGAAAACACCGATCCCGTTCGAAGACGTGGGCGCGCCGGGAAGCGTGGGTATGAACCCGAACGCTGCGGCGATGGTGCTTGACCTGAAATTGCAAAGAGTATAACACTACGTCTCTCGTAGGAGGGGTGATCTTGGGGTGGGGATTAAGCTAATTACATCCAAAACTACCTCCACGCAGGGAGGGGCATTCATCCGGCCAAGCGGGGTGGGGGAGTTATGAAGAAAACCCGACGTTCGGAGCGTTGCCGGTTCTGCCAATCTTCAGAGTTGCTGGACAGTGGGGCGGTGATGATGCTGTCAAAAATTCCACAGAGCTCAGAACTTGATGAGACTTGCGCCAAAAGCTTCCCAACGGACCAACGATGATCTCTGAATTTTTGCTGAGCTTGGTAAAGTCGTTGCTGGCCGGGGCAGAGTCTGGAACCGGACTGATTGGTTCTGCCTCTGTCTGGTGCAGAATAATGTGGCCTGTTGCAGAGGGTGCCACAATCTCTACCAAACTCTGATTGAGACGAGACCTGAACCGTTGGAACCGTGGTCGAGTCTTCTTTCCTTCGGCACCAACGGCATGGTTGGAAAATATTGGAGAAGACCGGGACGATCAGATGAGTAGAGGGGTGTCAGTTCTGGCTCCTGAAAACTGACCTGACAGACTTGGAGTAGAAAATTTGTAACTTTAGATGCCAATGTCCAAATGCAGCTCTGCTTCTTGAGGATGAAAGAGGACTTGAGAGGGAAGAGTTTTACTGAAGAACACTTGATCTGAATCCCAAAAGGTTCACCGTGGTTGAGCTTCCACTCTCGTTCTAGTTCCCTGCCTGAGAGATCCTGTGCAGTCGAGGGAGAATCGCTCCTACCGGCAGCTCGGTGCTTGGAAGAAGATGAAACAACCTCACCTAGAAATCTCCTTGGAAGACCTTTCCAACGGTATATGCCATGCCACCAGAAGATGAGGGGAAGTGTCGGAGATGAAGCTGCTTCCAGGACCCGATCTTGCTGCCTGTGAACTGCTGATGGAGCTGCAACTTGGTGGTGGCAAATGGTGTAGGAATGCGGCAACTCAGCAAGAGGGAGGTTGGCTGATGGCTGGGGAAGATGGGAAGGACGTGGCTAGGGCTTCAGGGGGTCTGGAGTGGCAGGGATAGATGGAGAGGGGGGGCTGGAGCAGCTAGAGGTGGAGATGGGGGGTGGGTGTGCATTAGAGAGAGGGTGAGTGTGAGAGGAGGATGGGGGGCGGTCTTGGCTGTTGGGAGGGAGGGGAGTTCGACCTAGGGCTGGTTTGGGAGTGGAGAGATGGGAGGGAGATTCAAAAATGGCCTTGGGAGGGGTCACTTTTCTTCTAGTTGGTCAAGTCATCTAGATAGGTTATCAAGCTTGTCATTGGCATGGGTCAAGGTTTTCATGAGGTAACTGACGTGGCCAGGGAAGTCATAGGTGTTAGTGGTAGGTATCCCTTGGGGTTTTGGATTCATAGTGGGATTGGAAGATGAAGTATTGGGTTGATAGTGAGTACCACTACGAGTGGTCATGCAAGGTTGGGTGGGCTATGCACGGGTGTGCGGATGCACCTATGACCTAGTATGATGATGACCCAAGACTAGACTTGTGAGGACAAGCCTATGACCGCTCTGATACCACTTGATGTGACACCACCTTGGGGTGATGACCACAAGGCAATATGACCCTTGGACCTAAGGTTGCAAGCAAGCAAATTGGCGATGATACCACTCGAGCGGCTCACTCGCTTGGTGCACACTTGTGCCCGTGGGCAACTAAATGATAATGGAGAGGGTCCGGGGTGGGACAATGATGCCCCGGTGCTTGGCAAGCTTGGGGAGAACCCCAATTGGGCCAGGGATGCCCACTCACGGGCGGCCGTCACACCATGGGTGTGGGTTGAAATGGCTCGCTCACAACTCACCCGCGATGGACACTCATGTGTTCGGCAATTTGGGCTGGGCCCTCGCTCTCCGTCCGACGCAGCAAAGCAAGAATGCTAAGCTAAGCAAGTGATATTGACCAGCAAGGAAAGGGGGACCGAGGCTCACCTAGCCAGCGTGAAGACGCCAACTCCGGCCGAAGACGGGGGCGAGCGGGGAGGCAAGGGTTTGCGCCCGCAAGCCGCGTCGGTGTCGCTTCAAATCTGCGAAAATATTATTACATGAACTACACCTCTCGCAAGAGGGGGGCTCTTGGGGTGGGGGTTAGACTTATTACAACCAAGATTACCTCCACGCAGGGAGGGGCCTTCAGCCGGCCAAGCGGGGTGGGGAAATTATGAAGAGAACGCCGACTCTCCAAGCTTCGCCGGTTCTGCCACTCTTCAGTTTTGTTGAACATGTTGTCGATGAAGATGCTGCCACGGACTCAACCGAGCTCCAAATTTCATGAAACCGGTACCAAAAGTTCCCCAACTGGCCGAGGATGATGCTTGAATTTTTTGGGAAGCTCTAGAACTCAGGGCTGATCGGACCGGTGACTGGAGTAGGACAGCAACACTCTGCCTATGACTGATGCAGAACTGATACAGTGGATTGCAGAAGGCACTGCGGTCCCTCCCGAACTCCAAATCGAACGAAACTTGTGGTGACGGGATTGTGGTCGGAGTAGCTTCGAGAAGAAATTGACGAGGCCACAATCCGAGGTTGGAGAGGAGAATGGTGGCCGGAGAAGTGAAGACAGGTCGAACCTGGACCTGCAGGGGGCAGACTGCACACTCTGGCGAAGAAATTCAGAACAAATAGCTCGAGCAGGAGATTGGCATCATTCCTTCTGCTACTGATGGAGGACTAAACGAAGAAGAATTTTTTAGAAGGAAGTGTGATCGAATTCCTCCAAGGTTGGCCGCTGAACGGCTTCCAAGATCACTCTGGCCTTCAGTCTAGGACAGATTGCACAGTCGTTGAAGATGACGTTCCTCCGGACAGCTCCGAACTCGGATGCAGGCAGGAGTACCACCGTTGGAAAGAAAACTTGGAGACGATTCCAGCAATATAAGATATGCCACCGGGAGCCTTCAGGGGAAGTCGTGGCTGCTACTGCAAATCACTGCTTTTCTGAAACTTGCAACAGGGACAGAATAGGTGGAGGAGAGGGTGTGGGGAAGGGCATGAACAAGGGGTTATTTGGTGGATGGGGAAGGGGGGGTGCGACCTTGGGTGGTTAGGGAGGTGGGGAGATGAAAGGGCACAGCCCAAGGGAGAGGGAAATTCAAAATTTGGCCTAGGGAAGGGCTCTTTCAGTCTTGGGGAGAGGGAGGGTTGCTTGGGAGAGTGGAAAGGTGCCTAGGAGAAGGGGTTTCCACCTAGGGGTTGGAGGGGGAATTGAATGAGTGCATGGGGAAGGGGAAGGGGCCTTAATGAGGGGTGAATGGGGAAGAGAGAGAATGAATTTCAAAATTGGGGTGGGGAGGAGAGAGAGAGGGGGCACAACCCACTTAGAGAGAGTGATAGTAAGAGAGAGAGAGAGGGAGATATTGAGAGGGAACTAGAAGGTGTGGAAATTTTCTGCATTCAATATTCAAGCATAATTGTTACAAATGAGAGAGGGGTGGGGCTGTTTATAGACCCCACACTTTTCTTAAGACCAAACTGACCCTGACAAACTAACTAATGACCAAACAGTCCAAGGGAGGGGCGCCCCTGGGCCTAGCCCAATGAATTGGGCCCATTAACCTATCAAACCAACATAATGACTTCAAGACTTAGGAAAATGACTTTCTAACCTAGGTACATGACTCAATAAAGGGAAAATTACATGTTTAAGACTCAAATAAAAATAAGAAAATTACATGACTCGACTCACAAACACATGAGGAACATAATGGCGTACACCGACGATCAATCCAAGCTTCAGAAAATGTGGAGGGGCAAGGGATGTCCCCATCAGAAAATAGCTCAAAACCCTAGTTTCGGGGCTGACTTTCTAGGCTCTATAAATAGACCCTAATGGCCGGACTTGAAAAAGGGGGGAGATCTTGGTCGACGGCGGAGCCCTGCCGAGTTTTTGAGCGACCTAGCACCAAGGAGGGAGGCTTTCTACGTCCACAAAAGCCTCCGGTTCAGGGAGTAGTTTGATTTTGAGTCCTTTTGGTTTATAGTATCCATTACGTTCTTCGTTGCATGCATCGTTTTCTCCCTACGCCCCCCTTCTTTCTCATTACCATGCACACATCCACCCACATTTTTGTCACCTTAGGGGTTTAAAACCCCCCAGGTATCCTCCTTTCCATTTGTTAATGTTCATCTCTTACCATTTTGACGTTTACTACACTGTCCAGTTCTAATCTAGGTCTTTTCTGTGTGTTTCTTACGTTGTTTCGCAGGTCAGCAATCATCAGCACGATGCCCATCCTGTCACGCCCCGAGCGCGGAAGATACCCGGAGACGCGTGACGAGTTTATATCAATCATGTCAATCAGAGTGGTCGTGTATTCAACACAAAGACAGAGATGCGCAAAATAGCAAGATAACCCAAATCCTTTATTTCATAATAGACTATTACAAATCTAATACTCTGTTTAATAAAAAGGAAAAGAATACACATTGACTCAAGAAACTATAGAAAAGACTAGATGACACTTGAGCAGCTCTATCACTTTCACTCTTGACCATTCCCATCCGATTGACTTCCATCGTCGTCGGACTTACCTGAAAAGTAAAAAGGGACAAACGGGATGAGCGAACGCTCAGTAGGAAATTATATCTCAAGTACTAGCAAGGGGTTTAAGTAATTACATCTTTCATGAATGCAATAAAGCTATGCATGCTCGCATAAAACGACGAGATAGAGAGAATGTAATATCAAGAATAAGATGGACAAATCATGAACTTTCAATAAGATAACAAGACATTTGAGATATTCAAGCAAGTACATTTAACAAGTCATGTCAAGAACTTTGGCTATCATGTATCAAGCAAGTAAATTACCCTTTTTCGGGCCACGCATTTCATGTCAAGTCAAGTACGATTCAAGTACAAGATGTGTGTGGAATGTCCAATCAAGCAAGTCAAGTACTCGGTATAATGCCAGATACCTTATCATTTTAACTCCCATGGGCACAAGTACTTTCGGGTGCTCCTCCCAGGACCAGATCGGGCCCTATATGCGCAGGCATTTATCATGTGTTTTTGACATCCACTCTTATATATATATAGCCAATTTTTGAATTTCAATAATCAAGCTTGTAGACATGTATGACAACTTTGACAGAATGGAGTCCAAAAATATGACAAAGGACATAGAATGGCGATAATAACGGTATAATCACGATATCGATAAAACTAGGTAGAATATGGTTCCCTTAACTTGGGTACCATGACAAATTAATATGGACATTCTATATATAGAATTTAGGTCCACATGAACAGTATATCAAAGGTAAGATACCCTCATTCTTATCATAGAATTGAGGTTTACAAGAATGACATGATATGGCATGATATCATCATCCCATTAAGAATTTCTTATGATATACTCTTTGTATAACATAAGGGCCGGTATCCCATGTTTCTTTAGAGTGACATGGCATCAATGGTGTAATGGGTTTTTAGGGTACAACCAGCTCAGTCGGCCTTGAGGGAATCCAAGGCTACGGAGGTCTCTATGACTAACTCGCTAGTCCAAAGGAACGGAATGTCCAATGGAGAGCTTGTATGTCAATGAGAATTGAGTGTGATCGATAAAACAATCGTGAAACGTGGGACTATACTCACGGAATGGAGAATAGTGCCGATATATATATTATATAACATATGAAACCATCGGTTAACAGAAACAATGGAAAAGCAATTTTTTACAGTAAAGTAACGACTTAAGCAGAGTCGTTTATCAAGTAATTAATGCCTAACAGAAGGGCGTTTACATATGTTTCCATTTTGGCAGAATTTTCAATAATTCAGAAATTTATCTAAAATGCGCCCTGGACAGGGGCGTTTCTTTGCAATGAGACGACTACAGTAGTAGGCGTCTTTTTATTTACAATATTTTACAGAACATATTTATTTTCAGAAATTATCAAAAATGGGCCCTTGGCAGGGGCGTTAATCATTAAATTCTTATCTTTACAGAATATATTGTTCAGGATTTTAACAGAAACGCGCCCTATGAAGGGGCGTTACTTTTTAATTCACGCCCTGTGATGGGGCGTTAACACATGGAAAACGACCTTGTCTAGGTCGTGAATTCAAGAAATTTCAGAAATTATCATGAACAGGAAGAAATAAATTTCAGGATAACAATCATATCATCATGACAAGAAAATTGGCAGGAATTCACAGGTAGAGTCATGCAGTATATTAGTTTTGATATTCCATATAAAATGAATTTGTAAACCGTGAACGATTATTAATTTCAGGTAATTTCATGGAATTAACGCCTGTGTTCAGGGCGTCAAATCTAGAATTGACGACCTGGTCAGGGTCGTGTCTTGTAAAATAGCGCCCTTGACAGGGGCGTCTCTTTCAAAATATTGCAGAAAAACGCATTAAAACTATAATAAACCGTATGCATGTCATGCTAATATACATATATCTTAAATTATTTTATTTGGGCTACAGTGACTTGAGAAAACCTACCTTGATCGAAGACTTGAAATTTGAATCGTGAAGGCTATGAGAATAGAAGTTCTGTTGCTTTTAACAGCAACGAATATCCACAGTAGGAGGAAGAGAAGGTTTTTGCTGAAGAACCCTTGTTTCTTCGGTTCTGTAATTCCTACGAGAACAGAAGAAGAAATATTAGTATTTCTTCATACTTCCTGACCGAAGGTAAAAGAAAGAAGAACATCACCTTTATTCTTCACGACGTGTGCTCTCTTCGACCTGTAAGAAGAGAAGGAGATGAAGAACGTTAGTTCTTCATACACTCGAAACAGAGAAAAAAAGAGAATAAGAAGAACAGTTCTGTTCTTCAGTTACCGTCGCAGAGGCTTGAATCAAATAGGTTTAGGGTTTGTTCGATCAAGACTATTTATAGGATTTTGGACGTCCTGTTAGGGTTAGTGTTCTAGTGGAAGTAATGCTTCCAATATAGAGTCCTTACCACCTTTTAACTCTTTCTAATACTTATCCATTACCCTGGATAAGCTCCCGTGACGAACGGAACTCGAATGGAATTAACGACCTAGGTCAGGGCGTCGATTCCTGAATTGACGACCTGGTTCAGGTCGTTTCTTAAGAAGCGCCTGATATGAAGGCGTTCTTTGTTTTAAAACACGCCCAAGCTAGGGGCGTTTCTTGGCCCTACCATTTTTGACGTTGGAATTTGACGCCGTGTGGTCAGGGCGTCACTTATTGAATAACGCCTTATCTAGAGGCGTTTCTAATTTGAATAGCGCCTTTATCAGAGGCGTTATTTTATATTATTTTATTTATCTAATTATTTGATTTATTTTTTTTAAAATCTTTATTATTATTAATATTTTATCAGGGTTGCTACACCCTCCCCCACTTAAAAAGAATTTGGTCCCCAAATTCAATTGCATATTATGTATATACGTGGAGAGTGTAGATCATATACCTCTTAGAATAACTCGGGAAATCGTTTCTTCATAGATTCCTCGGTCTCCCATGTCGCTTCGTGTTCAGTATTCTTATTCCATTGCACCTTAAGCATGGGAATAACCTTATTTCTTAGAGCTCGTATTTCTCGATCTAAGATCTTCATAGGCTTCTGTTCATAGGTGAGATCTTTCTGGATCACCAGATCTCCATGTTCAATAATATGCGATGGATCGTGCACATACTTCTTCAACATAGATATATGAAATACATTATGTACCTCGGACAATTGAGGAGGCAACGCGATGCGATAAGCAACCTCGCCAACTCTTTCAAGTACCTCAAATGGTCCGATGAATCTTGGCGTAAGCTTGCCCTTAACACCAAATCTTCGTATTCCACGTCCAGGTGATATCTTGAGAAATACATGATCTCCGATTTGGAATTCAAGATCTCTCCTTCTTGTATCAGCATAAGCCTTTTGCCTTGTCTGAGCAACTTGCAATCTTTCTCTGATTACTTGTATCTTCTCAGTTGTATCCCTTACCATGTCTGGACCTAACAGTTGTTTCTCTCCAACTTCGTTCCAGCATAAGGGTGATCGGCAACTCCTTCCGTATAAGGCTTCGAAAGGTGCCATTTGGATACTAGCTTGGTAGCTGTTGTTATATGTAAATTCAACTAAAGGCAAGTGGTCATGCCAGCTTTCTCCAAAGTCAATGATGCATGCTCTAAGCATATCCTCAACAACTTGATTAGCTCTCTCGGTCTGACCATCCGTTTGTGGGTGAAAAGCAGTACTAAAGTTGAGCCTTGTTCCCAACGAATGTTGTAATCCCTTCCAAAAATGAGAAGTGAAACGGGGATCTCTATCAGACACGATTGAGACAGGAATTCCATGTATCCTGACTATTTCCTTGATGTATAGTGCAGCTAGCACATCAATTGACCATCGGCTTTTTATTGGCAAGAAATGCGCCGATTTAGTTAATCGGTCAATGATAACCCAAATTCCATCATGTCCTCCTTTAGATTTAGATAAACCCATGATGAAGTCCATACCAATCTCCTCCCACTTCCACTTAGGAATATCTAGAGGATGAAGTTTACCAGCAGGCTTTTGGTGTTCCGCCTTGACTTGTTGGCATGTGAGACAGCGTGATACATAGTCCGCTATTTCTCTTTTCATATTAGGCCACCAAAAGTTCCTCTTTACATCTTGGTACATTTTGGTTGATCCTGGATGAATCGTGTACCTTGATCTGTGAGCTTCATCTAAGATCTTTTTCTTTAATTCTGGACAGTCGGGTATACAAGTTCTACCTTTGAATAATAATCTTCCATCAGAAGTTAGTTGAAAATCAGATTGTCCTTCTAATCTGCCTTTGATTTCTACCAATATAGGATCATCATCCTGAAGTGCTTGTATCTCAGATAATAAATCCGACTGTATGCTTACATGAGATAAGGTGACATATTTAGCGTCCGTGTCCAGGCTTATATTGAGCTCGGAGAATTGTTCTTGCAACTTCCATTCTTGTATCATACAATTGGCTATCATTACTCTCGGCTTTCGACTAAGGGCATCAGCAACATAATTACCCTTTTCAGGATGGTATTGTATATTGAAGTCGAAGTCCTTGAGATATTCTAGCCAGCGTCTTTGTCTCATGTTTAGCTCCTTTTGTGAAAATAGATATTTGAGACTTTTGTGATCGGAGTATACAGTAAACTGCACTCCATATAAGTAGTGTCTCCATATCTTTAGGGCAAATACCACCGCGGCCAGTTCTAAGTCATGGACGGGGTAATTCTCCTCATGCTTCTTCAATTGACGAGAAGAGTATGCTATGACCTTCCCTTGTTGCATTAAGACACACCCGAGGCCAATGCCAGAAGCATCGGTGTAAACCTCGAATTTCTCTCCTTCTATTGGTAGAGCTAACACCGGAGCTGTAGTGAGATGATCCTTGAGAGTTTGGAAACTTCTTTCACATTCCTCACTCCATTCATATCGAATCTCCTTACGAGTTAATCTTGTAAGGGGCACGGCGATCTTGGAGAAGTCTTTGATGAATCGCCGATAATATCCTGCAAGACCTAAGAAACTTCTGATCTCGCTTGCATTAGTGGGTCTTTCCAAATTTTTCACAGCTTCAACCTTTGACGGGTCTACTGATAATCCATCTTTTGAAATCACATGGCCTAGAAAAGCCACTTCTTCAAGCCAGAACTCGCACTTGCTGAGTTTTGCATATAATTGATTTGTCCTCAAGACTTGCAATGCCATCCTCAAATGCTCTTCATGTTCTTCCTTAGTCTTGGAATATATCAATATATCATCAATGAAGACTACTATGAATTGA
Organism: Amorphophallus konjac; assembly: GCA_022559845.1. Classification (NCBI taxonomy): domain Eukaryota; kingdom Viridiplantae; phylum Streptophyta; class Magnoliopsida; order Alismatales; family Araceae; genus Amorphophallus; species Amorphophallus konjac. Next base: position 213,921,210 of record CM040118.1, read on the forward strand.
TCCAAGTAAGGCCTGTATATACTATTCATTAACTGCATAAAGGCAGTAGGGGCATTTGTTAGTCCAAAAGGCATAACAACGAATTCATAATGGCCATACCTGCTTCTGAATGCAGTCTTATGAATGTCATCATCCTTGATTCTTAACTGATGATATCCCGACCTGAGATCAATCTTGGAAAAATATTTGGATCCTGAAATCTGATCAAATAACTCATCAATTCTCGGCAGTGGATACTTGTTCTTGATAGTAAGATGATTCAACTGTCGATAGTCGATACACAATCTCATGGATCCATCCTTCTTCTTTACAAATAATATCGGTGCTCCCCACGGGGAAATACTTGGTCTAATAAACCCTTTTTGAATTAATTCCATCAATTGCTCCTTCAACTCTTTGAGTTCAGCAGGTGACATTCTATAAGGTGCCTTTGAAACCGGACCAGCACCAGGGACTAAGTCAATGGTGAAGGCCACTTCTCTTTGAGGGGGTAATCCCGGCAAATCTTCCGGAAATACGTCTGGAAATTCTTGCACTACCTGAATGTCTTCTAGCTTGGTTTCCTTAGCTTCTTTAATTGTGACAAAGGCAAGGAAAGATGTACATCCTTTCCTGATGAGCTTGCTAGCTCGGAGGGCCGAAATAAGAGGGGAATTGCTCCGACTCTTGGGGCGAGTAAAGACTAATTCTGGGATATCTTTGAAAGCAATTTGGCTATTGCGGCAATCAACCGTTGCCTGGTATTTGGATAACCAGTCCGCTCCTAGTATAACATCATACTCCTTTAGATCGAGGCATATGAGATCTATAGGTAAATTCCTACCTTGAACCATTACCTCACAGTTTTGGTAGTGATGAGTAATATCATTTTCACTTCCAAGAGGAGTAGTTAGAACTATTTTTATCCATTCTGGTTCTAACGGTAACGGGTCGGCAAACTTCTTAGAAATAATGGAATGCGATGCACCCGTATCAAATAAGACATAAGCACTTTTGGAACAAACTGTTAATGTACCTTCTACCAGTCCACCTTCTTCTTGCTCGGTCTCCTTTATTGCATGAAGTCGAGCGTTCTTTGTCACTGGGCGTTTACCATCACCAGCTTGGTCATTCATTAATGGACACTCGGGAATCCGATGTTCGCGACTCCCACAACGGAGACAAGCTCCTAATTTCCTCCACCATTCTTCTGTCTCGTGACCAGCCTTGTCACAATGCTTGCATACTATGTTTGAAGGTGTAGTGGCGATAAAGAAGGGCTTGTATTTCTTGAGCTTGGAATCTTGAGAGGATGAACCTCCATTATTGGGCCTCTTCTTAAAGTTGGGTTTGAAAGAACCTGAACCTGTGACTTGCTCCTTCTTGTCTTTTCCACGGATCCTATCAGATAGTTCCGTGGCATCTTCAAGTAATTGAGCTCGGCGCACTATTTCAGAATAAACTTGGATGTCCATAGGCGCCAGTTGAGTAATATAGTGGGGCCTAAGCCCATTAAGAAATCTACGGACTTTCATCTTCTCCGTGCTAATAAGATGCTTAGCATATCTAGACAACCTGGAGAACTGAGCTTCATAATCTGCTAATGATAAAGATCGTTGCTTTAATGCAGCGAATTCTGCAGCCTTCTTTTCTTGGACTCGGTCCGAGAAGTATTTAGCATTGAAGTATTCCACAAATTCTTCCCATGTTACTTGAGTAGGATCGATGGTTGCTTCAATAGACTCCCACCAGCATCTAGCATCCTTTTCTAACTGGAAAGTAGCTAATAAGACTTTGTCCTGATCCGTGCATTGCATAACACGGAATATACGTTCAGTCTCCCGAACCCAATGCTCGGCATCGTCCGGATCGGTCGATCCCATAAACTTCGGGGGATTCATGCTCTTAAAGGCTTGGTGTAAGCTTCCAGCTAGTGGAGCACCACCCTGTGCTACCTGTTGTAACACTTGAGTCATTCCTTGAAGGGTACGCTGCATGTTGTGCCATTGAGCACGTTCGGCAGCCATTATCCTACAATTACAATAACTATATTAGTATTATATCACTGTGATCTTATTAAAAGACTCATTGACTCTTAACCCTTGGTTCTACCCAATCTCACTTGGTTAAACGTTCAACTTATCCTTGGACTTGGGTTTTTCCTAGGAATTGAATACCTTAGGCTCTGATACCACAAAAACTGTCACGCCCCGAGCGCGGAAGATACCCGGAGACGCGTGACGAGTTTATATCAATCATGTCAATCAGAGTGGTCGTGTATTCGACACAAAGACAGAGATGCGCAAAATAGCAAGATAACCCAAATCCTTTATTTCATAATAGACTATTACAAATCCAATACTCTGTTTAATAAAAAGGAAAAGAATACACATTGACTCAAGAAACTATAGAAAAGACTAGATGACACTTGAGCAGCTCTATCACTTTCACTCTTGACCATTCCCATCCGATTGACTTCCATCGTCGTCGGACTTACCTGAAAAGTAAAAAGGGACAAACGGGATGAGCGAACGCTCAGTAGGAAATTATATCTCAAGTACTAGCAAGGGGTTTAAGTAATTACATCTTTCATGAATGCAATAAAGCTATGCATGCTCGCATAAAACGACGAGATAGAGAGAATGTAATATCAAGAATAAGATGGACAAATCATGAACTTTCAATAAGATAACAAGACATTTGAGATATTCAAGCAAGTACATTTAACAAGTCATGTCAAGAACTTTGGCTATCATGTATCAAGCAAGTAAATTACCCTTTTTCGGGCCACGCATTTCATGTCAAGTCAAGTACGATTCAAGTACAAGATGTGTGTGGAATGTCCAATCAAGCAAGTCAAGTACTCGGTATAATGCCAGATACCTTATCATTTTAACTCCCATGGGAACAAGTACTTTCGGGTACTCCTCCTAGGACCAGATCGGGCCCTATATGCGCAGGCATTTATCATGTGTTTTTGACATCCACTCTTATATATATATAGCCAATTTTTGAATTTCAATAATCAAGCTTGTAGACATGTATGACAACTTTGACAGAATGGAGTCCAAAAATATGACAAAGGACATAGAATGGCGATAATAACGGTATAATCACGATATCGATAAAACTAGGTAGAATATGGTTCCCTTAACTTGGGTACCATGACAAATTAATATGGACATTCTATATATAGAATTTAGGTCCACATGAACAGTATATCAAAGGTAAGATACCCTCATTCTTATCATAGAATTGAGGTTTACAAGAATGACATGATATGGCATGATATCATCATCCCATTAAGAATTTCTTATGATATACTCTTTGTATAACATAAGGGCCGGTATCCCATGTTTCTTTAGAGTGACATGGCATCAATGGTGTAATGGGTTTTTAGGGTACAACCAGCTCAGTCGGCCTTGAGGGAATCCAAGGCTACGGAGGTCTCTATGACTAACTCGCTAGTCCAAAGGAACGGAATGTCCAATGGAGAGCTTGTATGTCAATGAGAATTGAGTGTGATCGATAAAACAATCGTGAAACGTGGGACTATACTCACGGAATGGAGAATAGTGCCGATATATATATTATATAACATATGAAACCATCGGTTAACAGAAACAGTGGAAAAGCAATTTTTTACAGTAAAGTAACGACTTAAGCAGAGTCGTTTATCAAGTAATTAACGCCTAACAGAAGGGCGTTTACATATGTTTCCATTTTGGCAGAATTTTCAATAATTCAGAAATTTATCTAAAACACGCCCTGGACAGGGGCGTTTCTTTGCAATGAGACGACTACAGTAGTAGGCGTCTTTTTATTTACAATATTTTACAGAACATATTTATTTTCAGAAATTATCAAAAATGCGCCCTTGGCAGGGGCGTTAATCATTAAATTCTTATCTTTACAGAATATATTGTTCGGGATTTTAACAGAAGCGCGCCCTATGAAGGGGCGTTACTTTTCAATTCACGCCCTGTGATGGGGCGTTAACACATGGAAAACGACCTTGTCTAGGTCGTGAATTCAAGAAATTTCAGAAATTATCATGAACAGGAAGAAATAAATTTCAGGATAACAATCATATCATCATGACAGGAAAATTGGCAGGAATTCACAGGTAGAGTCATGCAGTATATTAGTTTTGATATTCCATATAAAATGAATTTTTAAACCGTGAACGATTATTAATTTCAGGTAATTTCATGGAATTAACGCCTGTGTTCAGGGCGTCAAATCTAGAATTGACGACCTGGTCAGGGTCGTGTCTTGTAAAATAGCGCCCTTGACAGGGGCGTCTCTTTCAAAATATTGCAGAAAAATGCATTAAAACTATAATAAACCGTATGCATGTCATGCTAATATACATATATCTTAAATTATTTTATTTGGGCTACAGTGACTTGAGAAAACCTACCTTGATCGAAGACTTGAAATTTGAATCGTGAAGGCTATGAGAATAGAAGTTCTGTTGCTTTTAACAGCAACGAATATCCACAGTAGGAGGAAGAGAAGGTTTTTGCTGAAGAACCCTTGTTTCTTCGGTTCTGTAATTCCTACGAGAACAGAAGAAGAAATATTAGTATTTCTTCATACTTCCTGACCGAAGGTAAAAGAAAGAAGAACATCACCTTTATTCTTCACGACGTGTGCTCTCTTCGACCTGTAAGAAGAGAAGGAGATGAAGAACGTTAGTTCTTCATACACTCGAAACAGAGAAAAAAAGAGAATAAGAAGAACAGTTCTGTTCTTCAGTTACCGTCGCAGAGGCTTGAATCAAATAGGTTTAGGGTTTGTTCGATCAAGACTATTTATAGGATTTTGGACGTCCTGTTAGGGTTAGTGTTCTAGTGGAAGTAATGCTTCCAATATAGAGTCCTTACCACCTTTTAACTCTTTCTAATACTTATCCATTACCCTGGATAAGCTCCCGTGTCGAACGGAACTCGAATTGAATTAACGACCTAGGTCAGGGCGTCGATTCCTGAATTGACGACCTGGTTCAGGTCGTTTCTTAAGAAGCGCCTGATATGAAGGCGTTCTTTGTTTTAAAACACGCCCAAGCTAGGGGCATTTCATGGCCTTACCATTTTTGACGTTGGAATTTGACGCCGTGTGGTCAGGGCGTCACTTATTGAATAACGCCTTATCTAGAGGCGTTTCTAATTTGAATAGCGCCTTTATCAGAGGCGTTATTTTATATTGTTTTATTTATCTAATTATTTGATTTATTTTTTTTAAAATCTTTATTATTATTAATATTTTATCAGGGTTGCTACACATCCCCTCTGGCCGACCGGAGAGGGTGGAGGTTGGACCCCTTGCAACTTACTGCGTGGTAGACTTGTGCGGTTTCATTATCGCCGTTCCACAGTACGTGCGGTTCATAGAGGGCCGTTCTTCCTGTTCGTGCGGTCAATATAAAGTCGTTCTTCCTCCAGCAGTAGTTCCTCCCGCACCTTCTGCAGCGCACTTAGGCGGTCTATCGTAAGACCGTACTCCGTAAGGCGATTCTTCAGGAGCCGTTCATATACCCAGCGCTACAACTTAGGCGAGTACTCTCCCCTCTTTCCAAGGTACGGCGTGTCCATCACGTACGGCACCTTGGTGGCGATCACGGTCTTTTGTTTTCTGTTCTCCTCTGAACGTTGTTATTTGCTCATCGCATATTGTTCCATTCATGATGCATATTGATCTTTAGTAGGAGGAGAAAAATATATCTACACCCCTTTTGTGGTGATCACGGTGGGACACTTAATGCCCATCGTGCTTTTGAGTTGCTGACCCCCCTTCATTGTACAAGTTTTCTTCTTGGAGTGACTTGCAGGTTGGATGCGTTTTCTACCTCCTGGGACGTGCGCGGTTATCCCAGAGCCGTCCATCTTCAGGAGCGGCTGATACTCAACCGTCCATCCCCTGCGACCAGAGCCAATCCCGCTTTTGTTCCCTGTTTCGCACGGTGCCTGGTATACCGTTCATCATTTTAAGCGGCTGGAATCTAGCCGTCCATCTCTTTGGCACAGGTACACGTCACGGTGTTTCGATTGCAGGCACATGGTTGCTGGAGGATCGTTCAGGATATTACGCGGTTGGTCACAGACCGCGCTTCTGGTATTTTCCTGTCACCGCTGCCTTGTATTTTCAGCATTCTGTGATCATTCTGTTTTCTCCCTGGATTATACGGTCCCATACAGACCGTTTTACTGTCTGAGCGATCGCATCAGGACCGTTCATCTGGTGCCACAGTGCACGCATGGTCTATTTTGATCATCATATTCCATGCGATTTACTGCTCGTGGTGCTGCTTGTTGATCTCCCCCCTGCTCTCTTACCATTGTTGCATCATCATTTTCTTTATTGCTTATATGTATGCTTGATCATTGATTGATAGTTGCTAAGTTAGATTGTGCATGCACTCCGGTGCGCATAGGAGCATCCATCTCTTCTCATAGTAGTTGCATTCCTACCGAGGTAGGGCTTCCTCTCATCTCCATATTTCTTGGAGCCGACTAGGGACCTTGCCGAGGACCTCCGTAAGCCCCCGTGAGCCGTGGATTCCCACACGGACGCCGGGCAGGTTGTACCGCATCCACCCCCAGCCTAGGGTTTGCATCCGCGAGTGAGAGATCCTTGTAGAGTCACACAGTTCCTCATTTCCTACCCCAGTTAGGCACCTAGTGGTTGAGAGAACGTATATTTTCATTAACCCACTAAGGTTCAAAAAGGAAATCATGAGAAATTGACAAGCATCATTTAATAACTTGATTGCATAATTGGGTGATTCTGCTCTCATCTCTTCCTTCCATTACATGCTTGTTATTTGCTTTGTAGGTTTGGTCGGTTAGTTTTGTTGGTCCTAGTCCTAAGTGTCTTGGTGTATGTGGGGTTGTCTCTTTTCCTCACGATCACCTCCTAGGGTTGGTTCTTATTTCCATTCATACTCCAACCCCTTGTTTGATTCATCATCTTCCATGTCGTCATACGACTTCTCTCAGTCTCACAAGGACTCCCTTCCTCGTGGCCTTCTTGAGGACCCACCTAGGGTCGCCCACCTGCAGGGAGGAGAGGAGACTGCTCCTCCACTCTCGACCATTCTTGGCGAGGGCTCCCAACCCTCTCTTTCAAATCTGTCCAATCAGAATTCAGCCAATCTAATCCTCAATATGATGGCCCAGCTGGACCCTACCCAGCTCCATCTCCTCCGGCAGGCTTTGCAAGGGGCCGATGCACATACCTCAATTCCTTCTCATGGCATGACTACCGCTGCCATCACGTCTCCTGCTGTTAGGACCACCTCTGTGGCTCCTATCGACCTTACTCCTGTCCGCCCTCAGACCCTTCGCTATTCCAATATGGAAATGGGCCAGGCTTCCACCTCGGCCAATCAGCAGCTCGATAAGGGAAAGTCTCCAATCCCCTCTGTTCCTTACCTTGATCCATACGCCACAATTTCTCCGTCGCCGCAGGCCCTCGTAGCCCCAGCGAACTTCGTTAGGTTGCAATCAGGGGCAGCCCAGCTGGCTCATGTGGATATGGGCCCTTCCTCGGCCCACTATCCGTCTTACGGGCCGCCCCCTCATTCAGCTTATCCTTTGGCCACCTACCCCAGTATTACTCCTCCTGCTCCTTCTCCTCCTTCCCGGGGACGGGAGATTCTTGATAAATGGGCTACTATGCAGCAACAAATTGACCTTCTCCACAAACGGGTTGGCCCGCAATCTCTTGCTGATGTCCCTATCTCTAACTTCAGGGACATTCGTTTTCCTTCTCAGTCTGAGCTCCCCGTGTACTGCAAATATGACGGGAATGGCAACCCGTTCATTCATGTCCGGGAGTTCTTATATGAGTCAGCACAGTTCCAGCAAGATGATCATCTGATGGGTTATTTATTTCGCCGATCGTTGGAAGGGGTCACCCTGGAGTGGTTCTATACTTTGCCCATGGAGGAGGCCAAGAGTTTCAAGACTGTTAAAGAAAGGTTTATTGAAAGATTTCAAGATCGGGTCGGACCCGAGTATTCTTTTACTGACTTAGTAGCTGAGAAGATGAAGCCGGAGGAAGACTTTGCAACCTATGTAGACCGATGGAGGCAGATGGCCTCGCGTGTGCCCGGGCAGATCCCGGAAGAAGAGAAATTGAAGTTGCTGATCTCCAATGCCACGCCAACATTCAGGAATATCTTGGCAATGAATGACATTTCCAATATGCACCAGTTATACAGCAGGGCTCGGTTTATCCAAACCTAGTTCAAGGACTCCCCCATCCATTCTTTATTTGAGGCCCAGAAACCCAAAGCCGCCAGAAAGTCCCAAGGGCCCGTCACTGAGGGAGTACAGATTAATGAGCATGTCCAGGCTGTTCAGTTCCCCCACCAGGCCGCTCCACCCCGCCTCCCCCAGCCTTCACGCAACCCCCAGTTTGCCACTCCACAAGTTCCCCAGCCCGCCTTCCAAGTCCCGTAATATCCGCAACAAGCACCTCCGCCACCCCAACAGTCTCAGCGGCCGCCACAATACAACAATGTTCCGCCACCCGCCGCCTATGGATCTGCTCGACCGAGTCCAAAGAGGGCCCATTGCCCTCCTCTTCCTAAAACTTTGCCAGATATTTTCTCTGCCTTAATGTATACTGGTGATCTTCAGTTGCCTCCTGAGCGCCCAAATTGGAATCCGGCAGCGGATCAGTCTCGATACTGCATATTCCATCGGTAACCCGGGCACACGATAGAACGATGCTATCAATTCAGAGACCTGGTGTATGACTTGCATGAGGGCCCGAGGAATGATTGGGCCCAGATGCACCAGTTGATTGAGGATATCAAGCAGAGACAGAGACAGGCCAGGCCGCAGCAGGCGGCGCCCCAACAGCAGTAGCAGCAGTAACCCCAACAGCAACAACAACCCCAGCAGCAGCAACAAGACCTTGGGATCCACCAGAATCCCATGCCAATGCATCAACCCGCTCCTCAGCAGCAACAGCAGCAGCCGGCACCGGCACCAGCCCAAGTGAACATTGTCCAGCACCCAGCCCTCAACGCTGGGTGGACTTTTAATGATGAAACCCCCGCACACCTTTTGGCCTTCCATCATAACCCTTCCCCTGCACCTGCTATCCCCTCCATCCTCAGGCCCGCCATTCTGACCACTACACCACTCATTACTCCCTCCACATCGCCCATTAGACCTGTCACATTCCCCTCCGCTCCACCAGTCCTTTCGCCACCACCCACCGTGCCCTCCGTCATTACCCCTCCGCTTAACCCTTCACCCATTTCCCCTCCACCAGGGCCCATTAAACCCACTTCCGCCATCCTCACCCCCATTTCTACACCTTTCACCTACCCCACCGGGCCAAGCGGGGGTCCGTCTCAGGCCGTGCCGGCACCAAACTGTGCCCTTCGGAGCGGGCGTCCCTTTCAGAGAATGTTTCCTCCTTCCGGTGCGTCTGCACCTAACCTCCAAGTTCCTTCCGCCACAGTTGAGACAGAAGAAGTAGACCCCGTGCCAGGCACAAAATATGATTTATTACAGCATTTGGACCGGATGCCGGCCAAAATCTCAGTCTTGGAATTGATCAAGAGGTCGCCACTACACCAGGACGCCTTAAAGACTTTCCTGCAGAAGGTCATGGTGAGTGAGGACGTGGCAGTGGATAGTTTGCCGTCGGTTTTGGCAACAATCACCAAGGGGCCTTCCATTTCATTTTCTGAATCAGAACTAGCACCCCCGGAGGCACGGCAGATGCCATTATGCATTACCATTTCTCTGAACAAAATGGCCGTAGAATCTGCACTTGTGGACACGGGAGCGTCAATAAATGTGTGTCCATTAAGTACCCTCCGCGCCTGCAACATCTCAGAAGACATGCTCAAGCCAACACCGACTATAATAGCAGCCTATGATAATTCCAGACGTGCTTGTCAAGGGGTCGTGACTATACAGGCCGAGCTAGGGCCCTTAGTTATGGACGTGGAATTTTATGTGTTAGACATAGACCCGATGTTCAAAGCTATTCTGGGTCGTCCATGGCTGAACAGTTTAAATGCCGTCCCCTCAACCGCCCACCAATGTTTGAAGTTCCCCTTTCAAGGGCGGGTGGTCAAGGTAAAGAGCATCTCTACCGTCTAGAATGTTGATGCGATAGCAGCCAAGATTCTGCCTACGTTGTGGCCAAGTAATAGGCCAGTTCTGTCAGTAATGGACTTGAATTATCCATGGGCATATGCGTCACGCAAGCCCGCCGCGGCACCAGTCAATGTGAAAGTCAAGTCCAAGATGAGAGATTCCAAAGGGTGGCACATGATTCTAAAATTGGGCTACCAGCCGGGCCTGGGTCTCGGCGCACAGTTACAGGGCCGGACCAACCCCATTCCCAAAGGAAGGAAGATGGGCCGCCGAGGCCTCGGCTACCGTGAATCCTCAATGTCAGTACTTGGAGACTCCGGGCCATTAACATGGGACTACCGGTAACATTTTGTAAAAGGCCCGTTACAGCCTGGTACCTTGAAGAAATCACCGTCCAGTCTTGAAGAAAAGGCAGGTGAGGCCTGTGTTGTTGTTGATCCACCACCACCGCTGCAAGGGCTGGTTGGTGATCTAGAAGATTTGTCTGGTTGTTTTGTGAAGTTGTTTCAGGAGAGAGAAAGCAAGCCGAAGAAGAGGGAGACGCAGCTGGTAAAGCATCCTCCGATGCCATTGATCCGCCAGGGGCCACGGGAAATGGGGAGCTCTGTCATTACCTATTCTATGTCCCCTTCCCGTCTCGCCTCTTGGTTTCAGCAATTGAGATCTATTCCCCGTTCCCCTCCAATCCTGGTCGACCCGTGCTTCACGGAGAGACCCGAAATCTTATTCGTTCCCTGTGCTTGCGGGCACTGCCCGCCTATTGATCTGTCAACACTATTTACTCCTCCTCCCCCCGAAGCTCAACTCCATGAAATGTGGTTTTCCTCTTCTGATCCTTTCTTTGACTGCATATTTCCGGAATTGTTCCCTATGCAGTTACCTCCTCCTCCGTCTTCTTCCTCCTCCTGCTGCATGATCACCTCTGGCCTCCAAAAAAAAAACGTCAATTTCAAAACGGAGGTCTCAATGGAAGATTACACTATGTACTGATCAGGTTCCCAGGGGCACGAGACCCCTGTTTCTCTTCCAGTATATTTCCTCTCTCCTAGGGTAGATGTACAGTGTGCAGAGTCTTCTAGGTTAGTCGAGTCAGTGGGAGTAGAGTCTAGCTCGAGTCTAGTCAGCCCATCCACGTCTGCGGCGCACCCCTTGACGCGTCATCCCAAAACAATTCCCGATAGGTTTCTGCAAGATCTGGCTGAAAGATGCCACGCCCTTCTGAAGTGCCCTGAATTTGTAGAAGCCACGATCGTCTTGGAAGATGATGAAGAATTGGAGGGGGTATGGAGCAATGATGAACTAGGGGTATATGAAATCATGAACGAGAAGGACCCAGCTGATGATGAGGAAAGTGAGGTGGGTGACACTGCTGATTTATACGCACAAGGCCTAAAGAAGTTTGACGAACCTTCCTCGGTAGTGGATGAACCCACTAAGGAGATTAATCTCGGAACAGAAGAGGATCCCATGCCCATACTTATTTCTGCTAACCTCCCTCCTCAGGTCGAAGAGGAGCTTATCAAGGTTTTGAGGGAGTACAACGACTCTTTTGCCTGGTCCTATGAGGACATGCCAGGTCTTGACCCCACGCTGGTTGAACATCGGTTGATCCTGAAACCAGGGGCAACACCCGTTAAGCAGAAAGCGAGAAGGTTCCACCCGTAAATGGCCTTGAGGATTAAGGAAGAAGTTGATAAATTGCATAAGGCCAGGTTCATTAGAGTTGTACTATATCCACAATGGGTGGCCAACATAGTCCCAGTGATGAAGAAAGATGGTAAAATTCGAATTTGTATCGACTTTAGGGACTTGAATAAGGCATGTCCGAAAGATGATTTTTCACTTCCTCACATCGATGTCTTAGTTGACAATACAGCTGGGTATGAAGCCCTCTCTTTCATGGACGGTTATTCTGGATACAACCAGATCCTTCTAGCTCCAGAAGATCAAGAGAAGACCTCGTTTACCACGCCCTGGGGCACGTATTGCTATGTCGTTATGCCCTTTGGATTGAAAAATGCAGGTGCCACTTATCAAAGGGCGATGATGGCCATTTTCCACGATATGATGCATGTCTACTTGGAAGCTTACGTGGATGATATTTTGGTCAAATCGAGGTCTCAAGAAGAACACCCTGCCATTCTAGCCAAAGTGTTGCAAAGGGCTAGGGAGTATAAGTTAAAGATGAATCCAAAGAAATGTGTATTTGGAGTTGCATCGGGGAAATTGCTCGGGTTCATAGTTAGCAAACGGGGGATTCAGATTGACCCAAATAAAGGAAAGGCCGTTATGGAAATGCCGCCGCCAAAGAACATCACCGAACTTCAAGGTTTGATTGGGCGTTTGCATTTTATTAGAAGATTCATATCTCAGCACTCGCAAAGATGCCGCCCATTTTATGAATTGCTAAAGGCTGGTGCGAAATTTGAATGGAATGAACAATGCTAGAAGGCCTATGAGGAGCTTAAGGTTTACCTTTCTAATCCCCCGGTTCTACAACCACCCGTCCCTGGGAAACCCCTGATCTTGTACATTTCTGTGATTGAGGACTCCCTAGGAGCTGTCTTGGCACAGGTAGATGATGAAGGAAGGGAAAGGGCGGCATACTACCTCTCGAGGTTATTTAATCCCACTGAATCTAAGTATACTGCCATGGAGAAGACCTATGCAACGCTAGTTTGGGTAGCTCAGAAGCTTAAACACTATTTTTCTGCCCACGAGGTCAGGCTGATCTCTAGAATGGACCCCATTCGTTATCTCTTGGAAAAGCCTATCCTTTCTAACCGACTAGCTCGCTGGCAGAGCTTTCTTTCCCAATTCGACATCACCTTCATTGTTCAGAAAGCAATCAAGGGATATGCTATTGCTGAGCACCTCGCTCATTCTCCTACCCCTCGTACTGATTCGATCCAGGACAAGTTCCCTGATGAACACTTGGCAGTAATTACTCATCTTCCTTTCTGGTCTCTTCATTTCGATGGTGCTCTCAATTCCCAGGGCAGCGGAGTTGGCGGCGTTCTTCTTACTCCAGAGGGAGTAACCATCCCTGTTGCTTATCAACTCTCATTCCCTGCCACTAATAATATAGCCGAGTATGAGGCTCTCCTTTCCGGTATGAAGCACGCCTACCTCATGGGCGCGCGGTACCTTAACATCATAGGAGACTCTCACTTGGTGTTGCGTCAAGTTCTATCAACTTACCGCACCCGTGACCCTAAGCTTAAGCCCTATCAAGATCTGGGCACGCTCTTGGCTAGGCAATTCCAAAAACTTATCTATATTCATACTCCTCGTTCTCAGAACATCTTGGCTGACGCACTTGTGTCACTCGCTTCTTCCCTCGCGTTCCCCCTCAGTCGTGCCACTGAGACCATTGTGGTCCAGCGGTTAGATGTTCCTTCCCCGCAGGATCCCTGGTTCGACAACCTTAGGAAGTATGTAGAGAAGAAGATAGAAAGGGAGGAGGTGAGAGAAGTATCATTGACTGAGCTTGAGGAAATCATCGAAGAAAAAGAATTGCCATGGTTCTATGAAATTGAGCAATATTGCAGGGATGGCATATTTCCGGAGGCTGCGAATGCTGAACAGAGAAAGGCCATTAGAAGAGTCGCTGCAAGATATACGATTGTTGCTGGTGAGTTATATAGGCGGGCTCTGAACGGAGTTCTAATGAGGTGTCTAGATGACGAAGAGGCTTGGAAGTAGTAGAAGCAGCTCACTCCAGCGAATGTGGAGGGCATGTGAATGGACAGGCGTTGGCAAAGAAGATTCTTAGGCAGGGCTATTACTGGCCGACCCTAGAAGAAGATTACTCCACCTATGTCCGTAGGTGTCTCCAGTGCCAGCTCCATGTTGACAAAATCCATGCTCCTGATTCTTCTCTTCACCCTCTTTCTGCTCCTTGGCCGTTCTCCATGTGGGCCTTTGATATCATCGGACCCCTCGGTGACCCGAATTCCGCAGTCAAGCAGAAATCCTTCATTTTGACGGCTACGGAGTACTTCACCAAATGGGCGGAAGCTGAAGTCTATGCAGAGATCAAAGCCACCACAGTATGCCGCTTTATTATGAAGAACATCATCTCGCGGTTTGGAGTGCCAGGCGACATCGTCACCGACAACGGCCCTCAATTCGTATCACAAGAACTCCGGGACCTTTGTAAGAAATTCAATATAGCTTTGCATCATTCATCACCATACTACCCTCAAGGTAATGGCCAAGTTGAGGCCACAAATAAAACCCTTCTCAAAATTATCAAGAAAACATGCGAATCGCATAAATTTGCTGATTGGGCCGACAAACTGATAGAAGCTCTATGGGCCTATCGCACCTCCGTCCGCACCCCTACAGGGCAGACTCCTTTTGCTCTCACTTATGGGATGGAGGCGGTACACCCGTATGAGATTTTGATCCCTTCCCTAAGAGTGCAGCTGGACAAAGAACTTAATCTCGACGAACGTCGAGAGGCGTTGCTAGTCCAACTTGAACTCTTGGACGAGAAGAGGCTTAATGCGGCCAACCATGTTTCGGTTTATCAAAAGCGTGTCTCGCGGTATTTTCAAAAGAAGGTCATTGAAAGAAAATTTCAAGTGGGTAATATGGTTTTGAAACGCAAATTCATCAGATCAGCAGGTCCCAGGTCTAAACTACAACCCAACTGGGAAGGGCCATTCGTAATCAAGGAAGCTTATCCGGGTAACGCGTATCGTCTAATCAACGCGGAGGGTGAAGAATTGCCAAACCCGTGGAATGGGCTGTATTTAAAATGTTTCTATCCATAGAGTCAAAACCAGCAATGGCTCGATGGCGGGGTGCACCCCACCTGACCGCGAAAGGAGGACCCTCGTCCAGCATCTCACACACTACACGGCCGCCCGTGGTTCGGCTTCCTGCTTTCCTGCCCGACACCGTTTCACCGTTGGCCATGCCTGGGGAAAGTGAAGGTCCCTGTATTTCCTCTCTCTCGGCTGAAAATAGGGGCAAGTGGTGAATAAGGGGGCGAGAACTGACCTGGACCCCCCCTCGAAAAGAGGTCTCAAATAGGGGCAGCCCGTTAAGACCTTATTCCGCAAAGAAAAGGAAAAAGAAAAGCAAAAAAAAGGGGGAAAGAAGAGGGGCAAAATCAAAAGTCAAGGCTGAGAGCACAAAGCTCGAAGCTCTCAAAATCCCTAAATAATACAACTAGGTATGGCAAGAGTGGCAGTACAGTTTCCCCGCGGGACATCATGAGCCCGGTCGTATGCGTGCCTAGAGCGGATGTAGGTTCGATAACGGACACAAAGCCCCGGCGCAACAGACCGGATTCTTTGAAAAGGGGAGTGTCTTGGGAAGAACTCAAGCCCTAAAACCTCTACACCTACCACCAGCTTCACTACTCAATCTTTTTCAATTTTCCAAGGAACGAATCCCACCCCGGGTATGGCCTCGGCAGAAACACCGTTGAGCAAAGTTGACCCCGGCCACGGGCGGCCCCCCTTTTCGCACGTGCTGGGTCCGGGAAGTCCATAGCGAGATGAGAGGGTCCCCGTTATTTAAGCTTGAGCTGGTTCCAAAACCCAAAAAAATCAAATATTTCAAAACCAAAAAAAATCAAATATTTCAAAAACTCCAAAAAAAATCAAATATTTCAAAACTCCAAAAAAAAAATCAAATATTTCAAAGCTCCAAAAAAAATCAAATATTTCAAAACCCAAAAAAATCAAATATTTCAAAACCCAAAAAAAATCAAATATTTCAAAACTCCAAAAAAAATAAATATTTCAAAACCCAAAAAATCAGATATTTTCAAAACTCAAAGAAATCAAATATTTCAAAACCTCCAAAAAAGATTTTGGTTTCTCATATGCATCGCATGCATTGCACTTTGTCATTGTGTCTTTTTTGCCTATGTTGATAAGGCTTGCCCCCTTGACCAAAATCAAGGATTGGTCACTTTCTAAACTTGCCGCGGGCAAGGGGTTAAGCCTAAAATAGATTTAACCTGTTTTTCTTTATTTTGTGTAAGCACAGGGGCAAACAGAAGATCGAAGATACAGCCAAGCCATGGACGCACGCAATCACATCAGAGAATATCCAAACTCAAAAAAACATCTCAATCATCAATCTTATTCATTCTCATATCAAACTCTAAACATCCATATCCATATCATCATGAAAAGATAAAACAATCACTCTGGCCCCCGCTGGGCATCCCCGTGGGGACGTCTCTCTCTCAGCTCCCTAAGGTAAGCCTGTCGTGTCTCTGGAACCTCCTCAACCTCTGCTGGTAGGGTGCGCACCCTTCTCACCTCCCACATAATCAGCGCGCTCCTGACCGCCTGCTCGTCCTCCTCTGTCCCGATCCTCCTCGCCTGTAGCACGGGAAGGTGGGGTAGCGTCGGTAGCACGGTCCGAGGTAGTCCAACCTGTAGGTAGCACCTGTGTGGGCTGTACATAGCCAATGCAGTATCGCTCACGAGCCTCAAGTCCAAGCCCACTCTCCGAGGTAGCCTGATGGTGGTGTCGTGAAGGAAGTCCGGGCGCATCACAAATCTATCCAGGGGCAGTCTGTGGAGGTACGGGTGCCACTCGTCCCTGGTCTTCATCTCGGCCGTCCTGCACTCAACCTGTGGAGAGAACTTGAAGGCGCCTCCTATGAAGTAAAGGGGGTGGCTCCCGAAGATCCTGCTGACAGAAGTAATATCCTCTCTCGAGATGAACTTCATCCTGACTCCCATCCAGCACTCCAATAGAATCATAGAGCCAAAGAGAGGACCTCCTAGGGCCGTAGAGCTGAGACCCTCATACAAGTAGGCTAAGATGGCCTGGGAGATGGAAAGCCCCTGCCACAGGCCGCTGATGGTGCTAAGTAAGGGAATCTCCAAGACATGGTCAGCCGAAGGGAAGAGGATGGCCCCGCACAGGCAGATAGATGCAGCTTTGGCTATGGCCTCGATCCACCCACATTTATTCTTGCAATACTCTACTACCCACTGACTAAGAGGAAGGAGGTAAATATGACGAGGACCTACAAAGGTACGAATGTCTTTGCTGTCTGGTATGAACCCTCCTAGGATGAGTTTTGGGTCTATAGGGGCAACAGTATGGCATATCAGGCCTTCCTCCCCTACCTTGGACCTAGGGAACCCGAAGTAGGTCTCTACCTCCTCCAACAGGATAGTGGCCTCGAAGGATGGGAAGAAGAAGGTATGGGTCTGAGGATGCCATGTTTCTATCAAAGCAGAAATGCTATGCCAATCCAAAGAGAGCTTAGGGTAGTTCTGGCCTATAACTAAAAGGGAGTGTAGGTGCCAAGATTTGAGAAGGTTAGTCACCCCTAGGGGCAATGCACGGATCATGGGAGCCACCCATTTCAAACCAGAATAGCGCCTCGGGCCCGGAAGGAGCTGAAAGAAGAAGAGAGAGAGCATAAGAGGAAGAGGAGATATAAGTGAAGTTGAGGGAAAAGAAATTGAATGAACTCATGATGAACTTACTTCTCTCATAGGAGCAGCACTGAGATGCCGAGGGATTGAGCTTAGCCGTTGGAGCACTTCCCGCTCCTTTCTGGCCGGTTTTGGCCCTTCAAAAGATGCTCCCTCCATAGAACTTCCCTCTAGAACCCTCTTCATGATGATTTGATGGTGGGAATCAAAGGTTTCAAGGATTGGAAGGAAGAGGACATGTGAGCTACGAATTTAGACTCCTCTCCCACTTATAGGGATTGTTAGGAAGCCTAGGCCTCTTGAGATTGGGGTTGGATAAGTCTAGGACGGGTTAAGATGAGGTTTAGATAAGTTCAAATCGCCTTACCCTCGGGTTAAGGACTCCCCAGAGAGTCCCCTTTTTAGCTTGCAGGGTATCCACTTGGACGGTCTTACGATAGACCGCCCATCCGTTTGTGCGGTCCGTAGCGGACCGTTCATCTTCTTCTAGAGAACCCGGGCCTACTTGCCACGCGGTTCATATTGAACCGTTCACCATGCCGAACGGTTACTATGAAACCGTTCCATTCCCCTTGGAGCGGTCTATTGTAAACCGTTTGTCTTCTTGAAGCGGCTCTCTGAGGACCGTCCATCTTGTCCGCCCTTTCTATCAACCTACCCAACTAATAATCATACTCCTATCTCACTCATTTGGCGCACTCTCCTATCTCACTCATTTGGCGCACTCTCATATCTCACTCAAGTCGGCGTGTACGTCACTCCTCTCACTCAAGTCGGCGTGTGCGTCTCTCCCTCACTCAAGTCGGCGTGTGCGTCCCTCCCTCACTCAAGTCGGCGTGTGTGTCACTCACCTCACTCAAGTTGGCGTGTGCATCTCTCCCTTACTCAAGTCGGCGTGTGCGTCCCTCTCTCAGGTCGTTCGCATCTCTCAATCTCGCCTGTTTGCCTCACTCCCTCTAGTAGCTAAGTCGCGCTCATTCATGCATACATTCATCCCACAAAGCAAAAATCAAAACAAAAGCACGCATATCACTATCATATCATATCACTTCATGTACAAAAGTCGGGTCCAGTACAAAGTCAAACATGTCCCTCTCCCTGGCCCCCGTCGCTGTCTCCACCGCCCTCATGCCTCTTTGAGGGAAGCATCGCTGAGGTCGCCTCATCACGCCGTCGCCGGTGTCGCTCCTCCTCCTCATTCCTCCGGTGGCCAGAAGAACTAGTGAAGTAACTCCTCACGGAGCCGTGGGTGCCATGGCTACCACTCGCAGTCGCCTTGCTGCGCTCCTGACTCGCCTCTCTCATACCCTCCACCTTGCCCTCCAACCTGGCAACCTGCAGCTGGGCCTGCTCTGCCTCAGTCCGATAACACTCCTCCTCGGTCCGGCACCACTCTGCCTCGGCCCGGTGGCTATCCGCCTCGGCCACACCGGCCCGGAGTCGCTCCAGCTCGGCCTGGAGAAGTGTCGTCTCCAACGTGTCCGCCGGTCGGCTCCGCGTAGCCTCCTCCCGTACACGGGCCACCTCCTCTCTAGCCGCCACCCGGCTCTGCTCCAGCTCTGCCTGGAGGCGAGTCAGCTCGGCCGTCTGCATCCACATGGAATTGTTAGCCAGTTGCATAAACATTTCATTCATAAGCATAATAAGCAAGGGGAAGTTTTAGAATTGCGTACCCTCTCGGTGAGCGCCACCTCGGCCGCCTTGGCCCGCGTCACCATCCTGGCAAAGTCTGCATCTCTCCCAGCCCGGTCGGCCAGAGTCCGGATCGTAGAAGAAGAAGGGGCGTCTGGTCCCGCCCTCTGAGCTCCCTCGGCGCGCTGCATCCAAATACTCCAGGTCAGTCACATGCATAATCATATAGAATTGCATAATTTAAAGAGTTTAGGGTTTAGAAAACTCACCAGTAAGGCCAGGGCCTGCCGGGCCTCGTCTCTCTCCCTGATGGTAGAGTGCAAAAGTCCCTGCAACTCCGCCACTCGTCCTGCGGGGTCGATCTGCATTCAGAAGTCCATGAGTCAGTGCATCATCATATAGGAATCATAAGCATAATAAAAAGAGTTTAAGTCTAGAAGTCGTACCGGTCGGTGAGCACCCCGAAAAACCTGGTCTCGGTAGTGTCGTGCGTACGCGGTGTAGTACGCGCTGTCGCCCTCGGCTCGGGCAGTCACCACTCGCCCTCGTGCGGTCCAGTCGGCGACCTGAGTGGCGTTCCTCACTGTCCAGTCAAACGCCTCGCGGAGTCCTCGTGTCATCCTCGTCACTCGCTCCCCCGCCTTCTCAGGCGCAGAGAACTCCACCGCGGGCTGATGGACCCCGATGGTCCTCATCACCAACCTGAAGTGCAGTGGCTCCACCACATTCATGCAGTGAAGCCACACGTCTCACCCGAAAAAGGCTAGAGCCTCAGCCACCCACGGCTGGCCCTCCTGGCTCTCCCCCGTATAGGGTGTCCACCGTACCTGCATAGAATAGAAAGTCTCATCAGCATCATAATCATATAAGAACTACAAGAGTCTGAGTTTAGAAGCATACCGAGGTATACGGTAGAGCGTCCAGGTCATCCTGCAACTCCCGGACCTGTCGTCTCAGGGTTGCCATCTCCCGAGGTGCTGTCCACCTCCGTGCAATCGGCAGGAGCCCAGGACGGGTCTCCTCGCCTCTGCCCAACCCACGTAGGTATACGTAGGCCCACACCTGCATTGTATCACTGTGTCAGCATTTAGGAAACATGTAGAGTCGCATAATTAAGTCTAGGGCAAGAGTTGTACCTGGAGTAAGGGGGAGAAGCCCCAAGCATCGTCCGACGGGCCATCGAACTCAGCGTGTCGAAGAGGAAGGAAAGAACTGCCGCTCCCCAGGCATAGTCACCCACCTGCTCAATCTCCTAGAGGAAGGGAAGGAACCGGCAGCTCATCACGTCCGCTCACGTGGAGAAGAGAAGTCGCCCGAACATCAGCATCAAGAATCGCCTCAGCACTCGGTCTGCCTCTGCTCCCGGTCCTACCTCAACTCTCGGCCTCGCCAGTCCTATCAGCTTCTCCAGGTGCTCCTCTGGCTGCTCGCCAACTACAGCCCCCGCTCGTCGTAATCCCAGGCTGTCCTGGAGACTAGCCTGGGGTAGGAGGGTCGACTGCCTCTCGGGGCGCCGTAGCTGTAAGCCCAGCAACTCCCGAGCCATCACTCGGTAGTCGGGAAAAGTAGTCCCGCTAACCGGTGACCCGTGCACGCGAAGGCCAGTGAGCCTGGCCACGTCCTCTAGTGTGGGGACAATATGCCCCCACGGGAAAAGGAACGTCCGACTCACTGGGTCCCAGCGGTCGTGCAGGGCGTAGAGCAGAGCTGCGTCAAAGCGACACACCTCAATGCTCAAGAATGGGGCGAACCCCATGGCAGCCAACCGCTCCCTCTAAAAGTCCGGCAGTGCTAAGTACACTGCGGGGACCTGCAGCCACGAGGTGCGGGTCCTACGCTTCCCCTGCATTCATTTCATCCATTTTAGATACATTTTAGTAAGTTAGTTTTGCATTTTATCTCATTTGAATAAAGTCATCAGGGTTTAACACTCTGTTTGATTCTTCAGGTTCTGTGTTTAAGCGGTCTGCCTTTGACCGTCCTTAACTTGGACGGGCCATCACGAGCCGTCCATCTTTTCATCTTCCTAGGGTAGAACGGCCACTCCTCGGCCGCGTGAATTATGGACGGTCCTATGGGAACCGTTTAGTTTTGCATTGTTTGGTTGCTGAACGGACCAATGTGGCCCGTTCACTGTTTGTGCGGTGACCCCTTAACCGTCCTGGCTTGGTTCGGTTCGTTTGCTGTGTGATTATGAACGGTCCTTCCAAGGCCGTATTGGTTTGAGCGGTCCTATGTGGGACGCGTGTCTTGGTTTGTGCGGTTTCTATTTAACCGCCCCACCATCGTCTTCCCCGACGACGGTGGGCGTCCCCCGGCCGGCAAAGAGGCTGTCGTAGCCCCCAAACCAGCCCCCTAAGCCCTCTAAAACCCCCTAAACTAACATGCATGGCTTAAAAATGGAATAAAAATGGAAATGGGGAGGGTTTTTGAAGCTCCTACCTCGGGGTCCCGTGGTTTTTGGCCGGTTTCTCCGCCGGTGCTTCTTCGCCGGCGTCTTCATCCGCGACAGGGACCTCCTCCATGGGTATGATCGCTCCGGCCCCTTCCTCGTCCGTGGGTGGCAGCGTGGTCCCTTACGGCGGTATCCTTTCGGTGCTCGCCGTCGCGGCCGTGGGGGTCGTCGACGGTGGTGGTGCGGCCGTTGCTTCTTCGGCCATCTCGGAACGCCTCGCCTGGTGCTTTTGGCGCATGAGGGGGGGAGAGCTGAGAGGGAGAGAGCGAGGAGAGTGAGAGAGTTGAGAGAATGGGGCTCGGTTGCCCTCCTTCGTCCCCTGCACCGTCGGTTACGGTGGAGGGAGGCGAAGGGTTGTTTTTTTCAAAGTTGCAGAACTTGCGCGGTCTAGCGATACACCGTTCTATGTTTGTGCAGTTAGGTCATGACCGTTTATCCTCAACGGTAAACTTCTTAAGTCGGTTCAAATTCCCTAGAATATACGGCTAGAATGTAACCGTTCTACGTTGGGGCGGTTGGTTCTTAACCGTTCATTCTTAAATGGTGGTTGCACTTCAATTGATGAATTTTTGATATTATTGCGAATCTTGGTAACAATTTCATGTGCAGTAATCAAGACTTTCACCCGCCGTTTCGCCTGCATAGGTAAGTCAGGTATGGCTTTCTATCCCTACATCCCTTACTGCATTACTATAGGATACTATAATATATCATCTCGAGAACCAGTCGGTTATCTACGTGTTCCAGGATCTGATGTTCCCCTTCAACAAAAATGATGATGATCCAGGTTCACGTATTTAATCTTTGGATAGGCCGTTAGGTTGGGATGTCACGGGGAGGACGGTTCTATCCTGCACGCTGTGGTTGCGGATGGTATCTTGACTCTGATATTCTCAGCTTAGCAATATTATTCTCAAGTATTTTATATTTTAATCTTTCTTCGCATTTGTTTTTACGATTTCTTTTATTTTAGCCCAGCATGCATCATACGCATCTTTTGAGCTTTCATGTCCCATGGTTTGCTTGAAGAATGTCCCATCAGTGATGGTCAGCTGTATGTTCGAATGCTCGAGTAAGAAGAACTAATTCCACTCTGAATTGGAAGGTTTTCTTTAGTCGATTCGTTTGGTTTGGTTGATTGAAGGGTCCCCGTCTGGAGCTTTAGCCTATTTTCTTTTGTGGCCCCCTCATTGGACCGCGGGATCGTGTCCCCCATGAGGATGGTCTTGTCGATTTGTTTCATTTTTTAGTTTAGTTCCTCCAGATTGGCGTCACTTTTGGTCTAATCGTTCCTTACATTCGGTTCAGAGTTTTTCTGAAGATTCTTAACACTTGTTGGTAGAAACGGGTGTCGTTTTACCTTAACGCCCGCTTTTCCGGTCCACTCCGCTGCATTTCCGCTCCACCTTCATGTTCCATGTCACCTCCGCTTCACCTCCGCTCACTCCCCTGCAAAGTGGACGTTAAGGAGGGGCATATGTTGACACCCGTTTTATGCCGATAAGCTGAGTCGTTTCTCTTACTCCCATTAGTTGATGCCCTAAGTTGTCCATCATTCATTGGGCCATTTTTTGTGGCACGTCCTGGGCCCATTTTATGGGTAGCCTCCCTCCTTGGTAAAGTCTGTATCAATTCAGGGCTTATTGGACCTTGGCTTTGATTAATTGAACGTGTTTTATGAAAGTCAAGTATCCAAGAGCATGAACGGTCCAACATCAGCCGTTCAGGACTAGGGCGGTTGACCCCAGATCGTTCATGCATTTTTGGCTAATTTCTGAGGATTTTCTAAATATTCACCGACAGGCTTTTGTGCGGCCCTATCAGGCCCGTTCAAACGAATGGACGGGTGAATTCCAACCGCCTATATCTCAGAGTCCTACGCGTGTCAATCTTCTCAGATAATTATCCAATTATTTGAATTATCACCGATAGGGTTAGAACGGTCGCTGGTTGGCCGCTCTACATTTGAACGGTGTTATTAGAACCGTGCATCTTTGAGGGTCCAACGGCGGACGTTTCGGTCAGTTCGAGCGATAATTGGGCTAATTTGCTGATTATTTGAATTTCCACCGACGGCTTTGGATGGTCCAAATTGAACTGCCCATGCTTTTGAGCGGTCTATCGTAAGACCGTTCATCCTGTCGGTTGGTGATTTTTAACAGTTTTTTATCCCTTTTATGCATGGTTTTATCCCCAACTTCTTTTATCGATATCTCCGTGGATAATCAACCATTTTTGATGCCGTTTCGACTGGATGAGAGATAATGATAATATCTACGATTTATCTTTTATAATCTCGACCTGAAAATAGCTCAAAACCCTAGTTTCGGGGCTGACTTTCTAGGCTCTATAAATAGACCCTAATGGCCGGACTTGAAAAAGGGGGGAGATCTTGGTCGACGGCGGAGCCCTGCCGAGTTTTTGAGCAACCTAGCACCAAGGAGGGAGGCTTTCTATGTCCACATAAGCCTCCGGTTCAGGGAGTAGTTTGATTTTGAGTCCTTTTGGTTTATAGTCTCCATTACGTTCTTCGTTGCATGCATCATTTTCTCCCTACGTCCCCCTTCTTTCTCATTACCATGCACACATCCACCCACGTTTTTGTCACCCTAGGGGTTTAAAACCCCCCAGGTATCCTCCTTTCCATTTGTTAATGTTCATCTCTTACCATTTTGACGTTTACTACACTGTCCAGTTCTAATCTAGGTCTTTTCTGTGTGTTTCTTACGTTGTTTCGCAGGTCAGCAATCATCAGCACGAGGCCCATCCCCTCTGGCCGGCCGGAGAGGGTGCAGGTTGGACCCCTTGCAACTTACTGCGTGGTAGACTTGTGTGGTTTCATTATCGCCATTCCACAGTACGTGCGGTTCATAGAGGGCCGTTCTTCCTGTTCGTGCGGTCAATATAAAGCTGTTCTTCCTCCAGCAGTAGTTCCTCCCGCACCTTCTGCAGCGCACTTAGGCGGTCTATCGTAAGACCGTACACCGTAAGGCGGTTCTTCAGGAGCCGTTCATATACCCAGCGCTGCAACTTAGGCAAGTACTCTCCCCTCTTTCCAAGGTATGGCGTGTCCATCACGTACGGCACCTTGGTGGCGATCACGGTCTTTTGTTTTCTGTTCTCCTCTGAACGTTGTTATTTGATCATCGCATATTGTTCCATTCATGATGCATATTGATCTTTAGTAGGAGGAGAAAAATATATCTACACTCGGCATTAGCCTTCTGTGCTTGATGACGATGTCGATCTCACCCTCGGGCAGAAGCTTAATGGCCGCGGCCAATTTTGCTAGGGCATCCGCCTGAGCGTTGTTGCTTCTGAGAATGTGGTATATTTCGAAGAAATAGAACTTCTGGGTTAATCTAGTGAAGGCGGTATGGTATGGAACCAACTCTGGTTTCCGTATGTCATAAATGCCGAGGACCTGTCGAACTATCAGCTGAGAGTCCCTATAGGCTTTGAGGCATTTAATGCCCATGTGGAGAACCATCTGGAGCCCAATCAGTAGAGCTTCATACTCGACTTCATTGTTGGTCAGGGACTTCATGAGGGCGCAAGAGTTGTACAAAACTTCGCCCTGAGGAGTCAGGAAGACTATGACGGCACCTGCCGTGGTGGCTGGATCCTGGTTGCTTCTGGTGATCCCTCGGGAAGCACCGTCGAAGTAAAGCTCCCAGCAAGGCACGCTGGCTGTGAGAGTGCTTCGCTGCCAATAATGCAAGACATCTCCGCTCTGTTTAACTGGTTGTTGTGATTGAGTAACAGTAGTTGTGAGAGCGCTTTGCTGCCAGTAATGCAAGACATCTCCGCTCTGTTCAACCGATTGTTGCGATTGAATAGCAAGGGACTTCTCGTCCGGGAGCTCCGAGTTGAAGGGTGAATCGTCTGGCACTGGATGGGCTGCCAAGAATTCAGCCATACCCTGTCCCTTGATTGCTTTTCTAGGGACATAAGTAATGTCATACTCCATCAACAGGAGAGCCCACCTTCCCAGTCTGCCTGAGAGGACAGGTCGTCGAAGGAGATACTTCAGGGGGTCGTGCTTCGATATAAGCTCGACTTGATGGGACAAGAGGTAATGCCGCAGCTTCTTAACTGCGAACACCAATGCCAAGCAGACCTTCTCCATGGGAGAGTAGCGGTACTCAGCACCGATTAGCTTCCGGGTGAGGTAATAGAGGGGTTGCTCTTTACCTTCCTCATTAATTTGTGCCAACAGAGCTCCCAGCGAAGCGTCCATGGCCGCAATGTAAAGGATGAGGGGTTTACCCTTAACTGGTGCTCCCAGAACTGGGGGAGTGAGGAGGTACTCCTTGATTTGCTTGAAAGCCGCCTGGGATTCCGAGTCCCATGTTAATGGGGCGTCTTTCTTCATCAGCTTAATGAAAGGCGTGCACTGACCGGAGAGGTTAGAGATAAACCTCCGAATATAGGTCAGCCTCCCTTGGAAGGACCTGAGTTCGGTAATGTTGCTGGGTGTTGGAAGCTCCCGGATCGCTTTGATCTTGCTGGGATCCACCTCGATTTCTCGGTACCTGACGACGAAGCCAAGAAATTTGCCGCTGGATACGCCAAAGGTGCATTTCATGGGGTTCATCTTGAGCCCATATTGCCGTAGATGCTCGAAGACTTGGCAAAGGTCGCGTAAATGGTCTTCTCACCTTTTAGTCTTGACGACGAGGTCGTCGACATAGCATTCGATGATGTTGTGTAGCATCTCGTCGAATATTTTGGTCATGGCCCTTTGGTAAGTAGCACCAGCATTTTTCAAACCAAAGGGCATGTGCTTGTACTTGAAAATCCCCTTGGGGGATCTAAAGGCTGTGTGATTCTTGTCTTTGAGGGACATCCGGATTTGATTATAACCAGACGACCCATCCATGAAAGACAAGGCTTCATGGCCGGTGGTCATATCGACCATTGTTTCTATGATGGGGACTGGAAAGTCATCCTTCGGACAAGCTTTGTTGAGGTCCCGAAAGTCAACGCAGATGCGGACTTGACCATTCTTCTTCTTAACTGGGACTATGTTGGCGAGCCAGATCGGGTAGATGCACGGCTCGATGAAGTCGACCTCTGCCATTTTGTGGACTTCGGTCGAAACCTGGAGCTCCAGCTCATGGCGCATGCGCCGCTGTGGTTGCTTAACCGGAGCGATTGAGGGAGAAATGTCTAGGTAGTGCTCTACTACGGAGGGATCTAGCCCTGGCATCTCCTTGTATGTCCAGGCAAAGCAGTCTTTGTATTCAAGCAGGAGATGCTTGTAGTCTTCCTTCTTTGCCTTGGTGAGGAGAGCACTGATGAATGTGGGCTGAGGGGCTTCATCGTCGCCCAGATTGATCTCCACAGGATCATCGACGGTCGCCTGGCCGCCGTCCTCCAGCTCGGGAGGAGCGGGTTGGAAGTCGATGAAATCCTCATCATCAGTGTCGGCTTCGGGTAGCTCTTGGTTCTCGAAGCCACCGGTTGACACCGATGGGACTGGAGGGCCGTTGTTGCTGGGATCCGCTAGGGATCGATCTGGGCAGTCGGCTTTTGGCCAGACGTTATCAACTGGAGTTGCTGAGGTTTCTCCGATGTTACCTGGCTGAGCTGGCAATTTTTCGCAGCTAAGATCAGCGAGATTCCCCCCCTCAGGAGGGTTTATTATATTGGGTCCCTCGACTGGCTGAGAGACTAGAGAAGCTTCTCCCGCCCCTTTGTCTTGGCAGGGAGGCAAAGAAGGCTCCCCGATGGCTTGAGCCAGGGTTCTGGCTTTGGCGGGGATTGGGATCAGAATTTCCTCTCCCTCATCCCCGGAGCTGTCGAATTTGACTTCGACTCTTGTTTGGTCGTCGGCTGGTAGTGCCAAGCCTATGACGTTGACTGTGTAGTGGATGCGGAAGTCCGGGTCCTGGTCGTAACCAAGCCCCCTGGTATCCTTATGGAAGGACGGGGGTTGCCCCCTGCCCCAGGAAGGGTCCCACAGTCTACGGAAGTATCTTTGTTGGGCAGGAGTTTGCCACAGGGGAATGTGTTGCTTCAAACACATTTCTTGAATATGCGGCGACAGGTCGCCCCACACCTGAACTGCTTCAGGGGTGTCATCGGCTTGCCTAGACCAGCCGAAGTCATCATCTGGTGGGGCTTGGGGGACCATGTCTCCTTTGTAGAAGACAATGGGTTTGTCCCTGTTAGCCTTCCTTTTGTTCTGGTGTTGTCGCTTGAAGGTGACAATGAATGTCGTCAGTGACTCAATGCTGCGCTCCTCGAATGCACATGGGAGCTGGATGCAGTCTGGTGGTAAGCATATACTCTTGCTAATAGCTCGGCTAATAAGATTAACCTCAAAGTCAATCTGGCGCCTCTCAGGGTGATCTGAGGTTGACTTGGAGCTGAGGCGCAGCCGGTGAAGCTTGGCCTTCTCCTCGTCAACAGAGAAGAGATCATCGTCGTCTTCTTCTAAGAGTCAGCCGTTGCTTTTGCTCTTAATTACAGGGTAGGGACTAATCCCCTTGAAGTAGAGTGTAGCGTCGGCCAGGTTGCATTCTGCCGGTGTGAACGGCGACAGGTCTGCAAAGACCTTGTGTTGCTCCCCATCCTTGGCATACTTGATGCATTAGTGGAGAGTCGACGGGACGACCCAATTTTCATGGAGCCAGGGTCTACCCAATAGCATCTTATAAGACGTGGTGGAGTTGATGATGTAGAATGTCACCTTAGAGGCAAAATCATCGAGCACCAGATCGACGTCTACCCGGCCGACGACGTCCTCGGTGTTCTAGTTGAAGCCGGATATCTTGACCGCTTGGACCGGAGGTATGGGGTCAGGTATATAGACTTGAATATCTTGAGCGGCATGATGTTAATGATAGGTTCGGTGCGATGGATACAGAGGGGGGTGAATGTATCCCTCTACAAAATTGCCCAAATTAAAAACCTTAGAACACTCAGAGATGTGAATTGATAACAAGTTCAGTTCTACCGAGACTGAAAAATTGTAAAGTGTTCAACCAAACAGTAACTGTGCAATCAAACAGCTCAATGTGAATTTCTTTCGAAGACTTAACTTGCACAATCAGTGAACTTACTTCGGTACTAAATCAAACTCAAGCATTCATCAACCGTGAATGAAAAGCAATTAAATCGTGATCCTAACCATGCATCTAGCGGAAGCTAAAGAAAGCAATCAACCCACTGCACAGATAATTTTTTAGGTGATTCGGTCCACAGACCTACATCCACCCCTCACTCCAAACCGGAGTGAGGCTTCCACTAGCAAAAGCTAGAACCGCAGACTCAGTCTGCAAACAGGTGCTGCCTAACAGCTTGACCAGGGGAACAACCTCCCCTCTTCCTCCAGACCGGAGGGAAACCACTAGTAACTGCCCGTCACTAGCAACTAGAGACCGAAGTCTCTCTTCCTCCAGACCAAGAGGGAACCCACTGGTAGCAACCACTACCTGCAAACCCGGAGTCAGAGACTCCCTTCCTCTGAGACCAGAGGGAACCTAAAAGTGACACACCGTCACTTGCAACCAGAGATTAAAATCTCCCTTCTCCTGAGTCCACAGGAGGAACCCGACCTCAAACCAGAGAATCGGAAGAACAACGGTGAACAGATAAAAAGAAAAACAAGAAATGAAAATACAGTAATCAGAAAGCAGGAAATGAAATCCACAAAGTGTAGCTTGCCAAGTAGCAATCTGGCATGGATTTGATCCAAATACCAGAAGAACAAATCTTCAAAGAAGGCTTCAATTCTCTACTCTTCTCTCTCTTTTTCTCTCGATCTTCACGAGCTCTCTCTCTTTCTCCTTTTCTTCTGTGACTTCTTTCTTCTCCTCTCTGCTTCTCTTTTCTTTTTCCTCTCACTGTCTACTCTTCTCTCTGCTCTTCTTCTTCTTCTTCTCTACACCGGATCGTGCAGGCTCTCAGTGGCTCTCTTCTACTTCAGTCACGATCACTCTTCTCCAGATGGAGAAGTCTTCTATTTATAGCAGTTCTAGCAGGAGCAACAGATAGGGCGTGTGCTCTCCACGATTCCCGCCCAAACGCCTTGACCACGTGGCAGCATTTTAGCCTGCTGCACTTCACGTGTCACAATCCTGGCTGCTTGGATCACGTGCCCTCATTTAGCTCCTCGAGTATAAGTCCTGTCAGGTTAAAATTATTTTTAGTTTGAATAAGCAAAGTATGTACATTAGAAATGGATGCACTGACTTGGTTATGCTTAGTACAAGTCCTGCATGGACTTTGTGATGCAGCTATGCACAAACAGTAGTGAACCCTGCTCAGACTCTATTTATGCAAGCGAAGCAGTGCATGGCTGTATAGACTTTGTGTATCACTGACATGCCATTAGTGTGCAGACTCGATGACCATGCAGCAACCAACGTATAGACTTGGTACCAAAGTAGGCACGATGAATGACTTTGAATGTGTAGACTTGATACCATGTGGATGTATAGACTTGCTCAGTTCAGCTGGTGGATGTACATACTTTGCATATGCACATGTGACGCTGAGTGAGACGCAGGATGCACTGGCTGTACAGACTTTGCGTATGCACATGAGACGCTGAGTGAGACGCTAAGTGAGACTGACTTTAACAAGCAATGCATAGACTTTGATTTATGCACATGAGACGCTGAGTGAGATGGAGCAATGTATAGACTTAGCTGATGCAATGTTCACACGACCTTAGACGCTAAGTGAGACGATGGAGTTGTACAGACTATGCATATGATGTACATACTTTATATGCATAAGTCACATGATGCAACAATGTATAGACTTGAAATCCAGAGATGCACTGGCTGTACAGACTTTGAATGCGCAATATGCAGACGTTGTACAGACTTGCTAAGTCTGGAGTTAAGCATGAACGCACAATGCTCAGACTATGCGTGTGCATGAATGGACTATGAGTACATGACATTGCCTTACGTCTGTATGCAACAGAGTGTATAGACTTTATATGCATGAATGCACCATGTAAAGACTTTGCGTGCAAGACACTGTATATGCATGAACGATGTACAGACGAGTGCACAGACTATATGCTCAATGCAATCGTGCTATGGCATGCAGCTACTGTTAATGCACCGAGGTCATATGACAGATGAACACTTAAAACAAATGATGCATAGACCTTAAACCATGACTAGATGTATGACAAGAAAATGCATGGACCTTACAGATGTATATATATGAATGCTTTACGATCTGACAAAATGACTGAACATCGCATAGTGACTCATAGTGTTTGACTCACATCAAAACCAATCATCAAAACTACAGGGGCACAACAATCTCCCCCTTTTTGATGATGGCAACACTGTGAGTGGCAACATTGTGAGTCATCAGAATGACTCTCAAACTATTCTCCCCCTTTGACTTCATCAAAAAGAAAATAGTTTGAGATAGCAAAAGAAACCTGCATGTAATGATTGAATGAAAATCTCCACCTTTGGCAATAATCTCCCCCTTTGACTCCAAAAAAAAATTTAGTACAACATATGTATGACTCAAACCAATTGGGAGGTATGAATGCAGAGATGCAGATGCAACAAGAAATACAAGATCTCCCCCTAAATATATGAATGCAAGCATGATTCATATGACAAGGAAGCTCCCCCTGAATAAATGGAGTCTTATGAGATGGATGAGAAGGAGACCACAGTGGCAATCAAGGATAAGTTCTGGTCATGATGAATCAAGGACAGTGAGGAAAAGAATTTCAAATAAGCTCCAAACACAAGGAATTCAACAAGGTTTTCAAGGAGATACCAATCTCATAAATCCAAAACATAATTTTTTAAAGTCTTCCATTATAAGGGCTTATGAATGAACTTTATTGATCAGCATGGTTTAAACATGATGTATGCAAAGTTAGTCAATAAAATTCTGTATTTATATCTAAAATCACGGTTTAATAAAAATGAACCAAGCCCTCATATTTATATCTTGATTAACCTCCCTTTCTCTTACACAATCAAATTTATTGACTTCTTTCGGAATTACATTCACTAGTATTGAGATCAAGCAATAATAAAGTCATGTGATTTTGTCTAGGGTTATAGCAATTTGATTTTTGCATCAATATTCAAATATTACAATTTGTTCAACAAATTTTCATGCTACAAATTTCACGAGCACTCTAGTTCAGTGCACACCTTGTAACTAGAGGATATACGTTGATCAGACGCCAATATCCCTAAGCACTTAGTGTGACTAACAGTCATGCTTTATATTAACAGAGTTAACATTTACACCTCATGACATACCTCAACTCATTTCTTTGATGAGTGAGATGTATTTCTTAGTGTGCATGCCATTGCACTGCCATATTATCAATCATTCTTAAGCAGAGTTAACTATGGCACCTCATGACACAGTCCTTTGGACATGGTTTCTCAGTGACCAAAGTCATTGCTCTGACAACTATTTACCCTTTAGACATTTCAGAAAGCTCATTTGCTTCACATCAATACTAATTGCATGTACTTTAAACAAATAAAGCCATGTATTCAATAGTGCAGATTTCAGAAGTTTTTTACAAAACACAGCATGAAACAGTTGGTTAAAGTTTATTAAACATGATTCAGATATTTTTAAGAGATTTAAAGACAAACTCAATGGATACATTAAACTTAAACCAGCTGAGTTATTTCAGACATTCATAAAATCGTATAATAGAAGATTCCTAGTTCAAGTGTTTTCAGATTTATGATCGAGACATGCCCCATTGAAATCTTCATGAATGGCTGATAGAAGAGATCCAGTAAGAATAAGTGATTTTGAAGCCCAGTGTTTTCAGATATGATCAAGGTTTATCAATAGAATCAATAAAAAGGATATGCACCCCAAGCAAGATATCAGGAGGTCAGGCATGCTTCAGGATCTTCAAGGTTAATATGCAATGAATTCTGACATAAGAGTATGCAATTGACAACCTGTATGCAATGCATTAACTACATGTATGCAAAGGCATGCAAAGACTCAACAAACTCCCCCTGAAAACATGCAATGTTTGCAATGAGGGCTGAACATATGACTATGTGACTCATGCTCATACAGACTGCCCTAACAAGCAATATGACCCATGATACCAAATGATTCTCACACATAGTAAGAACCTCCAGACAGATTTCACCTGCCTTTTAGTAGCTTACCATTTAATATACCATAGTGGTCATGTATGTCAATGCAATACCAACAGTCCTAAGTGCATCAGATTTTCAATGACTGTATGTTAAATGCAAATCATGTGAAATTCAGGTGTTTTCAGAGAATTCTTAATCAAGCAATGTTTATCAACAGAGTTGAGTGCAAAACATAAATTTTGGATGAGGAGAGTTCAGAGAATTCCAATTTTGACAATGCAGATGATGAATGAATGTGCAAAAACAGATTTAACATGCTATAAAGTAATCAAAGATAGAAAATTTTGAATGACATGAGTTTAACATGACATACCTGGTAAATGTAGAACTGGGGTTTTCATTCTTGAATGCCTTGGTTTATTACCCCTTTTATTTATCAACTTCTAAGGCATACCTGCAACAGAGACATCATCTTGATGCAACAGGTACCCAAGAGGTCTTGGGTCCTGAATTAACAGTGACACCTTTGGCAGGTGTTCTAAGTAAATTTTTAGCTTGATGATCATCAAATTTTATCAAAGAATAACCATCCATTAAATGTCCAGATTTACCATAATGATAGCAAGATGCAGCATATTTCAAATTTGATTTATGCACATTCTTATTAGCATGAACTCTATGTGCATATGCATGAAAATTTTTGTTAACAGAATTAAAATTCTGTTTACCAAAACCAGTCTTGCTTTGGTATCCTGCCGGCCAACAGGTTGCAGCCCTGTGACCTGGCTTTCCACATTCAAAACATAGAGAAGAACTCATTCTGTTAAAATTCTCATAAAATGCATGTCTTTTTGCAGGGATTTTAGCAGGTTTGGAGTTAAGTGTTCTCCTCTTAGCATGCCAACAATTTGCAACAAGGTGGCCCAATTTGCCACAATGAAAGCAATGGAGTTTTCTTTTAGGAGTTGCATGATATTTAGCATGGAGTTGTTTGTCATGCATTCCTACAGCAGCTAGATCATCTAATTTCATTTGTCTACACTCATGCATGAGATGACCTCTCTCATGACAATAGAAGCAATGAATTCTTTTCATTTGAACAAAAGAGGGTTTCTTAACATGAGAATTTCTAGCATGTACTTTATCAACATTCAGATCATCCTTTTTCAGCACAAGACAATTGTCCATGAAGTGACCATGCTTGCCACAGTAATGACAAGAATCGTTATTGGATTTCTTTAAAGCATGGCTTTTATCAATTAAGTTCTTGGCATGCAGATTGTTCCTTTTATTTTTCAGTGGTTTTTGTTTTTTAGTTGTAGTAGACTATTTTGGGGATTGTCTTGAGGTTCCAACTACTTTAGAGTTTTGAATAAAATCAGTGTGCAGTTGGTTCCTCTTGACCTGCTTATTTTTAGAGATGTTGCCAGTCCCCTTTCTTTGACCACTTACATTATCTTCCAAAGGCATTTTCATTTTGCCTTTATCCTTCACAGATTTAGACATGGAATTGTTCAATTCAGCTACCTCAGATTGCAGAGAAGAAATTTTGAGTTCTGAATTAGTCAAGTCTTCCTCACATGAGATAATTTTTCTCTGCATGACATCATTCAAATTTTTAACAATTTCTAGTTCCTGTTTTAGTTTCAATTCATTCTCAAATTGAATTTCCTTATCAGCAGATTTTTCTTTCTCGACAGCGAGAAGCCCCTCTGATATAAAAACATTTAAGACCATGAGTTTCTTGTTTTGTTCTTTTAGACCTTTATTCTCCTCAATCATTTGTTCATTCTGAACTATTTCATCAATTAGGATTTGATCATTTCCTAATGAATTTAGCTCATTCTCTAGTTCAGAAATCTTAACAGTAAGTTCATTATTTTTGTTTTTCAGCACAGAAATTTGTTCTTTATGCTTGCCAAGTTCAGCTTGATTTTCTTGTTGAAGCCTTTTAGCCTTTTCATTTTCAAGCTTCAGTTGATTCATTTCTGAGCCTGTATTTTCAGCTTCTTCCAATTGCTTCTTATAGTTCTGAATATCAATCAGATAAGCATGATGAGATTGTTTCAATTTTGAGCAATTTTCACATGATAAATCAGAACAATTTTGATCAATTTTTTCTTTAATCTTTTATTTTCAGATTTTATTTTTCTATACTTTTCATACAATTCAGCATACATTTCCTTTAAATCATCAATGGTCATTTCGTCAGAATCAGATTCAGAATTTACCTGATCTTCTTCTTCATTGCTTGAGGTACTTCCTCTTGCCGTAAGACATTTCTGATTCTCATGAAATGTGATCACTGAATCCCAGATTTCCTTCGCAGTCCTACATGTAAGAATAGAGGAAATGACATTAACGTCTATAGCATTCTTCAGAATGTCCCGAACACTTATATTCTCACTGTTCAATTGTTTATCTTTCTGGGACCATTTACTCTTCTCTCGAGGCAAAACATGTGGACCATATTCATTGAGATTCCACAGCTTTGGATCTATAGAGTTTATAAAACCACATAGACTTCGTGACCATTTCTTGAAGTTAGAGCCATCAAAAACTACAGGTGATGCCATTATAAAGCAATGGAATAGACTCAGATCAATGAGCAAGAAAGCAATATCAGAAGAATGCACCGCACTGGAACTGTAAAGCATGAAATCAAATCAGCAGGATCCTCTGCAGATCGTTGGATCTGGAAGTCAGAGACTGCTCTGATACCAAATGATAGGTTCGGTGCGATGGATACAGAGGGGGGTGAATGTATCCCTCTACAAAATTGCCCAAATTAAAAACCTTAGAACACTCAGAGATGTGAATTGATAACAAGTTCAGTTCTACCGAGACTGAAAAATTGTGAAGTGTTCAACCAAACAATAACTGTGCAATCAAACAGCTCAATGTGAATTTCTTTCGAAGACTTAACTTGCACAATCAGTGAACTTACTTCGGTACTAAATCGAACTCAAGCATTCATCAACCGTGAATGAAAAGCAATTAAATCGTGATCCTAACCATGCATCTAGCGGAAGCTAAGGAAAGCAATCAACCCACTGCACAGATAATTTTTTAGGTGGTTCGGTCCACAGACCTACGTCCACCCCTCACTCCAAACCAGAGTGAGGCTTCCACTAGCAAAAGCTAGAACCGCAGACTCAGTCTGCAAACAGGTGCTGCCTAATAGCTTGACCAGGGGAACAACCTCCCCTCTTCCTCAAGACCGGAGGGAAACCACTAGTGACTGCCGATCACTAGCAACCAGAGACCGAAGTCTCTCTTCCTCCAGACCAGGAGGGAACCCACAGGTAGCAACCACTACCTACAAACCCAGAGTCAGAGACTCCCTTCCTCTGAGACCAGAGGGAACCTACAAGTGACACACCGTCACTTGCAACCGGAGATTAAAA
The DNA here is from genome assembly GCA_022559845.1 of Amorphophallus konjac. Taxonomy (NCBI): domain Eukaryota; kingdom Viridiplantae; phylum Streptophyta; class Magnoliopsida; order Alismatales; family Araceae; genus Amorphophallus; species Amorphophallus konjac. The sequence goes on from CM040118.1 coordinate 213,957,324, forward strand.
TCTCCATTCTCCTGAGTCCACAGGAGGAACCCGACCTCAAACCAGAGAATCGGAAGAACAACGGAGAACAGATAAAAAGAAAAACAATAAATGAAAATACAGCAATCAGAAAGCTGGAAATGAAATCCACAAAGTGTAGCTCGCCAAGGAGCAATCTGGCATGGATTTGATCCAAATACCAGAAGAACAAATCTTCAAAGAAGGCTTCAGTTCTCTACTCTTATCTCTCTTTTTCTCTCGATCTTCACGAGCTCTCTCTCTTTCTCCTTTTCTTCTGCGACTTCTTTCTTCTCCTCTCTGCTTCTCTTTTCTTTTTCCTCTCACTGTCTACTCTTCTCTCTGCTCTTCTTCTTCTTCTTCTCCACACCGGATCGTGCACGCTCTCAGTGGCTCTCTTCTACTTCAGTCACGATCACTCTTCTCCAGATGGAGAAGTCTTCTATTTATAGCAGTTCCAGCAGGAGCAACAGATAGGGCGTGTGCTTTCCACGATTCTTGCCCAAACGCCTTGACCACGTGGCAGCATTTCAGCCTGCTGCACTACACGTGTCACAATCCTGGCTTCTTGGATCACGTGCCCTCATTTAGCTCCTCGAGTATAAGTCCTGTCAGGTTAAAATTATTTTCAGTTTGAATAAGCAAAGTATGTACATTAGAAATGGATGCACTGACTTGGTTATGCTTAGTACAAGTCCTACACAGACTTTGTGATGCAGCTATGCAAAAACAGCAGTGAACCCTGCTCAGACTCTATTTATGCAAGCGAAGCAGTGCATGGCTGTACAGACTTTGTGTATCACTGACATGCCATTAGTGTGCAGACTCGATGACCATGCAGCAACCAACGTATAGACTTGGTACCAAAGTAGGCACGACGAATGACTTTGAATGTGTAGACTTGATACCATGTGGATGTATAGACTTGCTCAGTTCAGCTGGTGGATGTACATACTTTGCATATGCACATGTGACGCTGAGTGAGACGCAGGATGCACTGGCTGTACAGAATTTGCGTATGCACATGAGACGCTGAGTGAGACGCTAAGTGAGACTGACTTTAACAAGCAATGCATAGACTTTGATTTATGCACATGAGACGCTGAATGAGACGGAGCAATGTATAGACTTAGCTGATGCAATGTTCACACGACCTTAGACGCTAAGTGAGAGGATGGAGTTGTACAGACTATGCATAAGATGTACAGACTTTATATGCATAAGTCACATGATGCAACAATGTATAGACTTGAAATCCAGAGATGCACTGGCTGTACAGACTTTGAATGCGCAATATGCAGACGTTGTACAGACTTGCTAAGTCTGGAGTTAATCATGAACACACAATGCTCAGACTATGCGTGTGCATGAATGGACTATGAGTACATGACATTGCCTTACGTCTGTATGCAACAGAGTGTATAGACTTTATATGCATGAATGCACCATGTAAAGACTTTGCATGCAAGACACTGTATATGCATGAACGATGTACAGACGAGTGCACAGACTATATGCTCAATGCAATCGTGCTATGGCATGCAGCTACTGTTAATGCACCGAGGTCATATGACAGATGAACACTTAAAGTAAATGATGCATAGACCTTAAACCATGACTAGATGTATGACAGGAAAATGCATGGACCTTACAGATGTATATATATGAATGCTTTATGATCTGACAAAATTACTGAACATCGCATGGTGACTCACAGTGTTTGACTCACATCAAAACCAATCATCAAAACCATAGGGGCACAACAGTTAACAGCGGCACCAGCATCCACCAAGATCCGGTTCACATCATGCCCGTTGATCTTCCCCTTCATGTAAAGAGGATGATTGTGGCACGGAGGGGAAAGCAGCGTGTCTTTCCCGTGAAGGTGATAGTGGCTGCGAAGGCTCCATAAGCAGCCGCCTTCATTTTCGCGGCATGCGCTTCATAGACTTTCGGCTCTTGGAGTATTTTGATAAGGGTTTCCCTTAGATTTTTACTCCAAGCGATGGCTTCCCAGATTGAAATGCTGGCAGGGAAGCGCTTCATTTGGTGGAGGACCTTCCGGTCAGCTCGGGCTCGAGCATCCTCTGCGAGCTGCTGTGATGTTCGCCGTTGGGGAATTGCACTGCCTTGCCCTTACCACCGGGGTCAGATTGACCTCGATCGCCCGTGGGCTCTTGGAACAGCGATGCCAATGATGGCTCTTCTGGGGGTGATTGATGGGCTGGCTCGTCCTTATCGGACGGTCCCACTTGCTCTGCCGCAAAAGTCGGCACTGGTGCAGAGGTTGGGAGGCCAGTATAGCCTTTTCAATGACGGAAGGGTCGAAGACACCGGGTTCACCCTGAATTTCTACTTCCGGAATGGGAGCCGGTTCCTCTCCTCAAAAAAGGATGATTCGCTTCGGGTTGAAGGTGGACGGGGAGAGGGATAACTCGGGAGTTCTCCCACGACCTCTACCACGTCCCCGGCCATGACCTCGGCCACGACCGGTGTGTTCTGGAGCTGGCTGTAGCCCAAGAGGGGCAACAGTTCTTTATCTTATCCGGGAGGCTACTGGCTCGCCTCGCCGAGAAGCATTGATATTGTCAGGAGGTGGAATGGCCACCATGTTGCAGGTGTAGTGCCGGAGCATTTCTTCCAGCTGCTCTGTGGTGATCTCCTTGTCTATATTACACAAGGAGAGCTCATCAGGGATCACGAGTCTTTCGTTGTTCTTGAGCTTTTGGATCATTTCTTGGACCCAATTTCTGAGGCGGGCTCGTTTCTGCATTTCTTCCCACGGGATGTAACTATCGAGTGGGAGAGCCCCGGTAGGACGAGGAGGAACGTATTCCTCCAGGTCATCGATGAGCCGCTGGAGCCTTTGGAGAGGCATTGGCTCAGCTGGGGATTGTAGGGCGGATGCTTGTTCAGCTTGTTTCTTGAGCCGCCTTCTGAGGTTCTTCCTCCTATTTTTCTCTTGTCTCTTGGCGATAGCCATCTCCAAGGGAGCAGGAGGGAGAGGTGTTGGAGCCGGAGTTGATAAATCTTGACGAGGATATCTCCGAGTCGACGCCCTTGCAGGGCGAGGTCGATGATTCTTCCTCGCCCGGATTTCGATCCAGGCGCCTTCCGCTTGCTGTATCTGGAAGGTGGCATTAATCGCCTGCTCGATCACCTCGAGCGGTAATTCCTGTTATGCCAGAATGCTGGGAATGGCATCCGAAGATGTGTGCGCAGTTTGGTGCCTCACCCGCGGTGGCGATAGGAGCCTACGGGAAGTCGGTAGGCTGGTGCTGGCGTCTGAAGACCTGTGTGTGGTTTGATGCCTTAACCGCAGTGGCGATGGAGATGTCCTCCGCTGAGCCGGTACATTGGAACCAGTGTTGGGGGACATATGCACGGTTTGATGTCTTACCCGCAGTGGCGGTGGCTTCTGTTGAGAAGCGGACAGAGAGGGCACTGGTCGTCCCGCTCCTTAGCCTTGCCTTTGTAACCATGCTGAGAGCTAGGCCTAGCGACGACTAACGGCATTGCAAGACGTTGTCGCTCTGCACAGTTATCCCGACTCTACGGAATGAAGGAGCCTTGTGGCGGTGGACCCGCCACTTGAAGCGAAGCCACTGAAGACTCCGAAGATGTCTTCTTTGTACTTCGAATTGCGTCAACAGGTAGGCGGGGTAGACCCGACGGCCCCTCCGCTGAGGAGGTACACCGAGGCTGAGGCGGGGACTCACCCTATTTTTGCTTTCCCTTCCTATCCACGGCTATCGGTGACGAAGATAGGGAGGGAGGAGGACGAGAAAGAGCCAAAGAGCTTGTCGTCATCTCGCCCACCAGAACGTCCTCCCGGCCGAGAAGGACCCGGAGGAGCATGGCAGTGTCTTCTTCAGGGAAAGGGAGAGACTTTAGCTCCCGCCAGGACCGCCACTGCACGGCCGAAGTGGCTGGGATTGGCTGGCTAGGTGCAGATGTTTGGGAGCCCTCAAGGGCCGGAGGAGTAGGAGAATGGATGACGTTGACCGAGAAGTCAGTCGGCTCCGTCTCTTGACTGGCATCCTGCTCTCTACGCCTCCGCAGTTGCTCGAGCGCCTCTTGATTGTCTGTCCGGAACTCGAGCCATTCTGGAGGATGCTAGTAAGCCATCCCGTGCCCATTTTCTTGAGGAGAGTCTAGCCGCTCTGGCGCATCCCTGGCGATGCTCAGGGTCTCTTCGACAGCTTGCCGAAGCCTGACGAGCGACATGGAGTTTCTTTCCGCATCGATCTGCTTCCATCGGATCTGTTCCTGAATGAGGTGTTGAACTTCCTCACAGGACTCGATCGGGTGGCAGATTTTGGCGTGGAAGGGGCAGTACTGGGGGTGACTACGATCCCAATGGGTGTAGTCAGCAGGCAAGTCGCGGGGCATGATTTGCCCCCTCTCGACGAGGGTATCGAAGAGGTGCCGGGTTCTCTCCCTGGGGAAGGAGAGAGGTCTCCGATCATGCCAGGGCCTCCACCCTGGGTACTAGATCGAACGTTCCCTTCGATTAGCCCCAGGCTCCTCTGACTCATCCTCAAAGAGAGATAATGTGACCATCATGTGGATGACATTGGCTGAGGGGTGAGCCACACGTGCGGCCTTAGCTGGCCTGGCCCACGTATGTGGTTGCGGAGGATCGAAGAGACCGCTCTTCATCTTGACGAGGCCATCTCGGATCAGCTTCTGCGCCTGAGTCTTGAAGACGTAGCAATCTTCAATTGAGTGACCCAGCATGCGATGGTACAGGCAGTAACTGGGATCGTCGGTCTTCAGGGCCTCGTCCGGCTTGCGGATTTCTGGCAGTTCGATGATCTTCTAAGCCATGCAGAGGTCGAAGAGCATCTTCATGTGTTCCTTCTTGAAGGAGAAGGGTGTCTTCATACGCTCCGAGAAGGAAGGAGCAGCTGGCTTATCTACTGGCTTTTTGTCAGAGCCACTGGACTCGGCCCCTTTACTGGCTTTGGAGGCAGGGGTGAACTCTATAATGTTCACCTCCTTGCCGGGCTGGCATTCTCACGCTTGTTTACCCTTTGCTACATTATAGCTCGGGTTATCGGCGAAGAACATCTCTATTTCGGCGACTGCCAAATTGAGTTGATCGAAGCCTTTGATATTGGTGTCGAGAAGCTTTTCGCTGACTTCGGCCGCCAGACCTCGATGACATATGGTGATGGCGTCCTCTTGAACGGGTGGATTAACACACCTCATACTGAGGTCTCGCCATTTTTTAATGAAGTCGAGGGCGCCCTCTCCCTTTTTCTGCCAAAGGGAGCAGAGTTCGGCTAGGAAGACCTTTCGCTCGGCCATTTGAAATCGGTCGAGGAATTTCTTCTGGAGATCGGCCCAGTCGATGACTGAGTTAGGCTTCAGGCGGGAGTAGCATTGGAAGGCCATTCCCGTGAGTGAAGTGGCGAAGTAGCGGAGGAGATATGATTCGTCCAATGCTAACTCACCCATGGCCGTGACATAGTAGGCCAAGTGTTCATGTGGCGACCCCTGCCCATCGAAATTTTGCAGCTTCGGGGGCTTGGAGTATTCTGGAGGAAGCTTCTTCAGCTGGTGGTGAAGCGCGTAGGGTACACTGTAGAGATCCACCGTGACCGTCCCTTCACCATACTGGGTGAGCTTTGTCTCAATGATGCGCTCGATCATCTGACGTTGTGCCAAGAGATCTCCCGGCACTGGCGTATTGGAGGCTCGTGGTTGAGTATCAACCAGAGGCGTGCCAAACCCAATTGCCAACGGAGTTCAGGCAATCGCCGCTGAGGTGTTGGCAGCATCGCGGGCTGCCGGGGGTGCCGGTGCCTCAGCCTGAGGCCTGTCAGGTTGCTGCGGATGAAGGTCTCGCTCCTGGAGGAGATCTTACAGGAGGGCCTTCAGATGCCGATTCTCCTTCATGAGCGTGTCGAGGGTCACTTCTTGAACCTCGTTCGCAGGAGGGTCGTTGTTGACCGGCTCTGCGTTGACAGGGGGGCGCGATCTTTGTTAGGGTGCTTGGCCCGGATACAGAGGGGGGGGGTGAATGAATCCTTCTACGAATAATGGCCAAATTTAAAAACGGATGCTAGATAAGGAAACAGAATAGAACCAATTCTATTCTACTCAAATACAAACCCATTGAGCGCACCTATTCAAGCATCTAGCAGAAGCAAACCAAACAATCAAGCCACTGCTCAAAAGATTTTTTAGGTGGTTCGGTCCTTCAGACCTACATCCACCCCTCACTCCCAACCGGAGTGAGGCTTCACTAGCACACGCTAGAACCAAGCAGACTCAGTCTGCAAACAATTACTGCCACACAGCTTGACCAGGGGAACAACCTCCCCTCTTCCTCCAAACTGGAGGGAACCTCTGGACTTAAATCTACAAGCCCAGAACCGGAGACAAGTCTCCCTTCCTCCAAACCGAAGGGAACCCACAAGTAGCTCCCAGCTACTTGCAACTGGAGATCAGATCTCCCTTCCTCCTAACCGGAGGGAACCCGACCTCAGACCAGAGGATCGAAAAGCACAGCAAACCAGAAAACAAAGTAAAGATAATAAACGAAAAATAGCTTCAGCAAACAGAAGCTGAAACACGAGATGCACAATTTGGCTCTCAACGGATCTGACTGGCCTGGATTTGATCCACGGTCCAGTGAAGACAGATCTTCAGGTAAGCTTCTTTCTTCTTCTCCACGAACTCTCTCATTCACTCTCTCTCTAACTTTCTTTCTCTTAAACTCCCTTCCTCTTTCACACGATCACTATCTCTCACTCTTTTCTTTTTCTTCTTCTGCTGGATCGAGCTCTCTGTAACACTGCCTTTTCTTTCTTAGCTCTGATCGGCCTTCATCGGTGGGCGAAGGTTTTTCTTTATAGCCGCAGCAGATGGATAGGGCACTGAACGCGTGTGCCTCCCACGCTCGATCCTAGAACCTTCCTGCCACGTGCCCTCTTTGTATTTGTTCCTTCAGCATCGGATCATGTGCACCCAGACACTGGTGAATGTTCTTCCTCGGACCTGCAACGAGATAAGAGCCATTAATATTGAGTGTCATAAGAACTAGAACTGCATGAGGTTAGTGGACACGACAAGAGATACTAAACAGAGAACGACACGAGATAAGGTGGTGACACAATGAACATTACTAAGAGAACTTTACGAGGTAGACAGAAAAACAACGCAAAGACACGAAGACAAGAACAGAAACCAACACTAAGTAAGGTTTCAATACAAGAAAGACACGAGGACTAGGAAGAATAAAAACGACACGAAGATACAACAAGACAAATGACACGAAAGTGAAACAGGAAGCAACATGAAGTGCTGCGATGTCCTGTACGCACTAGAACAAACCCGACACGAAGAGACGAAAACAACACGAGGTGAAGACACAAGGAGACAACGACACGAGGTGTAGAAAACACGACACGAAGTTATGAGAGGAGAAGCGACACGGAGTGTGGTCAATGTGATAAAGACACGAAGTCTAAATAACGAAAGATCAACAAGAAGATAGAATACAAAGAAACAACACGAAGACAGAACAGTGATCAGCACGAGGTGTGATTTCAACATAAGAGAGACACGGACTGATAACGACACGAAGTCGAAACAGTAATTGACACGGGGTAACACGACACGAGATAAAAATGACATGAAGACAAAATTGACACATACTGAAAACAACACGAAGTCGAAACAGTAATCGACACGAGTTGAAAACAACACGAAGTCAAAACGGTAATCGACACGGGTTGGAAACAACACGAAGTGAAGTTGACATGAAATGAAAAACAACACTAAGTATGATGAGAACAGAAAATAGACACGGAGTGAAAACAAGGATGACGCAGGAGGACAAAACAACACGGGGTTCACTGGGAAACGACTCGAAGTTCATCAAAACAGAAACCAACACGAAGTGTGGTTTCAACATAAGACAGACACGAACTGACAACGACACGAAGTCGAAACAGTGAGACCAAGATAAAGACGTCTCGAAGAACAACAGTAAGTGACACGAAGTGAACTTTGACAGAACCACACACTACACGGAGAATGATACGAAGACGATGAAAACAACACGAAGTAAAGATCAAATGACACGAAAATGTCACTGAATCAAATCAAACACTTCAGAGGAAAACGACACGAACTATAATGGAAACAACACGTGGTAAGAGAAGACGACACGGCGTGTTGGAAATACAAACAGTACTTAAACTAAAGCGACACGAAGACAAACAGTTCAACACGAGGTGTTATATACAAACATGACGAAGTGCCAATCAACACGAATACAGTCCCTGAAAAATACCTGAAGTGAAATGAAGGTTCATTCTTCAACAAACATGTTCTTTGTTCATTTTCACAGAAAAATATTTTTTGTTAAATTTTCACATAGACATAATTTTTTGAAGACCACTAAGACTTATAGTGTTGTCATCATCAAAACATGTAAAGATTCAACAAGACTCAACAATCTTCCACCGGGACCTCTTCCGCGCGTTCTGACGCCTGCGGTCCGGCAGAAGTGCCGATATGACCTGTTGGGGGATGCGACGGAGCCGAGTGGTGTGGCCTCCTGAAGTGGGACAGAGGCTAGTTCAAGTCATCAGACTGGGTGTCTGGCTGGTGTCCGGTGGTGTAGCACGCGAACACTCGCACCGCATCATTGATAAACCGGGCCGTCATCTTCCTTCGCGGGTGTCGCTCGGGGCGGACAGGCGTCCCTAGTCTATCAAAGACCGAGATGTGTTGCGGATGGGGTTCACTCCTGATGTCAGCCGGAGGAGAACCCTGGACAGGTTGTTGGAGGGCCTGAGGACGGGCTCGCCTTTGCCTCCGCTTAGTTGCGCGGGGGACATTGGACGACTGGGCATCGTCAGACGATGCTACTATGAGGCTAGTCGCACCCCGTCTGATGCCGCCTCTGAGTGCTCGCAGGGGGTTGGTGATCCGCTCCCTTCGAACAGCTTGAGCTTCTTCTGGGGTAACCCAGATTCTTCTCAGGTCAGGTTGCTGATCTCCCTTGTCGCCACTTTTCCGATGAGCTATTTTGGGAGGCTGTGTGCCTAGCTGCGGTGGGTGCCCCCAGACTGCCGCCAAGGAACCCGCTCCTTTGAGCTTCGCCCCGTCCTCTCGTGTTTGACGCAAGAGGTCAAAACGATTGGAAGTGGGGATGGTGGGGACGGTCCGTTCCCGGGGTATGATTGGTTCACCCCCGTCGAGACGGATCCGCAGGTCACTGACAAGGACCGTCTTGCCAGAGTTGCTGGTCCCGGTAGCGAGGCGCCTGCCTCTGCGGCCGTGGTGACGCTTCTTTTGAGGAGCTGAGGAAGACTCCGCCCCAAGATGGTAGATTGAGAAGATATGACCCGGAGCGACCGGCAACACGAAGCCGTCAGTCCGTAGTGCCGGGATCGGTCCCCGGGGTAAGTAACCCATGCCGGGAATTGATGGTAGGGCGACTTGGGTGTAAGCCTTCGCCTGCACCGATAGGAGTGTCACCGATGCTCGAGATGACGTTCTTGCACTGGGAGGCGACGCCGTCAGAAGTACTGGGGTGCCAATGCCCCTGGGTCGAAGACCCGTGGTAGGTGCCGGCGTAGTCTGGGCTCGGGTGGGGGGCCCCGAGGGAGGTGCTGGGGAGCGCTGCCCCCGGGGTGGAAGACCCACGGGGAGAGTTGGTTCAATTGGAACTCGGGACCAGGGCCCCTAGTGTGACGCCAGAGAGCCGTGAACTCGGGGCTGTGAGCCCGTGTCGAGTGTCGGCCTTGTCGGGATTCGGGGTCAGAAACCCGATGCAGATGCTGAGAAGCCGTAGACCCGGGGTAGGGAGCCCGTGTGGGGTGCCGACTTGGCTGGCGCTCGGGGTCGACGACCCGAGGAAGATGCTGGGAAGCCGTGGACCCAGGGCAGGAAGCCCGTGTTGGGTGCCGGCTTGGCTGCGACTCGGGGTTGAGGACCCGAGGAAGATGCTGGGAAGCCGTGGACCCGGGGTAGGAACCCCGTGTTGGGTGTCGGATTGACTACGGCTCGGGGTTGAGGACCCGAGGAAGATGCTGAGATAGTGACCGAAGTCCGGGGCGCGGGGCCCATGTTGGAGATCGGACGAGGCTGGCCTCGGGGGCTGATGTTCACCCGGGCCGGCGTTGATATAGGGGCCCTGTAGGGGCCTACAGTGACAGTCCGGCGCCCGGCACTCGGGCGGGACACTTGTGCTGGGGGTGCGCATGGTGCGCTGGCCGTGGGGGCCACTGGAGGGACTGGAGTTGGCTGAGAAGCAACCACAGGGATCACACCCAAGAAGTAGGGTGATCCGATAACCGGGGCGAAGCTGCTGAAAGCGATCGGCGTCGCCAAGTAGCCCACCCGGGCATGGGTGGCAATGACATTGGGGCCGTAGGTGACGGCCGCCATGGTTGCTGGGATGCTGAGCGCTACGAAGGCGACGGTCGCTGACAGTCACCGAGAACGGCCCGACGATCAGAACGCGAACCGGGAGCCGCTGGAGAATGCGCACAAGTACCCTCCTCTACCTCTCCTGTAAGGACAGGGAAAGGGCACCGGGCTTTAGGGATGGCATAGAGTTTTCTTCAGCAAAAAGAAGGAAGGCGGGTGACGTCCCACCGGGCGTGCCATCCTCTCATGTCACGCGGGTTTTTATATGCCAATTAATCAGGATGAGGGAAGGGATACAGCGGTGAAGGAAAATACGGGAGTTTGATGTATCTCGGGTATCCTCCTTACGGGTGCATGCCTCTCACGGCGATACCGGGCACTCTCCCTTCACGGAAAGTCGAAAAGGGTCGAATGGCACGGAAGTGTCGGGATAAAGGTTAACCGGACAGGGTACTGGCGTGCCAGTCGATCTCTCGACAATCACTCATGGAACCAAGGTTTGACCGGGGAAGCGCCACTAGGGCGCGGCATGTGGGCTCGGGTGATCGGGTGACACGTGGAGAGAAGGGGTTCCATGGGTGCGAGTGCATAGGCGATTGAGGGAATCGTGTACAGGACGTCTTTCCCCACCGATCGCAAGCAACCGGTGTTTATTTACATCGGATTGAATCCGAATAGCTTCGTTTCATACTGAAGAGAAGTCTGTATATGTGTCTGAAGCCGTGGGTGGAGGGCTGGGGGCGTTCAGCAACTTGGGGTGCGTGTTGGACCGAGGGGTGTTTACTGGGGGTTAGGGTGTCAGGAACGGATGTCGAGTGGTGTAGATAGAAGACTGAAGGCCGGGACGTGGGTGCGAGAGCACTCGTCTAATCGGCGGTGTTGTGCTGAGACGTATATTTCTTTACAGGAAAGCCGTAATGGCCAAAGTACAACTGGCGCATGCCACGTGTCACGTCCCGACGCGGAATATCGAGGGCGCGACGAGTCGTAAACACGCGTGTCGATCAGAGCATGTACAATTTTATTTCTAAAATCAGAAATGAACGGGAAAATGATACTTTTATTCCATCAAAATGAAGTTTACAACACTAATTGATAAGCCATAAAGACAATTACAACTTCCAAATCCAAATTACAACATTCTTGTAAAATCACTAGTTGATCTACATAAACCTAGGTAAAAAGGAAAACACTCTTTCACTCTTGTCCATTCCCTTGTTCAATTTCATTTCCTGCAACAATTAATCAAAACGTAGGGTGAGCTAAAAGCTCAGTAGGATTTTATATCTCTATGAACCAGGCAATCTTTAAGTGTTAGCAATTTAAACAACTTTCTAACTTGTATCGGGAAGTATATAAACATGAATAGAATTTCCAAGTAATTGAGATGATATGATATCAAGATGAATTTTCAAGTAATGACTTTGAACAAATAAGGAATTTCATGTAATTGGCCATTTTCACGCAAGCCAAGTAATTCATGTAATTTTCAAGTAAACAAGTAACAAGTAAACAAGTACGAATAGTGGAATGCCGTATCAAGTAAATCTATCATGCACTTCGGTGCAATGCCACACCATTGGTCAATCAACTCCCATGGGCACAAGTACTTTCGGGCGCTCCCCCCAGGACCAGACCGGGCCCCATTAATGCCAGGCATTGAGTCATATGGATCCGAAGATCCCAAGTACGTTTAGACATCCACTTTAATGTATATGGCCAAGAATTTTCAAGAATATGCTGTTTGTAATAAGCACAGATTTGACACAATTTCAGAAGTTGCAAGAAAAGTGGATAACAATTTAAGGCATAATGTTTAACGACATTAAGTCGTGGAGTTCAAAAATGAACGGTAAGTAGGAAGAAAATCAAGTAATTAGAGTTTAATAGAATTAATTTGATTCCATGGTTTAATCTTATGTGCATTTGATTTACAAGTGTTTAGACATGTTTACAGGAAGTTTTTGTTCATTAAAAATGCATTAGTTAGCCAAAACGGTGATTTATTATAATAATCAGAATTTTATTATGAAAATAACTTTTTATGTTGAAAATAATTCTAACTTGCTGAAAATAATATTAACATGCTGTGAATGATTTTCATATGTAACCTTACTGGTAAGATGATAAAAATAATTGTTTTCATGCTGGATTTAATTTTTACATGCTGAAAATTAATTATTAACATGCTAAAATTAATACTTAACATGCTAAAATAATCAACTTACTGATAAGATGATAAGATAAGTTTACCATGCTGATTACAGAAATTTTCTGATAACAACATAATTTTTATCATGCTAAAAATCATTTTTCTCTATTTATTTGCTAATTATTTGATAGGAAAATAGAATTATCATGCTGAAAAATAGTTTTAATACACTGAAAATAATTCTAACATGCCAAAAATAATTTTAACATGCTGGAATAATTTTAGTATACTAGAAGAATTTTTATCATGCTGGAAGTAATTTTCATGCATCAATTTACTAATTATTTAATAGGAAATTAAGTTTTATATGCACAAAAATAGCTTTAAATAGATTTTATCATGCTGAAAATAATTTTTTTATCTCAGTATGTATAAAATAATTTTATCATATTGGAAGTCACTTTTAACATATTGGAAACAATTTTTAGTATGTATAAACTAATGTGGTGAAAATTAGATTTTTACATGTAAAAATAATTTCATTCTACAAAAATAAATTTTTAACGTGCTGTAAGAATTAAAACATGCTAATCTTACATTTTCTTACTTTTGGTGACTAATTACGTACAATTAACGTGGACTTCCAACAGATATAGTTCCTATTGTAAAGTGACTTAAGTTTAGTCCCACATTGGAAGTTACAAAAAACTTGCATAGCTTTATATGTTGGTGAACTCACCCTTGGGTCAGGACCCAAGGGGCATAGGATGTGGGCTTGAGTTGTGAATTGATACAAAACTAGTAATATATATATTTGTTTGTTTGTTTGTTTGTGCCGAGCCGAGCCGAGCCGAGCCGAGCCGAGGTGCGGTGCGGTGCGGTCAAGGCCAATTATATATATATATCGTTGGTTCTAGAAATATATATATTTTTTTAAAAAAAATGTTTGACCTAATTTTTGTGAACGCGCGCTAGCATAAGCTAGCGCGACTTTGAAGATCGCGCTACCCTTGGGTAGCGCGTTCTGAAAATATAAATTTTTTTTTTAAAATGTTTGACCCCAGAGGGGCGGGAAAAACACTGTGTGAACGCGCTATGTCGGGCCAGCGCGTTCAGAACGCGCTACTGAGGTATAGCGCGTTCTAGACCTGATAAAAAAAACGGGAATACACCTCCAATAAAATGACCATAACTTGCTCATTTCAAAACGGAATTTAATAAATGAGCTATCAATGGAAAGAGGACAGAAAAACGAACAAGATGACATGATTTAATTGAAGTTTAGCCTGAGAGACACCTACCTTTTGACGGATCTAAGATTATCCCCAAATATATAAAGAAAACCCTTGATCTTCCAAATCCTCCTTCAAATCTCCACGAATCTTCGCAGCAGCATAAACTTAACTCCCAGGGATGGTTTGAGGGTCGAATGGGGTTCTATTTATAGCCAAAACTTGGCAAAATGGGTCAAAATTTCCTTACCTAAATCCACCAACCCCATGAACTCGTTTTAGAAGAAAAATACAATTTCTCCTCTTAATTTAGACCATCTTAAGTGTGAATTCAGTGTAAAAACGGCTGGTCCAAGGTGGCTGGTAGGTAAGGGTCTATTTTTGAGTCAAATCTTCTAGAAATGGGGTTATTATAATCTCTTAAATATCATATTAAACACATGTTACGAATTTAAGGTTAATTTAACCTTTATTGAATCCTTTAACCATTAATTCAGCCCATTATGCATTATCCAATGGGCCAATTGTAAACCTAATCCATTACATAGACTTTTATTGGGCTTACTATTGATTTATCTAAGGTGCAAAGCATTTAATCTCTATTTACTTCTAGTTGATTCAAGTAAATTCAATAAACTAGCTTATTTCATATAGTAAAAATGAAATTTGATTATTTCATGAAAATTTTAATTACATAATCAAATTGAAATTTTTATTTCTCATTTTTAAATTTTGGGTTTCTACATCCTCCCTCACTTAAAAGAATTTGGTCCTCCAAATTCACATTATATAACTAAAATTCAAAAATTCGAGTAGAGAGGTCGAATTTCTAACCTGAGATTAAATCCGAGTATTTCTTCTTGATGGATTCTTCCAATTCCCAGGTTGCTTCCTCGAATCCACGCTTGCTCCATTGGACTTTCACCATCGGTATGGCCCGATTTCTCAGTTGGTGCAATTTTTGATCTAATATTTTGATCGATCTTTCTTCATATGATAAGTCCTTTTGGAGTTTCAATTCTTCAAATTGAATCACATGTGAGGGATCATAGACGTATTTCCTTAGCATGGATACATGGAATACGTCGTGTACACCAGCCAGTTGAGGAGGTAAGGCCAGCTTGTATGCTACCTCGCCGATTCTCTCCAGAATCTCAAAAGGGCCGATAAATCTCGGACTTAGCTTTCCTTTGATGCCGAATCTTCTAATTCCACGGGTGGGTGAGATCTTTAAGAAGACATGCTCCCCCACTTGGAATTCAAGGTCTCTCCTCCGATTGTCGGCGTAGCTCTTTTGCCTTGATTGGGCGACCTTTAGCCTTCCTTGTATTAACTGGATTTTGTCGGTTGTGTCTTGTACAATGTCGGGACCAAGCAATCCCTTGTCACCAACCTCGCTCCAGCATAGAGGCGATCTGCAACTTCGGCCATATAATGCTTCGAATGGTGCCATTTGAATACTCGACTGATAGCTATTGTTATAAGCGAACTCAGTCAGCGGTAAGTGTTCATACCAACTACCACCGAAGTCAATCATGCAGGCTCTCAACATATCTTCAATAATTTGATTCGTCCTCTCGGTTTGTCCATCCGTCTGAGGGTGAAAAGCCGTACTAAACCTTAGCCTAGTACCCATAGCTGATTGTAAACCCTTCCAGAAATGAGAGGTGAATCTCAGATCTCGGTCCGAAATAATAGAGCTTGGAATACCATGCAGCCTTACGATCTCCTTGATATATAAGGCGGCTAGAACATCCACCGTCCATCTAGTCTTGATAGGTAAAAAGTGAGCGGACTTTGTTAACCGATCCACAATTACCCATATAGCATCAAAACTATTTGGGGTCTTCGGTAAACCAACAATGAAATCCATGCCGATACTATCCCATTTCCATTCTGGTATTTCGAGAGGCTTGAGCTTGCCAGCCGGTTTGAGGTGTTCGGCCTTGACTTGTTGGCAAACCAAACATCGGCTTACGAACTCGGCTACCTCTCTCTTCATATTAGGCCACCAGAATGTTCTCTTGAGGTCTTGGTACATTTTTGTAGCACCAGGGTGAATAGTGTACCTTGACCGATGTGCTTCTTCTAGGATTTTACCCTTGATAGTAGAACAATCGGGTATACAAGTTCTTCCTTTGAATAATAGCCTTCCATCATCAGCCAAAAGGAAATCCGGTCGTTGATCTAATTTTTCTTTAATTTCCACGATCAACGGATCATCAACTTGCCATTCCTTGATTTCCGAGAGTAACTCGGGTTGGAGTCGAATATTTACAATAAACACTCCGTCTTCCTTCTCCTCCATATTGAGGTTTAAGTTGGCCATTTCTTCAAGTAGATGCCATTCTTTAACCATCATGCTCGATAATAAAGCCATCGGCTTCCTGCTAAGTGCATCAGCTACGGCATTACCTTTTCCGGGATGATATTGTATAGAGAAATCGAAATCCTTTAAATATTCCAACCACCGTCTTTGTCTCATATTGAGCTCCTTTTGAGAGAATAAATATTTGAGACTCTTGTGATCAGAATACACCGTAAAGGCTTCGCCATAGAGATAATGTCGCCAGATCTTTAAAGCAAAGACCACAGCTGCCAGCTCTAGGTCATGTACGGGATAATTTTCCTCGTGTTTCTTCAATTGCCGTGAAGAATAAGCTATGACCTTACCGTGTTGCATTAATACGCAACCTAGGCCAATTCCAGATGCATCAGCATACACTTCAAATCCTCCTCCTTCTGTAGGTAATGTGAGAATAGGAGCAGTCGTCAAACAATCCTTTAAAGTTTGAAAGCTTTTCTCGCATTCCTCGGACCATATAAAAGGATTATCCTTCCTTGTCAATCTTGTTAAAGATACTGCGATCTTTGAGAAATCCTTGATAAATCTTCGATAATATCCAGCCAATCCCAAGAAACTTCGGATTTTCGTCACACTAGTAGGTCTTTCCCAATTCTTTACGGCCTCAACCTTTGAAGGATCGACGGCGATACCATTTCGGGAAATTATGTGTCCGAGAAAAGAAACTTCCTCCAACCAGAAATCACACTTGCTTAATTTGGCATAAAGCTTGTGATCTCTTAATAATTGAAGGGCCTTCTTGAGATGTTCCTCATGTTCTTCCTTTGACTTGGAGTAGATCAAAATGTCGTCAATGAAGACAACCACAAATTGATCGAGGTACGGCCTGAATACGCTGTTCATCATCTGCATAAATGCGGCAGGCGCATTTGTTAAGCCAAAAGGCATAACGGTGAACTCGTAATGTCCATACCTACTCCGGAATGCATTCTTGTGAATATCACTTTCCTTAATCTTCAATTGATGATAACCAGATCGAAGGTTGATCTTTGAGAAATATCGAGCTCCAGAAATCTGGTCGAATAATTCATCAATTCTCGACAATGGATATTTATTCTTGATGGTGAGTTGATTCAGTTGCCGATAATCAACACATAGTCTCATCGAACCATCCTTCTTCTTGACAAATAAGACCGGGGCTCCCCAAGGTGAAGTACTTGGTTGGATAAACCCCTTCTCCAGTAATTCCAATAATTGATCCTTTAACTCCTTCATTTCCACGGCAGACATCCGATATGGAGCTTTAGAAACTGGTGCCGCTCCCGGAATTAAATCAATAGAGAAAACCACTTCTCTCTCGGGTGGAATACCAGGCAACTCGTCCGGAAATACATCAGAATAATCTCGAACGATAGGAATGTCCTTTAGAATGGGTTCCATGTGCTCGGTCATAGTGATAGAAACTAAGAAACCGACACCACCCTTCCTTAAGAATTTCTCGGCCTTGAGGGCCGAAATTAGAGGTATGTGCTTGAAATGCCTGATACCCGAAAATAGAAGGTCAGGGTAACCCATGAAAGTTACCGTACCCAACTTGCAATTGACACTAGCACCATTTGTAGATAGCCAATCGGCACCCAAAATAACATCATATCCTTCCATCTCCATGCATACCAAATCACCAGGTAAGTTATAACCACTAATTAGAATTTCACTATCAGGATAGATGTGTTTAATCTCCGTTCCCGTTCCAATAGGTGTAGTAATGGTAAGTGTAGAATTTAATGGAACAGGCTTCACAGATAAAAGACCAGCAAATCTTCTAGATATAAATGAATGCGTAGCTCCGATGTCAAATAAGACAGAGGCAGGCTTGTAGTATATTAAAAGAGTACCTTCCACGATGCCTCCTTCCTCGGTAGGTTCCTTACCCATAAGGGCTTGAAGTCTTCCTGGCTTCTTAGCAATAATAGGAAGCTTTGCCGGTGATGGAGCTTGATCATTAAGAAGAGGGCAATTCAGGATCCTATGCTCCCGACTCCCGCATCGAAGACATGCACCGAGCTTTCTCCAACATTCCTCGGCTTTATGTCCGGGCTTCTCGCAGTATTTGCATAATTCCTTTGATGTTGCCGATATAGGGACAATTTACTTGTTGAATGTCCTCGGCTTCTTGTCCCCTTGAAAATTACGTTCACCTTTGTTGAAATTTCGCCCATCCTTGATAAAATTACGCCCGTCATTGGGCCTTTTCTTCCCGAAGGAAGGTTTGAAACTTCCGGACCCAGTAACTTGCTCTCTCTTGGCTTCCCTTCCTCGGATGCGATCCGATAACTCCGTTGCATCTTCTAGGAGTTGTGCTCTCCGTACCATATCAGAATATGATTGAATATCCATCGGGGCGAGTTGAGTAATATATTGTGGCTTAAGGCCATTAAGAAATCTCCGTGCCTTCATCTTGTCAGTACCCACGAGATGTGGAGCGTACCGAGATAACCTCGAAAATTGAGCTTCATATTCCGCCACCGATAAACCCCTTTGCTTCAAAGCGGCAAACTCGGCGGCCTTCCTTTCTTGTACTCGATCGGAGAAGTATTTACTATTGAAGTGTTCCACGAACTCTTCCCATAGAATTTGGTCGTGCGGTAAAGTAGCTTCGACCGATTCCCACCAGGCACGTGCATCTCTTTCTAGTTGGAAAGTAGCGAGTAGGACCTTTTCCTCATCGGCACATTGCATGACTCGAAATATCCTCTCGATCTCCTTAATCCAATGTTCGGCCTCGTCCGGATCCGTAGATCCAGCGAACTTGGGAGGGTTCATGCTTCGGAAATTCCTATGCAAATCTCCGGCTCCTCCGTTTGCTCCTCCCTGAGCAACCTGTTGGAGGGCTTGTGTTAAGCCTTGAACAGTCCGCTGCATCTCGCGCCATTGAGCTCTCTCGGCGGCCATTTGCGAGAATTAGCCTGAAACCATAATTCCAAGGTTTATTATTTTTGTTGTGGTATTTATTTCTTGATAATTCTCTTTTAACCCGTGTTTCTACCCAATCTTACCAGGAAGGTTTTGAGACCTATCCAATTTCTAGATATTGATCTAGAACCTATGTTTGAGGGAAACTATGTTTTAAGAATGAACCTATAATTGTGAAACCTAGGATTTTATGTAACCTAGGCTCTGATACCACAAAGACTGTCACGTCCCGACGCGGAATATCGAGGGCGCGACGAGTCGTAAACACGCATGTCGATCAGAGCATGTACAATTTTATTTCTAAAATCAGAAATGAACGGGAAAATGATACTTTTATTCCATCAAAATGAAGTTTACAACACTAATTGATAAGCCATAAAGACAATTACAACATCCAAATCCAAATTACAACATTCTTGTAAAATCACTAGTTGATCTACATAAACCTAGGTAAAAGGAAAACACTCTTTCACTCTTGTCCATTCCCTTGTTCAATTTCATTTCCTGCAACAATTAATCAAAACGTAGGGTGAGCTAAAAGCTCAGTAGGATTTTATATCTCTATGAACCAGGCAATCTTTAAGTGTTAGCAATTTAAACAACTTTCTAACTTGTATCGGGAAGTATATAAACATGAATAGAATTTCCAAGTAATTGAGATGATATGATATCAAGATGAATTTTCAAGTAATTGAGATGATATATATCAATCCGGTATCTGGGCGAGGGTCAGTCGTGACTCGAGTTGAGTGGTCGAACATGGCCTCGTAACTGTGAGTAAGCATGACGTCATGGCACGCGTGTGGTTGCGACCGACGGGCGTGCGAAGGGAAGTCCCGACATGAGGGGACGTCTGCTCGTATCACGACATCTCACGTACGGTGGGTGTTGACTTGTGTGTGACGGCTACATACGGCACGAGGGGAGTCCGAACGACATACCCCCGGCGTAGTAGACCACCGAACAAGTCACCCACACACAATTCTCCTTTGCCCGTTGCTTGGGGCCGCGCTTGAAGTCTTGTGCCTGCGATCAGATGCCTTGGATTCCATTAGCTCTCCCACCCCTTGAGCTTGTATTTATAGGGAAAAATGAAGAGTCACAAGGGGTTTACGCGGACCAGTCAGGGGGGGTGAGCTGGTCCGTTTAAACCCAAGTGAATAGTCACTGGGTTGGGTTACGGACTGAGAGAGAGAGGAGGGAAAGAGGTTTACGCGGACCAGCCAGGGGGGCTTGGCTGGTCAGGGGGCCCTGGCTGGTCCGCCTAAACCCCCAAGGGTTTTGGTGGGCTGGCTTTTTTCTTTTTGAAATATATATATATATATATATATATATATATATATATATATTTGGTTGAATGGGGGTTTGCGCTGACCAGCCAGGGGGTCCTGGCTGGTCCGCGTAAACCCCCTCCCCAAGGGGGTTTAGGCGGGTTCGCAAGGAGAGAGAGGGGGGCTGGTCCCCACCCTATAAAATGTTATTTTTGGCCATTTTTTCTTCCTAATTTAACTAAGAAAGAAAAGGACAAGTGGGTGAAGGATACGTGGCGGCTTGTGGAGACTTGTGCGCGTTGACTTGAGGCCGAGCCCATCGTGCTGTCGCTTTGCTCTTCCACGTCCGCGTGTTGACCCCTTGAACTGGAACGGCACACGAACCGCATCGTAGGACCGTAATTGGGTGAACTGAGGCTGAGTGGGGTCATGGGACCATCGGGCTGGATGGAGGGGCGCGGCCCCCAGGGAGTTCACCCTCCCTGGGGCGCGCGGCCATGCCCCAGGGTGAACTGGCCCCGGGCTGGCCGTAACCCCAAGGGATGGCCCCCGGGGGTCTTCTTGTGTTGTCTGGGGATGTCCTTTGACGGACTTTGAACTCCGGGAGGCTGGCATGGGCCCGTAGGGTCGTTGTTCTTCGAGTCGGAGTAGCCGCTCGCAAGGTGTTCGGGCGAATCCCCGACACACCCCGGGTTGCCGAACGAGCCGCGTAAGTGGCCGACGGGCCTTGGCTTTGGCCTAGGGCCAATGGTAGAAGTCCCTAGGGGCTGGGAGGAGGCACCTTAGGCCCATGGGCCTTGCCTCGTGCTACGTGCCATGTTGTACGGCGGGTTGGCAGGGTAGCCTCGGGTTGGCCTGAGAGCTAAGTTTAGTGGCTCGTTTCCACGTGTCTGAGGGTCGGGGGTGGCCCCGACTTGCTGGGGGGTAGTTGTAGGACCCAATTAGTGAGCTGGAGCCATGGGGTGTCCCGTGGGTTGGTGTAGAAGGGTTGAAACGTGTGCGCCCATGACGTGTTCGGCAGAATGCCGAACACGCGTGTGTGAGTCGTACACGCGTACTACGGGCCTTCAAAGCCTGTGGTTGACTTGCTTGGGTCTCCCTTTGACCTTGGAGGGTTGAATGAAGAGTCTCAGAGTAGGCCTGCGACTCTTTTACTAGATGCCACGTGGCGTGGCTTGGGGTCGGGGCTCCCCCGGGTGGTCCCGGGCGGCCATGTAGGGTACGGGCAAGGCCCGTATAAGAGTGGCCGGGGTTGACCCTGGACAATTGCTTGTGTCACCGGGTGTAATGCCCTGGATCTTGATGGATCTTTTGCGGATCTTGTTTGATCTTTGTTGGATCTTTCGGGTCTGTTTCGGATTGGTTTCGTTGAGTTTCGGTTCGCTTTGGTGGCTTCCGAGTTGAGTTTGACGAGCCGAGTGGGTTTTTCTCACATACTAGTTACGGAACCCTACGGTGAGTTTGTTTGTCAATTCTCGAACTCGTGGATGCTACAGCGACGATGTACTCTTCGAGCCGGTCGTTTCGCCTATTTTTGCGTATTTTTCTGAATTTGTGCATTTTCGGCGCATTTTTGGAATTTTCAGAAATTAGAAAAATTTCCTAATTTCTTTCTTTTTCTTTTCTCTTTCTCTCTCTCCTTCTCATTCGCGCGACCGTCCCTCTCTCTCCCGTTTTCTCTCATTCTCTCCCCTTTCCGGCTCCGGCTGCAGACGGAGGCGTGCGTGGGCGAGGTGGCGAGGCCGTGGAGCTGGTTGGATGCGCGATGGAGCGAGGATCGGATCGATTCTGGCGCGATCCCGTTCGGTGGATTCAAAGCCGGTGAAATTGGTTCGCGAGACGTTTTTCGGCGTGGTTTAGTCCCTTCGGGGCACGGTTTCTTCGGTGGAGGTAGGGTGACGGATCCTTGCTTCTCCATCTTCGTTTTCCCTGCCATTGCACGGCGTTCGGCTAGGAAACGAGCGTGTTTGGGCTTGTTTTGCCTAAACCGTGATTTTCGTGATTTTTAGGGTCGGCCGGTAAACGGTGACCGTTTGCGGTTCAGTTAGTTTCTAAATGACCGCAGGGACGTTAGAATCCCATCCACGTTGATTTCGTGTGATTTGGTGTTCATTCGAGGACGGTAGAAGCCCGGGAACCTCGGTGACCCATTTAGGGTTGATTTGGTAAAATCGCCCGAATCTTGTGTTTTTGATGTTGCATGTGGGGTTTGAAGTCCCCTAGTGTTGTCTTTGGTTGTTGCGGTGTGTTTCCCCTGCGTTTCGGCGTGAATGGGGCGTGGAATGGGCCGATCCGGCCATTCCTATGTTTTCCCGCCGTAACCGAAGTAGCGGTCTAGCCAGCGACCGCCACTTGTTTTTGACGGCCCTACGATGGACCGTTATTTGGTTTGAGGGTTTAGCCCTTTTGCTTCTGGGTGAGTGACGGCCCAAGGGTGGTGCGTCATTCCCGTGTAACGCGCCAGTGCTTGGCCGTTACTTTCGTTTTGTCATTTTTCTTTGGGGTTTAGTCGGTTGGTCTAACGCGCTTGACCCAGCGCGTTAGATGGAAGCGGCGCGCCTTGTCCAGGCCGTTGCTTGCCTGTTCACTGACGTTGACTCATTGAGGCGGTGCCTCTAACGGTCGTGCCCCTATGCGTTGTTTGAGTGTAACGGTAGAGCCCCTGGTCGTTACATTCTGCGTGGGCGAGGTTGGGTGGCTGCATCGTTGGAAGTGACGGTGGAGACCCCGTGCGTCATTTGTGAGTAACGCGCATGCCTCCGTCCGTCGTTTGCTGTCGTGTTGGGTTGAGGGTGGCCATGCCGTTGGATGTAACGGATGGGCACCTGCGCGTCATTTGGAATGTGACGGCCCTCTCCTGCCGCGTCGTTTGGTTGTAACGCGCCTAGCGCCGTGCGTTACTTCGCGTTGGTTTGGGTTTGCTGCACCGTTGGATGTGACGGTGGGTACCCCGTGCGTCGTTTGCTTGTAACGCGCCTAGAGCCGTGCGTTACTTGGCTTTTGTGTGGTTTTGTAGGTTATCAGGGTGGTGTGTGACGGCCCATGTCCGTCCGTCGTTTGGGAAATAACGGCCCTGGCTAGACCGTCACTTTCTAGTAGCGGTCTAGGGCTGGTGCGTTACTTCCTTTGTGCCTTGGTTTTCCGCCCGATGATTCTGTGTGTCTTGGCTTGTCCTTATGGTCTGCCCGTTGTCCTGTGGATGTCTCCTGACGTCCTATGAGGGTTAAGACTACGTTGCAAGGTAGCCAGGAGTCTTCTTACTTGTGGTAGGATTCTTGATCCCACTCTTGTATGCTTTTGTTGTTTGGTTTCGGTCAACCCGGTGTGACCCAGTAGTTGACGTGTGACCTTGCTTGTGCGTGTCTTGGCAGTTCTGTCCTGTCCGAGACACTGCTTCTGGATGCTTCGAGGTGTTGTTCTACCTCGATTTGCGTGTCCAGCTGTGCTGAGGGTTCTTGATGTTTCCCTCAGGTCTCCGTGTGTTGTTTTCTGCGGAGCGTGGTTTCTCTGGCTTAGGATTAGACCGATTGGCGGCTTGTTCCGCTGGTTGTGACGATCTTGCCGTTTAGTCGTTTGACTCAAGGATCGTTACATAGGAGGTCTAGTTGCTTGTCCTGAGTTGTCGGCAGTGGCGATACTGCCAGTTGGTGCCTCGAAGTACGTGTTGAGGGGTGTGGTCGCCCGTTTGTACTTCGGCACTTGTGTTTGAGCTTCTGTGTCGTGTGAAGCCTCCACTTGTTGTTGCCTAAGGCCTAGAGGTGCCGACCCGCTAGCGGATGGCGGAGGGTTATTCCCGGTGAGCGGTTTTTAGTTAGTTCCGCGGGCTCCTAGTCAACGGTAGTGTCCTGCCGAGGGAGAATACTAGCTTGAGGACCTGGCTTAGACTATAGCCAGTGTGTGCACACGTGGTCAGGGACTGAGGACTTACGTCGACGGGCGTGACCCTGACTAGTTACTTGTTTTGTTGTTCCTGTTTGGTTCAGCTTGTGTCTCTGTCTCTGCTGTTGTTACAGCAGTACTGTAGGTGAGACACTTGAGGTGCGGCATAAGACGTCAGTGGACGCAGTTGGCTTTCTAAGGGGGTGCTTCCGTCACGTGACGCGTAGCTTTCGCGTTTTCTTGCACGTTGTGACCTTTGCGAGTTGCCCGTTCGTGGCCGTGCTCTGGGTCAGTGTTTTGTTGTCCGCACGGTGTTCTGTTCGTGCGTGGGGCTGTGTGCACGATGTTTCCGGTCGTGTACGTGTTTGTTTGGCGTCTGTCTAGGTCTTGTCTAGACCTGGATTGTTTGCGGCTGGTTGACGGATTGGTGTACCCTTCTGTGTGAGTTCAGGGTCATCCATCTGTTGCCTTTTGTTTGGAGTAGTTTGGGGTGCCGAGGTTAGTTCGATAGCCGCTTGTTTGGTGCGGGTTCTCACCCTCTCCTGCGTGTTCCCTACTCCTACTTCCCGTCTGTTCCTTTACAGCTTTGTAGTGTAGCTTTTCCCGCTTTGCTACACCTGCTGTTCCTGCTGCTTTGTTGTTGCTTCCGTTGCCTTCGCTTTGTGCGCTGTCCAGTGGGGATCCGCGTGACCCCTACTGAGTTTCTGTTGAGACTCACCCCTGCTGCTTTTCAGGTGGGTTTTGCCGTCTGCCTCTGCTGTTCTTGGTGGAGCGCTCTTTCGCTGTTGTCGCTGCCAGCCGTACCTGCGTCGGGCTTCTCCCGACTTCTGTGTACGTTTCTTCTGTCGTACTGTACTGTGCTAGACTTGTTGTCTTTCCTTTGGGCTGGACTCTGTGTTTAATTGTTAAAAATTTATTAATGAAGCTGTAATTTTATTTCTGCTACTTTAGCAATCCAATCTAATGAAATTTACTTGCTTACTGTTATATCTCTGTGGCTTCAATGTACTCTACACATGCCTTTTATCTCTTCGACGCTTTCCCGCGCTTGGGAGGCCTCGCGGGTCCCATGTGGTATCACGTGTATTCGGTATTTATACCGGGTGCACCGGGTATCTGGAATCCGGGTCGCTACACCGGGTGTCACGGCAAGTTGGTTGGGACCCGTGTGGGGACCTGTAGGGTTGTAGAAAGGGCTGGGTAGCCCGTGTCTTGAAGGTGTTCGGGGAAAGGCCCGAGCCCTTATTTCTGGGTCTTTTGGCTGGGAAATAGTCTGGGTATAACAGGGAGTTTATTGTATATCCTTCCGTTTATTAAACTGAGAATACATCGTTTGTGGGCGGAGTTGTATCTCTGCGTGTGTGATTTTATTGTGGGGAAAGTTTCCCCGTGGTTGGTTATGTGTAGACAAAGCTGCGTCTCCAAGTGGATTTAGTGTCCGGGGTGTGTTCCCCAACGTGGTGTGTGTGTGTGTGTGCTGCAGTGGCAACGTCTTGGGGCTTGTCCCCGTGTGGATATTGTTACGGAAGCAGCGTGTGTGGTGTTGGGGTTCGTCCCCATGTTGCTACATTTCGTAGCGTGAAGTGAAGCCTCACCGGGTTCGGTGAGGGGTGGACGTAGGGTGCTCGTCGTGGTCCCGAATCACCTAAAAATCTTTGTGTCTCGTATGAATGCATATGTGATCATCCATTTCTTCTACCTCCCTTCACAGATCAACTTGTAGATTTTTATTCACGACACCTCCACACATTGCTACCTCCGTTATCTATGTTTGGATTTAATTTAATTGTTATTTTCATTGTCAAACCGTGTGGGATCGGAAAGATCGAGAGAACTCTTTTAATCTCACATATGTTTAGGGTAATTAATGCCGTTAGTTTTAATTTCATTGTAATTAGTTGAAGTTATTTTTAAAATACACCATCTCGACGAGGGGACAATTCAACCCCCCTTCTTATCCGCCATCTCTCTGGGCCAACAATTGGTATCAGAGCCCAGTCTCTGATTTTTTAGCGGACCTCACGGTCTAGGAGAAAAGATCTATTCATGATGGCTAGAATGAATTTGATTCCCGTCTTTGATGGTTTTGATTATGCTTCATGGCTTGGAAAATTTTGTGTTTAGATTACTAATGTTGATCCGAAGCTTATGAGATTAATTACTCATGGTCCTCACGTTTTACCCAAAAATGAACTAAGATGGACCGATGAGCATAAAAGAATGAACTTTCATAATGTGTATGTTTTGAATGTTCTTAAAGCTGCAAAATGCATTGACAAATTTTCATTTGTTTCTGATTGCAGATCTGCCAAAGAAATTTGGGATGGGTTAAAGGAAGCCCAGAAAGAAAGCTACAATGATGATGAGTGCCTCGTGGCAAATAAAGAAATCGAGCGTCAAAGTGAGGTAAGTTCTAAGGTAAATTCCGACTCAGACGAAGAAGATGAACTTAGTTATGATGAGTTGATGAATGCTTATGATGAGTTATTTGATAGGTATAAAATATTAAAATCTGAAAATAGGAAATTAAAAAAGAAAATTGAAAGCTCTCATGTTGATAATTTTTCATGTGAAAAATATGTTGAGTTTGAGAAATTAAATAAGTCTTCCATGCTTGAGGTTGTTAGTTATAAAGAAACTATTTCAATTCTGAAAACTGAAAATAAATCTTTACTGAAAAAAATTTCAGAACTTCAACAAATGAAAAAAGATAATGAGAATCTGAAAGGGTTGAATACTGTTATATCTTAAAAACTGCTCCTTCTTGAAAAAGGGGAAGTTATTCTGAATGTTGAAAAATCTGAAAGGCTAAAGGAGCTAAGAGATGAAATTGAAAGCTTCAAGAACATGAATGACAAAACTGTTGAATTGGAAGAGGAGTTGAAAAATCTGAAGAGTGATTTGTCTAAGTCTGTCGACTTCAGTGAAACAATGAATTCAATGCCTAATGAAGAAGTGAGTTTTCAAAAGAACAAACGTGAACACACTTCCATGAACGGAAACTCATTTGAAAAATTCCAAAATCAAAATAGTGCTTTGTTAATTCAAATTTCCTTACTTGAGAGTAGATTGAAAAATCTTGAAAATTTTTAAAAAGGAAAAAGTGTGATTGTTGATGATCATGATAAATTATTTCCTCTTGAACAAGAAATTGAAAGTTACAAAAGCGTCAATTCTTTGTTGAATGAAAAAATTGCTTCATGTGAAGAAGAGCTTGCTAATTGTGAATTGCACATTTCATCATTGGAACATGAAATCAAAATTTTGAATGAGTCTTTGTGTTTGTGTGATAAAGGAAATCAGAAACAGAAAAATGTTGTTGACTGCTCATGGGTGCATGGAAAATCCCCAAAGGTTAAACATGTTCATGCATCAAGAAAGAGAATGGATGTTTCATGCTACTATTGTGGCAAATAGGGCCACGAAATGTATGATTACTTTTTAATGAAATCTGATGATGATGATGTGGCTTTGAAATCTAGAATGAAAAGTGATACTTGTTCCAAAGATCATGAGAAACCCATAACGAAAAATCCCAATACTCATTGTTACTATTGTGGGTTACATGGTCATGTTTTTGAAAATTACTTTACAAAGAAAAATGATGATAAATGGTATGTCAAAAAGAATTTTTCATGCTATTACTGTGGTGAACATGGACACATGATGAATAACTGTAATTCAATGAAAAATGATGAAAATTAGTCCATGAAAAGAAAAACCTCTCACTGCTTTTACTGTGGCCTGAATGGACACTCAATGGATAATTGTACCATGATGAGGGCCAATGATGAATGGTATGAGAGGAAAAATAAAAATAACACACTTGCTCATGTTAGAACTAACCCCTCGGGACTCAAGATGATTTGGGTACCCAAATCTCCAAAATAAGAATCTATTTTGCAGGGGCGCCTTGAGGTCAAGGAACATTAATATATAAAGGACTCTCAAGGTGAGAAAGAAAATAGTTTAATTTTGAGAACTTACTTTGGTTAGGCTCATTTTGAAAAATATGAAAAGGTAAAAGTTGAGTATGGAGTTCACATTCAAAAATTGCATTCCTATTTTGTTGATTTTGGCAACTTCTGAAATGATGAGATCTTGTAAGCTTCATGCTTAGATGAGTTGAACACACTTCTCTTTTTACATCATGTGAATAAATTTAGTTTTTGAATGCCTTACATTGCACATAAGGTCTTTCACCCTTTACACATTTTCTGCAAATAACGATTCAATCTTTAAATGCTTAACACTGTGCATAAAGTTTTTCACACTTTTAATCACTTTTTACAAATAATGGTTCACTTTTACATACACAGTTTGCATACTTAGTTGCATGATACACGTTGCACATATCATACACATCTTTGCATACTTGTAAATAAAAAGGGTCTTTGATTATTTGTCCACTTACATGCATATAAATGCATATACTTCATACTCGTGCGCTTGAATGCCATGATTGATCGGTATATAAAATGAGGTCAGTGGAAAGGTGGATTACGTTCACCTGGAAACTTTCTTTATGCGTGAGTAAGGTCTTTGGACCTCTATCTCCGCCACGTACCTGTGATCAACCTGTGTGATAAATTCATCCCAATGCATACTTGATTGTATATAAAATATCACCCATCTTTTTGACTCTTTCTATGACTCATCCCTTGCTAAATGAAATTGCATTGATTTAGACATGTTTGCTACATGGCATATATTAAGGGGGAGATTTTTTATATCGTGCATACATTTAGGGGGACACATTACTATGATGAGACTAATTCATCTTTTACATTCAATACAACCACCCACACAAAATGCACCTTTTTGAGATAATGATTCAATCAAATAGGGATTTCAGTTTTCCTCTCAACACTTTAGAGGACTCTTGAATCTCTACATGGAAATAACATATCTCGTGAGGAAAAAGTTATTTGCCCCACCATAAAGTTGTATAAGTGGAACGTGGATCCGAGTAACCGGGGATCCCCCTTGAAACAAAGGAGGAAATTCGTGTCGAAAGGAGAAACAAACCCACATTAAAAATAAGTGTGATTTGCCACCAAGTAGCCGGGAAGTGCCCCTGAGACAAAGGGTACAACTCGCACCGAAAGGTGACAACATCCACAGTGAAGATAAGTGACGAAACTGAGTAACCGAGAAGTGTCCCTGAGACAAAGGATACAACTCGTGTCAAAAGATTAGTCACACCAATTTTAATATTAAAAAAAATTGGGGTCATACGTAGCTACCAATATTCGAGCATTGTGTATGAAAGTGTATGGATGATAAGTTCTTTTTAGTGTTCTCTAGAAAATCTGATTATCCATATTGTTTGAAATTCATTGCTCAATCTTCACATATGCACTTTGGGTTTGATTGTTTGAATGTCCTTTATGAATCAGTCGACTTTCATGGTTAATGTAGTACTTTATTTATGTAAGCACGGCCTTCTTAGTATTGCTCATACTCATCATGTTCAACAATCAACTGCATTATCCTTACACATGTCCCAAAGGGACTTGCTTGAGTCTATATTTAACTATGCATGCTTGAATGTTTGAATGCTTAATCCACCTTGTTCATAACATACTTCATTTTATTCAGATGCATCTCTAGGTTATACTTGTATATAACAGGTTAAATAACCCATTGTTAGTTGGTTTTTGTTCTTGACAAGTGGGGGAGAATAATATTTTCTTGAGCACTATACACTTTGTGCATAGCTTAGTTTCACATTTTGCATATAGCATAGTATCCTTATACTAGGTGTGCATAGCTTTGTCATACTTTTTGAAAATAAATCAAAATTTGAGCCTGGTGTTCATATCTCAAAACCTCTGCATACATACCGCATATAGTTCAAAAACTGAGCATTTGCACATATTGCTGTCATTTTGCATGTTGCACGACAAATGTCATTCGCTGCTTGATGTTATTGGTTCACACACCTTCCTTTCATGAGAGATTTATTGCTGGGTTCGTTCGCCACACATGTTAAAACTTTTACATTTGGTCGACTCTCTAGTCCCCCCATTTTTTTGATAATATCAAAGGGGGAGAGAGTTTTGGTGGCCACAATATATTGTCATCATCAAAAAGGGGGAGATTATTGGGTTCGGTGCGCTCCCCTCTTTGTCTTTGATAATGGTTTTGATGATTACAATATATTATGTGTTTTACGTATGAATAGAAGTGAAAATATTGTGTGTAAATTCTATGGAAATTGCATGCTCATTGATCATTTTGGAGCTTACTGTTGATATCTTATTTTGTAGGATTGGATGCTTGGACTTGGGTGGTCTGAAGAGTCGACCTCACCCACTCTGGGAGTCGACCTGTTCTTCATGTTCCTTCACATGCATCGACCTATGTTTGATATGCTTAGACCTACGCTTCATGTGCATAGACCTCACCATGGGTCTCTCTCAATGCATTTCATTCTAAGGGTTTATCATGCATATCCTTCATGGGTTTTCTAGTTTCTGTCCTTGTGTTATGAGCTTGAATGCTGACATATTTAAATTATGTGAATCATGGTAAAATACATTCACATATCCTTCTATTTAGTGGAGTTGATACCTCTCTTGATGTGTGTGTGCTTTAAGCACTTTCTGCACTGGTTTTCCAAGGCTCATACTTGCTAAGGTGTTTTCATCAACTTTGGTTACTTGGTTGCATGATGTTC
This sequence comes from Amorphophallus konjac, assembly GCA_022559845.1. Taxonomy (NCBI): domain Eukaryota; kingdom Viridiplantae; phylum Streptophyta; class Magnoliopsida; order Alismatales; family Araceae; genus Amorphophallus; species Amorphophallus konjac. The sequence goes on from CM040118.1 coordinate 213,988,210, forward strand.
TTATCTTACTTAAATGAATAGATTTTCATGTTGCTCATACGATCTTGATTCATGATGAAGGAAATCTTGATATAAGACATATGGTGGGGACACCGGGTCCACTACTGGACCCACTACTCGGAGCCGACGCCGCACTGCCCCGACACCGAGCTTATGGCTCGGAGATCCTTCCTGAAGAAGGCCCACTACTCGGAGCCGGCGCCGCACTGTCCCGACACCTAGCTTATGGCTCGGAGATCCTTCCTGAAGACTCGGCCTACGGCTACGGTGCTATATTACGTATCGAGTATGTGTGTATGTATACATGTATCTCTACATGTATTTTTCTTTTCGTCTTATTAGGCTAGTCTAAGTCAAATAAACATGTGTGTTTTGTGTATTTTATTTGGTTAAAACCCCCAAGTCAAAAGTTAGGTAAGTAAGCTTGTTTTATTAGGCTAAGGACATATGTGCTATTTGTAAAGTTTGAAAGGTGTGGTTGCTATAGCCTCCCTCTTATATAAAGGGAGGCCAATGCTTGTTACGTATGATATGAATGAAAGAATGAATGAGTTGATGTTTTGTGTAAGAGATTTCCCCTCTTGCCTTCCCCTTCTCTCTCTTCTCTTTTGTGAGGATTGAGCGTCGCCCGGTGTGAGACCGTCCGGCGTGAGGTCGAGCTGTGTGAGATAGCAGTTATCTGTTCCCATCCTGTTCGCGTCCCGGAGTGCCGTCGATCCATTCCCACGTCGCCGCCGCGTCAAATTGGTATCAGAGCCCAACCCAGCACCTCTCTCGACCCCGACGTCCCCGACGTTTCTCCTTCTCTATATCAATTGTTAGAGTGAAAAAAAAAATAAAAAAAAGAAAAAAAAGAAGAAAGAGGAAACTCTCGGTTGAAATAGAAGTTAGAAGAAAAAAAGAATAGAAAAAAAAATTTAGAACCCCTTCTCTCTGTCTCTCTCACTTTCTTTCTCAATTCTTTCTCTGTAATCTCTCTCTCTCTCGTTCAGTGCACCAGAAGGAACCAAGGAAAAGAAATAAAAATATTTTCCCTCCTCTCCCGTGATCTCTCTCTCTCTCTCTCTCTTGAAGGCGGTGAAAACAACGAAAAAAAAAAGAGAAGACCGCATTCGCAGGGGGGGCGGCTTCGTTGCCCGTGCCCCCCCTTCAAATCCCCACGGCCGCAACGGCCGGGAGCTCCCCGCCGCGTCCAGCACCGCCCCGCCGCGGCCACCGCCGCGCTGCGCCCCACTCCAGGCCAGCGCCCCGCCAGTGAGCCGCCTGCACAAGCAGGCCCCCGCGCCCCTGGCGACGGCACCCGCACCGCGCCTTCCGACCCCGCGGGTCCCAGCCAGCCCCGCGCCCGAGCTCCCCGACCGCAACTCCCGCGCCTGCCACGCGTCACAGCCGCGTCGGCCGCCTCGTCAACGGAGGCCGACAGCGACCGCCTCGGCAGCCGCGTGTGCAGCGTGCACTGCGTCTGCGCCCACCCCGCCGGCCTGTGCGCCCGGCGCTAGTGCGCCTAACGCGCTCACCGCCCTGCTCTCCCCACGTTTGGCCGCCTGCCAGCGTGATTAGCGGAGTATATATATATATAGTCAAAAAAAAGAGTGTGAAAGTTTGAAGAAGAGTGGTTGAAAAGAAGGAAAAAAAGAGGTTTTTAAAAATAAGTTAAATATTTATAATATATATATTTGAGATATATATAATCTTATATATATATACATATATATATATTATTATATATCTATTTAACTTATTAATTCTTGTGGCACCCGAAGTCCATAATTACGGCTCGATCAACGGTTGAGTCGTCCGATCGCTGACACATAGTCCGTAATTCACGGAGTGTGAGTGCCCCTAAGTCTCCCTGCGCGGAGAAAGTCTGGAGTGATTTGTTCCCCTGCGTGGGAAATTTTTAAGTCACGTGGTTTTGTAATAATTGCGACCTCCCTGCGAGGAGTGAATTCTTTATAACCGGTCAAGCTTCTTCGATGCCGTGCGGGCACGCACGTCCCCGCTCGCCTTCGTCTCCGGTCGGAGTTAGACTTTTCAGTCGAGCTAGGTACGTGTTCCCCTCACTTACTCATTTAGTATCTTTTCAATTGCCGCGCGAAGTGAGAGAGAGCCCGATCCATGCAGCCAGTCTCCTGAGTGCATCGCTGTGGACGGAAAGCGAGAGCTTGTATGTACCCATCCTTAGTCCCTAGACTGTCACATTAGGGCACCCTAATTGTCAGGAGGTAGTTCCACAACTACTTCGCCTACGGGCGAGCAACTCTCCCTGACCGGTCCCTTCAAATTGGCCCTTTGCCAATTAGCCAACAAAATTTGGGTCTATAGCTTGCTAATTATCGGTCCCAGGACTGCATCATCTAGGTCCGAGGTCGTGCATGCCACGTTGGTCTAGGAATTCATCTAGCTGTCTAGAGCGCCCTTCAACTCTACAATCCCACATGGATCAGAAGAGCGTGAGTGCTATGTTGGCTCAGCTCGAGCATAATCTTCTAACCCATTTTGAAGAATCCATAGGCCAACTTCGAGCCGAGCTAGATGAGAGGATCCGAGCCTTAGAGGATCGACTGAAGGGAGAGGAAGGAAGAGTAAATGGCCACGGCAATCCCGTAGCCAATCCTAGGGAGGAGAGGGAGCAAGCCCGCCCGAATCAGGCTCCCCAAGGTAGAGAGCAAGAGGCCCGTACGCCTCGAGAGAGAGACCACGACGATGAAGATATCATCCTACGGAACGTCAAGATTGACGCTCCAAGTTTTGATGGGTCCCTCAACCTCACTACATACCTTGAGTGGGAGACCGGGATGGACCAATATTTTGATTGGCATCGCCGCATGACCCCTGCCACAAGGGTGAGATTTGCCAAAATGAAACTCCTCGGTCAAGCTAAAACTTACTGGTGTAACGTTGAAAATCTCCTAGCCAGGAGACGGGAGGAGCCTATTAGCACGTGGGAAGAAATGAAGGAGAAATTGAGGGAGAAGTATCTGCCACCTTCCTACCATCAGCGTCTTTTAGACCAATGGCAGAAACTCACCCAAGATGGAAAGTCTGTGGACGAGTACCTCACCAAATTTGATGACTTCTTCCTTCAGAGTCGAGTCATGGAGGATGTCTCCGTCACCCTCTCTCGATTTAGGGCTGGCCTACACGAGAGTATTCAGCGGGAATTATTCTTACGGGAGGTTAACACCCTCGAGCACGCCTACTAGGTTGCACGAGATGTTGAGAGGTTTCAAAGGGTGGTCCCACCTCGAGTTCCCATCTACCGCCAACCTGAAACCCGAAACCCCATAGTCCGCTATACTGAGAGAGCTGGCCCCTCCACCTCCTACGTCCCTACTACTGCCCCACTTAGGGCCGTTGCCCCTACGGCTCCTTTCCCACGGAACCCATTACATGCACCCGCAACTGTGCCTAGGCTGGAGTATACTCCACCAGTTGAGAGGAGAGATGACAAGGGAAAGGGAGTCGTCCCTAGCACCTCCCAACCAGCCCCTGTCTTGGGAGTCCGCTGCTTCAGGTGTCATAACTTAGGGCATATTGCCACCAATTGCCCCACCCGAGCCTTGGTCATCACCGACCCCCAGTCTATGGAGCTTCCACCTCAGGAAGGAGAAACCCTTTAGAGATATGAGCCTTACCCTGATCTCGTGGCCCAGTTTGAGGAATTAGATGTAGGGTATGATGGAACGCATGTCGAGTACATGCAAGTGGGGGAAATTGCCGAAAGTTCAAACCAGGGAAGACTAGGTGTAGTTCGCTGCATCCTCGCACACCCACAGGAGGACGACTGGCGTCGAACCTCCATCTTACAAACCTACATCATGGTCAAAACTCAACCCTGCAAGGTGATCTTTGACAACGGAAGCTGTATCAATACAGTCTCTTCAGACTTTGTATCCCGTCTAGGTCTACCTACCCATCCTCATCTGAGGCCATACAACGTGGCTTGGGTTGACGACACGTCTATCCCAGTCACCACTATATGTGTCATTCCCATCCAGTTCCAGTCCTACCAAGGACAAATCCTATGCGATGTAGTGCCTATGAAGGTCGGGAGCATCATCTTAGGATGGCCATGGATCTACGATGTAGACCTTACTACATTCGGTCGGTCCAATGAGTGTTCCTTCTCCCACAATGGGAAGAGGATTCAGTTGCTCCCAACACCCCAAAAGGTGGCCACGGGAAAGAGTCCTACCTCCACACCCGCTGCATCCCCCAAAATTCGGGAGAATGCCCCAACCCCCACCAAAGGGAAGCTTCCCATTCCCTCCTCTCCTACACCTGTCATATCCATCCCTAAGACCCCTAAGGTTGACCATGACGCGATTAGGCACCTTAACTTCATAGGTGTTCGTGAGATGAATAGAGAGGTTGCCGAGGGTGCCCCTGTTTGGGCTGTTGTCGTCACCATTATCCCTGAGGAGTCCCAAGTCTCCATCCCACCTGAAGTCCAGGCAATCCTGCAGGACTTCCAAGATATCTTCCCGGAGGACTTGCCTTCAACACGCCCTCCCATGCGTGATGTTCAACATGCCGTTGATCTTGTCCCTGGGTCCACCCTACCCAACCCTCCCTACTACAGGTTGAACCCCAAGGAGCATGCTGAGCTCCAAAGGATTGTCGAGGACCTTATCCACAAAAGTTTCCTCAGGGTAAGCAAGAGCCCATGTGCGGTCCCTGCCCTTCTCACACCCAAGAAGGATGGCACCTGGCGGATGTGTGTTGACAGCCGCGCCATCAATAAGATCACTGTCAAGTATAGGTTTCCCATTCCCCGTCTTGATGACATGCTTGACATGATGAGTGGAGCCACTATCTTTTCTAAGATTGACTTGAAAAGTGGCTACCACCAGGTCCGGATTCGACCAGGGGACGAGTTGAAGACAGCCTTCAAAACCAAAGAAGGTCTGTATGAGTGGCTCGTCATGCCGTTTGGGCTATCCAATGCCCCCAGCACATTCATGTGGCTTATGATGGAAATCCTTCGACCCCTCATTGGTCACTTTGTTGTCGTCTACTTTGACGACATTCTCATCTATAGCCACAACCCTCAAGACCACATCCATCATTTGAGGGAAGTCTGCGAGACTTTGAGGAGAGAAACCCTGTTCGCTAATCTCAAGAAATGTGAATTCATGACAGACCGGGTCACTTTCCTTGGATTTGTGGTTTCTAGTCAAGGAGTGTCTGTGGACCCATCAAAGGTCCGAGCTATAGTAGACTGGCCGGAGCCCCAGAATGTCCATGACGTTCGTAGTTTCCACAGGCTAGCCACCTTCTACAGATGCTTCATTCAGGGTTTTAGCACCATTATGGCACCCATTACGGATTGCATCTGTAAGGGGAATTTTGAGTGGACCAAAGCTGCCTTGATGTGACACAACCTAGGACCTAAATTGCAAGCAACACAACAATTTGGCAATGTCACACAAGCGGACTCACTCGCGTTGGCACACTCGAGTCCGTAGGTGGACCGGCGATGGGGTGAGGGTCCGAGGTTGGACCGGAGGTTTCCAAGGGTACGGCTGGCTTGGGGAGGACCCCTATGGGTCAGGGGTTGCCCAAATTCACGGGCGGTCAGCACGCCGAAGGCCTGGGTTGAATGATCACTCTCACAACTCACCCGCGGTAGCCACACAATTAAACGATAATTCGGGTTCGGGCACTCTCTTAATGCCGACAACACTAAAATGCAATACTAATTAAGCAAAGGAATCCAGTAAAGAGGAGTGTTTAGTGGCTCACCTAATCGGTGTGAAGACACCGATCCCGGCCGGAGACGAGGGCGAGCGAGGAAGCGTGGGCTTACCCGCACGCCGCGCCGGAGAAGCTTCGAACCTGAAATTTAAGATTTACATGCACTACGCCCCTTGCAAGGGGGTTGGACTAGAGGTGGGGGTTAAAATTACAACCAAAAATATTTCTCCACACAGGGAGGGGCCTTCAGCCTGCCAAGCGGGGAGGGGAGAAATGGGGAAAGTATGCCGAATGAAGATCGAGATCGGTTCAGTCTTCTCTATGCGAGTGCTGACAGTCGGTCGAAGATGTTACTGTTGTGACTTCCCCCGAATTTTTTTGGGGACAAAACCACTTGGAGAATCTTCGTGTCTGGAACAGGGTGACTCCAGAATTTTGTAAATTTCTTCAGGCACCACTACTGGTCGGGGTGGGGGCTTGAACAGGGTGGCAGACCCTCGGATCTGACAGTTTCAGGTTCCCAACAGCAGGAAGAAGATGGTGCCACGACAGCTCCCGAGCTCAGAATCAGGTACCGCTGAATTCTTTGGAACCGTTGACGAGTCCTCTTCGAAGCAAGACCAATGGGGATGCCAGATGATGTCGGGGTTGACCGGTGGGCTCTGAACACTGAGGAGGGATCGGTGCAGACTGAGTGGAGGTAGATCCGAGCGCCTGGAGGAAGAAATTAATAACTCTTGCGAACGGATGCCGATTAGAGTTCCGCCTCTTGATTCTGAAAGTAGACAGGTCGAAAAAGATCTTTTCAGAAGAACTTTTGTCCTGATTCACGCTGGATTTTTCGTGGCAGAGCTTCCAATCACGTTCAGGTGCTCTGTCAGGAGAGCTTCGCGTAGTCGAGGGAGAACGACTCTCCCGGGCAGCTCGGTGCTCGGACGACAACGAAACCACCGCCGTTGCAAAGAAGACAGGTAGACGCTTCCGTGGGTATCTCTTGGGCCTTCAGATTCACGGGGAGGTGGTCGGGGTAGCCGCTGCTAGCAGGTGATCCTCTGCAGGTCGCCAGTCTAGATGGTGGAAGGTGGGGGTGATGGAGAAGAACAATGGGAGAGTGGAGGAGATGAGAGAGAGAGGGGGGGGGGGCGACCTAGGGCTGTGGAGGGAAGGTGGATTTCGAAATTCAAAGGCCTAGGGAGGTGGAGGGGTGCTTGGGGTAGTGGGAAGGGTGCTTGGGAAAGTGGGAGGGGTAGTTGGGGGTTGGGTGGTGAGGAGAGGATTGGTGGAGGGGGTCTTAGGAAGGGGGGAGTATTGATGAGGGTTGTGGGGAATGGGAAGAGACTTTAATGGGGTAGGTGGGGAGTGGAGGTGGTTGGGAAGGGAGGAGAGAGAAAAATTTTGAAATTGGGGTGGGGAGGAGAGAGAATGGGGTTCGCCCCCTTTAGAGAGAGAGAGAAGAGAGAGAGAGAGATAGGGGAGTCTACCCCTTAGAGAGAGAGAGAGAGAGATTCTCACAATTGTAGTGGAATTTCAAATTTTCATTCATTGATTCATTAGTCCAAAATGAGGGGAATGGGGTCCTATATATAGGCAACCCACATTTTACAAAAAGTCCCTGACATTTGACTCAATGATGAATAACCGAGGAAGGTGGGAGGCACCCATGGGCCAGCCTAATGAATTGGGCCCAATAACAACCTAATCAATCCTAATGACACTCAAACTTAGGTAGATGACTCAATGACCTAGGTACTTGACTCAAATAAAAGGAAAATTACAATGACATGACTCAAATAAAATATGAAAATTACATGACTCGATTCAGAAAAATATGACGGACACAATGGAGCTATGTCGACGAGCAATCAAAGCTGGGGAAAAATGTGAAGAGCGAGAGATGCCCCCATCACGCCTCCCAGGCTTTTCTTGTCATAAAGGAGCTTATGACCAAAGCCCCTGTCCTCCGCCTACCAGACTTTTTCAAAGTCTTTGAGGTTTCCTGTGATGCATCTGGCGTAGGAATAGGTGGGGTGCTTAGCCAGGAGAGCCACCCTGTGGTTTATTTCAGTGAGAAGCTTTCTAATGCAAAGCTTCGATACTCCACATATGATAAGGAGTTTTATGCCGTGGTCCAAGCCCTCAAACACTGGAGACACTATCTCTTACCACAAGAGTTTGTCTTATACTCGGACCACGAGGCTTTGAAATTCCTTAGCTCTCAGAAGGGTTTAAACCCTAGGCATGGTCGGTGGGTAGAATTCCTCCAGTCCTTCACCTTTGTCCTAAAACATAAGGCTGGAAAGGACAATAAGGTGGCCGACGCCTTGAGTCGAAGGGTCTCCCTTCTTTCCACTGTTCGGGTAGAGGTCACCGGATTTGACAGCATGAAGGAACTCTATGGAGAGTGTTCTGATTTTGACCCTGCCTACTCCGCTCTATCCGCTGGACCCTCGACAGTCTTTTCTGACTATCTACTCCATGATGGTTTTCTATTTCGAGGGCAGCAACTATGTGTCCCGAGGACTTCTGTTTGGGACTTCCTGATTTGGGAAATGCATGCTGGAGGTCTTGCTGGTCACTTTGGCCACAACAAGACCATCCATTCCGTGGAGGAGCACTTCTATTGGCTTGGCCTGAAGAGAGATGTGGCCAAGATTGTAGCCCAGTGTAGGACATGCACGATGGCCAAACAGGTCAAACAGAACACTGGTCTCTACACTCCTCTCCCCGTCCCTGATCGACCATGGGTTGATGTGAGCATGGATTTTATCCTTGGGTTACCACGCACTGCTCACAAGCATGATTCCATCTTTGTTGTCGTTGATAGGTTCTCTAAGATGGCCCACTTCATTGCATGTTCCAAAATATCTGATGCATCTAGAGTAGCCCATTTGTTCTTTGATGAAGTCGTGCGTCTGCATGGTCTCCCCCAAACCATCGTGTCTGACCGGGATGTCCGGTTCACTAGCTATTTTTGGAAGACACTTTGACACCTAGTTGGCACCAAACTAAAATTTTCCACTGCCTATCATCCCCAAACTGATGGGCAAACTGAGGTCGTCAATAGGAGCTTAGGCAATCTATTGAGATGTCTTGTAGGGGAACATTCTGGCACTTGGGATCTTCTTTTGCCTAGAGCCGAATTTGCATACAACAGCTCCATCAATAGGTCCATAGGCATGAGTCCATTTGAGGTCATGCATGGCTACAAACCTAGGAAACCTGTGGATCTCATTCCCCTTCCCCTCAAGTCTAGAACGTCCAAATCAGCTGAGGAATTTGCACAACATGTCAAAAGTCTGCATGAGTCGATTAGTAAGCAGATAAACCTCAATAATGAGACTTATAAAAAATTGGCTGATTCGCATAGGCGTCACCATGAATTCCAAGAAGGTGACATGGTTATGGTACGGGTTCGACCCGAACGACTCCCTTCGGGAGCCATTAAAAAGTTGTAAGTCCGTAGTGATGGACCCTTCCTAATTCTGCGGAAGATTGGCTCCAATGCTTATGTTGTGGACTTACCTCCCGAATATGGGATTAGCTCGACTTTTAATGTGGCAGACCTAGTGGCCTATACGGAACCCACAGCGATTCCTAGTGACCCTTTCGAGCCTTCTCCTCCCATTGAGAGTGAGCCCACCCCTGTGCGTCCCATAGCCTCGAGAGTACCGCGCGAGCACATTGAGAGGATACTGGATGAGCAGGTGACCACTACACGGAGCAGGGTGTACCAGCGCTACCTTATCCGCTGGCGAGACCGTCCGCCTTCTGATGATTCCTGGATCAGCCGGGAAGATCTCCAGCACCTCGATCCAGATCTGCTGGAGCACTACCACAGCAGTGTCCCCCCTTACTCGACGGAGTCGAGTTTCAGCCGCCCCGAGAGGGTTGGTGGGGACACCGGGTCCACTACTGGGCCCACTACTCGGAGCCGACGCCGCACTGCCCCGACACCGAGCTTATGGCTCGGAGATCCTTCCTGAAGAAGGCCCACTACTCGGAGCCGGCGCCGCACTGTCCCGACACCTAGCTTATGGCTCGGAGATCCTTCCTGAAGACTCGGCCTACGGCTACGGTGCTATATTACGTATCGAGTATGTGTGTATGTATACATGTATCTCTACATGTATTTTTCTTTTCGTCTTATTAGGCTAGTCTAAGTCAAATAAACATGTGTGTTTTGTGTATTTTATTTGGTTAAAACCCCCAAGTCAAAAGTTAGGTAAGTAAGCTTGTTTTATTAGGCTAAGGACATATGTGCTATTTGTAAAGTTTGAAAGGTGTGGTTGTTATAGCCTCCCTCCTATATAAAGGGAGGCCAATGCTTGTTACGTATGATATGAATGAAAGAATGAATGAGTTGATGTTTTGTGTAAGAGATTTCCCCTCTTGCCTTCCCCTTCTCTCTCTTCTCTTTTGTGAGGATTGAGCGTCGCCCGGTGTGAGACCGTCCGGTGTGAGGCCAAGCTGTGTGAGATAGCAGTTATCTGTTCCCGTCCTGTTCGCGTCCCGGAGTGCCGTCGATCCATTCCCACGTCGCCGCCGCGTCAACATACTGCTCTTGCATTGGACTGAACTTCATATTTTTGGTCTGAACCTGGTTCATCAATGATGACTGTTTAATCATCTTGATATTTGGCTAAGTATCATTGCTTGGTTGAATGGGTTGAGGGTGCTTCTGTATACACAGACCTGTCTTTGGTGTTTTTCTAATGTGCTTCAACCTGCTTCTATTAGTGCACCAACCTCATCTTAGTATTTCTATAGATGTGCACCGACCTTTTAATATATGCACTGACCCTGCTTGTCATATATATGCATCGACCCATAATGTGCACAGACCTTGGGCTCTATGCAAAGACTTTGCTTCATTTGCACCGGCCCTGTTATTTGGGTCTTTCACAGTGTGCACCGACCTTGTGCATACAATGCACGGACGTTGTGCATGCTATGCACAGACCCTATCCATAACATGCACAGACCTTTATGTGCTTAGACTTGTCTCTTATATGCATAGACTTGACTCCTTGTGTTAATGGGGTGTGAAAGTTCAATTTTACGTTGGAATTGATTGTTACATTGAGGAAAAGTGAACTTGATTCTATTGTGCCTTTTACAGGATTGATATTTCTGTTAGACATCTGGTATGTCAATGAATGCTGCAAATCTCCTCCAGCTCCTTCTAATCTTGAGTTGGAAATATGATTTTACAAGTGTCCTTCATGCTTGTTTGATCATGCGGAAAGTTGCTATGAAACCTTTAGTTTTGTTGTACTGACTTATTTGAAGTATGAGTGCAGCTAGCGAAGAAATTGTTGTATGGCTTGATAAAGAGATGGAAAATGAGTTTGGGTGTGTTTGAGTTGGAGTTGGGATAGTCATGCCTCAACCAAGTCTGAAATGAAGACTGTTGTTCATGAGTTGGTAATGTGAAAATCCATTCTCATGTGTGGTTGTAGTTCATCGTTTTATTAACATGCAAGCTCATGAAGGCTTGTCCTTGATATATTTGTATTGAGTGATTTATATGTGTAGAGTTCGGGCTCAAATGTGTCTCAATCCATTGGACCCATGGTAAGAAATTATGCTTGAATGTATTTCAATTTACCTCAATTAGGGTTTGATGTACTTGGTCCTTAATTCATGCCAATACCTTGTTTTGAATGCATGGTAATTTATACTAAATGTTTGGTTGAGGAAATATGGGGTTTCAATTGAGTTTAATTGTGTTTTTATTTCTGTTAGAAAAAGTGTCGACTCCCAGAGTCGACACTTATTTTGTTCTGTTCTGGTTTTGTGTTGTTTTAACAAACCAGACAGAAAGTGTCGACTCTAAGAGTCGACACTTTGTGTCCTGTGTGTTGTTTTTGTAGTTGGCAGAACACTCGACAAAAAGTGTCGACTCTAAGAGTCGACACTTTTATCCTAGGTGTTGTTTTATGTTCGGGACAGAACACCTTGACAAAAGTGTCGACTCTAAGAGTCGACACTTTGTCTGCTGCGTCCGGATCGGGTTTTCGGGTTTGGTTTCGAAATGCCCATTTCTTGGTCCAATTTGCTTGGGCTTTTTACCCTATTACCCTTAGGGTTTATATCAATGTTTGTATGTGGTTTGGTGAGGCTTTTGCGGGGGTAAAATGGTCTTAATGGGTTGTTTTCTCTTGGCTATATGAAGCCACGATTACTTCGACGGGAGGATATCCTTGCGCTAATATTGCTATATCAGCTTGCAAGGAAAGGAGAAAAGGGGGGCGACGCCGCCCTACCTGGAGGAGGAAGAAGAAGAAGAGGAGGAGGATGTCGACCATGAGCTGATATCTGTCGATCTGTCTCAGCTCTGAACACGTTTCTTGAAGACTCATCCCTGGACGTCTCCTACGGGCTTGGTCGAGTTTCACTCCGCGAAGAAAACTCTCTGGCGCACCCTACTTCTCCTTTGGACGGATTTCAGTGCAGATTTGAGGGGGGTTCTTCTTCTCTCATCTCTACTCTTCTATTTGAGCATAGATAGTTGTTTGGGAGCTTATTGTATATCCTTCCGTTTATTAAACTGAGAATACATCGTGTGTGGACGGAGTTGTATCTCCGCGTGTGTGGTTTTATTGTGGGGAAAGTTTCCCCGTGGTTGGTTATGTGTAGACGGAGCTGCATTTCCGTGTGGATTTAGTGTCCGGGGTGTGTTCCCCGACGTGGTCTGTGTGTGTGCTGCAGTGGCAGCATTTTGGGGCTTGTCCCCGTGTGGATATTGCTGCGGAAGCAGCGTGTATGGTGTTGGGGTTCGTCCCCGTGTTGCTACGTTTCGTAGCATGGAGTGAAGCCTCATCGGGTTCAGTGAGGGGTGGACGTAGGGAGCCCGTCGTGGTCCTGAACCACCTAAAAATATTTGTGTCTCATGTGAATGCATGTGTGATCATCCATTTCATCTACCTCCCTTCACAGGTCAACTTGTAGATTTTTATTCACGACACCTCCACACATTGCTACCTCTGTTATCTGTGTTTGGCTTTAATTTTATTGTTATTTGCATTGTCAAACCGTGTGGGATCGGAAAGATCGAGAGAACTCCTTTAATCTCACATCGGTTTAGGGTAATTAACGTCGTTAGTTTTAATTCCGTTGTAATTAGTTGAAGTTGTTTTTAAAATCCGCCATCTCGGCAAGGGGACAATTCAACCCCCCTTATTGTCCGCCATCTCTCTGGGCCAACGCATCCAATCAACTCCTAATATGGCATCGTAGCCTTCCATATCAAGGCATACGAGATTTGCAGGAAGATTATGTCCTTCTACAATTACCTCACTATCGGGGTAATAAGCTGTAAGCTTAGTTCCCGGACCTAAGGGTGTGGTAATAGCTAGGTCCAATGGTGAAGGAACTACTGCAACTGGCAAGGTTTATGCAAAAGTTGTTGATACAAAGGAATGAGTAGCACCAGTATCGAATAACACGAATGCAGGATGGGAATAAATATGAATAGTACCTTCAATAAGCCCATCATCCTTGGGCGCTTCCTCGTCATCTAGAATAGCGTTGAGACAAGCCTGTCGCTTTCGTCCACCGCTAGAAGACTGATCTTTCATAAGGGGGCAATCTGGCATGCAGTGCTCCCGGCTTCCACATCTTAGGCATGCACCTAAGCGCTTCCAACATGCTTTGGTCGAATGACCGATTTTTTCGCAGAATGAGCAAGCGGTTGTAAGAGCCTTCTCTTCTTCCTTTATCTTTTTATTCTTATGGCTTCCGCTCCTATTACCACTTCGGGATCTCTTCTTGTTATCCCGAGAGTTATAGGTGATGTTGAAATTTTCCTCTTTTCTTCCTCGTCGATCTGACTTTCGGCTAGACTCCTCCCCTTTACCTTTAAGTTTCTCAATTTTTTCCAAGGTACTTTCACACAGATGAGCTCGTTGGACCATTTCAGCATAGGTCCGAATATTCTGGGAGCCAAGTTGCTAGATGAAAATGGGTCGCAGCCCGTCCATAAAGCGATTTGCTTTAAGGAGATCCGTGCTCACCAGATGCTGAGCATAGGGTGCCAGACGGGAAACTTGCAATTCATACTCGGCTACCGTCATCATACCTTGACGTAATGAAGCGAATTCTGCCGCCTTCCTCTCCTTGACATGCTTGAAAAAATATTTAGCTCGAAAGAACGTGAGAAATCCTTCCCAAGTGTGTGGTGCGTCCGTAGGTGGTGTAGGTATAGTCTTCCACCATGTACGCGCATCTTTGTTAAGCTGGAATGTGGCAAGGCGAACCTTCTCCTGGTCAGCACATTGCATGACTTCAAAGATACGATTCATTTTGTCAATCCAGTTCTCCACTTCGTCTGGATTGGAAGAACCATCAAATCGTGGAGGATTCAAACTCCAAAAATTACGGTGTAAATCACCAGCTCCTGCCCTCGCGCCAGCTTGGGCCATAGTTTGCAAAGCTTGTGTGAGACCTGCAACGGTTTGTTGCATTCCATTCCAATCGACACGATGAGCCATTTGCAAGAATAAGGTACCTGAGAAGAGTAATAAATTTGTTAATTCTAATGGAATTGGTGGGTTTAATCTTAGAGAGATTTCTAATTAACTATCTCAACCCTGGTTCTACCCAATTTCTCTCAAAGGTTGGGTATTTTTTTCCTTGTTTCATAGGCATGGGTCCTTAAACCTTGGACTTAACCTATGACATGACTTCTTTTTCCTAGGAATAAGTAAAATCCTTAGACCTAGTGCTCTGATACCACTCTAACTGTCACACCCCGAGCTTTTAATACAGCGAAGGAATATCGGAACGTGAACAGCCGGCATGGTAAGCCTCTCGCACGCAAGAAATCAGAGCGCAAGACAATCACATATAAGTAATTGCACAAGTAACTTTTCTCAAATTTCCAACTTTATTGCATCAAATCCAATTACATGAGATCATCATTTCTTGACAACTACGACTCAAGAAAATCAAAAATTACAGTATGACTATACTAGACACTTTGATCATCTAAGGCTTCTCTCATCTTGAAAACCTCCACTCACTCTCGGACCCGCTGCTAGCATAATCCAAATCTGATGCACTAGTACTTCCTAAAATAGACAAGAAAATAGGTATGAGCACACTTGCCCAGTAGGTATCTTCGCATCAACATGAAGGCAATATTTTAATGATTAATGTCTTAGCTCTAGAATTAAGATCCAAATAAGAATGCGATAAACAAGCGATATAAACCAAGATAATCCAGAATCATGAAATGACTAAGCAATTAGATATGAATAAGTATAGACTTTGAACAAGCAAGAATAATCATATAGATGCAAATTTGGCCTTTCATGAACAAGAATGTATGAGCATGTAACGAGAAAGTACATTACACAACCTTGTAAAGGCTATGCAATAACAAGCATGTAAATTTTCATGACGAGCCTCGTGAATTTCACTCATTTATAAGAGAAAGTACTCCCATCGTAATGCGACACCAGTATTATCGTACCCCATGGTTTATAGCACATTTCCGACCATCGGCCATGAGGACTAGCATAGAGCCCTTGGACACAATCTGTGCCCGATCTTGCGTCTTCAAGTTATAAATCCAGCTACTTCCACGAGATATGTCAATAATGTCGACCAATAATTCAATTCCAAATAACGATTTTCATGATCAAGTAACAAAGGAATAGAACGTACCAAAGTTTGATATGATTTCCAAGAATGATTTAAAAAGGACATTATACTCCGGCTGCGTTCCGGCAGCATAACTATACATTCATTAAATTCTATAACTTAATATTAACCTTTTTAACATAGTTTTGGAACTCTAGATAATCCTAAGATCATCTAGAAATTCAAGAAAACCAACCCCAAATGTCAAACCTTGGGTTAGACTAAATCAGGAACTAAGCGGTCGTTTACTGGACCGTTTCATTCATAAAGCGGTCATAGTCTAGACCGTTTCATAAATAGAGAGTCCACGCATGAAAAAGAAGTGTCGACGCAGGGAAAACCATCTGGGCTTTAGCGGTCTAGTGAATGGCCGCTAACCGAATCAGACGGTCAACCATAGGGCCGCTAAGGTCCAGAGTACATAAAACACCGATAAAGTGCTTTCTAGACAATTGGGTTTTAATGGTAGTACCAGCTCGGCGTCCTAGTGGGAATCCCAGGCTCGCGGAGTCTTACGGAGGCCTTGAAACATAATCCCCTAGTCTGACAGAAGGAATATCCGGCGGAGAGGTTCATAAGTCCAAGAAAAATATGTCTATAAGTGCAAAGTGTAACTAATGACAACATACCGGGATATGTGCCATGTACTTAAGAAAAATGACTCGTAGATAAAAAAGGATCATGATAAAATAGCAATAAACTACTAGTGAATCCAGTTCATCTACCACTTTGAAATATGCATTTAGTACAAGAGTATATGAATTTGGCATGAAATTAAATTAAGATTAAAATAAATTCCAAATGCATAAAGAACATGAAACCAACTAGAATAAATCATCAATATTAACCAAGTATAAGAAAACAAAGCTTAAAACTTGGGAAAAAACTTAAATAACTACGCTTATCATAAGTAAATTAGGGCCATTCTGCATTATGTTTCAGATTAACATTAACACAGAACTCAGAAACAAAAGTGGTCGCTTCAAGGACCATTTTACAGAGGCTAGCGATCTATCGTAGGGCTGCTAGTTACTCCAGGCAGTCTTTAGGAAGACTGTTTCTTCCTCTGTAGCAGACAGACCTTAAAAATCGATGCTCAAGCCTATTTTAAGGTAACATAAGGCATAAAAATGATATAAAACATGTAATGAACATGCCAGAAGAAAGTAGGCCAAGAATATGCATAGGAGAATGTAAATTGAGTAGAAATTTCATCTTTTCCATTAAAGGCTAGGTTCATGCATGAGAATGGACTAACTACTAAAACACAAAATACTCCATGTACAATGCATAAAATCATCTGGAAATTGAGGGCTTTTACTCCTAAGGTCATGTTTAAGTCGTTCATGAGATAACCTACCTCTGGTCTTGTCCTTAAACTTCGAATTTAGGGCTAGAAGTTAACCCTAGTTTCTGCTCTTCCTGAACCGAACCAGCAACTTCGTGGCCTTCTATCTCCCGATTCCCTTTACCTATGACCACGAAATTTGGAGGGTAAGAAGAGGGTACTAAAAGTAACAATTTATTCTAAAGAACATCTATCTAATTACCTCGTTTAGGTGTAAGGCCCGTGCCTTAATCGATCCCTAGTGGTTTGGACCTAGAATCCATTCTGTAATTTCTAGCTATTTTCCTGAATTTTTTAGGAATTTTTTTGACATTTTTTCAGAATTTAATTAGAAATGTTTAGAATTTAATCCTGGAATAAAGCATTTATGCAATTTCATGGGTTGGGAGTTAATATGAAAACTAAGGTTTTAAAACAAAAAAAAATATTATAACTCTTTTTTTCCCCAATCCCCCACTCCCACTCTCCCCCTCGTCGAACTCTCTCTCACTCTCTCTCTCTCTCTCTCTCCCATCTCTCTTTCTCCCTCAATCGCCACTTCCTCTCTCCTTAGGGGGTTCGGACGAGACGGCGACCGTTGGAGACGTGGAGCACGCCGTTGGATTCCTTGCATCGAGTGGAGCGCGTTGACGCCCACCTCGATGTGGTTTGCGGCTTGTGGGAGCGAGACGGGGCGAGGAGGCTCGGCGGTTCCCTTCCCTTGCATGCGGCTTAATCGGCCGTTCCGACTTAAACCAGGTAGGGGGATGGAATCCCAAACTCGCTTGGAGCCTTCCCTATAGCATGTTTTCCTTGTTAAGCTCCTGTGGCATGCATAATATATATTTTTTGTTTTTCGTGCTTAAGCTTCGTTCTTTACGTTTAATCCATTGTGAGCGTTGTAATTGAACGTTTCTAGTGGTATATTATTGTTGTGGACGTGTGGTTTGGCAGGGAATAGGTTTTTCGTCGTTTACCCGGTGATTTCGGTTGCCCGGAAGGGAACCCATATGCAAGCTTAACCCATCCATAACCCAGACAGTGTGACGGTCCTACCAGGAACCGTCACACTGGTAACGGCCCCCATGGGACGCGTTACAGTCCTGTGACGGACCTAAGTAGGTGCGTCACAGGGAGTGTAACGGTCGAACCCACGACCGTTACATTTCATTTGACCATAGTTGACCTAGTAAGGCGGTTGGCCTGACAGTCTGTCGGGCGATCGTCAGAGCCTTGTGACGCGCCTCTGGGGGTGCGTCACACCCTGTCTGAACGTTAGAAAAATTGTGGATGATAATTAGCTTTGGGTGGCTTTAACGGTCATAGGGGGATGCGTCACAGTCCATGTAACGCACCACCCCTCGACCGTCACACCTTGTGACGCGGTGGCATTAGACCGTCACATCCCTTTTAGCTTTCAAAAGCCACCTGTTCATTCTTTAATGCTTTCCACAATATTTATACGCCATGTTTAAGTTACTTTGTAAAACTATGGCATGTTTTTAGATCCCAATAGAGTAGCTTTTCTTTCCTTGCGATGGAGCCACTGTTGTAGCCCTAAGGCCTTTGAGTTGCCGACCCGCCTGGGGATGGCGGAGGGGTGTTCCCGTCACACGGTTTGTAAGCTAGTTCCGTGGGCTCCCGGCCAGCGGTAGTGTCCTGCCGAGGGAGAAAACTAGCTAGAGGGCCTGGCTCAGGCAAGAGTCAGTGTGTGCACACGTGGTCAGAGGCGTTGGACTGACACTGACGAGTGTCACTCTGACTAGTCACTTGGTTTGGTATTGTTTATGCGCTCTGCTTGTTGTGTTACAGACTGCGAGTGCTTGAGACGCAGTGTAAGCCGTCAGTGGATGCATCTGGTTTCTTTTCCCGGTGGTTGTCATGTTCCCTATTGCTTGGTTAGTTGAGGCATATTCTACTGGTAGATTTGCTTTCTGTTATTTAAATTCACAGATATTGGCATGTTTTAGCTGTGTGGTTGGATTTTACGGCTTTATGGTGATTATTTTATTCATGCCATTGCCTGTTTATTTTAATTAAATGCATGCTCTAATTGTTTTTACTTTTGCATGTATGCATGTTTAGCTCGAGGTAGGGATCTACGTGACCCCTACTGAGTCTGGCTGTGACTCACCCTTCTCCTTTCAGGTGAGCCGCGCCCGCCGTCTCCCGGTGTTTCCCGTGTGCTTGGAGACCGTTCTTAGCCGCCAGCAGTAGACGGGTCGCCTTTTTGGCCTTCATTTGTACTTTTTCCGAGGTATGCCCCGAGTAGTTGTACCTTGTGGACTCGCACTCTTGTGCCCTCTGGACTAATATATATATATTAGCACTCTGTTTATTTTAAATTGCTTCCGCACTTCTGTTAAATCTTATTGCTCAATTCAAATTTGCGCTCTTGTGATTACAATTCGTTATACATCCCCTCGATAAACTCCACTAACCCTTCAGGGGGCTCATCAGCCTCTTGGGTGGCTTCCCCAGTTCTTGGTATCGGTGTATCGATGTTATCGGTATATCGGTATCCGGAGCTCTGGGCCGTCACAGTTGGTATCAGAGCAATGTTGAGGATTTGTATAAGGAATTGGAATTTACGCTTGTCCAGAGCTAGTCCTATTGTGTCGTCTATTGCTGGCTTAGGATGTTTTCCGTAAGATTGATGGATTTTCTGTTATCTTATGTATTCGGCAGTTACAATATGCCACCTCGTCGAGGAAGACCTCCTCGAGTTCCGTGGCATGCGCCTAGAGAAGAGAGTGGTTCCGCTCAGCCTCCTGTAGTTCCTGCTCCAGCGCCAGTCGTTGCTCCTCAAGTTGAAGCGCCTGGTAGTCGAGGCAAGGCTCTTAAAGAATTTCTCTTATTCAATCCGCCAGCTTTTGATGGTCAGGCAGATCCAGAGATAGCAAGGCAGTGGCTGGATGCGATCGAGTGTGTGTTCCTATCTATGGAGTGCGCGGAGGATGAAAAAGTGATGTTGGCAGCGTTCCAACTCCAGGGTACAGCGATCACGTGGTGGAAGGCTGAGTGGCAGATTACTTTTCATTCCAGGCCGCTCCGGCAGATCACGTGGGCCGAGTTTGTTGTAGCTTTCGAGCGTGCCTATACTCCGACATGTTTACAGATGGCAAAGATGTACCAGTACATGGAACTTGTTCAGGGCGACATGATTGTGCTTCAATATCAGAACAAGTTTATGGAATTGGGTCAATATGCGCCCCATGTGCTTGCTAATGAGGCTTTGAAGACTCAACAGTTCTTGCGGGGATTGAGACCAGAGTTAAAGTTGCCGTTGATTGCGAGTCGAGTAGCTGATCTTGATGGTGCGTGCCAGGCAGCTGTGGCACTTGAGCTAGAGATGGCGAGACCAGGAGGGTATCCGCAAGCTGGGTCGGTTCAGCCAACGATGCAGTTTCAGCAGACCTATCGGCTGCCAGTGTCAGGAGTTTCCCCTGTTGCACCAGATTCGAGTGGTCTTTCTGCCTCCTCTAAGCACAAGTTCAAGAGATATGGTAAGAAGAAGAAGAAGTTCTTTCAGCAGCCATCGTCTGGTACTGGTACCGTGCAGTAGCAGTCAGCACCTTCTTCCCAGAGTCGTCAGAGTTCTGCTGTCAGTCAGCCGTGGACATGTGCGAGATGTGGTGGTAACCATAAGGGACAGCCGTGTTCTCTTCCTATTGTCTATTTTCGTTGTGACCAGTCAGGTCACGTGGTTCGGGATTGCCCGTTGAGGCCGAAACCAACTCATGTTCCCCAGCTTTCTCAGCCTCAGCAGTCGCAGTTCAGACCTCCTCCTTTGCCTCAACCTCAGCAGCAATTCTATTCGCAAGCTTCAGCGTCTTCCCTGCAGTCTTCAGCCGGATCCAAGAAGCAGAAGGGCAAGGTTTCGCATATTTCTCGAGCTGAAGCGATTGCATACCATCTGGTTGAAGGTACGATTATGCTTTATGGTCATTCATCACGTGTCTTATTTGATTCTGGTGCTTCTCACTCTTTTATTTCTGAGGATTTCATTGCATGCATCGAGGAGCCAGCATCAGAAATGACCTGTGAACTATTTGTTGAAATGCCTTCTGGAGATTTTATGATCACGCCTCTGTGTTTAGAAGAATCTCCTATTATGATTAATAGTCATCAGTTGCCAGCGAGATTATATGCGTTACAACTGGCAGACTATGACATCATTGTGGGTATGGATTGGTTGGAGCAGTATGGAGTTGTGGTTGACTGCAGATCGAAGAAAGTCTATTTTCAGCCACAGGGAAAACCAGCATTTTATTTCCAAGGTATTCGATCCCACTCTTCTTGCTTGATTATTTCTGCTATTCGAGCCTGTAGATTGCTTAGTACAGGTTGTCAGGGATTCTTAGCTTCTGTGGTTGCCGTTGAGAAATCACGACAGGACGTCAGTGATATTCCTGTTGTCTGTGAGTTCCCTGATGTGTTTCCTGACGAGTTACCAGGCTTGCCTCCTGAGCGAGAGATAGAAATGGTGATTGAACTGATTCCAGGTACAGCTCCTTTGTCAAAGGCACCATACCGAATGGCTCCAGCTGAACTCAAAGAACTACGAGCACAGTTGCTTGAATTGCTAGAAAAAGGCTATATTCACCCCAGTTTTTCTCCGTGGAGTGCTCCAGTGTTATTTGTGAAAAAGAAAAATGGAAGCCTGAGACTTTGTATTGATTACAGACAACTGAATCAGGTGACTATCAAGAATAAATATCCGCTTCCCAGGATTGATGACTTGTTTGACCAGTTACAGTCTGCTACTGTCTTTTCTCGGATTGACCTTCGGTCTGGCTATTTTCAATTGCGGATCCGGGAATCTGATGTGGAGAAGACAGCTTTCAGTACTCGTTATGGTCACTATGAATTTCTGGTAATGCCGTTTGGCTTAACAAATGCTCCAGCAGCTTTCATGGACCTAATGCAGCGTGTTTTCCGCCCATTTTTGGATCAGTTCGTGGTAATCTTTGTCGATGACATTCTGATTTACTCTGCTTCTGAGGAAGATCATGTACAGCATTTGAGGATCGTTCTGCAGACTCTGAGAGATCACGAGCTCTATACAAAGTTCAGTAAATGTGAGTTTTGGCTGCAGGAAATTCATTTTCTTGGCCACGTGATTTCTGGGGATGGAGTAGCAGTAGACCCTGCAAAGATTGAAGCTGTTCTAAATTGGCAGAGACCGAGAACTGTGACAGAGATCAGAAGCTTCTTAGGTTTGGCTGGGTATTACCGAAGATTCATCCAAGATTTTGTAAAGATTGCAGCACCAATGACTAGACTAAAGATGTACCTTTCGTCTGGTCGGATCAGTGTGAGGATAGCTTTGTTGAATTAAAAAGGCTTTTGACTTCTTCTCCAGTGTTGACCTTGCCATCTGGCTCGGGTGGATTTGTGGTTTACACATATGCTTCTAGAGTAGGGTTGGGTGCAGTGCTGATGCAACATGGAAAAGTTATCGCATATGCATCTCGGCAATTAAAACAGCATGAAGAAAATTATCCCACGCATGATCTGGAGCTAGCTGCAGTTATTTTTACTTTAAAGATATGGAGACATTATCTGTATGGTGAGAAGTTTCAAATCCTTACTGATCATCAGAGTTTACAGTATATATTCTCCCAGAAAGATCTAAATCTTAGGCAGCGTCGTTGGATGGAATACATGAAAGATTATGACTTTACACTCTCCTATCAGCTGGGTAAAATGAATGTTGTGGCTGATGCTCTGAGCAGGAAAGTACAAGTTAGTCATTTGATGCTTCATGAGTGAAAATTGTGGGAACAGCTTCCGAGTGAGGCATTCAGTGTAGATATCCCTGCCGATCCGACAATAGCAGTTTGTGCTAGTTTGTCTATGACTTCAGCTCTATATCAGCAGATTAAAGAAGCTCAGCAGGCAGATTCGGAATTATCCCGAATGATAATGATGCATGATGTTGAGTTTGATGATGAGCTAGTCGTCAGTTTTTGTGGCAGATTGTATGTTCCAGCAGATGATGTTTTAAGGCAAGCAATTCTGAAAGAAGCGCATGGTTCCCGCTTTACGATTCACCCAGGTATCACCAAGATGTATCAAAATTTGAGAAAGCAGTTCTGGTGGCCAGGCATGAAAAAGGATGTTGCGGCTTTTGTTTCTAGATGCTTAACTTGTCAGCTGATAAAAGCAGAACATCAGAAGCCAGGTGGATTGTTGCAGCCATTAGAAATTTCGATGTGGAAGTGGGATCATGTCACTACCGATTTCATTGTAGGGTTACCTCGCACTTCTCAAGGTTTTGATGGTATCTGGCTGTTGGTTGACAGATTGACGAAGACAGCTAGGTTATTTCCGATAAAAGTTTCCTGGAATGTGCAGAAGTTGGCCGAGCTTTATGTTCAAAAGATTGTGCCACTGCATGGAATTCCTATTTCACTTGTCTTAGATCATGATCCACGGTTTACCTCCGGCTTCTGGCGCAGTTTTCAGAAAGCGCTGGGCACGGAGTTAGCTTTCAGTTCAGCGTATCATCCTCAGTCTGATGGACAGTCAGAGAGAACTATCCAGACATTAGAAGATATGCTGAGATCTTGTTGCCTAGATTGGCAAGGTTCATGGAGCCAACATTTGCCACTTATTGAATTTGCTTATAATAACAGTTTTCACTCCAGTATTGGTATGGCTCCATATGAAGCGTTGTATGGTCGTCCTTGTCGTACTCCTCTGAATTGGTTTGAAGCAGGTGATCATCTTTTGACAGGGCCTGATATGGTGCAGCAGTGTTCTGATGTGGTTCGTCTGATCAGGCAAAGGTTGTTGACAGCTCAAAGTCGGCAGAAAAGTTATGCAGATCAGCGCAGACGTCCACTTCAGTTTGAGCTAGGAGACATGGTTTTTGTCAAGGTATCTCCAATGAAAGGTGTTTCCAGATTTGGGAAGCGTGGAAAGCTTAGTCCGCGTTATGTTGGTCCATTTCCTATTTTAGAATCTGTGGGCCAGGTAGCTTATCATCTTCAGTTACCAGCTGCTATGCAAGCAATTCATGATGTGTTCCACGTCTCTCAGTTGAGGAAGTATGTGCCGGATCCATCCCACGTTCTGGACGATTCAGTTTGGCCAGAAGTGACTGCTGATTTGTCTACTCCAGAGTTTCCTGTCAGGATTGAAGACAGTCGTGAGCAGCGGTTGAGAAACAAGGTAATTCCTAAAAGTTGTCTGGCAGCGTCACTCAGGCAGTGAAGCGACTTGGGAACGTGAGGATGAAATGCGGCAGCTTTTTCCTTTCTTATTCCAGTAAGGTATAATTCTTTTTCTCAGTTTCCTCCTTATCCGTTATTTTAAATTTCGAGGGTGAAATTTTTATTAGGAGGGAGAGACTGTAAGGCCCGTGCCTTAATCAATCCCTAGTGGTTCGGACCTAGAATCCATTCTGTAATTTCTGGCTATTTTCCTGGATTTTTAGAAATTTTTCTGGTATTTTTCGGAATTCAATTAGAAATGTTTAGAATTTAATTCTGAAATAAAGCATTTATGCAATTTTCATGGGTTGGGAGTTAATATGAAAAATAAGGTTTTAAAACAAAAAAATATATATTATAACTCTTTTTTTTCCCAATCCCCCACTCCCACTCTCCCCCTCGTCGAACTCTCTCTCTCTCTCTCTCTCCCATCTCTCTTTCTCCCTCAATCGCCACTTCCTCTCTCCTTAGGGGGTTCGGACGAGACGGCGACCGTTGGAGACGCGGAGCACGCCGTTGGATTCCTTGCGTCGAGTGGAGTGCGTTGACGCCCACCTCGACGTGGTTTGCGGCTTGTGGGAGCGAGACGGGGCGAGGAGGCTCGGCGGTTCCCTTCCCTTGCATGCGGCTTAATCGACCATTCCGGCTTAAACCAGGTAGGGGGATGGAATCCCAAACTCGCTAGGAGCCTTCCCTATAGCATGTTTTCCTCGTTAAGCTCCTGTGGCATGCATAATATATATTTTTCATTCTTCATGCTTAAGCTTCGTTCTTTACGTTTAATCCATTGTGAGGGTTGTAATTGAACGTTTCTAGTGGTATATTGTTGTTGTGGACGTGTGGTTTGGCAGGGAACAGGTTTTTTGTCGTTTACCCGGCGATTTCGGTCGCCCGGGAGGGAACCCATATGCAAGCTTAACCCGTCTGTAACCCAGACGGTGTGACGGTCCTACCAGGAACCGTCACACTGGTAACGGCCCCCATGGGACGTGTTACAATCCTGTGACGGACCTAAGTAGGTGCGTCATAGGGAGTGTAACGGTCGAACCCACGACCATTACATTTCATTTGACCATAGGTGACCTGGTAAGGCGGTTGGCCTGACGGTCTGTCGGGCGACCGTCAGAGCCTTGTGACGCACCTCTGGGGGTGCGTCACACCCTGTCTGAACGTTAGAAAAACTGTGGATGATAATTAGCTTCGGGTGGCTCTAACGGTCATAGGGGGATGCGTCACAGTCCATGTAACGCACCACCCCTCGACCGTCACACCTTGTGACGCGGTGGCATTAGACCGTCACATCCCTTTTAGCTTTCAAAAGCCGCCTGTTCATTCTTTAATGCTTTCCACAATATTTATACGCCATGTTTAAGTTACTTTGTAAAACTATGGCATGTTTTTAGATCCCAATAGAGTAGCTTTTCTTTCCTTGCGATGGAGCCACTGTTGTAGCCCTAAGGCCTTTGAGTTGCCGACCCGCCTGGGGATGGCGGAGGGGTGTTCCCGTCACACGGTTTGTAAGCTAGTTCCGTGGGCTCCCGGCCAGCGGTAGTGTCCTGCCGAGGGAGAAAACTAGCTAGAGGGCCTGGCTCAGGCAAGAGTCAGTGTGTGCACACGTGGTCAGAGGCGTTAGACTGACACTGACAAGTGTCACTCTAACTAGTCACTTGGTTTGGTACTGTTTACGCGCTCTGCTTGTTGTGTTACAGACTGCGAGTGCTTGAGACGCAGTGTAAGCCGTCAGTGGACGCATCTGGTTTCTTTTCCCGGTGGTTGTCCTGTTCCCTATTGCTTGGTTAGTTGAGGCATATTCTACTGGTAGATTTGCTTTCAGTTATTTAAATTCACAGATATTGGCATGTTTTAGCTGTATGGTTGGATTTTACGGCTTTATGGTGATTATTTTATTCATGCCATTGCCTGTTTATTTTAATTAAATGCATGCTCTAATTGTTTTTACTTTTGCATGTATGCATGTTTAGCTCGAGGTAGGGATCCGCGTGACCCCTACTGAGTCTGGTTGTGACTCACCCTTCTCCTTTCAGGTGAGCCACGCCCGCCGTCTCCCGGTGTTTCCCGTGTGCTTGGAGACCGTTCTTAGCCGTCAGCAGTAGACGGGTCGCCTTTTTGGCCTTCGTTTGTACTTTTGCCGGGGTATGCCCCAAGTAGTTGTACCTTGTGGACTCGCACTCTTGTGCCCTCTGGACTAATATATATATTTTAGCACTCTGGTTATTTTAAATTGCTTCCGCACTTCTATTAAATCTTATTGCTCAATTCAAATTTGCGCTCTTGTGATTACAATTCGTTATACATCCCCTCGATAAACTCCACTAACCCTTCAGGGGTCTCATCAGCCTCTTGGGTGGCTTCCCCAGTTCTTGGTATCGGTGTATCGATGTTATCAGTATATCGGTATCCGGAGCTCTGGGCCGTCACATTAGGGCTTCTATCTTGCTGATCAATCTGACCCGGTCGCATAGGTTCCTGAGATTCTTGTGCTGAACCAGCGACTTTAGACGCCTCTAACTTCATGTAGGCTTGATCTCCTAGAACGAAATTTTGGGAGTAGTTAGACCTTAGTATTATGAACAAAAACTTCTAAAGAACATACTGTAGATTCTGAAATTAGAACACCCCCAAATTGAATGATTTGCATAAAAGATGATTTGACAAGATATAGAACTAAAATTGATGATAAAAAAGGGGGGTTACATGTAATAATCAAAATCCGTGATCGCCACTGAGGCCCACAACATGCCAAATAATATAAAGATCAAGATAGGGCATGTTACATACCTCAGAAATTCAAGAGGGCCAAGAGCTGGCCTGGGAATGAACACGCTATATCGTCCTAGCGCCTTCTCAGGATCGCGCTATGTTCCTATAGCGCGATATCAGACAGGAAGCGGGATGAGTTGGATTCGTTTCTTCTTGCTCCAAGGCCGGCCAAGGTGCAAGGGATCCACGTATCAATCTTCTAGTGCCTGCAAACAATCATAAACAACAAACAGAAGGCCCATTAGATCGAGATTTTAGTAGAATCTGCCCCTATTCTTAGTCAAAAGCATGTAAAAGAAGGGCTCGATTACCTGGGGGTTTGGTGGTTTTTAAACCCCTATGGAAGGGCCAAAAAATAGGTTTGGTGTGTGTGTGAATGCGTGTATTTTGTAAAAGAAGTATTTTTGAGATCGATATGCAATGCTATGCAAAGATTGGGATGAACGAATTGGGGAGAAAAACTAAGAACTAGGAAGAACACAATATGCCCCTAAGTACTCCCTTGGATATGTGAGGAGCGAGGAGTTATTGATTTGGAACGAAACGCAGCCTCCCCCTCGTCAAGATCTCGAGTTGCATCCCCCAGAAACGACGGCCAAGGGTCCAATTTATAGGCGAAAGATCAAGAACGAACCCTAGGTCGGAGTTCGATCCCAAACTAATGACTTGGCTGCTCAAATCAAGGCAATCTTGCCGATTAATGAGGGGGAAAGACTCCTATTAGGGTTTGGAACCTTCCTTTGGACGGAATATGATTGGAAACTTACCAAAGTAAGGACCCAAGTCGAAAAAGGGGAGTCCGGGTCGGACTGGGTTTCTGACTGAGAACGCGCTACAAGAGTATAGCGCGTTCTTCATGAACGCGCTATGACGATATAGCGCGACAATAATTGGCTCACCAAATGGTCAGAAAAAGAATAAATACCCATTGGGTAGTCGTTCAATCAAATATTAAATAAGAATAACATCCATAGTGGATGCTATGAATGTCAAGAAATAACAACTGTTCAAATGATCATTCAATCAAGTCCATAAAGTGATGTGAGTGAATAGCGCGAGAATGTCGAATCCGAGATAAGATCCAAGGTATGGAAATTGAATTGTGGGGCCAAGAATAGGGGGAAATCCCAGAAAATCAACCAATTAGGGATCAATTGGGGCATTAACTAGGAGAACAAGAAATTGCTCAACTTATCGGTCAAAATTGGGTGTCTACACATACCTCTAATTCGTCCTCCTTACCTCAGTTCCACGCTAGCCAAAAGTAAGGGTCGCGTAGGTTGGTTCTGGGGTCTATTTATAGGTTTAGCTAGGGTTTTAAGAATTTGCACGAACTTAAAGTCCTAATTAGGTCACCCATTAGATTTAAATCTTTCTTAGAACCTTCTGGCTAATGGATTGTATCGATCCCAAGTGATTAGGATGCTAAAGTTTCTATCTTTTCACGCCTTCTTCTATTCACGGAATTTGTAGTGCTTAGCGGTCTAGTGCTAGACCATTTCTTCTTCCCATGCGGTCGCCCGATAGATCGTTTCTTCTGTTGGCTCCGAATTTGAACAGTTTCAAACTCTTTTGATTTATCTCTATTTATTTATCTATTTAAGGAGTAATTATCCCTTTAAATTTCATAAATACACTAGTTTAGGCTTCTAGAATATGGGCCAAACCTTATGGGCTTGGTTTTGGGTCATTTAGGGCCTATGTAAAAGATTAGATTCATTTACATAATATTGGGCTTTAATAATTAAATTTAATTAACTATAATTCATTTAATAACCCATTAGCCTTGAATTAATTCTAGAAAAATCTTAGAAAAATCCGATTATATGTTTAGAAAATTCAAAATATTATTTATAAAATCTTGGGGTATTACAATGTGCATTAGGCCTTTGTGGGTGAGTAGAGAAATTACCCCTTTTAGCATGAGCGGGGGTGCTACCTTTCAAATGCCAACAGTCTTTGACTGTATGACCAATCTTTCCACAGTGAAAATAGCACAAAGATGGTTTGATATTATTCCTATGTGCATGTGCATCAGATTTTGTGGGTGAGTATGGATGCCAACGTGTTGAGCATAAGATTGAGTCCTACCTTGTAGATGCCAACAGTCACAGACAGTGTAGCCAATTTTGCCATAGTGGAAGCAATAGGGAAGAAGGTTTCTTCTGACAACCCTTGAAGGTGCCGACCTGTCCAGATGGGTGTACTGACGCGCGGGGTCATACCTGGGCTTGTGAACATGAGTGTGTAGAGAATGCTTTCTCCCAGTGTTGACCTTCCCTTTGGCATAGCCTTTTGCATTGTATCATTTGCTCTTACATGCTCTAAGTTCATCATTCTTCAACATGAGGCAGTTATGCATAGTGTGACCGTGTCTACCACAATAAAAATAGTGAGCATTCATTTTATAAGAAGCATGGGGCATGGCATTATGTTTCCCATCATGCATATCCGAATTATTTTTCTATTTTTGTTTGGAGGCTTTCTTTTTCTGATCTAGGTTCTGTTTTTGGTTTTTCTGAACAGGGCCCGGTTGTTGAGCTTCAGGATTGGCAGGTTGTGTTGGAGGAGTATTGGAGGTGCTGGCCACATTGTAGCTGGAAACAAAAGGAGTATAGGTCTTAATTCCAAAGGATTTCTTATTTTCTGAAGCATAACCAAGACCCTCTTTCTGACAGTTTACTTTAGTTCCTAGAAGCATGTCTAGATTTTCAGTGCCATCCACAAATTTAGATAAGGATTTATTCAAATCCGTGATCTCTTCCTTTAAGGATGAGATGTGCAGTTTAGAGCTAGCAAGCTCTACCTCGTAGGCATTGACAGTGTTCTTCAATAGGCCATTCATTTCCTTGTAATCTTCTATTTCAAGTTCTAGCATATGTGATTTTTCATATTCGTTTTCATCGATGTGCTTTCCTTTTTCATGAATGTATAACCTGTCTTTTAGAACTTTGATTTGTCTCCTGAGTTCCTCATTTTCTTCAATGAGCTTGTCATTGTCAACAAGTTCATCAAAGAACTTCTGATCATCGGACATTGAGTCCATCTCTTTTCTAAGCTCTTTTCCATCTTCTTCAAGTTTAGAGATTTTAGTCACAAGAGCTTCATTTTTCTCTCTCAAGGAAGCAATTTGTTCCTTATGTATGTCCACATCAAACATCATACACTCATTTACTTTTTCAAGTTTGGCACATACTTCACAAGAGAATTCATGAACATTTCTCTTAAGACTCTTTCTCATTTTTTTATTTTCTGATCTGGTTTTCTTATACTGTTCAACTAAATTCTCATAAGCATCCATGAGCTCATCAAATGTAAAATCTTCAGGTTCGGAGCTTACCTGAGATGACGGGGTGTAAGGCTGGTCATCATAGTCACCCATCAAGTAGTTGAACTTCTCTTGCTTTTCGTGGATGCTTATCACATCCAAGACTTCTTTGGCTGAGCTGCAACTAAAGACAAATGGAGCTACGTTGGTGTCTACTGCTTCTTTCATCAAGTTCAAAGCAGTGAGATTGTCAGCATGTCTGGACTTGTGTTCGTTTGTCCATTTGGCTTTATTTGCTGGTAGGCTGGAAGGACCATTGGTAATAATCCTCCAGAGGTTAGGATCATGTGAGGTTATAAACCTGCACATTTTTCCTCGCCAGTCACTGAAATTATAACCATCGAAAATTGGAAGGGAAGGCACTGAAAACTGATCAACCGGAGAATACATGATTGAGTTGCACAAGGATCCTCTCTGTAGATCATTGGATCTAAGAATGACAGAGCTAGGCTCTGATACCAATTGTTAGGTCCGATAGGTACAACCGGATCTAGAAGGGGGGGTTGAATAGATCCTGCTGAAAGACTATGACTAATTAAAAATTTTAGCTAATTAAATCATAATCAACAACAAGAGTGCACATGAGGCACTTAGACATAAAGCGCAATGGAATAAGTAGATGGCTCAAGTGAAAATGACAAAGCACGGTCCTACGCGCTTGAGTGTGTGATGGAGATAACCAAGATTACATGCGTTGAAACACGCCCACCAACCTGTGAGTGGGGATAGAGAAGATGGATCAATCTCATAAAGAACAACCCACTGCACGGTGCTTTTTTAAGGCGGTTCAGTCTGCAAACCCGCAGACCTACGTCCACCCCTCACCAAACTGGTGAGGCTTTACCACACGTTGTGAACGCAGCTCTACTTCCTACACACAAACCGGTAGGGACGGTTTTCCACACACGCTGCGAGTGCAGCACCACACGGGCACAACGCCCCCCCCCCCCCACACACACACACACGAGGACGAGTCCCACACACACACACACACGGACAAAGAAACAAACACAAGCTGCAAGTGTAGCAACGACACTTGGGATAGTCTCCCAAGAACACACAAGGCAGAACTCAGCCAAGGACTCACTTTCGGTCTCTAAAAAAAGCATCGGACACATACTTGAAATATGATTCAGAAAAGCAAAATGAAAACTCTAATAGGCTTGGGCTGGCTGCAAGGAGGGGCTGCACTCCCATCAACTTCCTCTTCCTTTTTCACTACTGGTTTAGCTCGAACCGGGGATGGTCTGCTCTCAATCCTTCTTTTCTTTCTCATTGATATTCTTCTTGAATGCACAATGGCGTGGCTTTTTCTCTTACTCCAGCAGCAACTTCTTCTCTTGAGGAAGTTTCATTTAAATAGAAAAGCCCAGGGAACCTTTTCTGCCAAGAAGGTCTTCAGACACTTTCCAAATCTTCAGGGAGCTTGGGTCTTGGCAGCCTCTGATTGTCCAGAGGGGTAGCAGAAAAAGTTTGATAGCAGATAGCACATACAACCTTCCTTGTAGCTTTCTTGATCCTTGGTTGACCAGAGGGTATGTGAGTAGACCTTCCCAAGTACGATCTGTAGGATCCTTTTGTTCTACAGGCTGGACTATCCAGGACGTCCTTTTTGTCGTGTGAGATTTCTGCAATAGCAAATCTGATTGGGCGGAGGCAAAAAGTGGCTTCCATGAGATGTGACTTTTCCCAGATTTGGTCCCTGACATTTTCTTTGACCAAAAGGATTGTTATGGAAAGCCAATGATGACAAGGACAGTTGACTATACAAGGAGCCTTTTCCTGATTGACCCATGATAGTCCTCTGTCCTTATGACCAAAAAACATAGTGCAGAAAAGCTGACCTCTCCTACGAATGATACCTGACAGATCTGCCTTCTCAAAAGGTGTTCTGCAGCCTCATGATGGTGAGGACAGTGGTCAGTCCTAGGAGACTCCTCCAGACCTCAAAAGACGTGTTTTTGGGCCTTTGCGGTACCTATTTTTTCTCTCTGGATTCTTTTTTGAAAAGACCACATGTTTGCTAAAAGAGGCCTTGGGAGCTACTCATTGAGGCATTTCATCAAATAGGTCCTTCAGCTGCATTGAGGTCGATGCATATGAGGGCTTTGAGCAGTGAGGTCAATGCAGTTGGATTGTGCTCACTGGGGCATTTCGTCAAACAGTAAGCATGTGCATCGACCTTGGTCTCTACTTGTGTACAGACCTTTCTTCAGGGTATGCTTAGACCTTGATAGTTAACTTCTATGCATTGAACCTATTGATGCACTGACCTTTCACATGTGCGCAGACATTATAGTTAACATGTGCACAGACCTCTTAGTTCAAGGCATGAATGTGCACAGACCTTGTAGATCACATGCGCACAGACCTCTTAGTTCAAAGCATGAATGTGCATAGGCCTTGTAGATCACATGTGCACAGACCTCTTAGTTCAATGTATGAAAGTGGAAAGATCTTGTGAAACAAGAAGTGAAATGTGCATCGACCTTATAAGGCTATCGAGCAAATGTGCACCAACCTTAGTCTTCAGTCTTCAGCATGCGCATCGACTTTAGTCTTGTGTTGGCAAAATGTGCATCGACCTTCCCTCTTCATGAACAGTAACATGCATCGACCTTTTCTTCTTCATGAACAGTAACTTGCATCGACCTTAGTCTAGCGTTGGCAGAAGGTGCATTGACCTTAGTTACTGTGCTATCCAGATGTGCATCGGCCTTGCTTCTTTGTGAACAGTAACATGCATTGACCTTAGGCATGTGCTAGAAAGAAGGTGCATCAGCCTTACTTCTTCAAAGGCTGAATGTGCGTCAACCTTAGTCCTTCAGTTTTGGCATGTGGCATCGACCTTACTTCTCCAAAGCCTCAATGTGCGTCGACCTTAGGGCTTCAACTTGGGCATGTGCAACGACCTTACCTTCAGAAGTAGCCAATGTGCCTCAACCTTGATACGCATCAGAACTGAAATGTGCATCGACCTTAGTCTTCACCAGACTAAAATGTGCATCAACCTTAGTCTTCACCAGACTAAAAACTACAGAATAATCTTTTCTTTCTTTTGCTAAGCTCTTTCTTGGTTTCTATGTCTGCCAACTATTTCTTGATATCTGTGCATGCCTGTTGCCTGGATTTTCATGCATCTAACTATGTTATCACCTGCCTTGATTTTTGTGCACCCAGTTGCCTCATTTTCTATGCCATTTTTTATTTCTTTCTATTTTTGTAGACATATTTTGTTGCCAACGCTGGCTTGACCTGATATGCATGAATGTTGACATTATCAAATGTAGGTCAGACTAATCAATAACTCCATAGGTAGACATCATCAAACCATAGAATTAAGCATGTTACACACATGCCTAACAATCCCGACTCCCACAGCGAAGATAAGCACCGAGTCTTCTCCAGCACTCTTTCGCCTTGTGTCTGGACTTTTTACAATGATTGCATAGTTCCTTTGATGGGGTAACAACCGGGATAATTTGTTTGTCGTACGACCTTGGCTTTTTGTCCTTGTTAAAGTTGTGCCCATCTTTATGGAAATTACGCCCATCGAAATTGGGCCTCTTCTTCCCAAAGGAGGGCTTGAAGTTACCGGAGCCAGTAACTTGCTCCTTCTTGGCTTCTCTTCCCCAAATGTGATCAAACATCTCTGTTGCATCTTCTAGGAGTTGGGCTCTCCTCACTGCATCGACATATACTTGGATATCCATCGGGGCGAGTTGAGTAATATACTAGAGCTTTAAGCTATTTAAGAATCTCATCGCCTTCATCTTTTCGGTACTCACTAGGTGTGGTGCACATTGAGATAATCTCAAGAACTGGGCTTCATATTCTGCCACCGTCAAACTCCTTTGCTTCAAGGAAGCAAATTCGACAGCCTTCCTTTCTTGCACCTTATCGAAGAAGTACTTGTTGTTGAAATGCTCCACAAACTCTTCTCACAACACCTGGTCATGTGGTAGAGTTGCTTTGACAGATTCCCACCAAGTACAGGCATCCCTTTCTAGCTGAAAGGTAGCGAGTAGGACCTTCTCCTCATCAGCACATTGCATGACTTGAAAAATCCTCTCGATTTCCTTTACCTAGTGTTCTGCATTATCCGGGTCTGTGGACCCAGCGAACATGGGAGCGCTCATACTTTTGAAATTTCTATGTAGATCTCCCGCTCCTCTGTTACCTCTGCCTTGAGCCACTTGTTGCAGCGCTTGGGTCAATCCTTGGACCGTCCTTTGCATCTCGCGCCATTGAGCTCTCTCGGCAGCCATTGGCAAGAGTTAAGCTGCGACCACAGCTACAAGACTTAAGTGGTTTGTTATTTTCTTGATTAATTATACTTTAAAACTTAACCCATGGCCATATCCACTCTTACCGAAAAGTTTAGAACACTATCTAGGGTTATAGGTCACCACTTAATATCTATATCAAGGAAAACCTAGGATTTAAGAAAGCCTAGGCTCTGATATCACAAAGATTGTCACGCCCCGACGTGAAATATCGAGGCACGACGAGTCGTAACACTCGTGTTGATCAGAGCATGCGTATAAAAGGGACCAACCACAATGGGAGATAATAAGAAAATGATACTTTTATTTCATCAAAATAAAAATTTGCAACATCATTAAGCCTTAAGAGGCCTAATACAACTTTCAAGTACATTTAATTCTAGCAAGAGCAACAATTAATCCTAGGAATTCTAAGTTAAGCTTGGTCTCTCTTTTCACTTTTGCCCCTCCCCGTTTGTTTGGGGTTCTTCATCAGAACTACCTGAAATATTAACCGAAAACGGAGGATGAGCGCAAAGCTCAGTAGGACTTATATCTCTATATCAGGCAACTTTAAGTAATTAATATTTTTAGATAAGGTACATGTGCTATGATGAGAATTGTGACAAAACATGAATCATGTGCATGAGAGAGTAAGAAAAGCTTGTATATATGATCACAAGTAAAACAAGTTGACAAGAGTAAGATTTTCAAGAATGATTATGTAGCATGTATAATCATGGAATTGGACATTTCACGCAAGTATGTACAAGTCAAGTATTTCATGTAATTCAAGCAAGTCAAGTATTTCATGAATGATTGGAATGTCATAAACGAATCTAGCAAGCAAGTACTCTGTGTAATGCCACACCAAGTTAATAATAGCTCCCATGGGCATAAATACTTTCGAACGCTCCCCTCAGGACCAGACCAGGCCCCATAAATGCCGGGCATTGTAGTTATGGATCATTGATCCCAAGTATTTATTTAGACATCCACATAATATACATGGCCTAAGAATTTCAAGAAAAGCTTAAGAAGTGTAGTATAGCACATAACTAGACATTTAGTTATGGAGGACTCTATAGGTGGCTCACATTATGTAGCACTTTGCGTCATTCCGACCTCAAGAGGTGGCTCCCATAATATAGCACTTTACCCCGCATGGTACTTAGCTCCTACACTCCCAAATGATAGTTTATGGCTAAAGTACAGATTTTCATTTCCATTTCCAAGGACAATTAGTACGAAGAGTAAATGAAGTTTACAAGAGAAGTTGAAGGAAGGATGATTGAAGGCATCATGTTTAACGACATTAAGATAATGTGGAAAAGAGTTGTCGATCAAGGCACGATTTTTTGAAAATACGTGTAAGGTATTTTTTTTTTGATCGAGTTTTCCTCAGTCAGTGTTTAGCGAGAACACCAAGAATTCACGGCTAGGTAAGAGGTGGGATAGTGGGAGGCTCCCCTTGGGTTTGCAAGGACCTAATTAAATAATCACTTATCCACTTAAAGCGTTTGCTCGTGGACCACTTTCGTTAGACATCGGTCTTTCTTGATAATCTTGCTAGCCACATGACTTTGTCGGAAACTCGAAACACTTAATTCATTTTAAGAAGAATCCAAGGAATGAAAGAGTTCAAGATATAGGCCAAAGCCTAGGAAACAATCCCAATGAAAGTGCGGAATGTGAGAAACTGGAAGAATTGGCGTCCACTCAGGTCGCCGCTAATTCTATAATTCGCGTCCAACACAAAGGGTGCTAATTCTAAAATTAAATTTATTTAGATAAAATCTATATTTTAAATTAGCGTCCGATCAAAAAGGTGCTATTTCTTTAATTCGTGTCACTGTAAAAGGACACTAATTCCATATATTATTTTTTTTATTTAGGTTAAAATGAAATTATTTTTAAATTGGTGTCCGTGTGCAAGGGCACTAAATGTTAAATTCGCATTCGTTTCAGGGGACGATAATTCTATATTTTCCCAATTATTTGGTTTATTAATTAATTACATGGATTGGCATCCCTACAGAAGGGCACTATTTTATTAATTCATGTCCATGCATACAAACGCTAATTCTTCTCATTACAAGTTGGCACACATTCGACACATATGTTTACAGACACAAGCAACTGCTCATTTCTTTTTAAGGATCATGAATAGTAGTACTTTGATTTCTATCAAGAATTTCATGGATCAAGAGATACTTTAATCAAGAGAAAAAAACAAGGATCCTAAAAATATGCTCATATAAATTTTAGCATATTTGGTTCCATAGATATTGAATTTGTAAACATAGGTGAATTTATTTAATCATCAAAGAATTCACGTTAGCTGTTGTGGGCATCAATTAATTGGCGTTTGGGTGCCAGATGCTATTTCAAGAATTAGCGCCCTTCTAAAAAGTCACCAATTAATTGGCGTCCACTGCTCTGGTCGCTAATTCTTTGTGAAACAGAAAACTTCAAGTTCAATGTAAAAAACAACATGATTGCCTACATGCTTCTACTATCAAGTGTTTTGCCTAGATATAGAGAATACCTACCTGATTGAATGGAAGAGGAAGAAGAAAAATGAAATGAACACCCAGAGCCCCCTTTCTCCTTAGAATCCTTCCCAATGTGGTAAGACAAGGTGGGTGATTAGAGGGCCTATTTATAGGAAAAATTTGGCCAAACAGTAAGATTCCGCTCCCCCACAAATTAAACTTCTCTACCACCTAACTCAATGTTCATGGCCATTATTAAACTATTCCACTAACCTACTTTTAATAAGGTTGGAAAATGTCACTATCCTAACTTTAATAGGGTATGGGCAAGCCAAGATTCCCGGTAGGTTGTTTTGAAATCCATAGAAAGAAAATGGGCTACTCATTTTACCCTATTTAGCCCAATAATGTTTGTCCAATAGCCCAATTGTTATTCATAAGCAATTTAGCCCATTAACTTCAATTTCAGTCCATCTAAGATTCTTAAGGAATTTGATTAGGTCTCTTGAAAATTAAGCTATTTATTTCAAGAAAAATTCAATTATACAATTTCATCATTTCATTGATACTTTATATATTTATTCATCATTTTTTAACGAGTTACTGGACTCCCTGTGTTTAAGGCTGCGTCCCTTAGAGTTCTTCTTCCCTTGAAGATCTTGAAGCCCCCTCCCCCTTTTGTAGAAAACAATAAGCCTTCATCTTTCCCTTTTATCTCTTACTTTGTTAGATTTATCTTGCATTGCATACATCATTCTTTTCTTCTTATCTCAATCATATTGAGATCTCCTTAGTGCAACACTTGCCCCCTCCCTCTCATCTTCATCATATTTTTTATCCACCCTTTGCATAGGGGTTTAAAGGCTAAACACCAACAAGGTGTGTCCTTCTTCATGTTTTATTGTTTATTTCTATTAAGGATTTGATGTAAAACACACCTTGTGTCTCTAATTCATATTCTTTTGTTGGTTGTTTGTTGTTTTGTTGGCAAGGGTAATCAAAGGAAGCTCTCTTCATCGGCCGGCCGATTAGAAGAGAAGGTAGAACTCACAATCTCCCCCGCTTTTAAAGGTATTTATATCACGATCACCTCCTTTTTGTTATTGTTATATTCCTTCGAGGCCCACGTGTCTCTGGCGGTCACATTCCTATTTAGCATCTACATGCTTCCCCCTCTACCTCTTATTCTTTTCCTTTATTATCATTCATTTTATTTAAATCTTTATGGATTTTCATGATCTACAAATTAGAGATCACAGTGGGACACCTTTTGCGATTTCTTTGATTACCCTTTTCTTTTGGCACCCGCGTATGCCCCTCCCCTTTTTGACCGACGGTGCATTTCTCTTTTGTGCTCCACGTAGCACTCTCCCTCTTCCTTTTATTATTTTTATCCCTTGTGCACCACGTGCACATCTCCCTCCCTAAGTGATCACTAACTTGTGTGATTTTTAAAATTTTTAAAAAATTGGATGCATGTTCTATATTATTTTTTATGGATTGTCATGCTTTTCTTGCTTATTTTGTGAGTGCTTAACCTTGTTATTCCACCAGTTTTCTTATTCTGGCCACTGCACAAGGCATTAATGCGGTTGTATAGGGAACCTCATTCTTAACGCGGTCCTCCATCCAACCACGTTCTGCTTCTGTTAAAAAAATTTAGTGTCTCTTAGAGTGGACGCCAATTCTTGAAATTGGAGACCACTGGGGCATACTGTTGATATTTTTCTCTAAGTGTGTGTGGGTATGAATGGATGTGACTAGTGTGACACCCAATAGCACACGGAATGAAATAAATAATGCAATGGTATCATCACCTCAAAGCTAACAACCAAGCAGAACCAAATCATGATCGCCACCAAAGCAAATAGTGCAAAGAGGAACGCACTACGTACCTTGGAAAGAAGGAATGGATGAAGACACTAGCCAACCAGGATAGCGCTGGTATAGGAAAGGGACGGTCTCGCGATGGCCGCTGAACGAAGATGATAGTCAGATGACAGGCCGCCACCAGCACCTAAATAGAACACGGGAGGAAGGCACGGGCGCAGGAATCAGACAGTCTTCAATCAGCCGCAAACAGAAGAAAGACGGCCTAAGGAGGGCCGCTTCCTCTGGTAAACGGTCAGAGGTAGACCGTAGAGAGCTTTTAGAACCCGAACTTGGGAACTCAATCCTCCACCCCTTCCGGCCGGCCAGGAGGGATGGGCCTCGTGTAAAGATGCCTGCTGACCTGCAAGATAACACAAACAACGAGAGAAGACGACCCAAATTAGTTCAAGGACCTGCAATATCTAAAGACAAGAACAATGAGTAAAACACATGATTAGAAGGGTGGATACTTGGGGATTGTGGCTTTTAACCCCTGTGGGGCGAGGAAAACAATAGAAGGATGTATGAATGCAAAGGTAACAGTGAAAAACGTGGAGAAAAATGAGGAAAAATGAAGATGGGATGACCAAAAGATGACCGCAGACAACTAAGCAAATGACACAAAAAAGAACAACGTAATCAACTACTCCCTGGACTGAAGGCTTAAAGGACGTGAAAGCCTTTCTCCCCAACTGAATCTCGCTCTAGAATGTGGCAGCACCTCGACACGAGCTCCAGAATGTCCCCCCTCACGACCATGAGCCAAGGGTTCTATTTATAAACCCTTAAAACCCTAGCTCGAGTTGGAGGCTTTTTGGCAAGAATTAGGCTTTGATTATTTAGAGAAATATGAAGATAATATTCTCAGCCGCCAGTAGGATCAAACGGCTGCTCATTTGGCTCCAAATCCGCGGAGAAATCCATGGATGAAGGAACTGGTTTGACCACGGATAGAGAGAGAAACCCCCGTCAACGTAGGAATCCCGGTCAATAAAACCGATCTCTCGATAGACCGCCAGAGACAAAAAATAGAGATGTAGATAGATTAATCTAGCCCCGCCCCTTAAACTAACTATGCATGTATCACATGAACATGAACAAGCATGAAAGTGGGAATCAAAAGGCGATGAATAGATGAGAAAGACATACCGTGATCGCCACCAAGGGTTAACAACGCCAAGAGATGAAGAGATGGCGCCGTGTACCTTGGAAAATGATGAAGAGTTGATCGTGCTTCAAAAGCGATGCGGGGAACCGATCATGGGTACACCTCCTCGCCTTCCAACCGGCTAGAAAGCAAGGGCCTCACGTCCAAATGTACTCTCCTGCAAAACAAAGCCACAAAAATAAAAAGAGACCCATTAGAAAATGAGTGTAGTATATGCCCTGAAGTGGTAAAGTGGCATGAAAGAAATGAGGAGAATGCACCGGGGGAGGGTTTTTAACCCCTATAAATGGGTGCAAATGATAGGTGGGTGTATTGTGATGAGTGTAAAACAAAGATGAGGAATTAACACGCAGCAGGGCTGCGGAGAGAAGTGACATAAAACGTGCAATCGTGCATGCAAAATAGAACTATGCAGAGACTAAGTGTAAAGACTATGATGATTTATGAAAAGTAGGAGAGGAGAACTAAGCATAGAAACGAGGAAAAGGAGCCCAGAGCGATGGAAAATGAAGATGATACTCCCCCCTTCAGGTTGGGGTTGAAGAAGAAGGTAGACAACGCAGCATGACTCCGTCCTGAACCGACGAAGAGTGTCCCGTCGCGCAGTTTCAGAAGATGTGCAGAAAACTCAAAAAATGTGTTGAAGTCGAAAAAGTGAGGGCAAAGAAAGGAGGACAAACAATGATGAAATGAAGCAAATAAAGAACCAAAATGAAGCTTATACTTCCCTCAACAGTCTAGGGTCAAAGAAAAGAGACGACGATCCGGCATGACTTCGCCCCAGGTCGAACAAGAGCCCCCCCACACGCAGGTTGCACAGGGTCAAATTTATAGAGAATGCAGAAACCCAGAACTTTCTCCTTCGATTTCAGAGGATAGAGACCACCAAATCTCGGGATCTATGGATCAATCTTGAGATAATAGTTAGGATCAGAGCTAGAAACAAACGGGACTCTATTTGGTGGAAGGATCTGGAAGATATTCATGCTGGAAGATAGTCCCGAAGCCTAATCTGGAAGAGTTTGTGTTGCATGAAAATGCATAAAACCAGAAATTATGCCTATGATTCTCGCGGATATACTCCACCAAAATTTGAGTTCTATGGCTTAAACTCGAGATAATAGTGGGGAGAAGAGATAGAAATAAACGGGAATCGATTTGGTGGAATATTCGAGAAGATAGAGCCCTTAGGAGGTGACCCCGGTGAGCATAAATCGCCCATAGAGTCCTGCGGCGAAGAAATCGGAGTTCAGGATCATCTGGACTCTCTGTTGGAGAAATGGTCTATCGTGCGGCCGCCACTAGTAAGAAACGGTCATGGTATAACCGCCATTTGAATAGAAACGGTCATGGGGTGATCGCCAGACGACTGGGGGCGATCGGGAGGCTTCTGGCACAAAAATTGAAGAAACAGTCTTCCTGAGACCGCTATTTGACAGTAGCGGTCTCAAGAAGGCCGTCATTTGACATTTTAAAAATAATAAAAATAAAATAAAAAATAAAAAATAAAAAAATTACTGTTCATGGCGATCATCTGTTGACCGCCACCCTCAAGGTAGCGGTCAACAGTTGACCGCTATCTGAGGTAGCGGTCAACAGTTGACTGCTATATCAGGGGGCTGTAGGGTCTAGCGTAGTTTTGGAAATTAGATAATATCTCGGAAACGGTGTAGAAATAGCGAAAGTGGTAGAAGAAGAAATTGTAGATAACAAAACATTCAACAACTTTCATGAAGAGAGCATGATGAGAAGATGAGCATAAGAGGGTGAAAATAGGGGGAGAAAAGAGAAAAATGCTAGGACTTGAAAACGGTGGAGAACTTGCTAATAGCGTAAAAGAAGAAATTGTAGAGCTTTAAAAAATGAACAACTTCGGTGAAGGACACTTAATGAATAAAGGACTAGAGGAGGATGAAAAAGGGCCACATTCAGGACTGTGCAATGAAAGGGGCAGAATGCTTGATGGAAGTCGACCTAAATGGGCCGTAAGTCGACTTGGAAAGTTGGAAGCTGATAAAATTATCCCCAGGGCTCTAAGAAATAATGATCTCCAAGGCTCAAAGGCTAGAGAACAATGAAATGGGCTCAAAATCCATCTAAGGAAGGCTCCAAAATAATGGGTAATTCGGGACATCAAAAATGATGAATAAGAGAAATGACGTAACTTGCGAGTTAAAAACAGGTGTCAACAGATGCCCATCCTTGATGTTTGCTTTGCAAGGGAATGAGCGAAAGTGACGCAGAGGCGGAGTAGAAAGGAGATGGAGCGAAAGCGATAGCGACGTGAAATGGAGATGAAGTAGAGATGAAGCGGAGAGGACTGAAAAGTGGGCATCAAGGCAAAAGACACCCGTCACAACCAACAAATGACAAGAATTCTCCCGAAAAATGCCGAACTAGCCACACGGAATGGATGACAAGGGTGAGACATGTCTGGAGAACTAAACTAAGGAAGAAAAAAGAAAAACACGACCGACCTCAATGGGGACACAATCCATGGACAATGAGGGGATCGGAAAGGAACACAGCTGAAAAGTTGGAAAAGGAAAGATAAAATTGTGATAAAATCTAGACAGGAATCACGCCGGCCAACTCGGGCAGATCAGAAAAAAATTTTAAACTCAGAGTGGAATGAGAATCTCTTAGCCAAGAGAATTGAGGTGCAATCAACCATTGCTGAGGAACAACCTTGAAAGAATCATGAGACGTGAGTGCTCAAAAATGACATGATGCATGCTGGTCTAAAATAAAGAAATCATCAAAACGAATGCAAAGAAAGATTAAAATAGAAAGTACTCAAAGATAATATTGATAGACTGAGTAAGACGGGGTCAAGAGTCTTCTTGCAATCACGGTGTACGAGATAGAGTCCATCATCTCCCACCCGGCTCAAACGAGCGGCCTATCCAACGATTAACTATATGCTCCTAGATCATCATCATTTTTGTTAAAGGGGAACATCAGATCCCAGAACACATGGACAGCTAGCCAGTCCTTGAGAGGCTATAATAAAGTAGATAACATATAGTAGTGCAACAGAGAGCAGGGATAGAGAGTCATACCTGACTTACCTGCCAAGCAAAATGGCATTTTTTTAGATTTTTTGATTTTTAATTTTTTATGGATTTTTGAAATAAGACAACCAACAACATGAATAAACAAGCATGAACATAACAAACAAGCATGAACAATTAACATAACAAAGTGAGTATGAATGCAACATAACATCATGAAAAGTAGACAGAGCATAACATGACGAAGATGAATGCAACATGACATACCACCATAAGAACAACAAGCATGCGCAGGACTGAAGAATGTAGTGGGGCAAGGCACATGTCGGGACAACACGCACGGTTGGGACAAGAACATGTGAGACAACATATCATAACACACACTACATGCATGGGACAAGAATGTGTGCGAGACAACACACCACACATGGTGGGACGACATGACATATGCGACAAGGACGTGCATGAGACGACCATAGGTGGGACAAGGGTACTTGCAAGACGGCCACAGGGGACAAGATAACATGGGACATGAAAGATACCTTCTCCAATCAAGCCCAAGATCAGACGAAGTCAAACCACCGGTTTCAAAAAACGTGAGTCATAGCCCTCTCATGGAGATATAAAGCAAAAGCTGAGCACAAGCCGAGGAAAGGTTGAGGACAATGCTGAGAAGGACAAGCTTCAAAACAGATCGAGAGACAAGACCGAAAAAGAGAGAACAGATTGGATAGATGAG
Source organism: Amorphophallus konjac (assembly GCA_022559845.1). Taxonomy (NCBI): domain Eukaryota; kingdom Viridiplantae; phylum Streptophyta; class Magnoliopsida; order Alismatales; family Araceae; genus Amorphophallus; species Amorphophallus konjac. Next base: position 214,031,764 of record CM040118.1, read on the forward strand.
TGTGAACAGGAGACAGAGCAAAAGATAGGGAGCAAGGAAACTCGAACAGCTGTTACCTGCACACTGAGCAAACAGATCACGTACCTGTCCTCAAGACCTAAAAACAATGCATAAAACAAAAGACAAATATTTTTTGGATTTTTTATTTTTTTTATTTTTTCAAATATTTGATTTTTTGGATTTTTGAACAATATTCAATTTTTTTGGCTTTTTTGACAATATTTGATTTTTTTTAGATTTTTGACATATTTGAATTTTTTATATTTTTTTGACAAAGCAATCTGCAGCACACACGGACAGGCTCAAACTACTGGCTAAGGGTCATTGTTCCTCCCTCTTTCATCAAGGACTTCCCTTGAGCAGGGCGTGCATTTGGAAGTAGCTTACCTTAACCAATCGCCCCTAAAGAACGGTGCCCCTACTAAGGCCATACCTGGGATACAACCTAGCCTAAGAGGGAGAAATGGAAGAAAATTAGAGACAAGCTTCATACATGATAGGAGATATCAAGATTTGACTTCCTTCCAGGGCACTACCCCTCAAAGAGTAGGTCTATTGCGCCGGGGCTTTGTGTCTTTAATTTCATAATTTTGCATTGATTTTCATATATGATTTTGTCATAGCCCTTATTGTCCAGATATTGCAGTAAAGCTCACTTTTGATTTTGATACACACATGATGCTGCACTACCCTTCACCGTTTTACGTGAACCTCATCTCTTATCTTAGGAGAAGCAGGCCCGGTTACTAGGATCAGGGGTATTTTTCATGGTATTTTTCGTTCATTTCTTTTTCTAAGACTGCCCCTATTTGAGACCTCTCCCGTATTGGGGAGCGCCTAGGTTGGTTATCTCATCTGTCAGTCTCTTGCCCCTACACTTGGCCGAGCAGAGAAAAGAAAAGGCCTTCGTGCATACCCATGGTATGACCAAAGTAGCAATGATGTTGCTCAAAGGAATTGGCTATGGCTTGCCGTGTAGTGTGTGAAAAACCCAAACTCAAGATAAGCCTCAACGATCTTGGAAAGAAACTAGACTCCCAGCATGGAGCTATCACCAGCCTGAGATGCTGCAGAAGCTAAATTTTTTTATTTGACACAAAGTTAAGATCTAATTAAACAAAGACTCCTAAAGCCACTCAATCATGTTAAGGAATTAACATTATAACCATGAGCATAAATAATAGAAATAATGGAAATGAAAGCATGTTTCTTGCACAAAATAAAGATACCTTGCAAATCCATAGCGTGAAAGTAACATCCTGAAGCAATCTTTATCAGCGAGCTTCGCGTAGCACGAGCTTTTGTATGACTTGCTTGACAGGAAAAGGAAAGGATAACAAGGATCAAGATTCTTCAGCACGGAGGAGCAGCAGACACCAAACTGGACGAAGAAGAAATAAAAAGGAAGAGAGACGAGGGCTAGAACTCCCACGTTAGGATGCAGAGACCCTGATAACAAGGAACCAAATACAGAATAACCAGAGATCATGTCACGTCCCGAGCGCGGAAGATACTCACATGCATGACGCGTCTATATAGATCGTGTCATTAGAGCGATAAGAATTTTTAACATACATAATTACGGAGTGCACAAATGACTAATAAATCTAATAAATTCCAATAGTCCAAGTGATGATTATTTGATTACTCAAAGGAATTAAAGATAGTCCATGAAAATTTCCAGATTTAGAAAGCCAAACATTAGGCTACACGACTTAACACAAAGTTTATACCACTAACTGACATAACTGGGAATACAAGGTAGACTCAAATAAATTCAAAGACACGGCTAGCTAATGATAGATGGTTGGCGTTCTAGCACTCTTCACTCGGCCTCAATCCCATTATTGTCACTATCCGATTCACCTGAAAATGTTTGGAAGTAACTGGATGAGCGAATCGCTCAGTAGGAATTACATCTCAAATTCGAGCAATCTTTACGTGGATTATAATTTGCATGTATTATCAGTATGGCTATGCATGACGTACGTACAAAAGAATCAGGTATACAGGTAAATCTAGACATGATGAACAACAAGAGATCAAGAATTGTATAAAGAGAGTATATCAAGATTTCAAGTAGTTGACAAGCAGTATTTCAAAAATTTATAGATGTAAATGTCACTCCGGGGCAAGCAAGGATTCATGTACGATTACGAATTTTAATGCGAGAATGAACTCATGTATAAGTATATCTCAGGAACGAGTAAGTAAAAATTTAATTCAAGCAAGTAAAGTTGAGTACGTATCAGTAGAATTGGCTATTTCAATTAAGCAAGTATTTCGCCCTTTCTCGGGCCACAAGTCAAGTATTGCTCGTTCTGGGCCACGCAAGTCAAGTCAAGTGAGTAAAGAGAGAGTAGGGTGGAGTGTCTCAAGTCAAGCAAGTACTCCGGTGTAATGCTAAATACCGTGGTCAATAAACTCCCATGGGCACAAGTACCTTTGGGTGCTCCTCCCAGGACTAGACCGGGCCCTATATGCACAGCATTTCATGTATTACTTTTGACATCCACTCTTATTTTATAGCCAATATAGAGTCTCAAGGGTTGCCTTAGTAGGATATACAAGGTAACTTTTTAAGGAATGGAATTCAAGGACTCATAATATGCAAGAAAATGACTTAGGGTTGCGTCGGTACAAACCACGATAGAAATGAGGGAAAAAGGTATTAATTTATATACTTTTTCCTAAACCAAAAACTCTAGATAACTCTATAGTAAGGTTAAACAAAAGTTAGAACATCCCATAAGGGCCATTATGCAATTATGCCAGTTTACTATTTAAGAATACTATTCAATTACTATTTAGATTACTATTCATTACTATTCATTTACACTATTCACCCAAATAACGCCCTTCACTAAGTCGTCATTTTTGTGAATGACGACTTTTAAACAGTCGTCATTTCTAAGTTTATATATATATTAATCGTTTAGTATATTAATCATCCATGTGGAAAAATTAATAAATGTGAATCATGATACCTAATCTAATGCATGAGCATACCGTTAGATTCCTTATATTTTTCTCTACCTATCTACGTGTCCATATCAAAAAATTCTTTTATTTGAAAAGGTGATACTATTCATTGAAATAGTGACTTTTATACACTATTCATACCGTAAAAATTTCTCAAAAATAGAAAGTAAGGATATGGACAGGTAGAGGACATTATCGGGAGTTCAGAATCATGCTCATGCGAAATTGTTGGGTTTCACTATTCAATAAATTAGGGTGATTTATGCCGGGAAGGTACATTCCGTGACTCAAAACATTAATCAAACACTATTCATTTTTAATACTTTCAGTAAATCAAGAATTGAGTACATGGTTAAATAGAGAAAAATATGAGGGTTCCAGAACCATGTTCATGCAGGAGTTTCGTGATTAGGTTAAAAGGTTATAATTGTCTGAACATGGTGGCTCGGCATTATGAGTCACAGTTTACTATTTAAACACTATTCATTTTTCATTCTTTTAGTAAATCAAGAATCGAGGACATGGACAGGTAGAGAAAAATTTCAGAATCACAGAAATATGTTCAGTCAAAATTTTCATGGTCCGATTTATTAGTTATAGGTTTTTGAATGTTTTTGTCACGTCCCGAGAGCGGAAGATACCCGGAGACGCGTGACGAGTTTATATCAATCATGTCAATCAGAGTATTAGTGTATTCGACACCAAAATCAGAGATGCGCAAAAGTAAAGATAACCCAAATCATTTATTCCTTCATAAGAATATGTCTATTACAACCCTTTGAAGTACTGACTAAAATAAAGGAAAAATACAAGGTTGACTCAAGAAAATATGGAAAAAAAACTAGATAACACGGAAGAAGCTCTATCTCTTTCACTCTTGATTTTCCCCATCCATTTGAGTTCCCTCATCGTCGGACTTACCTGAAAAGTAGGGAAACACTAGGTGAGCGAACGCTCAGTAGGAAATTATATCTCAAGAACTAGCAATGGGTTTAAGTAATTACATCTTTCATGAATGCACTATAGCTATGCATGCTCGCATAAAACGACAAGATAGAGAGAGTGTATAACAATAAGATAGCAACGAGAACTAGTCATGAACTTTCAAGAACTTATATCAAAAAATATCAAGATATTCGAGCAAGTGTATTCATCATGTCATGTTGGAATTTGGCTATTATGTTTCAAGTCAAGCAAGTATGAAATTACCCTTTTTCGGGTCACGCAAGTCATGTAATATCAAGTCAAGTACAAGTACAAGATTTGTGGAATGTTCAATCAAGCTAGTCATGCACTTCGGTATAATGCCAATACCGTGATCAATCAACTCCCATGGGCACAAGTACTTTCGGGTGCTCCTCCCATGACCAGATCGGGCCCTATATGCGCAGGCATTAATCATGTATTTTAACATCCACTTTTGTGTATAGCCAATATGAAATTTCAAGAATAAAGCTTGTAGACATGTAGGATAAACTTGGATAGAATAGAGTCCAAAAATATGACACTTGACATAGAAATGACGATAATAACGGTACAATCACGATTATCGATAAAACTAGGTGGAATTGGTTCCCTAGCTTGGGTATCATGACAAACAAGTATGGACAATCTTTATATAGAATTGAGGTCCACATGAACAGCACATCAATGGCAAGCCGTCCTCATTCTTAATATAGAATTGAGGTCCACAAGAAAATCATGTTGAATATAGAATTGGGGTTTACAAGAACATCATGACAATGTTGATATTGAATTGGGGTTTACAAGAACAGCATCAAATGGCATGATAACCTCATCCCATTAAGAGAATTCTCATGATACACACTTTGCATAACATGAGGGCCGGTATACCATGTTTCTTTAGAGTGACATGGCAAAATAGTGTAATGGGTTTTTATGGTACAACCAGCTCAGTCAGCCTTGAGGGAATCCAAGGCTGCGAGGAGACTTACGGAGGTCTCTATGACTAACTCGCTAGTCCAAAGGAACGGAATGTCCAATGGAGAGCTTGTATGTCAATGAGAATTGAGAGGGTAATGCGATAAATCATCGTAGAAACGTGGGACTATACTCACGGACTGGAATATAGTGCCGATATATATATATATATATATATATATATATATAATGAAACTCTCGGTTAACAGTAATCAGTGAAACAGTAATGCAGGAAAATAGCGACTTTGGTAAAGCCGTTTTTCATGAAATTAACGCCTTAATCAGGGGCGTTTATATTACATTTGACGACGTACATAGAAGTCGTCCTTTCAATATTTCTAATTTACATAATATTAATAATCTGGAATTTTTAACAGAAACGTGCCCTGGACAGGGGCGTGACTCTTCAATATGCGCCCTGGTCTGGGGCGTCAGTTAAACATGAGACGACCTGGACAAGGTCGTGAATTCAAGAATTTATCAATTTTCAAATGATTAAATTTCAGGAGAGAGGGACAGGAAAAATAACAGGATTCCACATGTATACTCATGCAATATATTTTATTCATGGTTACATCGATTTTAATTATTAAACATGGGTATTTATTAATTATGTGAAATTGACGACTCCTGTGAAGAGCGTCAAACAATAATTAGCGCCCTAGTGTGGGTCGCTTCTTAAAACTAGCGCCCTGGTCAAGGGCGTTTCTTTTTGAAATTACATAGAAAACATCTTGAAACCACAAAAGAACTATATGCATACACGACCGATGATATTATTAAGATATTAAGCTAGTTTTTGGGCTACGATCTTGAGAAAACCTACCTTTATGAAGATTTTGACTGACGAACGGATGAAGGTTCAATAATAACGATGCTCTGATCTTCCGGAAGCAGAGGAAGATGATAAGGAAAGACTCCTCCGACAATTCGGTAGTTTGAAGAAGATGTAGACGATGATGAAGACCCTTCGTTCTTCAGCACGTCAACCTACAGAACACATGAAGAATATTAGTATCCTTCATGACTAAGAATTATGGACAGAGGAAAAAATGGTACGAAGAACCACCTGTTCTTCACGCAGCAGCAACAGCTTTAGGGTTTGATCGGACAGGGTTATTTATAGGATTTTGGGCATCCTAATAGAGTTAGAATTTGATTAAGGGTAGTATTCCCTTGATAGAGTCCTTACTATATTCTACCCTCGACGTAGTTATCCATAACTTGCTCTGGATAGACTCCTGGGTCGAACGAAACTCGAACTGAATTAATGTCTTAAGCGAGGGCGTCGAATTTAAATTGACGCCTTGTCTAGTGTCGTTACTTATGTAAAACGCGCCCAGGAAGAGGGCGTTTCATTTCCTTTCCTAAATTTTTATCTTTCGTCGTTTGAAATTTGACGCCCTATTGTCTAGGCGTCCTTTTTAAATTAACGCCTTAGACAGAGGCGTTTCCTTTGATTAATGATTTACTCACTTAGGCTCTTTGTCATCTATTCACTTATCTTTTATTTTTAATTTAATTTATTTAAAAATCTTATTTTTATCTGGGTTGCTACACCCTCCCCCTCATAAAAGAATTTGGTCCCCAAATTCAATAGTATGTATAAGTGGAGAGCGTAGAGCACATACCTTCTTAAAATAACTCTGGAAATCGTTTCCTCATGGATTCCTCGGTTTCCCATGTAGCTTCATATTCGGAGTTCTTATTCCATTGTACTTTTAGCATGGGAATAACCTTATTCCTTAGGGTACGTACTTCACGATCTAGTATCTTCATAGGCTTCTGCTCATATGTGAGATCCTTCTGGATCACTAAGTCTCCATGATCAATAATATGTGATGGATCGTGTACATACTTCTTCAACATAGATATGTGGAATACATTATGTACATCGGACAGTTGAGGAGGCAATGCGATGCGATAAACAACCTCGCCAACTCGTTCCAGTATCTCGAAGGGTCCGATGAAACTTGGTGTAAGCTTGCCTTTAACACCAAATCTCCGTATGCCACGTCCAGGCGATATCTTGAGAAATACATGATCTCCAACTTGGAATTCAAGATCTCTCCTTCTCGTGTCGGCATAAGCCTTTTGCCTAGACTGAGCAACTCGCAGTCTTTCTCTAATCAATTGTATCTTCTCAGTGGTATCCTTTACCATGTCTGGACCTAATAGTTATTTTTCCCCAACTTCGTCCCAGCATAAGGGTGATCGGTAACTCCTTCCGTATAAAGCTTCGAAATGTGCCATTTGTATACTTGCCTGGTAGCTATTATTGTATGCAAATTCCACCAACGGCAAGTGATCATGCCAGCTTCCATCGAAATCAAGGATGCAAGCTCTGAGCATATCTTCAACCACCTGGTTAGTTCTCTCGGTCTGACCATCCGTTTGAGGATGAAAAGTTGTACTAAAGTTAAGCCTTGTTCCCAACGAATGTTGTAGTCCCTTTCAAAAATGAGAAGTAAAACGGGGATCTCTGTCAGACACGATTGAAACAGGAATACCATGTAATCTTACTATTTCCTTAATGTATAAAGCAGCCAAAACATCCACTGACCATCGGCTCTTTATTGGCAAGAAATGCGCCGATTTAGTCAATCGGTCAATAATAACCCATATTCCATCATGTCCTCCTTTTGATTTAGATAGACCCATGATGAAATCCATACTAATATTCTCCCACTTCCATTTGGGAATATCTAGAGGATGTAATTTTTCAGCAGGCTTTTGGTGTTCTGCCTTGACCTTTTGGCAAGTGAGACAGCGTGATACATAGTCTGCTATTTCTCTTTTCATGTTGGGCCACCAGAAATTCCTCTTCACATCTTGGTACATTTTGGTTGATCCTGGATGAATCGTGTACCTTGATCTATGAGCTTCATCTAAGATCTTCTTCTTTAACTCGGGACAATCCGGTATGCAAGTTCTATTCCTGAACATTAATCTTCCTTCACAAGTTATTTGGAAATCAGATTGTCCTTCCAGTCTGCCCTTGATTTCCACTAATATTGGGTCATCATCCTGAAGTGCTTGCATTTCAGTTAATAGGTCTAGAATAATGCTTATGTGAGACAATGTGACACTTTTGCAGTCTGTGTCCATGCTTATATTGAGTTCAGTGAATTGCTCCTGCAATTTCCATTCTTGAATCATACAATTGGCTAATAGTGCTCTCGGCTTTCGACTAAGGGCATCTGCTACATGGTTACCCTTTCTGGGATGATATTGTATATTGAAGTCGAAGTCCTTGAGATATTCTAGCCAACGTCTTTGCCTCATATTTAGTTCCTTTTGAGAGAAGAGATACTTGAGACTCTTGTGATCGGAGTATACAGTAAAATGCACTCCATATAGGTAATGTCTCCAGATTTTTAGTGCAAATACTACCGCGGCTAATTCTAAGTCATGGACGGGGTAGTTCTCTTCATGCTTCTTTAATTGACGAGAAGAGTAAGCTATAACCTTTCCTTGTTGCATTAGAACACATCCGAGGCCAATGCCAGAAGCATCCGTGTATACCTCGAATTTCTCTCCTTCCATTGGTAAGGCTAAGACAGGAGCTGTAGTAAGATGATCCTTGAGAGTTTGGAAGCTTCTTTCACATTCCTCACTCTATTCGTAACGGATCTCCTTGCGAGTTAACCTTGTAAGTGGTACGGCGATCTTAGAGAAATCTTTGATGAATCGCCTGTAATAGCCAGCAAGACCTAAGAAACTTCGGATCTCGCTAGCATTGGTCGGTCTTTCCCAATTTCTTACAGCTTCAACTTTTGATGGATCTACTGATAAGCCATCCTTTGATATAACATGCCCGAGAAAAGTCACTTCCTCAAGCCAGAATTCACACTTGCTGAGTTTTGCATACAATTGGTTTGCCCTTAGTATTTGTAATGCAATCCTTAAATGCTCCTCATGCTCTTCCTTGGTCTCGGAATAAATCAATATATCATCGATAAAGACCACCACGAATTGATCCAAATAAGGCCTGAATATACTATTCATTAACTGCATAAAGGCAGCAGGGGCATTCGTTAGTCCGAAAGGCATAACAACAAATTCATAATGGTCGTACCTGCTTCTGAATGCAGTCTTATGAATGTCCTCATCCTTGATTCTTAACTGATGATATCCCGACCTAAGATCAATCTTGGAAAAGTACTTGGATCCTGAAATTTGATCAAACAACTCATCGATTCTCGACAGTGGATACTTGTTCTTGATAGTGAGATGATTCAACTGTCGATAGTCGATGCATAACCTCATGGATCCATCTTTCTTCTTTACAAATAATACAGGCGCTCCCCATGGGGAAGTACTTGGTCTTATGAATCCTTTCTTAAGAAGTTCCATTAATTGCTCCTTTAACTCTTTGAGTTCAGCAGGCGACATTCTATAAGGTGCCTTAGAAACTGGACCAGCACCAGGGACTAAGTCGATGGTGAAGGCCACTTCTCTTTGTGGGGGTAATCCAGGCAAATTCTCCGGAAACACATCCGGAAATTCTTGCACAACTGGGATATCTTCTATCTTAGTTTCCAGAGCCTCCTTAATCGTGACAAATGCAAGGAAAGATACACATCCTTTCCTTATTAGCTTGCTAGCTCGGAGAGTCGAAATAAGAGGTGACTCGCTCCGACTCTTAGGGCTAGAATAGACTAGTTCTGGAAAGTCTCTGAAGGTAACTTTGCTGTTATGGCAATCGACTGTTGCCTGGTATTTGGATAACCAATCCGCTCCCAGTATGACATCATACTCCTTTAGATCTAAACATATGAGATCGATAGGGAGATTTCTTCCTTTTACCAAGACTTCACAGTTTTGATAATGGTGAGTAATATCGGTTTCGTTTCCGAGAGGAGTAGATAAAATTATTTTCATCCATTCCGGTTCCATAGGTAGTGGGTTAGCAAACTTCTTGGAAATAAAAGAATGTGATGCACCCGTATCAAATAAGACATGTGCATACTTGGAACAAACTTTCAGTGTACCTTCTACTAGTCCGCCTTCTTCTTCTTCGGTCTCCTTAATTGCGTGAAGACGAGCGTTCTTGGTTACCGGGCGCTTTCCGTCACTGGTTTGATCATTAAGTAATGGGCAATCGGGAATCCGATGCTCACGGCTCCCGCAACGGAGACATGCTCCAAGTTTCCTCCAGCACTCTTCGGCTTTATGACCAGCCTTGTCACAATGCTTGCATATTATATTCAAAGGTGTAGTAGTGATAGAGAAGGGCTTGGTCTTCTTAATTTTTTGGTCTTGAGAAGAAGTACCTCCAGTGCTAGGCCTCTTCTTGAAGTTGGTTTTAAAGGAACCCAAACTTGTAACTTGTTCCTTCTTATCCTTCCCACGGATTCTATCTGATAGCTCCGTGGCATCTTCTAACAATTGAGCTCGGCGTACTATCTCTGAGTAGACCTGAATATCCATTGGTGCCAACTGGGTAATATATTGGGGCCTGAGCCCATTTAGGAACCTCCTAGCTTTCATCTTCTCGGTGCTAACTAAGTGTTTAGCATACCGAGACAATCTAGAGAATTGTGCCTCGTACTCCGCCACTGATAATGACCGTTGCTTGAGTGCGGCAAATTCGGTAGCTTTCTTTTCTTGGACTCGGTCTGAAAAATATTTATTGTTGAAATGTTCAACAAATTCTTCACAAGTAATTTGGTCTTGATTTATAGTAGCTTCGACTGACTCCCACCAGCATAGGGCATCCCTTTCTAGTTGGAAGGTAGCTAATAAGACTTTATCTTGATCCGTGCACTGCATAACTCGGAATATACGCTCCGTCTCCCTGATCCAGTGCTCTGCGTCATCCGGATCAGTAGAACCCATGAATTTGGGAGGGTTCATGTTCTTGAAGACTTGGTGGAGACTTTCGGCTCGTTGTGCGCCTCCCTGTGCTACTTGTTGCAGCACTTGAGTCATGCCTTGAAGTGTACGCTGCATGTTGCGCCACTGAGCACGTTCGGCAGCCATCGTCCTACAATTACAATAACTATATTAGTATATACTCGCGTTAAGGGCTTTTAAGTTAACTCAACCCTTGGTTCTACTCAATCTCACTGGTTAAAGGTTTGAGCATATCCTTGGACTTGGGTTTTCCTAGGAATTGAATACCCTAGGCTCTGACACCACAAAAACTGTCACGCCCCGAGAGCGGAAGATACCCGGAGACGCGTCACGAGTTTATATCAATCATGTCAATCAGAGTATTAGTGTATTCGACACTAAAATCAGAGATGCGCAAAAGTAAAGATAACCCAAATCCTTTATTCCTTCATAAGAATATGTCTATTACAACCCTTTGAAGTACTGACTAAAATAAAGGAAAAATACAAGGTTGACTCAAGAAAATATGGAAAAAAAACTAGATAACACGGAAGAAGCTCTATCTCTTTCACTCTTGATTTTCCCCATCCGTTTGAGTTCCCTCATCGTCGGACTTACCTGAAAAGTAGGGAAACACTAGGTGAGCGAACGCTCAGTAGGAAATTATATCTCAAGAACTAGCAATGGGTTTAAGTAATTACATCTTTCATGAATGCACTATAGCTATACATGCTCGCATAAAACGACAAGATAGAGAGAGTGTATAACAATAAGATAGCGACGAGAACTAGTCATGAACTTTCAATAACTTATATCAAAAAATATCAAGATATTCAAGCAAGTGTATTCATCATGTCATGTTGGAATTTGGCTATTATGTTTCAAGTCAAGCAAGTATGAAATTACCCTTTTTCGGGTCACGCAAGTCATGTAATATCAAGTCAAGTACAAGTACAAGATTTGTGGAATGTTCAATCAAGCTAGTCATGCACTTCGGTATAATGCCAATACCGTGATCAATCAACTCCCATGGGCACAAGTACTTTCGGGTGCTCCTCCCATGACCAGATCGGGCCCTATATGCGCAGGCATTAATCATGTATTTTAACATCCACTTTTGTGTATAGCCAATATGAAATTTCAAGAATAAAGCTTGTAGACATGTAGGATAAACTTGGATAGAATAGAGTCCAAAAATATGACACTTGACATAGAAATGACGATAATAACGGTACAATCACGATTATCGATAAAACTAGGTGGAATTGGTTCCCTAGCTTAGGTATCATGACAAACAAGTATGGACACTCTTTATATAGAATTGAGGTCCACATGAACAGCACATCAATGGCAAGCCGTCCTCATTCTTAATATAGAATTGAGATCCACAAGAAAATCATGTTGAATATAGAATTAGGGTTTACAAGAACATCATGACAATGTTGATATAGAATTGGGGTTTACAAGAACAGCATCAAATGGCATGATAACCTCATCCCATTAAGAGAATTCTCATGATACACACTTTGCATAACATGAGGGCCGGTATACCATGTTTCTTTAGAGTGACATGGCAAAATAGTGTAGTGGGTTTTTATGGTACAACCAGCTCAGTCGGTCTTGAGGGAATCCAAGGCTGCGAGGAGACTTACGGAGGTCTCTATGACTAACTCGCTAGTCCAAATGAACGGAATGTCCAATGGAGAGCTTGTATGTCAATGAGAATCGAGAGGGTAATGCGATAAATCGTCGTAGAAACGTGGGACTATACTCACGGACTGGAATATAGTGCCGATATATATATATATATATATATATATATATATATATATATATATATATATATATATATATATATATAATAAAACTCTCGGTTAACAGTAATCAGTGAAACAGTAATGCAGGAAAATAGCGACTTTGGTAAAGCCGTTTTTCATGAAATTAACGCCTTAATCAGGGGCGTTTATATTACATTTGACGACGTACATAGAAGTCATCCTTTCAATATTTCTAATTTACATAATATTAATAATCTGGAATTTTTAACAGAAACGCGCCCTGGACAGGGGCGTGACTCTTCAATATGCGCCCTGATCTGGGGCGTCAGTTAAACATGAGACGACCTGGACAAGGTCGTGAATTCAAGAATTTATCAATTTTCAAATGATTAAATTTCAGGAGAGAGGGACAGGAAAAATAACAGGATTCCACATGTATACTCATGCAATATATTTTATTCATGGTTACATCGATTTTAATTATTAAACATGGGTATTTATTAATTATGTGAAATTGACGACTCCTGTGAAGGGCGTCAAACAATAATTAGCGCCCTAGTGTGGGTCGCTTCTTAAAACTAGCGCCCTGGTCAAGGGCGTTTCTTTTTGAAATTACATAGAAAACATCTTGAAACCACAAAAGAACTATATGCATGCACGACCGATGATATTATTAAGATGTTAAGCTAGTTTTTGGGCTACGATCTTGAGAAAACCTACCTTTATGAAGATTTTGACCGACGAACGGATGAAGGTTCAATAATAACGATGCTCTGATCTTCCGGAAGCAGAGGAAGATGATAAGGAAAGACTCCTCCGACAATTCGGTAGTTTGAAGAAGATGTAGACGATGATGAAGACCCTTCGTTCTTCAGCACGTCAACCTACAGAACACATGAAGAATATTAGTATCCTTCATGACTAAGAATTATGGACAGAGGAAAAAATGGTACGAAGAACCACCTGTTCTTCACGCAGCAGCAACAGCTTTAGGGTTTGATCGGACAGGGTTATTTATAGGATTTTGGGCATCCTAATAGAGTTAGAATTTGATTAAGGGTAGTATTCCCTTGATAGAGTCCTTATTATATTCTACCCTCGACGTAGTTATCCATAACTTGCTCTGGATAGACTCCTGGGTCGAACGAAACTCGAACTGAATTAACGTCTTAAGCGAGGGCGTCGAATTTAAATTGACGCCTTGTCTAGCGTCGTTACTTATGTAAAACGCGCCCAGGAAGAGGGCGTTTCATTTCCTTTCCTACATTTTTATCTTTCGTCGTTTGAAATTTGACGCCCTATTGTCTAGGCGTCCTTTTTAAATTAACGCCTTAGATAGAGGCGTTTCCTTCGATTAATGATTTACTCACTTAGGCTCTTTGTCATCTATTCACTTATCTTTTATTTTTAATTTAATTTATTTAAAAATCTTATTTTTATCTGGGTTGCTACAGTTTTGATTTACTGGTTTCTAAAAATTCCAGAAAATTAAATTGACGACATGGGTCACGTCTTCAATTAATTGACGACTGTTTGAACAGTCTTCAATTTGGTAATTGACGCCCTGGTCACGGGCGTCATTTACAAAACTGTTTCACTATTCATATACTATTCATGTACTATTCATCCGTGTTGAAATGTTCTGAATCAGGAAGTAATGATACGAATATGTTGAGAAAAATATCAGGATTCCAGAAACATGTTCATGCAAAAATTTAGTGCTTTACTTTGATAGTTATGGATTTTTGAATGTGTTGAATTATCAATTACTCAAAATTCTAGGAAATTAAATTGATGACATGGGTCATGTCTTCAATTAATTGAAGACTGTTTGAACAATCTTTAATTTGGTAATTGACGCCCTGGTCAGGGGTGTCATTTACATATACTAGTAACTATTCATGCACTATTCATGTACTATTCATCCATGTGAAAATGTTTTGAATCAGGAAGTAATGATACGAATATGTTGAGAAAAATGGCAGAATTCCAGAAACATGTTCATGCAAAAATTTCGTGCTTTTGTTTGATAGCTATGGATTTTTGAATGTGTTGAATTATTAATTACTCAAAATTCCAGAAAATTAAATTGATGGGTCTTGTCTTCAATTAATTGACGACTGTTTGAACAGTCTTCAATTTGGTAATTGACGCCCTGGTTAGGGGCGTCATTTACAGAATTCTAGAAATTAAAATGACGACACTGGAGGTGTCTTCATTTAAATGACGACTGCATGCGCAGTCTTCAATTTCTAAATTGGCGCCCTTGACAGGGGCGTCATTTACATAAGGGCTGGGGCCCTCCGAGTTCTTAAACATGAACGTATTAGTGTAACATATGCTATATATTATGGTCTTAAAATATGGTTATTAATACTGTAAAACTAATATGCTCAAAAACTCATGAAAATTCATGAAATCATGCTTAACAGACTATGTTAAACTCATAAAGATCATGATAATATGTAACATGCTATTAAAATAACCTGATATATACATGATTATTGCTTGATTACAGTAAAGCTAGATGGTAGATAGCATGGTTGACTAGTTAATCGAACTCTAAGCATGCATCAGTTAACCTATTTAGCTATTGGTTAGGCTAGGATTTGAGAACACCTACCTTTTGACGTGTAATACGAGGTTCAGAGCTGTAGCAGGATCGCAGCAGCATATAGCCTCGGAAGGAAGATGCTCCTGCAGCACAGTAGTAGCCTCTGACAGTGCTACGGATGGGATTAGTTATAGGGAATGATAAGGCATTGGTTAATGCCTTGTGGGTCATGCTGAGTGGCCATTGTTTTTGCCAGCTCGAATAGGTTGCTCGTGTCTCAATCTTCTAGAATCACGTGTTTAAATGACGCACTTGTAAAGGGTCGTTCATTTAATAAATGACACCTTGCATGAGGGCGTCATTTATTTGGGTAGCATTATTGTGGCATTATTAATGAGAATGACGCCCTTCAAGAGGGCGTCATTTATTAGACACTTCTGCCCCACTCACGTGACATACATATATAAATATACATATTTATATTAATATTTTATGCTATTCAAATTGACGCCTTTATGCATGTCTTCAATTCTTTAAATGACGTCCATGCAAGGGGTCTTCAATTTGGAAATGGGCGCCCTAGTTAGGGGCGTCAATTCCTTGGGTGGTGGGAAGGAATCAACTACGTACTCCCCATGGCCCATGTGTTTAAAGGTGTTTTGTACATTTATATAATAACCCTTTCATGGTTTATTTCTTTGTACAAGACCCCCCAAGTAAGATTCTTTACCCATGTGCATAAAGTTGGAATGCACATTTGTATTCTAGTCCTCCTATAATTTAATTCTTTAAACAAAACCTAGAATTCTATTAAGAAGAGTAGGTTACGTATACATAAGATGAGGATTTTTAATTTTATATGCTACCCCCCTAAGGTTTTGGCTCTTTACACAAAGCCCTCATGATTCTTTATGTTATAAAGTAGGGTTGGCTTGTATATTTTCATTATAGTCCTTGTGAGGTTGGGTTCTTTATGTAAGGCCTTCATATATGATTTCTTTTAAGAAGAAGTTTTGAATTTACGCAAAGGTATTTATCGGGGGTGCTACACCCTCCCCCACTTAAAAGAATTTGGTCCCCAAATTCAACTGCATTATACGGGAATAGGAAAGGTGCAGAGTACTTACAATTAGGATAACTCTGGAAATCTTCTTTTCATAGGTTCTTCAGTTTCCCATGTAGCTTCTTGTTCTAAACATCGATTCCATTGGATTTTCACCATAAGGATCGTCTTGTTCCTTAGAACTCGAACTTCTCGGTCGAGGATCTTCAGTGGCTTCTACTCGTAGGTAAGGTCCTTCTGTACCACTTAATCATTGTGGTCAATGACATGGAAGGAATTGTGCACGTATTTCTTCAGCATAGAAACATGAAATATGTTGTGCACTTCTGACAGTTGTGGAGGTAGGGCGATGCGATAAGCCACCTCGCCTACTCTTTCCAGTACGTCGAATGGACCAATAAACCTTGGTGTTAGTTTGCCATTAACACCGAATCTTCTAATGCCTCGGCCGGGAGATACCTTGAGGAAAACATGATCTCCGACTTGAAATTCCAAGTCTCGCCTTCTGTTATCGGCATAAGATTTCTGCCTGGACTGTGCTATCATTAACTTTTCTCTAAGGAGTTGTATCTTCTCGGTAGAATCTCGCACCATGTCGGGGCCTAAAATTTGTTTTTCACCAACTTCATCCCAGCATATAGGAGATCGGCAACTCCTGCCATATAATACTTCAAAAGGTGCCATTTGTATACTGGCTTGATAGCTGTTGTTATATGCAAATTCAGCTAGTGGTAAGTGATCATGCCAACTTCCGCCAAAGTCTATAATGCATGCTCTCAACATATCTCCCACAACTTGATTAGTCCTCTCGGTCTGTCCATCTGTCTGAGGATGGAAAGTAGTGCTATAGTTGAGTTTCATCCCCAGAGAGTGCTGTAGACTCTTCCAGAAATGAGAGGTGAAGCGCGGGTCTCGATCAGATAGTATCGAGACGGGAACACCATGCAATCTAACCATCTCCTTAATATACAGGACAACAAGTACGTCGACTGACCATCGGCTTTTGATGGGTAAGAAATGGGCCGATTTAGTTAGCCGATCGATAATTACCCAAATTCCATCATAACCGCCCCTAGACTTGGGCAAACCCATGATAAAGTCCATGCCAATGTCTTCCCACTTCCACTTGGGAATATCTAGCGGATGTAGCTTTCCGACCGATTTTTGATGTTCCGCCTTCACTCATTGGCATGTGAGGTAACGAGATACAAAGTCTGCTACCTCCCTTTTCATGTTAGGCCACCAGAAAGTTCTTTTCAAGTCTTGGTACATCTTAGTGGCTCCAGGGTGGATCGTGTACCTCGATCTATGAGCTTCTTCAAGAATCTTCTTCTTCAATTCGGGACAGTCGGGCACACATGTCCGTTCATGAAATAGCAATCTGCCATCAGGTGCTAGGTTGAAATCAAGTCTCTCGTCCAGCTTGCTCTTTACCTCTACTAGTGCGGGATCTTCTTCCTGTAGCTTCTTGATTTCAGGTAGTAAATCTGGATGTAGGCTCATATGAGATAGAATAATACACATGTTCTTCTCATTTGTGCTGATATCAAGCTCAGAGAATTTCTCCAGCAGCTTCCATTCTTGTATCATACAGTTGGCTAATATTGTTCTCGGTTTTCGACTAAGGGCATCAGCTACGGAATTACCCTTACCAGGATGGTACTATATAGTGAAGTTGAAATCCTTGAGATACTCGAGCCAACGCCTTTGCCGCATGTTCAGCTCCTTTTGGGAGAATAAGTACTTGAGGCTTTTATGATCGGAGTACACAATGAATTGTTCTCCGGAAAGATAGTGCCTCCAGATCTTCAAGGCAAATACTACCGCGGCCAGTTCTAAGTCATGAACCCGGTAGTTCTCTTTATGTTTCTTCAATTGTTGGGAAGAGTATGCAATGACTCTTTCATTCTGCATCAATACACATCCGAGGCAAATACCCGAAGCATCGGTATATACCTCGTATTTTTCTCCTTCAATTGGTAATGATAAGACTGGGGCAGTGGTCAAGAGATCCTTTAAAATTTGAAAACTATTTTCACAGTCTTCATTCCACTCATAAGGCACTTCCTTGCGGGTTAACCTGGTCAGAGGAACAGTAATCTTGGAGAAGTCCTTGATAAAACGCCGGTAGTAACCAGCTAGACCCAAGAAGCTTCGAATTTCTGTTGCATTTGTGGGTCATTCCCAGTTCTTCACGACTTCGACCTTTGATGGGTCAACTACAATTCCGTTCTTCGAAATGATATGGCCTAAGAAGGAAACTTCCTCGAGCCAGAACTCGCATTTACTGAATTTGGCATATAGCTTTTTTCCCCTTAATATCTGCAATGCCTTCTTAAGGTGTTCTTCATGATCCTCTTCGGTCTTTGAATAGATCAGAATATCATCAATAAAGACCATAATAAATTGGTCTAAATAGGGCCTGAATATGCTATTCATTAACTACATAAAAGTTACGGGGACATTTGTTAGTCCGAAAGGCATAACAGTAAATTTATAATGCCCATACCTGCTTCGGAATGTAGTTTTATGAATGTCTTCTTCTTTGATCTTCAATTGGTGGTAACCAGAACAAAGATCAATCTTGGAGAAATATAAAGCTTCAGATAGTTGATCGAACAGCTCATCAATCCTTGGCAGTGAATACTTGTTCTTGATTGTAAGGTGATTTAGCTGTCGATAATCTATGCATAATCTCATCGATCTGTCCTTCTTTTTGACGAATAGCACGGGTGCTCCCCATGGGGAAGTACTCGGCCTGATGAAACCCTTGTTCAATAACTCCATTAGCTGCTCCTTTAGTTCCTTCAGCTCAGCAGGGGACATTCTGTACGGTGCCCTGGAAACAGGACCAGCACCGGGGACAAGGTCGATTGTAAACGACACTTCCCTTTTCGGGGGTAAGCCGGGCAATTCTTCTGGAAAGACATCAGGAAAATCCCGAATTACATGGATGTCTTCAAGTTTAATCTCCTTGGCTTTCGTGGCAGTCACGAAAGCTATGAAAGCCATACATCCCTTATTCATAAGTTTACTATCTCGGAGTGCTGATATAAGAAGTGATTTACTCCGAGGGCTATTGTAAACTAGCTCTGGGAAATTTACGAAAGTTACCTTGCCATACCGGTAATCTACAGTTGCTTGGTATGTGGATAGCCAGTCGGCACCTAGTATGACGTGTTAGGGTGCAAGCCCTAGATACAGAGGGGGGTGAATGTATCCTGCTAAGAATATCACCCAATTTAAACCTCGGAAGCTAAACACAATACCAGAATAGAAACTACTTCAATTGAACAAATAAAGAGACACTTGGAGCGCTCCTAATCAATCGTCTAGCGGAAGCAAACACACAAATAAACCACTGCTCAAGAGATTTTTAGGTGGTTCGGTCCAAGGACCTACGTCCACCCCTCACTCCCAACCGGAGTGAGGCTTCCACTAGTAACACTAGCACAGCAGACTCAGTCTGCAACAACTGCCGCCAAACAGCTTGACCAGGGGAACAACCTCCCCTCTTCCTCCCAACCGAAGGGACACCCCAAGTGACTCCGAGCCACTTGGAAACCAGAGACCCACGGTCTCTCTTCCTCCAGACTCGGAGGGAACCCCTGGACTTGCTACCCACAAGCCCAGAACCGGAGGACCAAACCTCCCTTCCTCCAAACCGGAGGGGAACCTAGAGACCCACGTCTCTCTTCCTCAGAAACCCAGAGGGAAACACAAGTGACACCAAGTCACCTGTAAACTAGAGGTCTCAGACCTCTCTTCCTCCCAACCGGAGGGAACCCACAAGTAACACCCAGCTACTTGCAACCGGAGATAGCAATCCCCCTTCTCCTGAACCAACAGGAGGCACCCCGACCTCTCTATAGAGAATCGGAAGAAGCAACAAGTGAATGTTTAAAAATAAAAATAAAAATGCAGCAACAAAAAGTTGGAGGAATATAAAATCAGACAATAGCTCTCGCAGGAGCTGGCTGGCCTGGATTTGATCCACGGTCCAGCAGGAACAGATCTTCAATTGAAGCTTCGATCACTCTAGCTCTCTCTTCTTCTCATTCTTCTTTTTCTTCTCTTTCGCAGGCTCTCTCTGGCTTTTCTTTTCTTCTTCTACTTCTTTCTTCTTACTGCTTCAGTCCTTCTTCTTCTATTCACTCTCGATCCTCCTTTTTGATTCACACATCCCCCCCCCCCCCCGCCCCTGCACTTGATGGAGGCGGCCTTGTATTTATAGCTGCAGCATTTAGGGTGCTATCATCGGATCACGTGCCAGGTGCCAACCTCAGACCACGTGCCACTTATCTGCTTCTCGAACAGTACCTGTCACACGGACATAAGAAAGTATCAGATGATGTATAGACTTGAAAGTTAATCTGAATGTACAGACTTCATGTGAAGTAAGAGTGTATAGACTTGAGGCTTATCACACGGACGAATAGACTTCATGTTAGCGAACGAGTGAATAGACTAAGTTGAGTGAGCATGCTATGTACATACTTGAAAACCTTCAGCAACCAGAGTGTATAGACTTAGAGTTAACGTGCCAGAGAAACTAGTGTACAGACTTGCTGAGCTTTCGCTAAGTCTGTATAGACTTGATGAAAGAGTCCCTGGGAAGACAGTGTACACACTTGATGGCGTGAAGGAAAGAGTGTATAGACTTCGTTTAGATGAACATTAGCTGAAGTGTGTACAGTCTACACGATGGATGTTCAGACTTAACCTCTGAAGAGTATATACTTGAGAGAGACGCTGAATGAGACACAGATGCTGTATAGACTTTGCATGTGAATGCATATGCCAATGAATATACTTGAAAGCATGAGACGCTGACTGAGACGATCGGATGTACAGACTTCGTGAAACAGAGTCCAATGTAGACTTGGCAGGTTGACCCACTGTACAGACTTTGAAGCTGAAGACAATGTGTATACCTGTAAGGCCCGTGCCTTAATGGATCTTTCGTGGTATTTGTTCTATTATTTGTTCTGGAATTTCTGGCTTTTTCCTGGATTTTTAGGAATTTATCTGGCATTTTTCCGGATTTGTTCGGAGCTGTTTGAGGGTTATTGAATATTAATAAGATTTTTATATATATAATGATTGTATTATATATATATATTAATTTTATTTTTATTTTTATTTTTTTTATATCTCTCACCCTCACTCTCTCTCCCCCGTCGATCTCTCATTTCACCCTCTCCCTCTCTCTCTCCTCCGTGCGGCCACCTCCTCTCCTCTCTTAGGGATCGTGGTCGAGACGGCGCCGGATTGAGACGAGGTTGGCACCGTTGGATTCCTCGCGTCGAGTAGAGCGCGTGGGTGTCCACTTCGGCGTGGATCGGTGATCGTGGGAGCGAGGTGGAGCGTGGAAGCTCCGTGGCTATTCCTCCTTGCATGCGGCCCGTTCGACGGTTTCGGCTTGAGAAAGGTAGGGGGATGGAACCTCGATCTTGCTAGGATCGTTTCCTTTAGCCCGCTTGTTGATTAGCACCCCGTAGCATGCATGATGTTCATATTTCCATTTTTGGGGTTTTAGCCTAAATCTTGAGTTTAATGCGTTTTAGGCCTTGCATGTGCTAGATTTAGATGTTAGATTGTTGTCTAGCATGCGTGGTTTGACAGGTTATTAGGTTTCTCGTCGATACCCGGCGTTTTCAGCCGTCCGGGAGGGCTTCGGTTTACAAACCGTACCCGCCCGTAACCCAGGTGCAGTGACGGTCCTGCCAGGAACCGTCACTTGCCCGACGGTCCAAGGTGGACGCGTCACTACCAAATAACGGCCCATTGGGGGTGCGTTACTTGGAGAGTAACGGTGGGGCTCCCATCCGTTACTCATCAACTGTTTCCGTGATTTTGGTCAGGCGGTGCGCCCGGCGGCCAGTCGGCCGACCGTCGTTTCGGTCCGGCGCGCCTAGACTGGGGCGTTACTTCGCCTGCTACCATTTAGAACGCTGATAGGTGGTTTGAGCCTCGGGTGGATGTGACGGCGGTGACCCCACGCGTCGCTTCGAAGTAACGCGCAGGGCCCCCACCGTTACATGCCCTTTGGTGCCTCTTGAGCTGGAATCCTGAAGGGAGTGACGGATGGGGACTGGAGCGTCATTCTTGAAGTAACGCGCCGACCCCCGACCGTCGTTTGCATGTGGCGCGTGGGTCCTTGACCGCCACTTCCCTGATGGCTGCAATATATTCCCAGCCCATTGCTTATGCGTTCCGTTCTATATTCATGCCATAGTTATATTGTTTTACTATATTGTGGCGTGTTTTATGTGCCAATAGAGTAGCTTTTCTTTCCAGGCAATGGAGCCACTGTTGTTGCCCTAAGGTCTGTTGAGTACCGACCCGCTTGAGGATGGCGGAGGGGTATATTTCCCATTCACGGTTTGTAAGCTAGTTCCGTGGGCTCCCAGCCAATGGTAGCGTCCTGCCAAGGGAGAAAACTAGTTAGAGGGCCTGGCTCAGGCTAGAGTCAGTGTGTGCACACGTGGTCGGAGACTGTGGACTGACGCCGACGGGTGTCACTCCGACTGGTCACTTGGTCTGGTACTGTTTACGCGCTTAGCTTGTCGCTTGTCGACTGCGAGTGCTTGAGACGCAGTGTAAGCCGTCAGTGGACGCTTCTGGTTTCTGCTCCAGTGGTTGTCCTTCCTTGTTGCTTGGATTAGTTGCAGCTCATTCTAATTGGTAGTTTTAGCTTCAATCGCTTGCATTTAATTAGTAGCGGCATGTGTTAGCTGTTATACTTGCTTAGATAGAGTTTACAGCTTTCTTGTGATTAGATATTCATGCCATTGCCTGTGTATTTATTTAAATGCATGCTTTAAATTGCGGTTATTTATGCATGTTCGCTTGTTTAGTGCGAGGTAGGGATCCGCGTGACCCCTACTGAGTCTGGCTGTGACTCACCCTTCTCCTTTCAGGTGAGCCGCGCCCGACATCTCCCGGAGTTTAGCGTGCTGTTTCGGGACCGTTCCTTAGCTGCCAGCTGAGCACGAGCTGCCTTTTTGAGGCTTGTGTTGTGCTTTTGCCGGGGTATGCCCCGCGTAGTTGTACCTTGAGGACTGGTGTTTGTGACTCTGGACTAGTTATCAATATATCACTCTGGTTATTTTAAACTGCTTCCGCACTTGTGTTTAAATCTTAAATACTTATTTGTATTGCGCGCCCCAATTCGCAATTAATTATGCATATTCCTCAGCTAACCCCCCACTAACCCTTCAGGGGCCTCATCAGCCTCTTGGGTGGCCTCCCCAGTTCTTGGTGTCGGTATACCGATGTTATCGGTATATCGGTATCCTGAACTCTGGGTCGTCACAGATGGTATCAGAGCCAAGTTGAGGATTTGCGTAAAGAATTGGAATTGACGCTTGGTCCAGAGCTAGTCCTATTGTCGTCTCTTGCTGGCATAGGATGTTTTTCGTATGATTGATGGATTTTATTGTTGATTGTGTTTTTGGCAGCATAATTATGCCGCCTCGTCGAGGAAGACCTCCTCGAGCTCCTCGTGTTCCTCGAGATGCGCCCAGGGAAGATAGCGGTTCTGCACCTCCTCCTACAGTTCCCGCTGTTCCTGTCGTTCCAGTTGCTCCTCCAGTGCCGATCGTTCAAGCTGAAGTGCCTGGCAGTCGAGGCAAGGCTTTGAAGGAATTTCTGATGTTCAATCCGCCTGCTTTCGATGGCCAAGCTGATCCAGAAGTCGCGAGGCAATGGATGGATGCGATAGAGCGTGTTTTTGTCTCGATGGAGTGTGCTGAAGATGAGAAAGTCATGCTCGCTGCCTTTCAACTCCAGGGTACGTCCATTGCGTGGTGGAAAGCCGAGTGGCAGATTTCCTTTCGATCCAGACCTCTTCGGCAAATCACTTGGGCAGAGTTCGTTGCTGCTTTTGAGCGTGCCTATACTCCTGCCTGCTTGCAGATGGATAAGATGTATCGGTTTATGGAATTGACCCAGGGTAGTATGACCGTGCTTCAGTACAGGAATAAGTTCTTGGAATTGGGTCAGTATGCGCCCCATGTGCTGGCCAGCGAAGCTTTGAAGACCCAGCAATTCTTGCGTGGGTTGAGGCCAGAGTTGAAGATGCCGTTGATAGCGAGTCGTGTTGCGGATCTCGATACTGCGTGTCAGACAGCTGTAGTTTTAGAGCTGGAGATGGCGAGACCGGGTGGATATCCCCAGGCAGGGTCAGTGCAGCCGGTAGCTCAGGTTCAGCAGGCTTACCGACAGCCCGTGCCCAGTGTTCCTTCGGTCCAGCCAGAGGTTTCCAGTGCTTCCTCTCCTTCTAAGCCCAAGTTCAAAAGGTTCAAGAAGAAGAAGAAGTTTTTTCAGCAGCCGTCCGGTACAGATTCTGTTCAGCAGCCGACAGCGCCTTCTTCTCAGACTCGGCAGAGCTCAGCTGCTAGTCAGCCGTGGACGTGTCGGAGATGCGGTGGTCATCATAAGGGCCAACCGTGTTCTCTTCCTGTTGTTTGCTTTAGGTGTGACCAGCCAGGTCATGTGGTTCGAGATTGCCCGCTGAGGCCGAATCCATTGCAAGCTCCTCAGTTTTCTCAACCTCAGCCGCAGTTTAGACCTCCTGCACCTCAAGCTCCACAGCAATTTTTCTCTCAGGCGTCGGCGTCTTCTCAGCAATCTTCAGTTGGTTCTAAGAAGCAGAAAGGCAAGGTTTCTCATTTGACAAGAGCTGATGCTGCTGCGTCCCATCTTGTGGAAGGTACGATTATGCTTTATGGTCATTCAGCTCATGTCTTATTTGATTCTGGTGCTTCTCACTCTTTTATTTCTGAGGATTTTATGGCTTGTATTGAGGAACCAACTTCTGAGCTGTCCTGTGAGTTGTTTGTGGAATTGCCTTCTGGAGATTTCATGGTTACTCCCTTGTGTTTGGATGAGTCTCCTGTGATGATTGATGATCACCAGTTGCCGGCGAGATTGTATGCGTTGCAGCTGGCAGATTATGATGTTATTCTGGGAATGGATTGGTTGGAGCATTATGGAGCTGTGGTTGACTGCAGATCGAAGAAAGTCTATTTTCAGCCCCAGGGAAAATCAGCCTTTTATTTTCAAGGTATTCGATCCCGTTCTTCTCGTATGATTATTTCTGCTATTCGAGCCTATAGGTTGCTTAGCACAGGTTGTCAGGGATTCCTTGCTTCAGTGGTGGCTGTTGAAAACCACGACGGGATGTTTGTGATATTTCGGTTGTCTGTGAGTTCCCTGATGTGTTTCCTGATGAGTTGCCAGGCTTGCCCCCAGAGCGAGAGATTGAGATGGTGATTGAACTGATTCCAGGTACTGGCCCCTTAGCAAAGCCGCCGTACCGAATGGCTCCAGCTGAATTGAAAGTACTGCGTGCACAGCTACTAGAGTTACTGGAGAAGGGTTATATTCGTCCCAGTTTTTCTCCGTGGAGTGCCCCAGTACTGTTTGTGAAAAAGAAAGATGGAAACCTGAGGCTTTGTATTGATTACAGGCAGCTGAATCAGGCGACTATCAAGAATAAGTATCCGCTCCCCAGGATTGATGATTTGTTTGACCAGTTACAGTCTGCTGCTGTCTTTTCAAGGATTGATCTCCGGTCTGGCTATTTTCAGTTGCGGATCCGGGAATCTGATGTGGAGAAGACTGCTTTCAGTACTCGATATGGTCACTTTGAATTTTTAGTCATGCCGTTTGGTTTGACTAATGCCCCAGCAGCCTTCATGGATCTAATGCAGCGTATCTTTCGTCCATTTCTGGACCATTTTGTGGTGATCTTTGTTGATGATATCTTGATATATTCTGCCTCTGTTGATGATCATGTGCAGCATTTGAGGATCGTTCTGCAGACTCTAAGAGATCACGAGCTTTATGCGAAGCTCAGTAAATGTGAATTCTGGCTTCGGGAGATTCATTTTCTTGGCCATGTGATTTCTAGTGATGGAGTAGCAGTAGACCCTGCAAAGATTGATGCCGTTTTGAGTTGGCAGAGACCGAGGACCATCACGGAGATACGAAGTTTTTTAGGATTGGCTGGGTATTACCGCAGATTCATTCAGGATTTTGCGAAGATTGCAGCACCGATGACTAATTTGACACGGAAGGGTGTGCCATTTGTCTGGTCGGATCAGTGTGAGGCTAGCTTTGTTGAATTGAAAAGGCTGTTGACTTCTTCTCCAGTGTTGACTTTGCCTTCCGACTCGGGTGGTTTTCTTGTTTGTACAGATGCGTCTCGAGTAGGTTTGGGTGCAGTGCTGATGCAACATGGTAAGGTTATCGCATATGCGTCTCGGCAATTGAAACAGCATGAAGGAAATTATCCCACTCATGATCTAGAGCTAGCTGCAGTTATTTTTGCCTTGAAGATCTGGAGACATTATCTGTATGGTGAGAAATTTCAGATTCTTACTGATCATCAGAGTTTACAGTATATTTTCTCCCAGAAAGATCTGAATCTCAGGCAGAGGCGATGGATGGAATACATGAAAGATTATGACTTTACACTCTCCTATCAGCCAGGTAAAATGAATGTTGTGGCCGATGCTCTGAGCAGGAAAGTACAAGTCAGTCATTTGTTGCTTCATGAATGGAAATTGTGGGAACAGCTTCCGAGCGAGGCATTGTGTGTAGAGATTCCTGCCGATCCGAGGATGGCAGTTTGTGCTAGCTTGGTTTTGGGTTCAGCTTTGTATCAGCAGATTCTAGAAGCCCAACAAGCTGATTCTGATTTGGCCCGTGTTATATCAAGATATGATGTGGAATTTGATGACGAGCTGGTCGTCAGTTTCCAGGGCAGATTGTATATTCCTGTTGATGATGATTTGAGGAATGAGATTTTGAGTGAAGCCCATGGTTCCCGTTTTGCTATTCACCCTGGTGTCACCAAGATGTATCAGAATTTGAAGAAGCAGTTCTGGTGGCCCGGCATAATGAAGGACGTGGCTATTTTTGTTTCTAAGTGCTTGACTTGTCAGTTAGTTAAAGCCGAACATCAAAAGCCAGGTGGTCTGCTTCAGCCATTAGAAATTCCGATGTGGAAATGGGACCATGTTACTACAGATTTTGTGGTGGGTTTGCCTCGAACTTCTCAAGGTTTTGATGGGATCTGGCTGCTTGTCGACAGATTGACGAAAACCGCCAGATTGTTGCCAATTAAAGTTACTTGGAGTGTGCAGAGATTGGCCGAGCTCTATGTGCAGAAGATCGTGCCATTGCATGGAATTCCTGTTTCACTTGTGTCAGATCGTGACCCGCGTTTTACCTCTGGCTTCTGGCGTAGTTTCCAGAAAGCTTTGGGCACTGAGTTAGCTTTCAGTTCAGCGTATCACCCACAGTCAGATGGACAGTCAGAGAGAACTATTCAGACTTTGGAGGACATGCTGAGATCGTGTTGCCTTGATTGGCAAGGTTCGTGGGGTCAGCATTTGCCACTTGTTGAGTTTGCTTATAATAATAGTTTTCACTCCAGTATTGGCATGGCTCCTTATGAAGCGCTGTATGGTCGTCCTTGTCGTACTCCTCTGAACTGGTTTGATGTTGGGGACCGACTGTTGACAGGACCGGACATGGTACAGCAGTGTTCTGATGTGGTTCGTCTGATCAGACAGAGATTGTTGACGGCTCAGAGTCGACAGAAAAGTTATGCAGATCGACGCAGACGTCCACTACAATTTGAGCCAGGAGATATGGTGTTTGTTAAAATATCTCCAATGAAGGGTGTTTCCAGGTTTGGGAAGCGTGGAAAGCTTAGTCCGCGGTATGTTGGCCCTTTTCCGATTGTTGAAGCTATTGGTTCAGTGGCTTATCATTTGCAACTGCCGGCGGCCATGCAAGCTATTCATAATGTGTTCCACGTGTCTCAGTTGAGGAAATATGTGTCTGATGCTTCTCATGTTCTCGATGATTCAGTGTGGCCCGAGGTGACTGCTGATTTGTCCACGCCAGAATTTCCTATCCGAATTGAAGACCGTCGTGAGCAGCGGTTGAGAAATAAGGTTATTCCTCTGGTAAGGGTTGCTTGGCAGCGTCACTCTGGTAACGAGTCTACTTGGGAGCGTGAAGATGAGATGCGTCAGCTTTTTCCTTTCTTGTTCCAGTGAGGTAAATGTCCTTTCTCAGTCTCCTCCTTTTCGGTTATTGTAAATTTCGAGGGCGAAATTTCTGTAAGGAGGGAGGGACTGTAAGGCCCGTGCCTTAATGGATCTTTCGTGGTATTTGTTCTATTATTTGTTCTGGAATTTCCGGCTTTTTCCTGGATTTTTAGGAATTTGTCTGGCATTTTTCGGATTTGTTCGGAGCTGTTTGAGGGTTATTGAATATTAATAAGATTTTTATATATATAATGATTGTATTATATATATATATTAATTTTATTTTATTTTTATTTTTTTTTTATATCTCTCACCCTCACTCTCTCTCCCCCGTCGATCTCTCATTTCACCCTCTCCCTCTCTCTCTCCTCCGTGCGGCCACCTCCTCTCCTCTCTTAGGGATCGTGGTCGAGACGGCGTCGGATTGAGACGAGGTTGGCACCGTTGGATTCCTCGCGTCGAGTAGAGCGCGTGGGTGTCCACTTCGGCGTGGATCGGTGATCGTGGGAGCGAGGTGGAGCGTGGAAGCTCCGTGGCTATTCCTCCTTGCATGCGGCCCGTTCGACGGTTTCGGCTTGCGAAAGGTAGGGGGATGGAACCTCGATCTTGCTAGGATCGTTTCCTTTAGCCCGCTTGTTGATTAGCACCCCGTAGCATGCATGATGTTCATATTTCCATTTTTGGGGTTTTAGCCTAAATCTTGAGTTTAATGCGTTTTAGGCCTTGCATGTGCTAGATTTAGATGTTAGATTGTTGTCTAGCATGCGTGGTTTGACAGGTTATTAGGTTTCTCGTCGATACCCGGCGTTTTCAGCCGTCCGGGAGGGCTTCGGTTTACAAACCGTACCCGCCCGTAACCCAGGTGCAGTGACGGTCCTGCCAGGAACCGTCACTTGCCCGACGGTCCAAGGTGGACGCGTCACTACCAAATAACGGCCCATTGGGGGTGCGTTACTTGGAGAGTAACGGTGGGGCTCCCATCCGTTACTCATCAACTGTTTCCGTGATTTTGGTCAGGCGGTGCGCCCGGCGGCCAGTCGGCCGACCGTCGTTTCGGTCCGGCGCGCCTAGACCGGGGCGTTACTTCGCCTGCTACCATTTAGAACGCTGATAGGTGGTTTGAGCCTCGGGTGGATGTGACGGCGGTGACCCCACGCGTCGCTTCGAAGTAACGCGCAGGGCCCCCACCGTTACATGCCCTTTGGTGCCTCTTGAGCTGGAATCCTGAAGGGAGTGACGGATGGGGACTGGAGCGTCATTCTTGAAGTAACGCGCCGACCCCCGACCGTCGTTTGCATGTGGCGCGTGGGTCCTTGACCGCCACTTCCCTGATGGCTGCAATATATTCCCAGCCCATTGCTTATGCGTTCCGTTCTATATTCATGCCATAGTTATATTGTTTTACTATATTGTGGCGTGTTTTATGTGCCAATAGAGTAGCTTTTCTTTCCAGGCAATGGAGCCACTGTTGTTGCCCTAAGGTCTGTTGAGTACCGACCCGCTTGAGGATGGCGGAGGGGTATATTTCCCATTCACGGTTTGTAAGCTAGTTCCGTGGGCTCCCAGCCAATGGTAGCGTCCTGCCAAGGGAGAAAACTAGTTAGAGGGCCTGGCTCAGGCTAGAGTCAGTGTGTGCACACGTGGTCGGAGACTGTGGACTGACGCCGACGGGTGTCACTCCGACTGGTCACTTGGTCTGGTACTGTTTACGCGCTTAGCTTGTCGCTTGTCGACTGCGAGTGCTTGAGACGCAGTGTAAGCCGTCAGTGGACGCTTCTGGTTTCTGCTCCAGTGGTTGTCCTTCCCTGTTGCTTGGATTAGTTGCAGCTCATTCTAATTGGTAGTTTTAGCTTCAATCGCTTGCATTTAATTAGTAGCGGCATGTGTTAGCTGTTATACTTGCTTAGATAGAGTTTACAGCTTTCTTGTGATTAGATATTCATGCCATTGCCTGTGTATTTATTTAAATGCATGCTTTAAATTGCGGTTATTTATGCATGTTCGCTTGTTTAGTGCGAGGTAGGGATCCGCGTGACCCCTACTGAGTCTGGCTGTGACTCACCCTTCTCCTTTCAGGTGAGCCGCGCCCGACATCTCCCGAAGTTTAGCGTGCTGTTTCGGGACCGTTCCTTAGCTGCCAGCTGAGCACGAGCTGCCTTTTTGAGGCTTGTGTTGTGCTTTTGCCGGGGTATGCCCCGCGTAGTTGTACCTTGAGGACTGGTGTTTGTGACTCTGGACTAGTTATATATATATCACTCTGGTTATTTTAAACTGCTTCCGCACTTGTGTTTAAATCTTAAATACTTATTTGTATTGCGCGCCCCAATTCGCAATTAATTATGCATATTCCTCAGCTAACCCCCCACTAACCCTTCAGGGGCCTCATCAGCCTCTTGGGTGGCCTCCCCAGTTCTTGGTGTCGGTATACCGATGTTATCGGTATATCGGTATCCTGAACTCTGGGTCGTCACAATACCTGTGAAGCTTGAGGCCAATGTACAGACTTGGAGTGCCAAGGCCGTTGTATAGACTTGGCGTGCCGAAGCCATTGTATAGACTTGGCGAATGGCTTGAAACACAAGGACGCTGCTCGCTGTACCGACTTGAGGTTTCAACAGTATGATGTACACACTAGAAAGGCTTTGAAGGCAATGTTTCGACTTTAAAAACCAAAGGCAGTGTATAGACTTGAATCGCTTGAAGCGATGTATAGACTTGCCAAGGTGAGACACTGTACAGACTTTGTCAAGTGACAGACTGTACAGACTTCAGAAGATGAAGACTCTGTATCGACTTGAAGACCAATGAGCCAATGTATAGACTTGCCTTAACAATGACTGAGTAGACTTTGAAACAGAAGTCAGGCAAACGATGTGTAGACTTGGCCATAAAACGTAGGGAAAGATATGAGTGTATGGACTTGGCCAAACGTAGGGAAAGGTGAGGAGTGAATAGACTTGGCTTTTGAGATGTGGCTGTACAGACTTTGTGTGAAAGCTTGAACATGCTTTGGCTGTACAGACTTGTTAGTTCCACTGTGGATATATGGACTTGATGATCCACTGTGGATGTACAGACTTGATGATAAGACACCAATGTACAGACTTGCAAAAGCGAAGCCAATGTACAGACTTGATCATCCAAACACAGAACAATCGATGAAGACTTGAACACTGTACAGACTTCTCGAAGTGATGCTTGATCAAAGAGACAATGTTTATACTTGGCCACCAATGTATAGACTTCAACACAAGATTAACACGAAGACATAAACACGACTCGAATACAAGGACGACACGAGCTGAAAACAACTCGAAGATGAAAACAGAAAATGACACGAAGTGTAACCACAAAGCAAGAAAGACACGGGGTCTTAGAAGAAACAACATGAATATAGAAGACTTGAAGACATAAACAGAAAACGACACGAGGTGGCACAGAAATCAGCACGAGGTGCTGCAGTGTTCAGCATGCGATGGAACAAACAACGACACCGATGTACAGACTTTATGAGAAGGCAACTGAACACTGTACACACTTCCAATGTACAGACTTTAAGACTTAATGAGCAACAAAAAGGACAAAGCAGCATGGCGTCAACCCAGCTGTTCCACTGCGTCAACGCACTGCATGAACCATTAGCCACTACGTTAACCCAATCTAGCCATATACATTGAATTAGCTATTGAAGCAACCAATCAAATACTTAAGCCTTCAAACAGTCATCTAGATTAATTAGCACACCTCAGTGTGACTCATGGTGTGTCAGCCATCATTAAAATCACACAGGGGCACAACATGACGTCATAACCCTTCATATCTAGGCATATCAGGTCAGTAGGTAAATTGCTTCTCTTAATCATCACTTCACAGTTTGGATAGTGATAAGTGATATCAGACTCATTCCTAAGAGGTGTAGATATGACCAAATCTAACAGTTCATGTTTCTTAGAAAATGAAGCAGTGGAAACGAATGAATGAGTTGCTCCGGTATCGAATAAAACTTGAGCAGTTTTTGAACAAATAGTGAGAGTACCTTCCACAATTCCGCCTTCAGTGGTTTCTGTCTCTCGGAGAGCTTGCAGACAGCCTTGTTTCTTTACCGGACACTTCTCGTCTTTGGTGTCTTGTTCCTTCATCAGTGGGCAGTCTGGGATTCGATGCTCTCGGCTCCCGCATCGAAGACAAGCTCCTAACTTCCTCCAGCATTCCTCGGTCTTTTGGCCAGCTTTATCACAATACTTGCAAATTTCCTTTGATGGTGTGGTGGTGGAGAATGGTCTGTCATTCTTCTGGAATTTCTTTACCTTGGAGGGCTCCCCTCCCATGAAGAACCGCTTCTTGTTGAATGATTGTTTGAATTTTCCTGGGCTTGTGACGGGTTCCTTCTTGTCTCTTCCTCAGATTCTCTCAGATAATTCGGTGGCGTCTTCCAGCAGTTGAGCACGCTGAACCATCTCCGAATAGACTTGGATGTCCATCGGGGCAAGTTGTGTGATATAATGGGGCCGAAGCCCGTTGAGGAATCTTCTCACCTTCATCTTTTCCGTACACACCAAGTGGGGTGCATACCTAGATAATCTGGATAATTGGGCCTCATACTCGGCCACTTTCAAGCCCCGTTGTTTTAGAACGGCGAATTCTGTGGCATTCTTTTCCTGGATATGATCGGAGAAGTACTTGTTGTTGAAATGCTCCGTGAATTCATCCCATGTGACATGGTATTCTGGCAGTGTTGCTTCTATGGATTCCCACTAGCATCGAGTGTCCCGCTCTAGTTGGAATACGGCCAGTAAAACCTCCTCTTCGTCCGCGCATTGCATCACACAGAAGATTCGTTCCATCTCCTTTAGCCAATTCTCGGCATCCTCGGGGTCGGACGAACCCGTGAACCTCGATGGGTTCATGTTACGGAAACTTCGGTGGAGATCTCTCGCTCCACGGTTTGCTCCACCTTGGGCCACTTGCTGTAGTGCCTGTGTGAGGCCTTGCACGGTGCGCTGCATCTCGCGCCATTGTGCTCTTTCCGCAGCCATGATCCTACAAAAAATTTTAAGGATAATAAAGATCGGGTTTACTTATGGGGTCAAAAGTCATTATAGCACTTAACTCATGGCTCTAACCATCTCACCATGTAAGGTACAAACTATCCTTGGACTCAAGTTTTTACCTATATTTCAATTTCTAACCTTTTATTTCTTCTACTTCCCTAGGTTTGAAAACCTAGGCTCTGATACCACGAATACTGTCACGTCCCGAGCGCGGAAGATACTCGGATGCGTGACGCGTCTATATAGATCGTGTCATTAGAGCGATAAGAATTTTTAACATACATAATTACAGAGTGCGTAAATGACTAATAAATCTAATAAATTCCAATAGTCCAAGTGATGATTATTTGATTACTCAAAGGAATTAAAGATAGTCCATTAAAATTTCCAGATTTAGAAAGCCAAACATTAGGCTACACGACTTAACACAAAGTTTATACCACTAACTAACATAACTGGGAATACAAGGTAGACTCAAATAAATTCAAAGACACGGCTAGCTAATGATAGATGGTTGGCGTTCTAGCACTCTTCACTCGGCCTCAATCCCATTCTTGTCGCTATCCGATTCACCTGAAAATGTTTGGAAGCAACTGGATGAGCGAATCGCTCAGTAAGAATTACATCTCAAATTCGAGCAATCTTTACGTGGATTACAATTTGCATGTATTATCAGTATGGCTATGCATGACGTACGTACAAAAGAATCAAGTATATAGGTAAATCTAGACATGATGAACAATAAAAGATCAAGAACTGTATAAAGAGAGTATATTAAGATTTCAAGTAGTTGACAAGCAGTATTTCAAGAATTTATTGTTGTAAATGCCACTCCGGGGCAAGCAATGATTCATGTACGATTACGAATTTAAGTGCGAGAATGAACTCATGTATAAGTATATCTCAGGAACGAGTAAGTAAAAATTTAATTCAAGTAAGTAAAGTTGAGTACGTATCAGTAGAATTGGCTATTTCAATTAAGCAAGTATTTCGCCCTTTCTCGGGCCACAAGTCAAGTATTGCCCGTTCCGGGCCACGCAAGTCAAGTCAAGTGAGTAAAGAGAGAGTAGGGTGGAGTGTCTCAAGTCAAGCAAGTACTCTGGTGCAATGCTAAACACCGTGGTCAATAAACTCCCATGGGCACAAGTACCTTCGGGTGCTCCTCCCAGGACCAGACCGGGCCCTATATGCATAGCATTTCATGTATTACTTTTGACATCCACTCTCATTTTATAGCCAATATAGAGTTTCAAGGGTTGCCATAGTAGGATATACAAGGTAGATTTTTAAGGAATGGAATTCAAGGACTCATAATATGCAAGAAAATGACTTAGGGTTACGTCGGTACAAACCACGATAGAAATGAGGGAAAAGTATCAATTTATATACTTTTTCCTAAACCAAAAACTCTAGATAACTCTATAGTAAGGTTAAACAAAAGTTAGAACATCCCATAAGGGCCATTATGCAATTATGCCAGTTAACTATTTAAAATACTATTCAATTACTATTTAGATTACTATTCATTACTATTCACTTACTATTCATTTACACTATTCACCCAAATAACGCCCTTCACTAAGTCGTCATTTTTGTGAATGATGACTTTTAATTAGTCGTCATTTCTAAATTTATATATATATTAATCGTTTCGTATATTAATCATCCATGTGGAAAAATTAATAAATGTGAATCATGATACCTAATCTAATGCATGAGCATACCGTTAGATTCCTTATATTTTTTTCTACCTATCTACGTGTCTATATCAAAAATTTCTTTTATTTGAAAAAGTGATACTATTCATTGAAATAGTGACTTTTATACACTATTCATACCGTAAAAATTTCTCAAAAATAGAAAGTAAGGATATGGACAGGTAGAGGACATTCTCGGGAGTCCAGAATCATGCTCATGCGAAATTGTTGGGTTTCACTATTTAATAAATTAGGGTGATTTACGCCGGGAAGGTACATTTCGTGACTCAAAATACTATTCAAACACTATTCATTTTTAATACTTTCAGTAAATCAGGAATTGAGTACATGGTTAAATAGAGAAAAATATGAGGGTTCCAGAACCATGTTCATGCATGAGTTTCGTGATTAGGTTAAAAGGTTATAATTATCTGAACATGGTGGCTCGGCATTATGAGTCACAGTTTACTATTTAAACACTATTCATTTTTAATTCTTTTAGTAAATCAAGAATCGAGGACATGGACAGGTAGAGAAAAATCTCATAATCACATAAATATGTTCAGTCAAAATTTTCATGGTCCAGTTTATTAGTTATAGGTTTTTGAATGTTTTGATTTACTGGTTTCTAAAAATTCCAAGAAATTAAATTGACGACATGGGTCATGTCTTCAATTAATTGACGATTGTTTGAACATTCTTCAATTTGGTAATCGACGCCCTGGTCAGGGGCGTCATTTACAAAACTGTTTCACTATTCATACACTATTCATGTACTATTCATCCGTGTGAAAATATTCTGAATCAGGAAGTAATGATACGAATATGTTGAGAAAAATGTCATGATTCCAGAAACATGTTCATGCAAAATTTTAGTGCTTTAGTTTGATAGTTATGGATTTTTGAATGTGTTGAATTATCAATTACTCAAAATTCTAGGAAATTAAATTGACGACATGGGTCATGTCTTCAATTAATTGACGACAGTTTGAACAGTCTTTAATTTGGTAATTGACGCCCTGGTCAGGGGCGTTATTTACATTACTAGTAACTATTCATGCACTATTCATCCGTGTGAAAATATTCTGAATCAGGAAGTAATGATACGAATATGTAGAGAAAAATGTCAGGATTCCAGAAACATGGCAAAAATTTCGTGCTTTAGTTTGATAGTTATAGATTTTTGAATGTGTTGAATTATCAATTACTTAAAATTCCAGGAAATTTAATTGACGACATGGGTCATGTCTTCAATTAATTGACGACTGTTTGAACAGTCTTCAATTTGGTAATTGACGCCCTGGTTAGGGGCGTCATTTACAGAATTCCAGAAATTAAAATGACGACACTGAATGTGTCTTCATTTAAATGACGACTGCATGCACAGTCTTCAATTTCTAAATTGGCGCCCTTGACAGGGGCGTCATTTACATAAGGGCTGGGGCCCTCCGAGTTCTTAAACATGAACGTATTAGTGTAACAGATGCTATAAAGGTCTTAAAATATGGTTATTAATACTGTAAAACTAATATGCTCAAAAACTCATGAAAACTCATGAAATCATGCTTAACAGACTATGTTAAACTCATAAAGATCATGATAATATGTAACATGCTATTAAAATAACCTGATATATACATGATTATTGCTTGATTACAGTAAAGCTAGGTGGTAGATAGCATGGTTGACTAGTTAATCGAACTCTAAGCATGCATCAGTTAACCTATTTAGCTACTGGTTAGGCAAGGATTTGAGAACACCTACCTTTTGACGTGTGATACGAGGTTCAGAGCTGCAGCAGGATCGCAGCAGGATGTAGCCTCGGGAGGAAGACGCTCCAGCAGCACAGCAGTAGCCTCTGACAGTGCTACGGATGGGATTAGTTATAAGGAATGATAAGGCATTGGTTAATGCCTTGTGGGTCATGTTGCGTGGGCATTATTTTTGCCAGCTCGATTGGGTTGCTCGTGTCTCAATCTTCTAGAATCACGTGTTTAAATGACGCCCTTGTAAAGGGTCGTTCATTTAACAAATGACACCTTGCATGAGGGCGTCATTTATTTGGGTAGCATTATTGTGGCATTATTAATGAGAATGACGCACTTCAAGAGGGCGTCATTTATTACACTTCTGCCCCACTCACGTGACATACATATATAAATATACATATTTATATTAATATTTTATGCTATTCAAATTGACGCCTTTATGCATGTCTTCAATTCTTTAAATCACGTCCATGCAAGGGGTGTTCAATTTGGAAATGGACGCCCTAGTTAGGGGCGTCAATTCTTTTGGTGGTGGGAAGGAATCCACTACGTACTCCCCATGGCCCATGTGTTTAAAGGTGTTTTGTACATTTATATAATAACCCTTTCATGGTTTATTTCTTTGTATAAGACCCCCCAAGTAAGATTCTTTACCCATGTGCATAAAGTTGGAATGCACATTTGTATTCTAGTCCTCCTATAATTTAATTCTTTAAACAAAACCTAGAATTCTATTAAGAAGAGTAGGTTACGTATACATAAGATGAGGATTTGTAATTTTATATGCTACCCCCCTAAGGTTTTGGCACTTTACATAAAGCCCTCATGATTCTTTATGTTATAAAGTAGGGTTGGCTTGTATATTTTCATTATAGTCCTTGTGAGGTTGGGTTCTTTTTGTAAGGCCTTTATATATGATTTCTTTTAAGAAGGAGTTTTGAATTTACGCAAAGGTATTTATCGGGGGTGCTACACCCTCCCCCACTCAAAAGAATTTGGTCCCCAAATTTAACTGCATTATACGGGAATAGGAAAGGTGCAGAGTACTTACAATTAGAATAACTCTGGAAATCTTCTTTTCATAGATTCTTTAGTTTCCCATGTAGCTTCTTGTTCTAAACATCGATTCCATTGGATTTTCACCATAAGGATCGCCTTGTTCCTTAGAACTCGAACTTCTCGGTCGAGGATCTTCAGTGGCTTCTGCTCGTAGGTAAGGTCCTTCTGTACCATTAAATCATTGTGGTCAATGACATGGAAGGGATCGTGCACGTATTTCTTCAGCATAGAAACATGAAATACGTTGTGCACTTCTGACAGTTGTGTACGTAGGGTGATGCGATAAGCCACCTCGCCTACTCTTTCCAGTACGTCGAATGGACCAATAAACCTTGGTGTTAGTTTGCCTTTAACACCAAATCTTCTAATGTCTCGGCCGGGAGATACCTTGGGAAAATATGATCTCCGACTTGAAATTCCAGGTCTCGCCTTCTGTTATCGGCATAAGATTTCTGCCTGGACTGTGCTATCATTAACCTTTCTCTAAGGAGTTGTATCTTCTCGGTAGAATCTCGCACCATGTCGGGGCCTAAAATTTATTTTTCACTAACTTCATCCCAGCATATACGAGATCGACAACTCCTGCCATATAATGCTTCAAAAGGTGCCATTTGTATACTATCTTGATAGCTGTTGTTATATGCAAATTCGGCTAGTGGTAAGTGGTCATGCCAACTTCCGCCGAAGTCTATAATGCATGCTCTCAACATATCCTCCACAACTTGATTAGTCCTCTCAGTCTATCCATCTGTCTGAGGAAGGAAAGCAGTGCTGTAGTTGAGTTTCATCCCCAGATAGTGCTGTAGACTCTTCCAGAAATGAGAGGTGAAGCGCGGGTCTCGATCAGATACTATCGAGACGGGAACTCCATGCAATCTAACCATCTTTTTAATATACAGGGCAACAAGTACATCGACTGACCATCGACTTTTGATGGGTAAGAAATGGGCCGATTTAGTTAGCCGATCGATAATTACACAAATTCCATCATAACCGCCCCTAGACTTGGGCAAACCCATGATAAAGTCCATGCCAATGTCTTCCCACTTCCACTTGGGAATATCCAGCGGATGTAGCTTTCCGACCGATTTTTGATGTTTCGCCTTCACTCATTGGCATGTGAGGCAACGAGATACAAAGTCTGCTACCTCCCTTTTCATGTTAGGCCGCCAGAAAGTTCTTTTCAAGTCTTGTTACATCTTAGTGGCTCCAGGGTGGATCGTGTACCTGAATCTATGAGCTTCTTCAAGAATATTCTTCTTCAATTCGGGAAAGTCGGGCACACATGTCCGTTCATGAAATAGCAATCTGCCATCATGTGCCAGGTTGAAATCAAGTCTCTCGTCCAGCTTGCTCTTTACCTCTACTAGTGCGGGATCTTCTTCCTGTAGCTTCTTGATTTCAGGTAGCAACTCTGGATGTAGGCTCATATGAGATAGAATAATACACATGTTCTTCTCATTTGTGTTGATATCAAGCTCAGAGAATTTCTTCAGTAGCTTCCATTCTTGTATCATACATTTGGCTAATATTGTTCTCGATTTTCGACTAAGGGCATCAGCTACGGAATTACCCTTACCATGATGGCACTGTATAGTGAAGTTGAAATCCTTGAGATACTCGAGCCAACGCCTTTGCCGCATGTTCAGCTCCTTTTGGGAGAATAAGTACTTGAGGCTTTTATGATCGGAGTACACATTGAATTATTCTCCGTAAAGATAGTGCCTCCAGATCTTCAAGGCAAATACTACCGCGGCCAGTTCTAAGTCATGAACCGGGTAGTTCTCTTCATGTCTCTTCAACTGTCGGGAAGAGTATACAATGACTCTTCCATTCTGCATCAATACACATCCGAGGCCAATACCCGAAGCATCGGTATATTCCTCGTATTTTTCTCCTTCAATTGGTAATGATAAGACTGGGGCAGTGGTCAAGATATCCTTTAAAGTTTGGAAACTCTTTTCACAGTCTTCATTCCACTCATAAGGCACTTCCTTGCGGGTTAACCTGGTCAGAGGAACAGCAATCTTGGAGAAGTCCTTGATAAAACGCCGGTAGTAACCCACTAGACCCAAGAAGCTTCGAATTTCCGTTGCATTTGTGGGTCGTTCCCAATTCTTCACGACTTTGACTTTTGATGGGTCAACAGCAATTCCGTTCTTCGAAATGATATGACCTAAGAAGGATACCTCCTCGAGCCAGAACTCGCATTTGCTGAATTTGGCATATAGCTTTTTTTCCCTTAATATCTGCAATGCCTTCTTGAGGTGATCTTCATGATCCTCTTCATTCTTTGAATAGATCAGAATATCATCAATAAAGACCACAATAAGTTGGTCTAAATAGGGCCTGAATATGCTATTCATTAACTGCATAAAAGTTGCGGGTGCATTTGTTAGTCCGAAAGGCATAACAGTAAATTTGTAATGCCCATACCTACTTCGAAATGCAGTTTTATGAATGTCTTCTTCTTTGATCTTCAATTGGTGGTAACCAGAACGAAGATCAATCTTGTAGAAATATAAAGCTCCAAATAGTTGATCGAACAGCTCATCAATCCTTGGCAGTGGATACTTGTTCTTGATTGTAAGGTTATTTAGCTGTCGAT
Source organism: Amorphophallus konjac (assembly GCA_022559845.1). Taxonomy (NCBI): domain Eukaryota; kingdom Viridiplantae; phylum Streptophyta; class Magnoliopsida; order Alismatales; family Araceae; genus Amorphophallus; species Amorphophallus konjac. The sequence continues at coordinate 214,072,175 of CM040118.1, forward strand.
AATCTATGCATAATCTCATCGATCCGTCCTTCTTTTTTACGAATAGCACGGGTGCTCCCCATGGAGAAGTACTCGGCCTGATGAAACCCTTGTTCAATAACTTCATTAGCTGCTCCTTTAGTTCCTTCAGCTCAGCAGGGGACATTCTGTACGGTGCCTTGGAAACAGGACCAGCACCGGGGACAAGGTCGATTGTAAACGACACTTCCCTTTCCGGGGTAAGCCGGGCAATTCTTCTGGAAAGACATCGGGAAAATCCCAAATTACATGGATGTCTTCAAGTTTAATCTCCTTGGCTTTCGTGGCAGTCACAAAAGCTATGAAAGCCATACATCCCTTATTCATAAGTTTACTATCTCAGAGTGCTGATATAAGAAGTGATTTACTCCGAGGGCTATTGTAAACTAGCTCTGGGAAATCTACGAAAGTTACATTGCCATGCCGGCAATCTACAGTTGCTTGGTATGTGGATAGCCAGTCGACACCTAGTATGACGTCATAACCCTTCATATCTAGGCATATCAGGTCAGTAGGTAAATTGCTTCCCTTAATCATCACTTCACAGTTTGGATAGTGATAAGTGATATCAGACTCATTACCAAGAGGTGTAGATATGACCAAATCTAACAGTTCATGTTTCTTAGAAAATGAAGCAGCAAAGTTCTTGGAAACGAATGAATGAGTTCCTCCGGTATCGAATAAAACTTGAGCAGTTTTTGAACAAATAGTAAGAGTACCTTCCACAATTCCGCCTTCAGTGGTTTCCGTCTCTCGGAGAGCTTGCAGACGGCCTTGTTTCTTTACCGGACGCTTCTCGTCTTTGGTGTCTTGTTCCTTCATCAGTGGGCAGTCTGGGATTCGATGCTCTCGGCTCCCGCATCGAAGACAAGCTCCTAACTTCCTCCAGCATTCCTCGGTCTTAGGGCCAGCTTTATCACAATACTTGCAAATTTCCTTTGATGGTGTGGTGGTGGAGAATGGCCTGTCATTCTTCTGGAATTTCTTTACCTTGGAGGGCTCCCCTCCCATGAAGAACCGCTTCTTGTTGAAGGATTGTTTGAATTTTCCTGGGCTTGTGACGAGTTCCTTCTTGTCTCTTCCTCGGATTCTCTCAGATAATTCAGTGGCGTCTTCCAGCGGTTGAGCACGCCGAACCATCTCTGAATAGACATGGATGTCCATCGGGGAAAGTTGTGTGATATAATGGGGCCGAAGCCCGTTGAGGAATCTTCTCGCCTTCATCTTTTCCGTACACACCAAGTGGGGTGCATACCTAGATAATCTGGAAAATTGGGCCTCATACTCGGCCACTTTCAAGCCCCGTTGTTTTAGAATGGCGAATTCCGTGGCATTCTTTTCCTGGATATGATCGGAGAAGTACTTGTTGTTGAAATACTCCGTGAATTCATCCCATGTGACATGGTATTCTGGCAGTGTTGCTTCTATGGATTCCCACCAGCATCGAGCATCCCGATCTAGTTAGAATACGGTCAGTAAAACCTTCTCTTTGTCCGTGCATTGCATCAGACGGAAGATTCGTTCCATCTCCTTTAGCCAATTCTCGGCATCATCGGGGTCGGACGAACCCGTGAACCTCGGTGGGTTCATGTTACGGAAACTTATGTGGAGATCTCCCGCTCCACGGTTTGCTCCACCTTGGGCCACTTGCTGTAGTGCCTGTGTGAGGCCTTGCACGGTGCGCTGCATCTCGCACCATTGTGCTCTTTCCGCAGCCATGATCCTACAAAAAAGTTTAAGGATAATAAAGATCAGGTTTACTTATGGGGTCAAAAGTCATTATAGCACCTAACCTATGGCTCTATTTATCTCACCAGGTAAGGTACAAACTATCCTTGGACTCAAGTTTTTACCTATATTTCAATTTCTAACCTTTTATTTCTTCTAGTTCCCAAGGTTTGAAAACCTAGGCTCTGATACCACGAAGACTGTCACGTCCCGAGCGCGGAAGATACTCGGATGCGTGACGCGTCTATATAGATCGTGTCATTAGAGCGATAAGAATTTTTAACATACATAATTACGGAGTGCGCAAATGACTAATAAATCTAATAAATTCCAATAGTCCAAGTGATAATTATTTGATTACTCAAAGGAATTAAAGATAGTCCATGAAAATTTCCAGATTTAGAAAGCCAAACATTAGGCTACACGACTTAACACAAAGTTTATACCACTAACTGACATAACTGGGAATACAAGGTAGACTCAAATAAATTCAAAGACACGGCTAGCTAATGATAGATGGTTGGCGTTCTAGCACTCTTCACTCGGCCTCAATCTCATTCTTGTCGCTATCCGATTCACCTGGAAATGTTTGGAAGCAACTGGATGAGCGAATCGCTCTGTAGGAATTACATCTCAAATTCGAGCAATCTTTACGTGGATTACAATTTGCATGTATTATCAGTATGGCTATGCATGACGTACGTACAAAAGAATGAGGTATACATGTAAATCTTGACATGATGAACAATAAGAGATCAAGAACTGTATAAAGAGAGTATATCAAGATTTCAAGTAGTTGACAAGCAGTATTTCAAGAATTTATAGATGTAAATGTCACTCCGGGGCAAGCAAGGATTCATATACGATTACGAATTTAAGTGCGAGAATAAACTCATGTATAAGTATATCTCAGAAACGAGCAAGTAAAAATTTAATTCAAACAAGTAAAGTTGAGTACGTATCAGTAGAATTGGCTATTTTAATTAAGCAAGTATTTCGCCCTTTCTCGGGCCACAAGTCAAGTATTGCCCGTTCCGGGCCACGCAAGTCAAGTCAAGTGAGTAAAGAGAGAGTAGGGTGGAGTGTCTCAAGTCAAGCAAGTACTCTGGTGCAATACTAAACACCGTGGTCAATAAACTCTCATGGGCACAAGTACCTTCGGGTGCTCCTCCCAGGACCAGACCGGGCCCTATATGCACAGCATTTCATATATTACTTTTGACATCCACTCTCATTTTATAGCCAATATAGAGTTTCAAGGGTTGCCTTAGTAGGATATACAAGGTAGATTTTTAAGGAATGGAATTCAAGGACTCATAATATGCAAGAAAATGACTTAGGGTTGCGTCGATACAAACCACGATAGAAATGAGGGAAAAAGTATCAATTTATATACTTTTTCCTAAACCAAAAACTCTAGATAACTCTATAGTAAGGTTAAACAAATGTTAGAACATCCCATAAGGGCCATTATGCAATTATGCCAGTTTACTATTTAAGAATACTATTTAATTACTATTCATTACTATTCACTTACTATTCATTTACACTATTCACCCAAATAACGCCCTTCACTAAGTCGTCATTTTTGTGAATGATGACTTTTAAACGGTCGTCATTTCTAAGTTTATATATATATTAATCGTTTAGCATATTAATCATCCATGTAGAAAAATTAATAAATGTGAATCATGATACCTAATCTAATGCATGAGCATACCGTTAGATTCCTTATATTTTTCTCTACCTATCTACGTGTCTATATCAAAAAATTCTTTTATTTGAAAAAGTGATACTATTCATTGAAATAGTGACTTTTATATACTATTCATACCGTAAAAATTTCTCAAAAAATAGAAAGTAAGGATTGGACAGGTAGAGGACATTCTCGGGAGTTCATAATCATGCTCATGCGAAATTATTAGGTTTCACTATTCAATAAATTAAGGTGATTTAAGCCGGGAAGGTACATTCCGTGACTCAAAATACTATTCAAACACTATTCATTTTTAATACTTTCAGTAAATCAGGAATTGAGTACATGGTTAAATAGAGAAAAATATGAGGGTTCCATAACCATGTTCATGTAGGAGTTTCGTGATTAGGTTAAAAGGTTATAATTTTCTGAACATGGTGGCTCGGCATTATGAGTCATGGTTTACTATTTAAACATTATTCATTTTTAATTCTTTTAGTAAATCAAGAATCGAGGACATGGACAGGTAGAGAAAATCTCAGAATCACAGAAATATGTTCAGTCAAAATTTTCATGGTCCGATTTATTAGTTATATGTTTTTGAATGTTTTGATTTATTGGTTTCTAAAAATTCCAGGAAATTAAATTGACGACATGGGTCATGTCTTCAATTAATTGACGACTGTTTGAACAGTCTTCAATTTGGTAATTGACGCCCTGGCCAGGGGCGTCATTTACAAAAACTGTTTCACTATTCATACACTATTCATGTACTATTCATCCGAATCAGGAAGTAATGATACGAATATGTTGAGAAAAATGTCAGGATTCCAGAAACATATTCATGCAAAAATTTAGTGCTTTAGTTTGATAGTTGTGGATTTTTGAATGTGTTGAATTATCAATTACTTAAAATTCCAGAAAATTAAATTGACGACATGGGTCATGTCTTCAATTAATTGACTACTGTTTGAACAGTCTTTAATTTGGTAATTAACGCCCTGGTCAGGGGCGTCATTTACATATACTAGTAACTATTCATGCACTATTCATGTACTATTCATCCGTGTGAAAATGTTCTGAATCAGGAAGTAATGATACGAATATGTTGAGAAAAATGTCAAGATTCCAGAAACATGTTCATGCAAAAATTTCATACTTTTATTTGATAGTTATGGATTTTTGAATGTGTTGAATTATCAATTACTCAAAAATCCAGGAAATTAAATTGACGACATGGATCATGTCTTCAATTAATTGACGACTGTTTGAACAGTTTTCAATTTGGTAATTGTCGTCCTGGTTAGGGACGTCATTTACATAATTCCAAAAATTAAAATGACGACACTGGAGGTGCCTTCATTTAAATGAGGATTGCATGCGCAGTCTTCAATTTCTAAATTGGCGCCCTTGACAGGGGCGTCATTTACATTAGGGCTAGGGCCCTCCGAGTTCTTAAACATGAACGTATTAGTGTAACATATGCTATATATTAATGTCTTAAAATATGGTTATTAATACTGTAAAACTAATATGCTCAAAAACTCATGAAAACTCATGAAATCATGCTTAACAGACTATGTTAAACTCATAAAGATCATGATAATATGTAATATGCTATTAAAATAACCTGATATATACGTGATTATTGCTTGATTACAGTAAAGCTAGATGGTAGATAGCATGGTTGACTAGCTAATCGAACTCTAAGCATGCATCAGTTAACCTATTTAGCTACTGGTTAGGCAAGGATTTGAGAACACCTACCTTTTGACGTGTGATACGAGGTTCAGAGCTGCAGTAGGATCGCAGCCTCGGGAGGAAGACGCTCCTGTAGCACAGCCGTAGCCTCTGACAGTGCTACGGATGGGATTAGTTATAGGGAATGATAAGGCATTGGTTAATGCCTTATGGGTCATGCTGAGTGGGTATTGTTTTTGCCAGCTCGAATGGGTTGCTCGTGTCTCAATCTTCTAGAATCACGTGTTTAAATGACGCCCTTGTAAAGGGTCGTTCATTTAATAAATGACACCTTGCATGAGGGCGTCATTTATTTGGGTAGCATTATTGTGGCATTATTAATGAGAATGACGCCCTTCAAGAGGGCATCATTTGTTAGACACTTCTGCCCCACTCACGTGACATACATATATAAATATACATATTTATATTAATATTTTATGCTATTCAAATTGACGCCTTTATGCATGTCTTCAATTCTTTAAATGACGTCCATGCAAGGGGTCTTCAATTTGGAAATGGATCATGGCCCGTGTGTTTAAAGGTGTTTTGTACATTTATATATTAACCCTTTCATGGTTTATTTCTTTGTACAAGACCTCCCAAGTAAGATTCTTTACCCATGTGCATAAAGTTGGAATGCACATTTGTATTCTAGTCCTCCCATAATTTAATTCTTTAAACAAAACCTAGAATTCTATTAAGAAGAGTAGGTTACGTATACATAAGATGAGGATTTGTAATTTTATATGCTACCCCCCTAAGGTTTTGGCTCTTTACACAAATCCCTCATGATTCTTTATGTTATAAAGTAGGGTTGGCTTGTATATTTTCATTATAGTTCTTGTGAGGTTTGGTTCTTTATGTAAGGCCTTCATATATGATTTCTTTTAAGAAGGAGTTTTGAATTTATGCAAAGGTATTTATCGGGGGTGCTACACCCTCCCCCACTTAAAAGAATTTGGTCCCCAAATTCAGCTGCATTATACGGGAATAGGAAAGGTGCAGAGTACTAACTCTGGAAATCTTCTTTTCATAGATTCTTCAGTTTCCCATGTAGCTTCTTGTTCTAAACATCGATTCCATTGGATTTTCACCATAAGGATCGTCTTGTTCCTTAGAACTCGAAGTTCTCGGTCGAGGATCTTCAGTGGCTTCTGCTCGTAGGTAAGGTCCTTCTGTACCACTAAATAATTGTGGTCAATGACATAGAAGGGATCGTGCACGTATTTCTTCAGCATAGAAATATGAAATACGTTGTGCACTTCTGACAGTTGTGGAGGTAGGGTGATGCGATAAGCCACCTCGCCTACTCTTTCCAGTACGTCGAATGGACCAATAAACCTTGGTGTTAGTTTGCCTTTAACACCGAATCTTCTAATGCCTCGGCAGGGAGATACCTTGAGGAAAACATGATCTCCGACTTGAAATTCCAGGTCTCGCCTTCTGTTATCGGCATAAGATTTCTGCCTGGACTGTGCTATCATTAACCTTTCTCTAAGGAGTTGTATCTTCTCGGTAGAATCTCGCACCACGTCGGGGCCTAAAATTTATTTTTCACCAACTTCATCCCAGCATATAGGAGATCGGCAACTCCTGCCATATAATGCTTCAAATGGTGCCATTTGTATACTGGCTTGATAGCTGTTGTTATATGCAAATTCATCTAGTGGTAAGTGGTCATGCCAACTTCCGCCGAAGTCTATAATGCATGCTCTCAACATATCTTCCACAACTTGATTAGTCCTCTCGGTCTGTCCATCTGTCTGAGGATGGAAAGCAGTGCTGTAGTTGAGTTTCATCCCCAGAGAGTGCTGTAGACTCTTCCAGAAATGAGAGGTGAAGCGCGGGTCTCGATCAGATACTATCGATACGGGAACTCCTTGCAATCTAACCATCTCCTTAATATACAGGGCAACAAGTACGTCGACTGACCATCGGCTTTTGATGGGTAAGAAATGGGCCGATTTAGTTAGCCGATCAATAATTACCTAAATTCCATCATAACCGCCCCTAGAATTGGGCAAACCCATGATAAAGTCCATGCCAATGTCTTCCCACTTCCACTTGGGAATATCTAGCGGATGTAGCTTTTCGACTGCTTTTTGATGTTCCGCCTTCACTCGTTGGCATGTGAGGCAACGAGATACAAAGTCTGCTACCTCCCTTTTCATGTTAGGCCACCAAAAAGTTCTTTTCAAGTCTTGGTACATCTTAGTGGCTCCAGGGTGGATCGTGTACCTCGATCTATGAGCTTCTTTAAGAATCTTCTTCTTCAATTCGGGACAGTCGGGCACACATGTCCGTTCATGAAATAGCAATCTGCCATCAGGTGCCAGGTTGAAATCAAGTCTCTTGTCCAGCTTGCTCTTTACCTCGACTAGTGCGGGATCTTTTTCCTGTAGCTTCTTGATTTCAGGTAGCAAATCTGGATGTAGGCTCATATGAGATAGAATAATACACATGTTCTTCTCATTTGTGCTGATATCAAGCTCAGAGAATTTCTCCAGCAGCTTCCATTCTTGTATCATACAGTTGGCTAATATTGTTCTTAGTTTTTGACTAAGGGCATCAGCTACGGAATTACCCTTACCAGGATGGTACTGTATAGTGAAGTTGAAATCCTTGAGATACTCGAGCCAACGCCTTTGCCGCATGTTCAGCTCCTTTTGGGAGAATAAGTACTTGAGGCTTTTATGATCGGAGTACACATTGAATTATTCTTCGTAAAGATAGTGTCTCCAGATCTTCAAGGCAAATACTACCGCGGCCAGTTCTAAGTCATAAACCGGGTAGTTCTCTTCATGTTTCTTCAACTGTCGGGAAGAGTATGCAATGACTCTTCCATTCTGCATCAATACACATCCGAGGCCAATACCCGAAGCATCGGTATATACCTCGTATTTTTCTCCTTCAATTGGTAATGATAAGACTGGGGCAGTGGTCAAGAGATCCTGTAAAGTTTGGAAACTATTTTCACAGTCTTCATTCCGCTCATAAGGCACTTCCTTGCGGGTTAACCTGGTCAGAGGAACAGCAATCTTGGAGAAGTCCTTGATAAAACACCGGTAGTAACCAGCTAGACCCAAGAAGCTTCGAATTTTCATTACATTTGTGGGTCGTTCCCAGTTCTTCACGGCTTCAACCTTTGATGGGTCAACAGTAATTCCGTTCTTCGAAATGATATGGCCTAAGAAGGATACTTCCTCGAGCCAGAACTCGCATTTGTTGAATTTGGCATATAGCTTTTTTTCCCTTAATATCTGTAATGCCTTCTTGAGGTGTTCTTCATGATCCTCTTCGGTCTTTGAATAGATCAGAATATCATCAATAAAGACCACAATAAATTGGTCTAAATAGGGCCTGAATATGCTATTCATTAACTGCATAAAAGCTGCGGGGGCATTTGTTAGTCCGAAAGGCATAACAGTAAATTTGTACTGCCCATACCTGCTTCGGAATGCAGTTTTATGAATGTCTTCTTCTTTGATCTTCAATTGGTGGTAACCAGAACGAAGATCGATCTTGGAGAAATATAAAGCTCTAGATAGTTGATCGAACAGCTCATCAATCCTTGGTAGTGGATACTTGTTCTTGATTGTAAGGTGATTTAGCTGTCGATAATCTATGCATAATCTCATCGATCCATCCTTCTTTTTGACGAATAGCACGGGTGCTCCCCATGGGGAAGTACTCGGCCTAATGAAACCCTTGTTCAATAACTCCATTAGCTGCTCCTTTAGTTCCTTCAGCTCAGTAGGGGACATTCTGTACGGTGCCCTGGAAATAGGACCAGCACCGGGGACAAGGTCGATTGTAAACGACAATTCCTGTAATGCCCTGGATCCTTGGTAGGTCTTGCTGGATCTTCATTGGATCTTTTGGATTTGTTTCGGTGAGTTTCGGTTCACTTTGGTGGCTTACGAGTTGAGTTTTACGATCCGTGTGGGTTTTTCTCTCGTACTAGTTACGGAACCCTACGGTGAGTTTACTTGTCAGTTCCTCGACTCGTGGATGCTACAGCGACGATGTACTCTTCGAGCTGGTCGTTTCGACTATTTTTACGTATTTTTCGGATATAGGGCCAGAAATCGGATTTTTCAGAAATTAGGAAAATTCCTAATTTCTTTTCCTTTTTCTTTCCTTTTCCTCTCTCCTCCTTCTCATTTCGCCGCCGCCGTCTCTCTCTCCCATTTTCTCTCCTCTCGAGCCTCCTTGGCTCCGACTGCAGACGGGGTACCTAGAGGCACGTGTTGGGGATGCTGTGGAGCTGGCTGGGTGCGCGACGGAACGAGGATCGGGATGGATTTGGCGCGATCCCGAACGGTGGATTCAAAATCGACGTTTGAGCTCGCGGCGTGGTTTTCGGCGCGGTTTAATCCCTTCGGGGCACGGTTTCTTCGGTGGAGGTAGGGTGATGGTTCCTCACTTCCTCCTCTCCGTTTTCCCTGCCCTTGCACATCGTTTGGCGCAGAAACGGCCGAGTTTGGGCTTGTTTAGCCTAAACCGTGATTTTCGGGTTTGTAGGGTTCGCCGAAAAATGGCAACCATTTGTAGCTCAGTTAGTGTTGAACCGACCGTTGGGATGTTAAGATCCCATTCATGCTAGTTTCGTGTTGATTGGTGGTCATTCGAGGCCGGTAGGAGCCCGGGAACCTCGTTGACTCATTTAGGGTGGATTTGTTAGAATCGCCCCGATCTTGTGTTTTTGTGTTTGCATGTGGGCTTTTTAGCCTTCTAATGTTGTTTTTCATCGTCGAGGGTTATTTCCCCTGCGCTTCAGCGTGAATGGGGCGTGGAATGGGCCGATTTGGCCAACCCTCTGTTTTCCCGTCGTGACTGGTGTGGCGGTCGTTCCAGGGACCGTCACAGTCCCTGACGGCCCCACGACAGACCGTCACAGCGTCTGGGCGTTTTTAAGCTTTTCGTGATTTTGGGAGTGTGACGGCCCAGGGGTGGGGCGTCACAGCCTCCTGACGCGTCCGGTGCGACGCGTTATGCCTATCTTGTCGTTTAGTGCTTTGGTTAAGTCGGTTCCCCTGACGCGCCTGCCCCTGTGCGTCAGGTGGGAGTAACGCGCCCAGTGTAGGCCGTTACGTTCTGTTTGACTTTGTGTTTGACCGTGAGTCGGTTTGTGTAACGGTGGTGTCTCCGTGCATCACAGCGTCGTAACGCGCCTGCCCCAAGCCGTTACATGCTGTTTTGGCTGAGTTTGGGGTGGTTGTGTCGTTGTCTCTAACGGCCTCGCCCCCGTGCGTTAGGTGTTTGTAACGCGTCCGGTCGGGAGCGTTACATGCCTCTCAGCCAGTTGTTTCTTGCCTTGAGCCAGTTGGCCCTGACGCGCCTGCTCCCGTGCGTTAGGTTGCCCTGACGCGTCTGCCTTGCCGCGTTAGGTTGTGTAACGCGTTTGGCCTAGCGCGTTAGGTTGTTCGAGCTCTGGTTTGTTCTGGGTTTTATTGGCCTTGACGCGCTTGCCCTGGCGCGTTAAGTAGCTGTAACGCGCCTTGGTCCGTGCGTTACGTGCCTCGAGTGTGGTTTTATGTTTGAGGTTTGTTGGCCCTGACGGCCCGGGTTGGGTGCGTCAGAGCGGTGTAACGCGCCTGGTGCAGGCCGTTACGTGCCTTCTGTGTTCTAGGTGTCGGTTAGGGCGGTGTGTGTGACGGCTCCCCTGTGACCGTCACGTGTCGGTGACGCGTCTGCGTTAGACCGTCACGGTTGGAGTGTAACGACCTGAGCTAGACCGTCACGTTCGTGTAACGGTCTAGGGGTGGTGCGTTACAATCCTTCTGCCCCGATTTTTGTCGTTTCGGTTTCTGCTTGTCTTGGCTTGACCTTGTGGTCTGCCCGTTGTCCCGTGGATGTCTCCTGACGTCCTATGAGGGCTAAGACTTCGTTGTAAGGTAGCCAGGAGTCTTCTTGCTTGTGGTAGGATTCTCTATCCTACTCTTGTGTGTGTCTTTGGTCGGGTTCCGGTCAACCCGGGGTGACCCAGCGGTTGACGGGCGACCTTGTGTGTGGGTGTCTTGGCGGTTTTGTCCAGTTCGAGACGCTGGTTCTGGATGCCTCGAGGTGTTGTTACCTCGGTCCGTGTGTCCAGGTGTGTCTGAGGGTCTTCGGTGTTCCCTCGGGTCTCCGTGAGTCATTTCCTGCAGAGTGTCGTTTCTCGTGGCTTAGGATTAGACCGATTTGGTGGCTTGTCCCGCAATCTGTGACGATCTTGCCCTTGAGTCGTTCGACTCAGGATCGTTACGTGGTAGGTCTAGTTGCCTAGTCCTGAGTCTGTTGGCAGTTGCCATACTGCTGGTGGTGCTTCGTAGTACGTGTGACAGCGTGTCTGCCTGTCAGTACTCTAGCACTTGTGCTCGGAGTTTTATGTTTTGTACGCCTCCGATTGCTTTTGCCCTAGGCCTTTGAGTGCCGATCCGCCTGGTGGTGGCGGAGGGGTGTTCCCGAGGCACGGTTTGTAAGCTAGTTCCATGGGCTCCCAGCCAACGGTAGCGTCCTACTGAGGGAGAAAACTAGCTGGAGTACCTGGCTTAGGCTAGAGCCAGTGTGTGCACACGTGGTCAGGGGCTGAGGACATGCGTCGACGGGCGTGACCCTGACTGGTTACTTGATGCTGTTTGGTTCTGTATGGGTGTCTGCGACTCTACCGTGGCTTCGGCGGTATTGTAGGTGAGACACCTGTGGCGCAGCATAAGACGTCTGTGGACGCAGCTGGCCGTTGCTCTGGTGGGGAGGTGCGTCCGTCTGTGACGCGTGGCTCTCCACTGCTCTTCGCGTTTCTTGCGCGTCGTGACCTTTCCGGGTTGACCTTTCCGTGGCTGCACCCGAGGTCAGTGTCCTGCCCATGCATGATGTTCTGGTCATGCGTGGGCCAGTGTGCACGATATTCTGGTCGTGCGTGGGGTAGTGTGCATAACGTTCTAGTCGTGTTTGTGTGATCAAGTCTGTCGGTCATCTGTGTGGTCTTTTCTAGACCTTTTTGTCTGTTCTTGCAGGCCTTTGTCTTAGACCTGGTGTTGGGTCGACAGATCGGAAACTTCTGACTTTGTTAGATTAGAGTCGCCCTTCTGTCGCTGCATGGAGTAGTTTGGGGTGCCGAGGTTAGTTCGGCCGTCGCTTGTCTGGCGTGGGTTCTTCCCCTTTCTTACTTGTTCCCTACTCCTACTTCCCGTCTGTTTACTACTGCTTGTAGCGTAGTTTTACAGCTCTGTAGTGTAGTTTTCCTTCTTTACTACACCTGCTGTTTTGTTGTTGTTGTTCCGTGTTACTGCGTGTTTTTCAGTGGGGATCCGCGTGACCCCTACTGAGCCAGTGACACGTGGCTCACCCCTGCTTTTCAGGTGGGGTGACTTCTTTCGTTCTGCTTCCCCGTGGTTCCTGGTGCGCGTGCTCGTAGCGTGCTGTTGTGGCCAGCTGGTACCCGCGTCGGGTCTCCCCCGACTTCTCAGTACGTCTTTCTTTTCTGTCGACTGTACTATGCTAGACTTGTTGTCTTTAGCTTTGGACTGACTCTGGTGGTGTATAATTGTTAAAATTGAACTGTTAATTAAAAAGTAATTTTATTTCTGCTACTTTAGTGAACCGATCTAATGAAATTTAATTGCTTCTGTTATATCTCTGTGGCTTCAATGTAGTCTACACATGCCTTTTTCCCTTCGGAGCTTTCCCGCTCTTGGGAGGCCTCGTGGGTTCCAAGTGGTATCACGTGTATTCGGTAGTTCTACCGGGTACATCTGATATCCGGGATCCGGGTCGCTACACTTCCCTTTTCGGGGGTTAGCCGGGCAATTCTTCTGGAAAGACATCGGGAAAATCCCGAATTACATGGATGTCTTCAAGTTTAATCTCCTTGGCTTTCGTGGTAGTCACGAAAGCTATGAAAGCCATACATCCCTCATTCATAAGTTTACTATCTCGGAGTGCTGATATAAGAAGTGATTTACTCCGAGGGCTATTGTAAACTAGCTCTGGGAAATCTACGAAAGTTACCTTGCCATGCCGACAATCTACAGGTTCTTGGTATGTGGATAGCCAGTCGGCACCTAGTATGACGTCAAAACCCTTCATATCTAGGCATATCAGGTCAGTAGGTAAATTGCTTCCCTTAATCATCACTTCACAGTTTGGATAGTGATAAGTGATATCAGACTCATTCCCAAGAGGTGTAGATATGACCAAATCTACCAGTTCATGTTTCTTAGAAAATGAAGCAGCAAAGTTCTTGGAAACGAATGAATGAGTTGCTCCGGTATCGAATAAAACATGAGCAGTTTTTGAACAAATAGTGAGAGTACCTTCCACAATTCCGCCTTTAGTGGTTTCCGTCTCTCGGAGAGCTTGCAGACGGCCATGTTTCTTTATCGGACACTTCTCATCTTTGGTGTCTTGTTCCTTCATCAGTGGGCAGTCTGGGATTCAATGCTCTCGGCTCCCGCATCGAAGACAAGCTCCTAACTTCCTCCAGCATTCCTCGGCCTTATGGCCAGCTTTATCACAATACTTGCAAATTTTCTTTGATGGTCTGGTGGTGGAGAATGGCCTGTCATTCTTCTGGAATTTCTTTACCTTGGAGGGCTCCCTTCCCATGAAGAACCGCTTCTTGTTGAAGGATTGTTTGAATTTTCTCGGGCTTGTGACGGGTTCCTTCTTGTCTCTTCCTCGGATTCTCAGATAATTCGGTGGCGTCTTCCAGCAGTTGAGCACGCTGAACCATCTCCGAATAGACTTGGATGTCCATCGGGGCAAGTTGTGTGATATAATGGGGCCGAAGCCCGTTGAGGAATATTCTTGCCTTCACCTTTTCCGTACACACAAAGTGGGGTGCATACCTAGATAATCTGGAAAACTGGGCCTCATACTCGGCCACTTTCAAGCCCCGTTGTTTTAGAACGGTGAATTCCGTGGCATTCTTTTCCTGGATATGATCGGAGAAGTACTTGTTGTTGAAATGCTCCGTGAATTCATCCCATGTGACATGGTATTCTAGCAGTGTTGCTTCTATGGATTCCCACCAGCATCGAGCGTCCCGCTCTAGTTGGAATACGGCCAATAAAACCTTCTCTTCGTCCGCACATTGCATCACACGGAAGATTCGTTCCATCTCCTTTAGCCAATTCTCGGCATCCTCGGGGTCGAACGAACCTGTGAACCTTGGTGGGTTCATGTTATGGAAACTTCGGTGGAGATCTCCCGCTCCATGGTTTGCTCCACCTTGGGCCACTTGCTGTAGTGCCTGTGTGAGGCCTTGCACGGTGCGCTGCATCCCGCGCCATTGTGCTCTTTCCGCAGCCATGATCCTACAAAAAAGTTTAAGCATAATAAAGATCAGGTTTACTTTTGGGGTCAAAAGTCATTATAGCACTTAACCCATGGCTCTAACCATCTCACCAGGTAAGGTACAAAGTATCCTTGGACTCAAGTTTTTACCTATATTTCAATTTCTAACCTTATATTTCATCTACTTCCCTAGGTTTGAAAACCTAGGCTCTGATACCACGAATACTGTCACGTCCCGAGCGCGGAAGATACTCGGATGCGTGACGCATCTATATAGATCGTGTCATTAGAGCGATAAGAATTTTTAACATACATAATTACAGAGTGCGTAAATGACTAATAAATCTAATAAATTCCAATAGTCCAAGTGATGATTATTTGATTACTCAAAGGAATTAAAGATAGTCCATGAAAATTTCCAGATTTAGAAAGCCAAACATTAGGCTACACGACTTAACACAAAGTTTATACCACTAATTGACATAACTGGGAATACAAGGTAGACTCAAATAAATTCAAAGACACGGCTAGCTAATGATAGATGGTTGGCGTTCTAGCACACTTCACTCGGCCTCAATCCCATTCTTGTCGCTATCCGATTCATCTGAAAATATTTGGAAGCAATTGGATGAGCGAATCGCTCAGTAGGAATTACATCTCAAATTCGAGCAATCTTTACGTGGATTACAATTTGCATGTATTATCAGTATGGCTATGCATGACGTACGTACAAAAGAATCAGGTATACAGGTAAATCTAGACATGACGAACAATAAGAGATCAAGAACTGTATAAAGAGAGTATATCAAGATTTCAAGTAGTTGACAAGCAGTATTTCAAGAATTTATAGATGTAAATGTCACTCCGGGGTAAGCAAGGATTCATGTACGATTACGAATTTAAGTGCGAGAATGAACTCTATAAGTATATCTCAGGAACGAGTAAGCAAAAATTTAATTCAAGCAAGTAAAGTTGAGTACGTATCAGTGGAATTGGCTATTTTAATTAAGCAAGTATTTCGCCCTTTCTCGGGCCACAAGTCAAGTATTGCCCGTTCCGGGCCACGCAAGTCAAGTCAAGTGAGTAAAGAGAGAGTAGGGTGGAGTGTCTCAAGTCAAGCAAGTACTCCGGTGTAATGCTAAACATCGTGGTCAATAAACTCCCATGGGCACAAGTACCTTCGGGTGCTCCTCCCAGGACCAGACCGGGCCCTATATGCACAGCATTTCATGTATTACTTTTGACATCCACTCTCATTTTATAGCCAATATAGAGTTTCAAGGGTTGCCTTAGTAGGATATACAAGGTAGATTTTTAAGGAATGGAATTCAAGGACTCATAATATGCAAGAAAATGACTTAGGGTTGCGTCGGTACAAACCACGATAGAAATGAGGAAAAAAGTATCAATTTATATACTTTTTCCTAAACCAAAAACTCTAGATAACTCTATAGTAAGGTTAAACAAAAGTTAGAACATCCATAAGGGCCATTATGCAATTATGCCAATTTTCTATTTAAGAATACTATTAAATTACTATTTAGATTACTATTCATTACTATTCACTTACTATTCATTTACACTATTCACCCAAATAACGCCCTTCACTAAGTCGTCATTTTTGTGAATGACGACTTTTAAACCGTCGTCATTTCTAAGTTTATATATATATTAATCGTTTAGTATATTAATCATCTATGTGGAAAAATTAATAAATGTGAATCATGATACCTAATCTAATGTATGAGTATACCGTTAGATTCCTTATATTTTTCTCTACCTATCTACGTGTCTATATCAAAAAATTCTATTATTTGAAAAAGTGATACTATTCATTGAAATAGTGACTTTCATACACTATTCATACCGTAAAAATTTCTCAAAAATAGAAAGTAAGGATATGGGCAGGTAGAGGACATTCTCGGGAGTTCAGAATCATGCTCATGCGAAATTGTTGGGTTTCACTATTCAATAAATTAGGGTGATTTACGCCGGGAAGGTACATTCCGTGACTCCAAACACTATTCAAACACTATTCATTTTTAATACTTTCAGTAAATCAGAAATTCAGTACATGGTTAAATAGAGAAAAATATGAGGGTTTCAGAACCATGTTCATGCAGGAGTTTCGTGATTAGGTTAAAAGGTTATAATTGTCTGAACATGGTGGCTCGGCATTGAGTCACGGTTTACTATTTAAACACTATTCATTTTTAATTCTTTTAGTAAATCAAGAATCGAGGACATGGACAGGTAGAGAAAAATCTCAGAATCACATAAATATGTTCAGTCAAAATTTTCATGGTCCAGTTTATTAGTTATAGGTTTTTGAATGTTTTGATTTACTGGTTTCTAAAAATTCCAAGAAATTAAATTGACGACATGGGTCATGTCTTCAATTAATTGACGATTGTTTGAACATTCTTCAATTTGGTAATCGACGCCCTGGTCAGGGGCGTCATTTACAAAACTGTTTCACTATTCATACACTATTCATGTACTATTCATCCGTGTGAAAATATTCTGAATCAGGAAGTAATGATACGAATATGTTGAGAAAAATGTCATGATTCCAGAAACATGTTCATGCAAAATTTTAGTGCTTTAGTTTGATAGTTATGGATTTTTGAATGTGTTGAATTATCAATTACTCAAAATTCTAGGAAATTAAATTGACGACATGGGTCATGTCTTCAATTAATTGACGACAGTTTGAACAGTCTTTAATTTGGTAATTGACGCCCTGGTCAGGGGCGTTATTTACATTACTAGTAACTATTCATGCACTATTCATGTACTATTCATCCGTGTGAAAATATTCTGAATCAGGAAGTAATGATACGAATATGTAGAGAAAAATGTCAGGATTCCAGAAACATGTTCATGCAAAAATTTCGTGCTTTAGTTTGATAGTTATAGATTTTTGAATGTGTTGAATTATCAATTACTTAAAATTCCAGGAAATTTAATTGACGACATGGGTCATGTCTTCAATTAATTGACGACTGTTTGAACAGTCTTCAATTTGGTAATTGACGCCCTGGTTAGGGGCGTCATTTACAGAATTCCAGAAATTAAAATGACGACACTGAATGTGTCTTCATTTAAATGACGACTGCATGCACAGTCTTCAATTTCTAAATTGGCGCCCTTGACAGGGGCGTCATTTACATAAGGGCTGGGGCCCTCCGAGTTCTTAAACATGAACGTATTAGTGTAACAGATGCTATAAAGGTCTTAAAATATGGTTATTAATACTGTAAAACTAATATGCTCAAAAACTCATGAAAACTCATGAAATCATGCTTAACAGACTATGTTAAACTCATAAAGATCATGATAATATGTAACATGCTATTAAAATAACCTGATATATACATGATTATTGCTTGATTACAGTAAAGCTAGGTGGTAGATAGCATGGTTGACTAGTTAATCGAACTCTAAGCATGCATCAGTTAACCTATTTAGCTACTGGTTAGGCAAGGATTTGAGAACACCTACCTTTTGACGTGTGATACGAGGTTCAGAGCTGCAGCAGGATCGCAGCAGGATGTAGCCTCGGGAGGAAGACGCTCCAGCAGCACAGCAGTAGCCTCTGACAGTGCTACGGATGGGATTAGTTATAAGGAATGATAAGGCATTGGTTAATGCCTTGTGGGTCATGCTGCGTGGGGATTAATTTTGCCAGCTCGATTGGGTTGATCGTGTCTCAATCTTCTAGAATCACGTGTTTAAATGACGCCCTTGTAAAGGGTCGTTCATTTAACAAATGACACCTTGCATGAGGGCGTCATTTATTTGGGTAGCATTATTGTGGCATTATTAATGAGAATGACGCACTTCAAGAGGGCGTCATTTATTACACTTCTGCCCCACTCACGTGACATACATATATAAATATACATATTTATATTAATATTTTATGCTATTCAAATTGACGCCTTTATGCATGTCTTCAATTCTTTAAATCACGTCCATGCAAGGGGTGTTCAATTTGGAAATGGACGCCCTAGTTAGGGGCGTCAATTCTTTTGGTGGTGGGAAGGAATCCACTACGTACTCCCCATGGCCCATGTGTTTAAAGGTGTTTTGTACATTTATATAATAACCCTTTCATGGTTTATTTCTTTGTACAAGACCCCCCAAGTAAGATTCTTTACCCATGTGCATAAAGTTGGAATGCACATTTGTATTCTAGTCCTCCTATAATTTAATTCTTTAAACAAAACCTAGAATTCTATTAAGAAGAGTAGGTTACGTATACATAAGATGAGGATTTGTAATTTTATATGCTACCCCCCTAAGGTTTTGGCACTTTACACAAAGCCCTCATGATTCTTTATGTTATAAAGTAGGGTTGGCTTGTATATTTTCATTATAGTCCTTGTGAGGTTGGGTTCTTTTTGTAAGGCCTTTATATATGATTTCTTTTAAGAAGGAGTTTTGAATTTACGCAAAGGTATTTATCGGGGGTGCTACACCCTCCCCCACTCAAAAGAATTTGGTCCCCAAATTTAACTGCATTATACGGGAATAGGAAAGGTGCAGAGTACTTACAATTAGAATAACTCTGGAAATCTTCTTTTCATAGATTCTTTAGTTTCCCATGTAGCTTCTTGTTCTAAACATCGATTCCATTGGATTTTCACCATAAGGATCGCCTTGTTCCTTAGAACTCGAACTTCTCGGTCGAGGATCTTCAGTGGCTTCTGCTCGTAGGTAAGGTCCTTCTGTACCATTAAATCATTGTGGTCAATGACATGGAAGGGATCGTGCACGTATTTCTTCAGCATAGAAACATGAAATACGTTGTGCACTTCTGACAGTTGTGTACGTAGGGTGATGCGATAAGCCACCTCGCCTACTCTTTCCAGTACGTCGAATGGACCAATAAACCTTGGTGTTAGTTTGCCTTTAACACCAAATCTTCTAATGTCTCGGCCGGGAGATACCTTGGGAAAATATGATCTCCGACTTGAAATTCCAGGTCTCGCCTTCTGTTATCGGCATAAGATTTCTGCCTGGACTGTGCTATCATTAACCTTTCTCTAAGGAGTTGTATCTTCTCGGTAGAATCTCGCACCATGTCGGGGCCTAAAATTTATTTTTCACTAACTTCATCCCAGCATATACGAGATCGACAACTCCTGCCATATAATGCTTCAAAAGGTGCCATTTGTATACTATCTTGATAGCTGTTGTTATATGCAAATTCGGCTAGTGGTAAGTGGTCATGCCAACTTCCGCCGAAGTCTATAATGCATGCTCTCAACATATCCTCCACAACTTGATTAGTCCTCTCAGTCTATCCATCTGTCTGAGGAAGGAAAGCAGTGCTGTAGTTGAGTTTCATCCCCAGATAGTGCTGTAGACTCTTCCAGAAATGAGAGGTGAAGCGCGGGTCTCGATCAGATACTATCGAGACGGGAACTCCATGCAATCTAACCATCTTTTTAATATACAGGGCAACAAGTACATCGACTGACCATCGACTTTTGATGGGTAAGAAATGGGCCGATTTAGTTAGCCGATCGATAATTACCCAAATTCCATCATAACCGCCCCTAGACTTGGGCAAACCCATGATAAAGTCCATGCCAATGTCTTCCCACTTCCACTTGGGAATATCCAGCGGATGTAGCTTTCCGACCGATTTTTGATGTTTCGCCTTCACTCATTGGCATGTGAGGCAACGAGATACAAAGTCTGCTATCTCCCTTTTCATGTTAGGCCGCCAGAAAGTTCTTTTCAAGTCTTGTTACATCTTAGTGGCTCCAGGGTGGATCGTGTACCTGAATCTATGAGCTTCTTCAAGAATATTCTTCTTCAATTCGGGAAAGTCGGGCACACATGTCCGTTCATGAAATAGCAATCTGCCATCATGTGCCAGGTTGAAATCAAGTCTCTCGTCCAGCTTGCTCTTTACCTCTACTAGTGCGGGATCTTCTTCCTGTAGCTTCTTGATTTCAGGTAGCAACTCTGGATGTAGGCTCATATGAGATAGAATAATACACATGTTCTTCTCATTTGTGTTGATATCAAGCTCAGAGAATTTCTCCAGTAGCTTCCATTCTTGTATCATACATTTGGCTAATATTGTTCTCGATTTTCGACTAAGGGCATCAGCTACGGAATTACCCTTACCATGATGGCACTGTATAGTGAAGTTGAAATCCTTGAGATACTCGAGCCAACGCC
Organism: Amorphophallus konjac; assembly: GCA_022559845.1. Taxonomy (NCBI): domain Eukaryota; kingdom Viridiplantae; phylum Streptophyta; class Magnoliopsida; order Alismatales; family Araceae; genus Amorphophallus; species Amorphophallus konjac. The sequence continues at coordinate 214,092,840 of CM040118.1, forward strand.
TTTGCCGCATGTTCAGCTCCTTTTGGGAGAATAAGTACTTGAGGCTTTTATGATCGGAGTACACATTGAATTACTCTCCGTAAAGATAGTGCCTCCAGATCTTCAAGGCAAATACTACCGCGGCCAGTTCTAAGTCATGAACCGGGTAGTTCTCTTCATGTCTCTTCAACTGTCGGGAAGAGTATACAATGACTCTTCCATTCTGCATCAATACACATCCGAGGCCAATACCCGAAGCATCGGTATATACCTCGTATTTTTCTCCTTCAATTGGTAATGATAAGACTGGGGCAGTGGTCAAGATATCCTTTAAAGTTTGGAAACTCTTTTCACAGTCTTCATTCCACTCATAAGGCACTTCCTTGCGGGTTAACCTGGTCAGAGGAACAGCAATCTTGGAGAAGTCCTTGATAAAACGCCGGTAGTAACCCACTAGACCCAAGAAGCTTCGAATTTCCGTTGCATTTGTGGGTCGTTCCCAGTTCTTCACGACTTTGACTTTTGATGGGTCAACAGCAATTCCGTTCTTCGAAATGATATGACCTAAGAAGGATACTTCCTCGAGCCAGAACTCGCATTTGCTGAATTTGGCATATAGCTTTTTTTCCCTTAATATCTGCAATGCCTTCTTGAGGTGATCTTCATGATCCTCTTCATTCTTTGAATAGATCAGAATATCATCAATAAAGACCACAATAAGTTGCTCTAAATAGGGCCTGAATATGCTATTCATTAACTGCATAAAAGTTGCGGGTGCATTTGTTAGTCCGAAAGGCATAACAGTAAATTTGTGATGCCCATACCTACTTCGAAATGCAGTTTTATGAATGTCTTCTTCTTTGATCTTCAATTGGTGGTAACCAGAACGAAGATCAATCTTGTAGAAATATAAAGCTCCAAATAGTTGATCGAACAGCTCATCAATCCTTGGCAGTGGATACTTGTTCTTGATTGTAAGGTTATTTAGCTGTCGATAATCTATGCATAATCTCATCGATCCGTCCTTCTTTTTGACGAATAGCACGGGTGCTCCCCATGGAGAAGTACTCGGCCTGATGAAACCCTTGTTCAATAACTTCATTAGCTGCTCCTTTAGTTCCTTCAGCTCAGCAGGGGACATTCTGTACGGTGCCTTGGAAACAGGACCAGCACCGGGGACAAGGTCGATTGTAAACGACACTTCCCTTTCCGGGGTAAGCCGGGCAATTCTTCTGGAAAGACATCGGGAAAATCCCAAATTACATGGATGTCTTCAAGTTTAATCTCCTTGGCTTTCGTGGCAGTCACAAAAGCTATGAAAGCCATACATCCCTTATTCATAAGTTTACTATCTCAGAGTGCTGATATAAGAAGTGATTTACTCCGAGGGCTATTGTAAACTAGCTCTGGGAAATCTACGAAAGTTACATTGCCATGCCGGCAATCTACAGTTGCTTGGTATGTGGATAGCCAGTCGACACCTAGTATGACGTCATAACCCTTCATATCTAGGCATATCAGGTCAGTAGGTAAATTGCTTCCCTTAATCATCACTTCACAGTTTGGATAGTGATAAGTGATATCAGACTCATTACCAAGAGGTGTAGATATGACCAAATCTAACAGTTCATGTTTCTTAGAAAATGAAGCAGCAAAGTTCTTGGAAACGAATGAATGAGTTCCTCCGGTATCGAATAAAACTTGAGCAGTTTTTGAACAAATAGTAAGAGTACCTTCCACAATTCCGCCTTCAGTGGTTTCCGTCTCTCGGAGAGCTTGCAGACGGCCTTGTTTCTTTACCGGACGCTTCTCGTCTTTGGTGTCTTGTTCCTTCATCAGTGGGCAGTCTGGGATTCGATGCTCTCGGCTCCCGCATCGAAGACAAGCTCCTAACTTCCTCCAGCATTCCTCGATCTTAGGGCCAGCTTTATCACAATACTTGCAAATTTCCTTTGATGGTGTGGTGGTGGAGAATGGCCTGTCATTCTTCTGGAATTTCTTTACCTTGGAGGGCTCCCCTCCCATGAAGAACCGCTTCTTGTTGAAGGATTGTTTGAATTTTCCTGGGCTTGTGACGAGTTCCTTCTTGTCTATTCCTCGGATTCTCTCAGATAATTCAGTGGCGTCTTCCAGCGGTTGAGCACGCCGAACCATCTCTGAATAGACATGGATGTCCATCGGGGAAAGTCGTGTGATATAATGGGGCCGAAGCCCGTTGAGGAATCTTCTCGCCTTCATCTTTTCCGTACACACCAAGTGGGGTGCATACCTAGATAATCTGGAAAATTGGGCCTCATACTCGGCCACTTTCAAGCCCCGTTGTTTTAGAATGGCGAATTCCGTGGCATTCTTTTCCTGGATATGATCGGAGAAGTACTTGTTGTTGAAATACTCCGTGAATTCATCCCATGTGACATGGTATTCTGGCAGTGTTGCTTCTATGGATTCCCACCAGCATCGAGCATCCCGATCTAGTTAGAATACGGTCAGTAAAACCTTCTCTTTGTCCGTGCATTGCATCAGACGGAAGATTCGTTCCATCTCCTTTAGCCAATTCTCGGCATCATCGGGGTCGGACGAACCCGTGAACCTCGGTGGGTTCATGTTACGGAAACTTATGTGGAGATCTCCCGCTCCACGGTTTGCTCCACCTTGGGCCACTTGCTGTAGTGCCTGTGTGAGGCCTTGCACGGTGCGCTGCATCTCGCACCATTGTGCTCTTTCCGCAGCCATGATCCTACAAAAAAGTTTAAGGATAATAAAGATCAGGTTTACTTATGGGGTCAAAAGTCATTATAGCACCTAACCTATGGCTCTATTTATCTCACCAGGTAAGGTACAAACTATCCTTGGACTCAAGTTTTTACCTATATTTCAATTTCTAACCTTTTATTTCTTCTAGTTCCCAAGGTTTGAAAACCTAGGCTCTGATACCACGAAGACTGTCACGTCCCGAGCGCGGAAGATACTCGGATGCGTGACGCGTCTATATAGATCGTGTCATTAGAGCGATAAGAATTTTTAACATACATAATTACGGAGTGCGCAAATGACTAATAAATCTAATAAATTCCAATAGTCCAAGTGATAATTATTTGATTACTCAAAGGAATTAAAGATAGTCCATGAAAATTTCCAGATTTAGAAAGCCAAACATTAGGCTACACGACTTAACACAAAGTTTATACCACTAACTGACATAACTGGGAATACAAGGTAGACTCAAATAAATTCAAAGACACGGCTAGCTAATGATAGATGGTTGGCGTTCTAGCACTCTTCACTCGGCCTCAATCTCATTCTTGTCGCTATCCGATTCACCTGGAAATGTTTGGAAGCAACTGGATGAGCGAATCGCTCTGTAGGAATTACATCTCAAATTCGAGCAATCTTTACGTGGATTACAATTTGCATGTATTATCAGTATGGCTATGCATGACGTACGTACAAAAGAATGAGGTATACATGTAAATCTTGACATGATGAACAATAAGAGATCAAGAACTGTATAAAGAGAGTATATCAAGATTTCAAGTAGTTGACAAGCAGTATTTCAAGAATTTATAGATGTAAATGTCACTCCGGGGCAAGCAAGGATTCATATACGATTACGAATTTAAGTGCGAGAATAAACTCATGTATAAGTATATCTCAGAAACGAGCAAGTAAAAATTTAATTCAAACAAGTAAAGTTGAGTACGTATCAGTAGAATTGGCTATTTTAATTAAGCAAGTATTTCGCCCTTTCTCGGGCCACAAGTCAAGTATTGCCCGTTCCGGGCCACGCAAGTCAAGTCAAGTGAGTAAAGAGAGAGTAGGGTGGAGTGTCTCAAGTCAAGCAAGTACTCTGGTGCAATACTAAACACCGTGGTCAATAAACTCTCATGGGCACAAGTACCTTCGGGTGCTCCTCCCAGGACCAGACCGGGCCCTATATGCACAGCATTTCATATATTACTTTTGACATCCACTCTCATTTTATAGCCAATATAGAGTTTCAAGGGTTGCCTTAGTAGGATATACAAGGTAGATTTTTAAGGAATGGAATTCAAGGACTCATAATATGCAAGAAAATGACTTAGGGTTGCGTCGATATAAACCACGATAGAAATGAGGGAAAAAGTATCAATTTATATACTTTTTCCTAAACCAAAAACTCTAGATAACTCTATAGTAAGGTTAAACAAATGTTAGAACATCCCATAAGGGCCATTATGCAATTATGCCAGTTTACTATTTAAGAATACTATTTAATTACTATTCATTACTATTCACTTACTATTCATTTACACTATTCACCCAAATAACGCCCTTCACTAAGTCGTCATTTTTGTGAATGATGACTTTTAAACAGTCGTCATTTCTAAGTTTATATATATATTAATCGTTTAGCATATTAATCATCCATGTAGAAAAATTAATAAATGTGAATCATGATACCTAATCTAATGCATGAGCATACCGTTAGATTCCTTATATTTGTCTCTACCTATCTACGTGTCTATATCAAAAAATTCTTTTATTTGAAAAAGTGATACTATTCATTGAAATAGTGACTTTTATATACTATTCATACCGTAAAAATTTCTCAAAAAATAGAAAGTAAGGATTGGACAGGTAGAGGACATTCTCGGGAGTTCATAATCATGCTCATGCGAAATTATTAGGTTTCACTATTCAATAAATTAAGGTGATTTAAGCCGGGAAGGTACATTCCGTGACTCAAAATACTATTCAAACAATATTCATTTTTAATACTTTCAGTAAATCAGGAATTGAGTACATGGTTAAATAGAGAAAAATATGAGGGTTCCAGAACCATGTTCATGTAGGAGTTTCGTGATTAGGTTAAAAGGTTATAATTTTCTGAACATGGTGGCTCGGCATTATGAGTCATGGTTTACTATTTAAACATTATTCATTTTTAATTCTTTTAGTAAATCAAGAATCGAGGACATGGACAGGTAGAGAAAATCTCAGAATCACAGAAATATGTTCAGTCAAAATTTTCATGGTCCGATTTATTAGTTATATGTTTTTGAATGTTTTGATTTATTGGTTTCTAAAAATTCCAGGAAATTAAATTGACGACATGGGTCATGTCTTCAATTAATTGACGACTGTTTGAACAGTCTTCAATTTGGTAATTGACGCCCTGGCCAGGGGCGTCATTTACAAAAACTGTTTCACTATTCATACACTATTCATGTACTATTCATCCGAATCAGGAAGTAATGATACGAATATGTTGAGAAAAATGTCAGGATTCCAGAAACATATTCATGCAAAAATTTAGTGCTTTAGTTTGATAGTTGTGGATTTTTGAATGTGTTGAATTATCAATTACTTAAAATTCCAGAAAATTAAATTGACGACATGGGTCATGTCTTCAATTAATTGACTACTGTTTGAACAGTCTTTAATTTGGTAATTAACGCCCTGGTCAGGGGCGTCATTTACATATACTAGTAACTATTCATGCACTATTCATGTACTATTCATCCGTGTGAAAATGTTCTGAATCAGGAAGTAATGATACGAATATGTTGAGAAAAATGTCAAGATTCCAGAAACATGTTCATGCAAAAATTTCGTACTTTTATTTGATAGTTATGGATTTTTGAATGTGTTGAATTATCAATTACTCAAAAATCCAAGAAATTAAATTGACGACATGGATCATGTCTTCAATTAATTGACGACTGTTTGAACAGTTTTCAATTTGGCAATTGTCGTCCTGGTTAGGGACGTCATTTACATAATTCCAAAAATTAAAATGACGACACTAGAGGTGCCTTCATTTAAATGAGGATTGCATGCGCAGTCTTCAATTTCTAAATTGGCGCCCTTGACAGGGGCGTCATTTACATTAGGGCTAGGGCCCTCCGAGTTCTTAAACATGAACGTATTAGTGTAACATATGCTATATATTAATGTCTTAAAATATGGTTATTAATACTGTAAAACTAATATGCTCAAAAACTCATGAAAACTCATGAAATCATGCTTAACAGACTATGTTAAACTCATAAAGATCATGATAATATGTAATATGCTATTAAAATAACCTGATATATACGTGATTATTGCTTGATTACAGTAAAGCTAGATGGTAGATAGCATGGTTGACTAGCTAATCGAACTCTAAGCATGCATCAGTTAACCTATTTAGCTACTGGTTAGGCAAGGATTTGAGAACACCTACCTTTTGACGTGTGATACGAGGTTCAGAGCTGCAGTAGGATCGCAGCCTCGGGAGGAAGACGCTCCTGTAGCACAGCCGTAGCCTCTGACAGTGCTACGGATGGGATTAGTTATAGGGAATGATAAGGCATTGGTTAATGCCTTATGGGTCATGCTGAGTGGGTATTGTTTTTGCCAGCTCGAATGGGTTGCTCGGGTCTCAATCTTCTAGAATCACGTGTTTAAATGACGCCCTTGTAAAGGGTCGTTCATTTAATAAATGACACCTTGCATGAGGGCGTCATTTATTTGGGTAGCATTATTGTGGCATTATTAATGAGAATGACGCCCTTCAAGAGGGCGTCATTTGTTAGACACTTCTGCCCCACTCACGTGACATACATATATAAATATACATATTTATATTAATATTTTATGCTATTCAAATTGACACCTTTATGCATGTCTTCAATTCTTTAAATGACGTCCATGCAAGGGGTCTTCAATTTGGAAATGGATCATGGCCCGTGTGTTTAAAGGTGTTTTGTACATTTATATATTAACCCTTTCATGGTTTATTTCTTTGTACAAGACCTCCCAAGTAAGATTCTTTACCCATGTGCATAAAGTTGGAATGCACATTTGTATTCTAGTCCTCCCATAATTTAATTCTTTAAACAAAACCTAGAATTCTATTAAGAAGAGTAGGTTACGTATACATAAGATGAGGATTTGTAATTTTATATGCTACCCCCCTAAGGTTTTGGCTCTTTACACAAAGCCCTCATGATTCTTTATGTTATAAAGTAGGGTTGGCTTGTATATTTTCATTATAGTTCTTGTGAGGTTTGGTTCTTTATGTAAGGCCTTCATATATGATTTCTTTTAAGAAGGAGTTTTGAATTTATGCAAAGGTATTTATCGGGGGTGCTACACCCTCCCCCACTTAAAAGAATTTGGTCCCCAAATTCAACTGCATTATACGGGAATAGGAAAGGTGCAGAGTACTAACTCTGGAAATCTTCTTTTCATAGATTCTTCAGTTTCCCATGTAGCTTCTTGTTCTAAACATCGATTCCATTGGATTTTCACCATAAGGATCGTCTTGTTCCTTAGAACTCGAAGTTCTCGGTCGAGGATCTTCAGTGGCTTCTGCTCGTAGGTAAGGTCCTTCTGTACCACTAAATAATTGTGGTCAATGACATAGAAGGGATCGTGCACGTATTTCTTCAGCATAGAAATATGAAATACGTTGTGCACTTCTGACAGTTGTGGAGGTAGGGTGATGCGATAAGCCACCTCGCCTACTCTTTCCAGTACGTCGAATGGACCAATAAACCTTGGTGTTAGTTTGCCTTTAACACCGAATCTTCTAATGCCTCGGCAGGGAGATACCTTGAGGAAAACATGATCTCTGACTTGAAATTCCAGGTCTCGCCTTCTGTTATCGGCATAAGATTTCTGCCTGGACTGTGCTATCATTAACCTTTCTCTAAGGAGTTGTATCTTCTCGGTAGAATCTCGCACCACGTCGGGGCCTAAAATTTATTTTTCACCAACTTCATCCCAGCATATAGGAGATCGGCAACTCCTGCCATATAATGCTTCAAATGGTGCCATTTGTATACTGGCTTGATAGCTGTTGTTATATGCAAATTCAGCTAGTGGTAAGTGGTCATGCCAACTTCCGCCGAAGTCTATAATGCATGCTCTCAACATATCTTCCACAACTTGATTAGTCCTCTCGGTCTGTCCATCTGTCTGAGGATGGAAAGCAGTGCTGTAGTTGAGTTTCATCCCCAGAGAGTGCTGTAGACTCTTCCAGAAATGAGAGGTGAAGTGCGGGTCTCGATCAGATACTATCGATACGGGAACTCCTTGCAATCTAACCATCTCCTTAATATACAGGGCAACAAGTACGTCGACTGACCATCGGCTTTTGATGGGTAAGAAATGGGCCGATTTAGTTAGCCGATCGATAATTACCTAAATTCCATCATAACCGCCCCTAGAATTGGGCAAACCCATGATAAAGTCTATGCCAATGTCTTCCCACTTCCACTTGGGAATATCTAGCGGATGTAGCTTTTCGACTGCTTTTTGATGTTCCGCCTTCACTCGTTGGCATGTGAGGCAACGAGATACAAAGTCTGCTACCTCCCTTTTCATGTTAGGCCACCAAAAAGTTCTTTTCAAGTCTTGGTACATCTTAGTGGCTCCAGGGTGGATCGTGTACCTCGATCTATGAGCTTCTTTAAGAATCTTCTTCTTCAATTCGGGACAGTCGGGCACACATGTCCGTTCATGAAATAGCAATCTGCCATCAGGTGCCAGGTTGAAATCAAGTCTCTTGTCCAGCTTGCTCTTTACCTCGACTAGTGCGGGATCTTTTTCCTGTAGCTTCTTGATTTCAGGTAGCAAATCTGGATGTAGGCTCATATGAGATAGAATAATACACATGTTCTTCTCATTTGTGCTGATATCAAGCTCAGAGAATTTCTCCAGCAGCTTCCATTCTTGTATCATACAGTTGGCTAATATTGTTCTTAGTTTTTGACTAAGGGCATCAGCTACGGAATTACCCTTACCAGGATGGTACTGTATAGTGAAGTTGAAATCCTTGAGATGCTCGAGCCAACGCCTTTGCCGCATGTTCAGCTCCTTTTGGGAGAATAAGTACTTGAGGCTTTTATGATCGGAGTACACATTGAATTGTTCTTCGTAAAGATAGTGTCTCCAGATCTTCAAGGCAAATACTACCGCGGCCAGTTCTAAGTCATAAACCGGGTAGTTCTCTTCATGTTTCTTCAACTGTCGGGAAGAGTATGCAATGACTCTTCCATTCTGCATCAATACACATCCGAGGCCAATACCCGAAGCATCGGTATATACCTCGTATTTTTCTCCTTCAATTGGTAATGATAAGACTGGGGCAGTGGTCAAGAGATCCTGTAAAGTTTGGAAACTATTTTCACAGTCTTCATTCCGCTCATAAGGCACTTCCTTGCGGGTTAACCTGGTCAGAGGAACAGCAATCTTGGAGAAGTCCTTGATAAAACACCGGTAGTAACCAGCTAGACCCAAGAAGCTTCGAATTTTCATTACATTTGTGGGTCGTTCCCAGTTCTTCACGGCTTCAACCTTTGATGGGTCAACAGTAATTCCGTTCTTCGAAATGATATGGCCTAAGAAGGATACTTCCTCGAGCCAGAACTCGCATTTGTTGAATTTGGCATATAGCTTTTTTTCCCTTAATATCTGTAATGCCTTCTTGAGGTGTTCTTCATGATCCTCTTCGGTCTTTGAATAGATCAGAATATCATCAATAAAGACCACAATAAATTGGTCTAAATAGGGCCTGAATATGCTATTCATTAACTGCATAAAAGCTGCGGGGGCATTTGTTAGTCTGAAAGGCATAACAGTAAATTTGTACTGCCCATACCTGCTTCGGAATGCAGTTTTATGAATGTCTTCTTCTTTGATCTTCAATTGGTGGTAACCAGAACGAAGATCGATCTTGGAGAAATATAAAGCTCTAGATAGTTGATCGAACAGCTCATCAATCCTTGGTAGTGGATACTTGTTCTTGATTGTAAGGTGATTTAGCTGTCGATAATCTATGCATAATCTCATCGATCCATCCTTCTTTTTGACGAATAGCACGGGTGCTCCCCATGGGGAAGTACTCGGCCTAATGAAACCCTTGTTCAATAACTCCATTAGCTGCTCCTTTAGTTCCTTCAGCTCAGTAGGGGACATTCTGTACGGTGCCCTGGAAATAGGACCAGCACCGGGGACAAGGTCGATTGTAAACGACAATTCCTGTAATGCCCTGGATCCTTGGTAGGTCTTGCTGGATCTTCATTGGATCTTTTGGATTTGTTTCGGTGAGTTTCGGTTCACTTTGGTGGCTTACGAGTTGAGTTTTACGATCCGTGTGGGTTTTTCTCTCGTACTAGTTACGGAACCCTACGGTGAGTTTACTTGTCAGTTCCTCGACTCGTGGATGCTACAGCGACGATGTACTCTTCGAGCTGGTCGTTTCGACTATTTTTACGTATTTTTCGGATATAGGGCCAGAAATCGGATTTTTCAGAAATTAGGAAAATTCCTAATTTCTTTTCCTTTTTCTTTCCTTTTCCTCTCTCCTCCTTCTCATTTCGCCGCCGCCGTCTCTCTCTCCCATTTTCTCTCCTCTCGAGCCTCCTTGGCTCCGACTGCAGACGGGGTACCTAGAGGCACGTGTTGGGGATGCTGTGGAGCTGGCTGGGTGCGCGACGGAACGAGGATCGGGATGGATTTGGCGCGATCCCGAACGGTGGATTCAAAATCGACGTTTGAGCTCGCGGCGTGGTTTTCGGCGCGGTTTAATCCCTTCGGGGCACGGTTTCTTCGGTGGAGGTAGGGTGATGGTTCCTCACTTCCTCCTCTCCGTTTTCCCTGCCCTTGCACATCGTTTGGCGCAGAAACGGCCGAGTTTGGGCTTGTTTAGCCTAAACCGTGATTTTCGGGTTTGTAGGGTTCGCCGAAAAATGGCAACCATTTGTAGCTCAGTTAGTGTTGAACCGACCGTTGGGATGTTAAGATCCCATTCATGCTAGTTTCGTGTTGATTGGTGGTCATTCGAGGCCGGTAGGAGCCCGGGAACCTCGTTGACTCATTTAGGGTGGATTTGTTAGAATCGCCCCGATCTTGTGTTTTTGTGTTTGCATGTGGGCTTTTTAGCCTTCTAATGTTGTTTTTCATCGTCGAGGGTTATTTCCCCTGCGCTTCAGCGTGAATGGGGCGTGGAATGGGCCGATTTTGCCAACCCTCTGTTTTCCCGTCGTGACTGGTGTGGCGGTCGTTCCAGGGACCATCACAGTCCCTGACGGCCCCACGACAGACCGTCACAGCGTCTGGGCGTTTTTAAGCTTTTCGTGATTTTGGGAGTGTGACGGCCCAGGGGTGGGGCGTCACAGCCTCCTGACGCGTCCGGTGCGACGCGTTATGCCTATCTTGTCGTTTAGTGCTTTGGTTAAGTCGGTTCCCCTGACGCGCCTGCCCCTGTGCGTCAGGTGGGAGTAACGCGCCCAGTGTAGGCCGTTACGTTCTGTTTGACTTTGTGTTTGACCGTGAGTCGGTTTGTGTAACGGTGGTGTCTCCGTGCATCACAGCGTCGTAACGCGCCTGCCCCAAGCCGTTACATGCTGTTTTGGCTGAGTTTGGGGTGGTTGTGTCGTTGTCTCTAACGGCCTCGCCCCCGTGCGTTAGGTGTTTGTAACGCGTCCGGTCGGGAGCGTTACATGCCTCTCAGCCAGTTGTTTCTTGCCTTGAGCCAGTTGGCCCTGACGCGCCTGCTCCCGTGCGTTAGGTTGCCCTGACGCGTCTGCCTTGCCGCGTTAGGTTGTGTAACGCGTTTGGCCTAGCGCGTTAGGTTGTTCGAGCTCTGGTTTGTTCTGGGTTTTATTGGCCTTGACGCGCTTGCCCTGGCGCGTTAAGTAGCTGTAACGCGCCTTGGTCCGTGCGTTACGTGCCTCGAGTGTGGTTTTATGTTTGAGGTTTGTTGGCCCTGACGGCCCGGGTTGGGTGCGTCAGAGCGGTGTAACGCGCCTGGTGCAGGCCGTTACGTGCCTTCTGTGTTCTAGGTGTCGGTTAGGGCGGTGTGTGTGACGGCTCCCCTGTGACCGTCACGTGTCGGTGACGCGTCTGCGTTAGACCGTCACGGTTGGAGTGTAACGACCTGAGCTAGACCGTCACGTTCGTGTAACGGTCTAGGGGTGGTGCGTTACAATCCTTCTGCCCCGATTTTTGTCGTTTCGGTTTCTGCTTGTCTTGGCTTGACCTTGTGGTCTGCCCGTTGTCCCGTGGATGTCTCCTGACGTCCTATGAGGGCTAAGACTTCGTTGTAAGGTAGCCAGGAGTCTTCTTGCTTGTGGTAGGATTCTCTATCCTACTCTTGTGTGTGTCTTTGGTCGGGTTCCGGTCAACCCGGGGTGACCCAGCGGTTGACGGGCGACCTTGTGTGTGGGTGTCTTGGCGGTTTTGTCCAGTTCGAGACGCTGGTTCTGGATGCCTCGAGGTGTTGTTACCTCGGTCCGTGTGTCCAGGTGTGTCTGAGGGTCTTCGGTGTTCCCTCGGGTCTCCGTGAGTCATTTCCTGCAGAGTGTCGTTTCTCGTGGCTTAGGATTAGACCGATTTGGTGGCTTGTCCCGCAATCTGTGACGATCTTGCCCTTGAGTCGTTCGACTCAGGATCGTTACGTGGTAGGTCTAGTTGCCTAGTCCTGAGTCTGTTGGCAGTTGCCATACTGCTGGTGGTGCTTCGTAGTACGTGTGACAGCGTGTCTGCCTGTTAGTACTCTAGCACTTGTGCTCGGAGTTTTATGTTTTGTACGCCTCCGATTGCTTTTGCCCTAGGCCTTTGAGTGCCGATCCGCCTGGTGGTGGCGGAGGGGTGTTCCCGAGGCACGGTTTGTAAGCTAGTTCCATGGGCTCCCAGCCAACGGTAGCGTCCTACTGAGGGAGAAAACTAGCTGGAGTACCTGGCTTAGGCTAGAGCCAGTGTGTGCACACGTGGTCAGGGGCTGAGGACATGCGTCGACGGGCGTGACCCTGACTGGTTACTTGATGCTGTTTGGTTCTGTATGGGTGTCTGCGACTCTACCGTGGCTTCGGCGGTATTGTAGGTGAGACACCTGTGGCGCAGCATAAGACGTCTGTGGACGCAGCTGGCCGTTGCTCTGGTGGGGAGGTGCGTCCGTCTGTGACGCGTGGCTCTCCACTGCTCTTCGCGTTTCTTGCGCGTCGTGACCTTTCCGGGTTGGCCTTTCCGTGGCTGCACCCGAGGTCAGTGTCCTGCCCATGCATGATGTTCTGGTCATGCGTGGGCCAGTGTGCACGATATTCTGGTCGTGCGTGGGGTAGTGTGCATAACGTTCTAGTCGTGTTTGTGTGATCAAGTCTGTCGGTCATCTGTGTGGTCTTTTCTAGACCTTTTTGTCTGTTCTTGCAGGCCTTTGTCTTAGACCTGGTGTTGGGTCGACAGATCGGAAACTTCTGACTTTGTTAGATTAGAGTCGCCCTTCTGTCGCTGCATGGAGTAGTTTGGGGTGCCGAGGTTAGTTCGGCCGTCGCTTGTCTGGCGTGGGTTCTTCCCCTTTCTTACTTGTTCCCTACTCCTACTTCCCGTCTGTTTACTACTGCTTGTAGCGTAGTTTTACAGCTCTGTAGTGTAGTTTTCCTTCTTTACTACACCTGCTGTTTTGTTGTTGTTGTTCCATGTTACTGCGTGTTTTTCAGTGGGGATCCGCGTGACCCCTACTGAGCCAGTGACACGTGGCTCACCCCTGCTTTTCAGGTGGGGTGACGTCTTTCGTTCTGCTTCCCCGTGGTTCCTGGTGCGCGTGCTCGTAGCGTGCTGTTGTGGCCAGCTGGTACCCGCGTCGGGTCTCCCCCGACTTCTCAGTACGTCTTTCTTTTCTGTCGACTGTACTATGCTAGACTTGTTGTCTTTAGCTTTGGACTGACTCTGGTGGTGTATAATTGTTAAAATTGAACTGTTAATTAAAAAGTAATTTTATTTCTGCTACTTTAGTGAACCGATCTAATGAAGTTTAATTGCTTCTGTTATATCTCTGTGGCTTCAATGTAGTCTACACATGCCTTTTTCCCTTCGGAGCTTTCCCGCTCTTGGGAGGCCTCGTGGGTTCCAAGTGGTATCACGTGTATTCGGTAGTTCTACCGGGTACATCTGATATCCGGGATCCGGGTCGCTACACTTCCCTTTTCGGGGGTTAGCCGGGCAATTCTTCTGGAAAGACATCGGGAAAATCCCGAATTACATGGATGTCTTCAAGTTTAATCTCCTTGGCTTTCGTGGTAGTCACGAAAGCTATGAAAGCCATACATCCCTCATTCATAAGTTTACTATCTCGGAGTGCTGATATAAGAAGTGATTTACTCCGAGGGCTATTGTAAACTAGCTCTGGGAAATCTACGAAAGTTACCTTGCCATGCCGACAATCTACAGGTTCTTGGTATGTGGATAGCCAGTCGGCACCTAGTATGACGTCATAACCCTTCATATCTAGGCATATCAGGTCAGTAGGTAAATTGCTTCCCTTAATCATCACTTCACAGTTTGGATAGTGATAAGTGATATCAGACTCATTCCCAAGAGGTGTAGATATGACCAAATCTACCAGTTCATGTTTCTTAGAAAATGAAGCAGCAAAGTTCTTGGAAACGAATGAATGAGTTGCTCCGGTATCGAATAAAACATGAGCAGTTTTTGAACAAATAGTGAGAGTACCTTCCACAATTCCGCCTTTAGTGGTTTCCGTCTCTCGGAGAGCTTGCAGACGGCCATGTTTCTTTATCGGACACTTCTCATCTTTGGTGTCTTGTTCCTTCATCAGTGGGCAGTCTGGGATTCAATGCTCTCGGCTCCCGCATCGAAGACAAGCTCCTAACTTCCTCCAGCATTCCTCGGCCTTATGGCCAGCTTTATCACAATACTTGCAAATTTTCTTTGATGGTCTGGTGGTGGAGAATGGCCTGTCATTCTTCTGGAATTTCTTTACCTTGGAGGGCTCCCTTCCCATGAAGAACCGCTTCTTGTTGAAGGATTGTTTGAATTTTCTCGGGCTTGTGACGGGTTCCTTCTTGTCTCTTCCTCGGATTCTCAGATAATTCGGTGGCGTCTTCCAGCAGTTGAGCACGCTGAACCATCTCCGAATAGACTTGGATGTCCATCGGGGCAAGTTGTGTGATATAATGGGGCCGAAGCCCGTTGAGGAATATTCTTGCCTTCACCTTTTCCGTACACACAAAGTGGGGTGCATACCTAGATAATCTGGAAAACTGGGCCTCATACTCGGCCACTTTCAAGCCCCGTTGTTTTAGAACGGTGAATTCCGTGGCATTCTTTTCCTGGATATGATCGGAGAAGTACTTGTTGTTGAAATGCTCCGTGAATTCATCCCATGTGACATGGTATTCTAGCAGTGTTGCTTCTATGGATTCCCACCAGCATCGAGCGTCCCGCTCTAGTTGGAATACGGCCAATAAAACCTTCTCTTCGTCCGCACATTGCATCACACGGAAGATTCGTTCCATCTCCTTTAGCCAATTCTCGGCATCCTCGGGGTCGAACGAACCTGTGAACCTTGGTGGGTTCATGTTATGGAAACTTCGGTGGAGATCTCCCGCTCCATGGTTTGCTCCACCTTGGGCCACTTGTGTAATGCCCTGGATCTCGTAGGATCTTTAATGGATCTTTCGGATCTGTTTCGGATTGGTTTCGTTGAGTTTCGGTTCGCTTTTGTGGCTTCCGAATTGAGTTTGACGAGCCGTGTGGGTTTTTCTCACGTACTAGTTACGGAACCCTACGGTGAGTTTATTTGTCAATTCTCGAACTCGTGAATGCTACAGCGTCGATGTACTCTTCGAGCCGGTCGTTTCGACTATTTTTGTGTATTTTTCTGAATTTGTGCTTTTTCGGCGCATTTTTGGAATTTTCGGAAATTAGGAAAATTTCCTAATTTCTTTTCCTTTTTCTTTTCTTTTTCTCTTTCTTCCCTCATTCGGCCGCGACCGTTTCTCTCTCCCGTTCTCTCTCGTTTCTCCCCCTCTTTGGCCCCGGCTGCAGACGGAGCGACCGTGGGTGAGTTGGCGAGGACGTGGAGCTGGATTGGTGCGCGATGAGGCGAGGATCGGATCGATTCTGGCGCGATCCCGAACGGTGGATTCAAAGCCGGTGAAATTGGTTCGCGAGTGGTTTTCGGCGTGGTTTAGTCCCTTCGGGGCACGGTTTCTTCGGTGGAGGTAGGGTGACGGATCCTTGCTTCTTCACCTTCGTTTTCCCTGCCATTGCACGGCGTTCGGCTAGGAAACGAGTGTGTTTGGGCTTGTTTTGCCTAAACCGTGATTTTCGTGGTTTTTAGGGTCGGCCGGTAAACGGTGACCGTTTGCGGTTCAGTTAGTTTCTAAATGACCGCAGGGATGTTAGAATCTCATCCACGTTGATTTCGTGCGATTCGGTGTTCATTCGAGGCCGGTAGAAGCCCGGGAACCTCGGTGACCCACTTGGGGTGGATTTGTCTAAATCGCCCGGATCGAGCGTTTTTTGGTGTTGCATGTGGGCATTTTGGCCCTTGAATGTTGTTATTCGGTGTTGCGGTGTGTTTCCCCTGCGTTTCGGCGTGAATGGGGCGTGGAACGGGCCGATCCGGCCATTCCTATGTTTTCCCGCCGTAACCGAAGTAGCGGTCATGCCAGCGACCGTTACTTGTCTTTAGCGGCCCTACGACTGACCGTCGTTTGGTCTGCATCGTTTTAGCGCTTTGGCTTCTAGGTGAGTGACGGCCCTAGAGTGGCGCGTCGCTTCCTTGTAACGTGCCTAGGTTAGTGCGTTACTTCGCCTTCGTCGTTTTATGTTGGGGTTGAGTCGGTTAGTCTAACGCGCTTGACCCAGTGCGGTAGATGGAAGTGGCGCGCCTTGCCCAGGCCGTTACTTGCCAGTTGACTGACGTTGACTCGTTGAGGCGGTGCCTCTAGCGGTCGTGCCCCTATGCGTTGTTTGAGTGTGACGTGCCCGCCCCTGGCCGTTACATTCTCTTTTTGGTCGAGGTTGGGTTGACTGCACCGTTGGGTGTGACGGTGGGGACCCCGTGCGTCGTTTGTGAGTAACGCGCATGCCTCCGACCGTTGTTTGCTGTGGTGTTGGGTTGAGGGTGGCCATGCCGTCTGTGAGTAACGGATGGGTCCCCCGTGCGTCGTTTGGTTCTGACGGCCCTCCCCTGCCGCGCTGTTTCGTGAGTGACGCGCCTGGCTTAGCGCGTTACTTCGCTTTGGTTTGGGTTTGCTGCACCGTTGAATGTGACGGTGGGTGCCCTGTGCGTCGTTTGCTTGTAACGCCCCTAGTCCCGTGCGTTACTTGGCTTTTGCGTGGTTTGTAGGTTATCAGGGTGGTGTGAGTGACGGCCTGGTGTCCGTCCGTCGTTTGGGAAATAACGGCCCTAACCTAGACCGTCGCTTGCTTGTAGCGGTCTAGAGCTGGTGCGTTACTTTCCTTGTGCCTTGGTTTTCCGCCCGATGATTCTGTGTGTCTTGGCTTGGCCTTGTGGTCTGCCCGTTGTCCCGTGGATGTCTCTTGACGTCCTATGAGGGTTAAGACTACGTTGTAAGGTAGCCAGGAGTCTTCTTGCTTGTGGTAGGGTTCCTTATCCTACCTTTGCATGTGCTTGTTTGGGTTTCGGTCAACCTGGTCTGACCCAGTGGTTGACATGTGACCTTGTTTGCGCGTGTCTTAGCGGTTCTGTCCTGCCTAAGACACTGCTTCTGGATGCTTCGAGGTATTGTTCTACCTCGGTTTGCGTGTCCAGGTGTGCTGAGGGTTCTTGATGTCTCCCTCAGGTCTCCGTGTGTCGTTTTCTACGGAGCGTGGTTTCTTTGGCTTAGGATTAGACCGATTGGCGGCTTGTTCCGCTGTTGTGACGATCTTACCTTTGAGTCGTTTGGCTCAGGATCGTTACATAGGAGGTCTAGTTGCTTGTCCTGAGTTGTCGGCAGTGGCGATGCTGCCATTTGGTGCCTCGAAGTACGTGTTGAGGGGTGTGGTTGCCCGTTAGTACTTCGGCGCTTGTGTTTTGAGCTTCTGTGTCGCGTGAAGCCTCCACTTGTGTGACCTAAGGCCGAGAGGTGCCGACCCGCTAGCGGATGGCGGAGGGTTTTTCCCAGTGAGCGGTTTTAGTTAGTTCCGCGGGCTCCTAGCCAACGGTAGCGTCCTGCCGAGGGAGAATACTAGCTAGAGGACCTGGCTTAGGCTATAGCCAGTGTGTGCACACGTGGTCGGGGGTTAGGACTTACGTCGACGGGCGTGACCCTGACTAGTTACTTGTTTTGCTGTTACTGTTTGGTTCAGCTGGTGTCTACATCTCTGCTGTTGTTACAGCAGTACTGTAGGTGAGACACTTGAGGTGCGGCGTCAGACGTCAGTGGACGCAGCTGGCTTTTAAGGGGGTGCTTCCGTCACGTGACGCGTAGCTTTCGGCGTTTTCCTGTACGCTGTGACCTTTGCGAGTTGCCCGTTCGTGGCTGCACTCGGGGTCAGTGGTTTGTCGTCCGCGCGATGTTCCGATCGTGCGCGGGGCTTTGTGCACGACGTTCCCTGTCGTGTTTTGTCTGTTTCCCGGTGTCGGCGTTCGCCTTCGCCTTTGTGTGGGGCTGGTTGACAGACTGGTGTACCCTTCTGTGTGAGTTTAGGGTCATCCATCTGTTGCCTTTGTTTGGAGTAGTTTGGGATACCGAGGTTAGTTCGGTAGCCGCTTGTTTGGTGCGGGTTCTCACCCTCTCCTGCGTGTTCCCTACTCCTACTTCCCGTCTGTTCCTTTACAGCTTTGTAGTGTAGCTTTCCTGCTTTGCTACGTTGCTGTCCTTGCTACGTTTGTTGCTGCTTCCGTTGCCTTCGCTTTGTGCGGTTTTCCAGTGGGGATCCGCGTGACCCCTACTGAGTTTCTGTTGAGACTCACCCCTGCTGCTTTTCAGGTGGGTTTCGCCGTCTGCCTCTGCTGTTCCTGGCGGAGTGCTCGCTTGCTGTTGTAGCTGCCAGCTGTACCTGCGGTCGGGCTTCTTCCGACTTCTGTGTACGTTTCTTTCTGTCGTACTGTACTGTGCTAGACTTGTTGTCTTTCCTTGGGCTAGACTCTGGTGTATAATTGAAAACTTGAATGTTTAATAAAAGGTAATTTTATTTCTGCTACTTTAGCAATCCATTGTAATGAAATTTAATTGCTTACTGTTATATCTGCTGGCTTCAATGTATTTCCCACACAATCCTTTTCCCCTTCGGCGCTTTCCCGCGCTTGGGAGGCCTCGCGGGTCCCATGTGGTATCACGTGTATTCGGTATTTATACCGGGTGCACCGGGTATCCGGAATCCGGGTCGCTACAGGTGGTATCAGAGCAGTGTTCTGAGATGTTCGGAGTTCTTTTCTGAGCTATCAGATCATTGTCGTGTGAGATACATGGAAATCCAGATATACAGTTACCAGAGTCTTTAGGCCCAGTACAGTCTCTTGCTGGCGTAGGTGTTGCGATGGTTTATCGCGGTGCTTCTCGTATGTGGTCTTGTACGTGCTTGGGTAGCACTGTGCGAGATGGTTTTGCTCTCGTCTAGATGAGACGATGTGCTTCGTTCGGTTTTGAAGTTGGTCTCGATCGTGGTGCACTTTGCAGTGTTTGTCGGTTGGCATGAACCTGCAGTGCCTTGTTCGAGCTATTTTCTGTATTTTGCTCAGGTGGCTTATGACTTTTAGCGTTGGTGTGATGGCCACGCACGTTCTTACGTTGCTTGGGTTGTCCCAGCTTGAGTTTGTGTAGCTCCTGATGCTTCGTTGTTTTGGTTGCTTCGATTGTCGTGTTGCCTCGATTGAGAAGTTGCTCGAGCGAGCCTTGGATTTTCCCTTCCTGGTGAGCTGTTGTTGTTGAGCTTGTTGCTTCTTATCCCTCTTTGGTGAAGCTTTCCGAGGTTTGCCTTGGAATTGCTGTCTTGGTTGTGCCTTTGTCCTGTGTCTGCTTAAGTGTAGACAGCTTTGTTTTGAGCCTGATCTGCTCCTTGTTGTACGGTTGCTTAGCTTTGGACTCCATGATGGTGTTAAGAGCTGTTGTGTACCGTAGTTGTCGTGCTGTGTCTAACGGCCGATGTGTTGTGAAGGCTCATTTATCGTGTCAGGACGTGATGGTGAGCTGAGATTGATGCTTTCCTTGTGCTTTGCGCTGAAGCTGGTGCTCTTCTCTTGTTGCACTTAGGCTCTTTGTGATCGGTTGTTCGCGTGATCGGTGCTCGTGGCGTGTGAATTGCGATCTTGTTGATTGCGATGGCGCTGGTGTGTGCTGAGATGCGATTATCGATGTTGTTCTGTTGCCTGTGCACATTGTTGAGAGTGCAGCTGTTGTGTGTGGGTTGGCTACCCATTTGTCGAGAGGTCTTGTTCCTTTCTCGAAGTGGCTTTGTCTTGGCTTCTTGTGCCTTGACTTTGGTTGTTGCCGTGCCGTTGTTCGTGGTTTTCTTGTGTTGGCATCGGCATTGTGCGAGTGTTGGGGAATTTTTCGGCATCTTTGCGGATTGAGTACCCTCTACTCTGTATTTTCTTCTTGGGTGTTGTGCTCTTGAGGCGTGTTGCTAGTCCTTGAGTTGCATTCCCCGAGATCATTGTTGTTGTTTTTCGTTGTTGTGGGTCTTTCTCTTGGTGAGCAGTCTGATACGTGACCTGTCTCTTGTGGTCGTGTGCTCAGCTGTTTTTGTGCCTTGTTGTGACCCTGCTTGCAGTTGTGTTCCGTGGTTCTGCGTGTTAAGTAGAGCCGAAATTCTGCAGGTGTTGCCGTTGTGTTGTTTTGGCGCTGTTTCTTTATGATTTTGTGTCTCTGCCTTGGACCATGGTCTTGTCAGTTGGCTTGCTGTGCTCTCTTTCCCTGGTGGAGTTAGCTTGCGACTTGATCAGATGTGATGTCTGAGTGAGTACTGACTTGATTGTGTTTCGGGTCCAGCAGCGTTGTTGTTGTCGTTGGTGTCCTGTGTGCCAGGTGTTCCCTGTTGCCTTTGGCACTGGAGCCGATGATGTTGCGAGCTGTCAGCTGTGGGGACTGCGTTCCTTGTGTAAGCTGCCGCTTGCCGCGTTGTCGTTGTGTTTCTCAGTTGTCTGTTGTTGGGGCTGTCGTGTCTCTATTTCTGGTGAGACGTAAACGACGTTGCCCTTGCTTTGGAGGTGTCAGATGTATTCACTTTGGTGCCGTACTCGTGCTGTAGACTTGCTGTCTTGGAAGCTGAGTGTGTACCTGTAATTGTGATCTGACGGTGTTCCTCTGAGCTGTGTTTTCCGAGTTTTGTGCTGTTGGGTTGTTCTTCCCTGCTTCTCCTTTGCTAGTCCTGAATTTCGGGGGCGAAATTCTTTGAAGGGGGGGAGGATGTAATGCCCTGGATCTCGTAGGATCTTTAATGGATCTTTCGGATCTGTTTCGGATTGGTTTCGTTGAGTTTCGGTTCGCTTTTGTGGCTTCCGAATTGAGTTTGACGAGCCGTGTGGGTTTTTCTCACGTACTAGTTACGGAACCCTACGGTGAGTTTATTTGTCAATTCTCGAACTCGTGAATGCTACAGCGTCGATGTACTCTTCGAGCCGGTCGTTTCGACTATTTTTGTGTATTTTTCTGAATTTGTGCTTTTTCGGCGCATTTTTGGAATTTTCGGAAATTAGGAAAATTTCCTAATTTCTTTTCCTTTTTCTTTTCTTTTTCTCTTTCTTCCCTCATTCGGCCGCGACCGTTTCTCTCTCCCGTTCTCTCTCGTTTCTCCCCCTCTTTGGCCCCGGCTGCAGACGGAGCGACCGTGGGTGAGTTGGCGAGGACGTGGAGCTGGATTGGTGCGCGATGAGGCGAGGATCGGATCGATTCTGGCGCGATCCCGAACGGTGGATTCAAAGCCGGTGAAATTGGTTCGCGAGTGGTTTTCGGCGTGGTTTAGTCCCTTCGGGGCACGGTTTCTTCGGTGGAGGTAGGGTGACGGATCCTTGCTTCTTCACCTTCGTTTTCCCTGCCATTGCACGGCGTTCGGCTAGGAAACGAGTGTGTTTGGGCTTGTTTTGCCTAAACCGTGATTTTCGTGGTTTTTAGGGTCGGCCGGTAAACGGTGACCGTTTGCGGTTCAGTTAGTTTCTAAATGACCGCAGGGATGTTAGAATCTCATCCACGTTGATTTCGTGCGATTCGGTGTTCATTCGAGGCCGGTAGAAGCCCGGGAACCTCGGTGACCCACTTGGGGTGGATTTGTCTAAATCGCCCGGATCGAGCGTTTTTTGGTGTTGCATGTGGGCATTTTGGCCCTTGAATGTTGTTATTCGGTGTTGCGGTGTGTTTCCCCTGCGTTTCGGCGTGAATGGGGCGTGGAACGGGCCGATCCGGCCATTCCTATGTTTTCCCGCCGTAACCGAAGTAGCGGTCATGCCAGCGACCGTTACTTGTCTTTAGCGGCCCTACGACTGACCGTCGTTTGGTCTGCATCGTTTTAGCGCTTTGGCTTCTAGGTGAGTGACGGCCCTAGAGTGGCGCGTCGCTTCCTTGTAACGTGCCTAGGTTAGTGCGTTACTTCGCCTTCGTCGTTTTATGTTGGGGTTGAGTCGGTTAGTCTAACGCGCTTGACCCAGTGCGGTAGATGGAAGTGGCGCGCCTTGCCCAGGCCGTTACTTGCCAGTTGACTGACGTTGACTCGTTGAGGCGGTGCCTCTAGCGGTCGTGCCCCTATGCGTTGTTTGAGTGTGACGTGCCCGCCCCTGGCCGTTACATTCTCTTTTTGGTCGAGGTTGGGTTGACTGCACCGTTGGGTGTGACGGTGGGGACCCCGTGCGTCGTTTGTGAGTAACGCGCATGCCTCCGACCGTTGTTTGCTGTGGTGTTGGGTTGAGGGTGGCCATGCCGTCTGTGAGTAACGGATGGGTCCCCCGTGCGTCGTTTGGTTCTGACGGCCCTCCCCTGCCGCGCTGTTTCGTGAGTGACGCGCCTGGCTTAGCGCGTTACTTCGCTTTGGTTTGGGTTTGCTGCACCGTTGAATGTGACGGTGGGTGCCCTGTGCGTCGTTTGCTTGTAACGCCCCTAGTCCCGTGCGTTACTTGGCTTTTGCGTGGTTTGTAGGTTATCAGGGTGGTGTGAGTGACGGCCTGGTGTCCGTCCGTCGTTTGGGAAATAACGGCCCTAACCTAGACCGTCGCTTGCTTGTAGCGGTCTAGAGCTGGTGCGTTACTTTCCTTGTGCCTTGGTTTTCCGCCCGATGATTCTGTGTGTCTTGGCTTGGCCTTGTGGTCTGCCCGTTGTCCCGTGGATGTCTCTTGACGTCCTATGAGGGTTAAGACTACGTTGTAAGGTAGCCAGGAGTCTTCTTGCTTGTGGTAGGGTTCCTTATCCTACCTTTGCATGTGCTTGTTTGGGTTTCGGTCAACCTGGTCTGACCCAGTGGTTGACATGTGACCTTGTTTGCGCGTGTCTTAGCGGTTCTGTCCTGCCTAAGACACTGCTTCTGGATGCTTCGAGGTATTGTTCTACCTCGGTTTGCGTGTCCAGGTGTGCTGAGGGTTCTTGATGTCTCCCTCAGGTCTCCGTGTGTCGTTTTCTACGGAGCGTGGTTTCTTTGGCTTAGGATTAGACCGATTGGCGGCTTGTTCCGCTGTTGTGACGATCTTACCTTTGAGTCGTTTGGCTCAGGATCGTTACATAGGAGGTCTAGTTGCTTGTCCTGAGTTGTCGGCAGTGGCGATGCTGCCATTTGGTGCCTCGAAGTACGTGTTGAGGGGTGTGGTTGCCCGTTAGTACTTCGGCGCTTGTGTTTTGAGCTTCTGTGTCGCGTGAAGCCTCCACTTGTGTGACCTAAGGCCGAGAGGTGCCGACCCGCTAGCGGATGGCGGAGGGTTTTTCCCAGTGAGCGGTTTTAGTTAGTTCCGCGGGCTCCTAGCCAACGGTAGCGTCCTGCCGAGGGAGAATACTAGCTAGAGGACCTGGCTTAGGCTATAGCCAGTGTGTGCACACGTGGTCGGGGGTTAGGACTTACGTCGACGGGCGTGACCCTGACTAGTTACTTGTTTTGCTGTTACTGTTTGGTTCAGCTGGTGTCTACATCTCTGCTGTTGTTACAGCAGTACTGTAGGTGAGACACTTGAGGTGCGGCGTCAGACGTCAGTGGACGCAGCTGGCTTTTAAGGGGGTGCTTCCGTCACGTGACGCGTAGCTTTCGGCGTTTTCCTGTACGCTGTGACCTTTGCGAGTTGCCCGTTCGTGGCTGCACTCGGGGTCAGTGGTTTGTCGTCCGCGCGATGTTCCGATCGTGCGCGGGGCTTTGTGCACGACGTTCCCTGTCGTGTTTTGTCTGTTTCCCGGTGTCGGCGTTCGCCTTCGCCTTTGTGTGGGGCTGGTTGACAGACTGGTGTACCCTTCTGTGTGAGTTTAGGGTCATCCATCTGTTGCCTTTGTTTGGAGTAGTTTGGGATACCGAGGTTAGTTCGGTAGCCGCTTGTTTGGTGCGGGTTCTCACCCTCTCCTGCGTGTTCCCTACTCCTACTTCCCGTCTGTTCCTTTACAGCTTTGTAGTGTAGCTTTCCTGCTTTGCTACGTTGCTGTCCTTGCTACGTTTGTTGCTGCTTCCGTTGCCTTCGCTTTGTGCGGTTTTCCAGTGGGGATCCGCGTGACCCCTACTGAGTTTCTGTTGAGACTCACCCCTGCTGCTTTTCAGGTGGGTTTCGCCGTCTGCCTCTGCTGTTCCTGGCGGAGTGCTCGCTTGCTGTTGTAGCTGCCAGCTGTACCTGCGGTCGGGCTTCTTCCGACTTCTGTGTACGTTTCTTTCTGTCGTACTGTACTGTGCTAGACTTGTTGTCTTTCCTTGGGCTAGACTCTGGTGTATAATTGAAAACTTGAATGTTTAATAAAAGGTAATTTTATTTCTGCTACTTTAGCAATCCATTGTAATGAAATTTAATTGCTTACTGTTATATCTGCTGGCTTCAATGTATTTCCCACACAATCCTTTTCCCCTTCGGCGCTTTCCCGCGCTTGGGAGGCCTCGCGGGTCCCATGTGGTATCACGTGTATTCGGTATTTATACCGGGTGCACCGGGTATCCGGAATCCGGGTCGCTACAACTTGCTGTAGTGCCTGTGTGAGGCCTTGCACGGTGCGCTGCATCCCGCGCCATTGTGCTCTTTCCGCAGCCATGATCCTACAAAAAAGTTTAAGCATAATAAAGATCAGGTTTACTTTTGGGGTCAAAAGTCATTATAGCACTTAACCCATGGCTCTAACCATCTCACCAGGTAAGGTACAAAGTATCCTTGGACTCAAGTTTTTACCTATATTTCAATTTCTAACCTTTTATTTCATCTACTTCCCTAGGTTTGAAAACCTAGGCTCTGATACCACGAATACTGTCACGTCCCGAGCGCGGAAGATACTCGGATGCGTGACGCATCTATATAGATCGTGTCATTAGAGCGATAAGAATTTTTAACATACATAATTACAGAGTGCGTAAATGACTAATAAATCTAATAAATTCCAATAGTCCAAGTGATGATTATTTGATTACTCAAAGGAATTAAAGATAGTCCATGAAAATTTCCAGATTTAGAAAGCCAAACATTAGGCTACACGACTTAACACAAAGTTTATACCACTAATTGACATAACTGGGAATACAAGGTAGACTCAAATAAATTCAAAGACACGGCTAGCTAATGATAGATGGTTGGCGTTCTAGCACACTTCACTCGGCCTCAATCCCATTCTTGTCGCTATCCGATTCATCTGAAAATATTTGGAAGCAATTGGATGAGCGAATCGCTCAGTAGGAATTACATCTCAAATTCGAGCAATCTTTACGTGGATTACAATTTGCATGTATTATCAGTATGGCTATGCATGACGTACGTACAAAAGAATCAGGTATACAGGTAAATCTAGACATGACGAACAATAAGAGATCAAGAACTGTATAAAGAGAGTATATCAAGATTTCAAGTAGTTGACAAGCAGTATTTCAAGAATTTATAGATGTAAATGTCACTCCGGGGTAAGCAAGGATTCATGTACGATTACGAATTTAAGTGCGAGAATGAACTCTATAAGTATATCTCAGGAACGAGTAAGCAAAAATTTAATTCAAGCAAGTAAAGTTGAGTACGTATCAGTGGAATTGGCTATTTTAATTAAGCAAGTATTTCGCCCTTTCTCGGGCCACAAGTCAAGTATTGCCCGTTCCGGGCCACGCAAGTCAAGTCAAGTGAGTAAAGAGAGAGTAGGGTGGAGTGTCTCAAGTCAAGCAAGTACTCCGGTGTAATGCTAAACATCGTGGTCAATAAACTCCCATGGGCACAAGTACCTTCGGGTGCTCCTCCCAGGACCAGACCGGGCCCTATATGCACAGCATTTCATGTATTACTTTTGACATCCACTCTCATTTTATAGCCAATATAGAGTTTCAAGGGTTGCCTTAGTAGGATATACAAGGTAGATTTTTAAGGAATGGAATTCAAGGACTCATAATATGCAAGAAAATGACTTAGGGTTGCGTCGGTACAAACCACGATAGAAATGAGGAAAAAAGTATCAATTTATATACTTTTTCCTAAACCAAAAACTCTAGATAACTCTATAGTAAGGTTAAACAAAAGTTAGAACATCCATAAGGGCCATTATGCAATTATGCCAATTTTCTATTTAAGAATACTATTAAATTACTATTTAGATTACTATTCATTACTATTCACTTACTATTCATTTACACTATTCACCCAAATAACGCCCTTCACTAAGTCGTCATTTTTGTGAATGACGACTTTTAAACCGTCGTCATTTCTAAGTTTATATATATATTAATCGTTTAGTATATTAATCATCTATGTGGAAAAATTAATAAATGTGAATCATGATACCTAATCTAATGTATGAGTATACCGTTAGATTCCTTATATTTTTCTCTACCTATCTACGTGTCTATATCAAAAAATTCTTTTATTTGAAAAAGTGATACTATTCATTGAAATAGTGACTTTCATACACTATTCATACCGTAAAAATTTCTCAAAAATAGAAAGTAAGGATATGGGCAGGTAGAGGACATTCTCGGGAGTTCAGAATCATGCTCATGCGAAATTGTTGGGTTTCACTATTCAATAAATTAGGGTGATTTACGCCGGGAAGGTACATTCCGTGACTCCAAACACTATTCAAACACTATTCATTTTTAATACTTTCAGTAAATCAGGAATTCAGTACATGGTTAAATAGAGAAAAATATGAGGGTTTCAGAACCATGTTCATGCAGGAGTTTCGTGATTAGGTTAAAAGGTTATAATTGTCTGAACATGGTGGCTCGGCATTGAGTCACGGTTTACTATTTAAACACTATTCATTTTTAATTCTTTTAGTAAATCAAGAATCGAGGACATGGACAGGTAGAGAAAAATCTCAGAATCACAGAAATATGTTTAGTCAAAATTTTCATGGTCCGATTTATTAGTTATATGTTTTTGAATATTTTGATTTACTGGTTTCTAAAAATTTCAGGAAATTAAATTGACGACATGGGTCATGTCTTCAATTAATTGACAACTGTTTGAACAACCTTCAATTTGATAATTGACGCCCTGGTCAGGGGCGTCATTTACAAAACTGTTTCACTATTCATATACTATTCATATACTATTCATCCGAATCAGGAAGTAATGATACGAATATGTTGAGAAAAATGTCAGGATTCCAGAAACATATTCATGCAAAAATTTAGTGCTTTAGTTTGATAGTTATGGATTTTTGAATGTGTTGAATTATCAATTACCCAAAATTCCACGAAACTAAATTGACGACATAGGTCATGTCTTCAATTAATTGACGACTGTTTGAACAATCTTTAATTTGGTAATTGACGCCCTGGTCAGGGGCGTCATTTACATATACTAGTAACTATTCAAGCACTATTCATGTACTATTCATCCGTGTGAAAATATTCTGAATTAGGAAGTAATGATACGAATATGTAGAGAAAAATGTCAGGATTCCAGAAACATGTTCATGCAAAAATTTCGTGCTTTAGTTTGATAGTTATGGATTTTTGAATGTGTTGAATTATCAATTACTCAAAATTTCAGGAAATTAAATTGACGACATGGGTCATGTCTTCAATTAATTGACGACTGTTTAAACAGTCTTCAATTAATTGACGACTGTTTAAACAGTCTTCAATTTGGTAATTGACGCCATGGTTAGGGACGTCATTTACAGAATTCCAGAAATTAAAATGACGACACTGGAGGTGTCTTCATTTAAATGACGACTGCATGCGCAGTCTTCAATTTCTAAATTGGCGCCCTTGACAGGGGCGTCATTTACATAAGGGCTGGGGCCCTCCGAGTTCTTAAACATGAACGTATTAGTGTAACAGATGCTATATATTAAGGTCTTAAAATATGGTTATTAATACTGTAAAACTAATATGCTCAAAAACTCATGAAAACTCATGAAATCATACTTAACAGACTATGTTAAACTCATAAAGATCATGATAATATGTAACAGGCGGGGTGGACACCCCCCCTTCCCCCTCCTGCGCAGGTGGCAGGAGGGCGGGGGATCGAGCCTCACCTCCCCCCGGGAGGTGTGGCCCCCGCTTTCCCCTCCCCTAAAAAAATAAAAAAAAATAAAAAAAAAGTAACATGCTATTAAAATAACCTGATATATACATGATTATTGCTTGATTACAGTAAAGCTAGATGGTAGATAGCATGGTTGACTAGTTAATCGAACTCTAAGCATGCATCAGTTAACATATTTAGCTACTGGTTAGGCAAGGATTTGAGAACACCTACCTTTTGACATGTGATACGAGGTTCAGAGCTGCAGCAGGATCGCAGCAGGATGTAGCCTCGGGAGGAAGACGCTCCTGCAGCACAGCAGTAGCCTCTGACAGTGCTACGGATGGGATTAGTTATAGGGAATGATAAGGCATTGGTTAATAGCTTGTGGGTCATGCTGAGTGGGCATTATTTTTGCCAGCTCGAATGGGTTGCTCGTGTCTCAATCTTCTAGAATCACGTGTTTAAATGACGCCCTTGTAAAGGGTCGTTCATTTAATAAATGACACCTTACATGAGGGCGTCATTTATTTGGGTAGCATTATTGTGGCATTATTAATGAGAATGACGCCCTTCAAGAGGGCGTCATTTGTTAGACACTTCTGCCCCACTCACGTGACATACATATATAAATATACATATTTATATTAATACTTTATGCTATTCAAATTGACGCCTTTATGCATGTCTTCAATTCTTTAAATGACATCCATGCAAGGGGTCTTCAATTGGAAATGGACGCCCTAGTTAGGGCCGTCAATTCCTTTGGTGGTGGGAAGGAATCCACTACGTACTCCCCATGGCCCGTGTGTTTAAAGGTGTTTTGTACATTTATATAATAACCCTTTCATGGTTTATTTCTTTGTACAAGACCTCCCAAGTAAGATTCTTTACCCATGTGCATAAAGTTGGAATGCACATTTGTATTCTAGTCCACCCATAATTTAATTCTTTAAACAAAACCTAGAATTCTATTAAGAAGAGTAGGTTACGTATACATAAGATGAGGATTTGTAATTTTATATGCTACCCCCCTAAGGTTTTGGCTCTTTACACAAAGCCCTCATGATTCTTTATGTTATAAAGTAGGGTTGGCTTGTATATTTTCATTATAGTCCTTGTGAGGTTGGGTTCTTTATGTAAGGCATTCATATATGATTTCTTTTAAGAAGGAGTTTTGAATTTACGCAAAAGTATTTATCGGGGGTGCTACACCCTCCCCCATTTTGAAAGAATTTGGTCCCCAAATTCAACTGCATTATACGGTAATAGGAAAGGTGTAGAGTACTTACAATTAGAATAACACAGGAAATCTTCTTTTCATAGATTCTTCAGTTTCCCATGTAGCTTCTTGTTCTAAACATCGATTCCATTGGATTTTCACCATAAAGATCATCTTGTTCCTTAGAACTTGAACTTCTCGATCGAGGATCTTCAGTGGCTTCTGCTCGTAGGTAAGGTCCTTCTGTACCACTAAATCTTTGTGGTCAATGACATGGATGGGATCGTTCACGTATTTCTTCAGCATAGAAACATGAAATATGTTGTGCACATCTGACAGTTGTGGAGGTAGGGCGATGCGATAAGCCACCTCGCCTACTCTTTCCAGTACATCGAATGGACCAATAAACCTTGACACCGAATCTTCTAATGCCTCGGCCGGGAGATACCTTGAGGAAAACATGATCTCCGAATTGAAATTCCAAGTCTCACCTTCTGTTATCAGCATAAGATTTCTGCCTGGACTGTGCTATCATTAACCTTTCTCTAAGTAGTTGTATCTTCTCGGTAGAATCTCGCACCATGTCGGGGCCTAAAATTTATTTTTCACCAACTTCATCCCAGCATATAGGAGATCGGTAACTCCTGCCATATAATGCTTCAAAAGGTGCCATTTGTATACTGGCTTGATAGCTGTTGTTATATGCAAATTCAGTTAGTGGTAAGTGGTCATGCCAACTTCCGTCGAAGTCTATAATGCATGCTCTCAACATATCTTCCACAACTTGATTAGTCCTCTTGATCTGTCCATATGTCTGAGGATGGAAAGCAGTGCTGTAGTTGAGTTTCGTCCCCAGAGAGTGCTGTAGACTCTTCCAGAAATGAGAGGTGAAGCGCGGGTCTTGATTAGATACTATTGAGATGAGAACTCCATGCAATCTAACCATCTCCTTAATATACAGGGCAACAAGTACGTCGACTGACCATCGGCTTTTGATGGCTATGAAATGGGCCGATTTAGTTAGCCGATCGATAATTACCCAAATTCCATCATAACTGCCCCTAGACTTGGGCAAACCCATGATAAAGTCCATGCCAATGTCTTCCAACTTCCACTTGGGAATATCTAGCGGATGTAGCTTTCCGGCCGATTCTTGATGTTCCGCCTTCACTCGTTGGCATGTGAGGCAACGAGATACAAAGTCTGCTACCTCCCTTTTCATGTTAGGCCACCAGAAAGTTATTTTCAAGTCTTGGTACATCTTAGTGGCTCCAGGGTGGATCGTGTACCTCGATCTATGAGCTTCTTCAAGAATCTTCTTCTTCAATTCAGGACAGTCGGGCACACATGTCTGTTCATGAAATAGCAATCTGCCATCAGGTGCCAGGTTGAAATCAAGTCTATCGTCCAGCTTGCTCTTTACCTCTACTAGTGCGGGATCTTCTTCCTATAGCTTCTTGATTTCAGGTAGCAAATCTGGATGTAGGCTCATATGAGATAGAATAATACACATGTTCTTCTCATTTGTGCTGATATCAAGCTCAGAGAATTTCTCCAACAGCTTCCATTCTTGTATCATACAGTTGGCTAATATTGTTCTAAGTTTTCGACTAAGGGCATCAGCTACAGAATTACCCTTACCAGGATGGTACTGTATAGTAAAGTCAAAATCCTTGAGATACTGGAGCCAACGCCTTTGCCGCATGTTCAGCTCCTTTTGGGAGAATAAGTACTTGAGGCTTTTATGATCAGAGTACACATTGAATTGTTCTCCGTAAAGATAGTGCCACCAGATCTTCAAGGCAAATACAACCGCGGCCAGTTCTAAGTCATGAACCGGATAGTTCTCTTCATGTTTCTTCAATTGTCGGGAAGAGTATGCAATGACTCTTCCATTCTGCATCAATACACATCCGAGGCCAATACCCAAAGCATCGGTATATACCTCGTATTTTTCTCCTTCAATTGGTAATGATAAGACTGGGGCAGTGGTCAAGAGATCCTTTAAAGTTTGGAAACTATTTTCACAGTCTTCATTCCACTCATAAGGCACTTCCTTGCGGGTTAACCTGGTCAGAGGAACAGCAATCTTGGAGAAGTCCTTGATAAAACGCCGGTAGTAACCAGCTAGACCCAAGAAGCTTCGAATTTCCGTTGCATTTGTGGGTCGTTCCCAGTTCTTCACAGCTTCGACCTTTGATGGGTCAACAGCAATTCGGTTCTTCGAAATGATATGGCCTAAGAAGGATACTTCCTCGAGCCAGAACTCACATTTGCTGAATTTGACATATAGCTTGTTTTCCCTTAATATCTACAATGCCTTCTTGAGGTGTTCTTCATGATCCTCTTCAATCTTTGAATAGATCATAATATCATCAATAAAGACCACAATAAATTGGTCTAAATAGGGCCTGAATATGCTATTCATTAACTGCAAAAAAGCTGCGAGGGCATTTGTTAGACCGAAAGGCGTAACAGTAAATTTGTAATGCCCATACCTGCTTCGGAATGCAGTTTTATGAATGTCTTCTTCTTTGATCTTCAATTGGTGGTAACCAGAACGAAGATCAATCTTGGAGAAATATAAAGCTCCAGATAGTTGATCTAACAGCTCATCAATCCTTGGCAGTGGATACTTGTTCTTGATTGTAAGGTGATTTAGCTGTCGATAATCTATGCATAATCTCATCGATCCGTCCTTCTTTTTGACGAATAGCACGGGTGCTCCCCATGGGGAAGTACTCGGCCTGATGAAACCCTTGTTCAATAACTCCATTAGCTGCTCCTTTAGCTCCTTCAGCTCAGCAGGAGACATTCTGTACGGTGCCCTGGAAATTGGACCAGCACCGGGGACAAGGTCGATTGTAAACGACACTTCCCTTTCCGGGGGTAAACTGGGCAATTCTTCTGGAAAGACATCGGGAAAATCCCGAATTACATGGATGTCTTCAAGTTTAATCTCATTGGCTTTCGTGGCAGTCACGAAAGCTATGAAAGCCATACATCTGTTATTCATAAGTTTACTATCTCGGAGTGCTGATATAAGAAGTGATTTACTCCGAGGGCTATTGTAAACTAGCACTGGGAAATCTACGAAAGTTACCTTGCCATGCCGACAATCAACAGTTGCTTGGTATATGGATAGCCAGTCGGCACCTAGTATGACGTCATAACCCTTCATATCTAGGCATATCAGGTCAGCATGTAAATTTTTTCCCGTAATCATCACTTCACAGTTTGGATAGTGATAAGTGATATCAGACTCATTCCCAAGAGGTGTAGATATGACCAAATCTAACAGTTCATGTTTATTAGAAAATGAAGCAGCAAAGTTCTTGGAAACGAATGAATGAGTTGCTCCGGTATCGAATAAAACTTGAGCAGTTTTTGAACAAATAGTGAGAGTACCTTCCATAATTCCACCTTCAATGGTTTCCGTCTCTCGGAGAGCTTGCAGACGGCCTTGTTTCTTTACCGGACGCTTCTCGCCTTTGGTGCCTTGTTCTTTCATCAGTGGGCAGTCTGGGATTCGATGCTCTCGCCTCCCGCATCGAAGACAAGCTCCTAACTTCCTCCAGCATTCCTCGGTCTTATGGCCAGCTTTATCACAATACTTGTAAATTTCCTTTGATGGTGTGGTGGTGGAGAATGGCCTGTCATTCTTCTGGAATTTCTTTACCTTGGAGGGCTCCCCTCCCATGAAGAACCGCTTCTTGTTGAAGGATTGTTTGAATTTTCCGGGCTTGTGACGGGTTCCTTCTTGTCTCTTCCTCGGATTCTCTCAGATAATTCGATGGCGTCTTCCAGCAGTTGAGCACGTCGAACCATCTCTGAATAGACTTGGATGTCCATCGGGGCAAGTTGTGTGATATAATGGGGCTGAAGCCCGTTGAGGAATCTTCTCGCCTTCATCTTTTCCGTACACACCAAGTGGGGTGCATACCTAGATAATCTGGAAAACTGGGCCTCATACTCGGCCACTTTCAAGCCCCGTTGTTTTAGAACGGTGAATTCCATGGCCTTCTTTTCCTGGATATGATCGGAGAAGTACTTGTTGTTGAAATGCTCCGTGAATTCATCCCATGTGACATGGTATTCTGGCAGTGTTACTTTTATGGATTCCCACCAGCATCGAGCGTCCCGCTCTAGTTGGAATACGGCCAGTAAAACCTTCTCTTCGTCCGTGCATTGCATCACACGGAAGATTCGTTCCATCTCCTTTAGCCAATTCTCGGCATCCTCGGGGTCGGACGAACCCGTGAACCTCGGTGGGTTCATGTTACGGAAACTTCTGTGGAGATCTCCCGCTCCACGGTTTGCTCCACCTTGGGCCACTTGATGTGGTGCCTGTGTGAGGCCTTGCACGGTGTGCTGCATCTCGCGCCATTGTGCTCTTTCCGCAACCATGATCCTACAAAAAAGTTTAAGGATAATAAAGATCGGGTTTACTTATGGGGTCAAAAGTCATTATAACACTTAACCCATGGCTCTAACCATCTCACCAGGTAAGGTACAAACTATCCTTGGACTCAAGTTTTTACCTATATTTCAATTTCCAACCTTTTATTTCTTCTAGTTCCCTAGGTTTGAAAACCTAGGCTCTGATACCACGAAGATTGTCACGTCCCGAGCGCGGAAGATACTCGGATGCGTGACACGTCTATATAGATCGTGTCGTTAGAGCGATTAGAATTTTTAACATACATAATTACGGAGTGCGCAAATGACTAATAAATCTAATAAATTCCAATAGTCCAAGTGATGATTATTTGATTACTCAAATGAATTAAAGATAGTCCATGAAAATTTTCAGATTTAGAAAGCCAAACATTAGGCTACACGACTTAACACAAAGTTTATACCACTAACTGACATAACTGGGAATACAAGGTAGACTCAAATAAATTCAAAGACACGGCTAGCTAATGATAGTTGGTTGGCGTTCTAGCACTCTTCACTCGGCCTCAATCCCATTCTTGTCGTTATCCGATTCACCTGAAACTATTTGGAAGCAACTAGATGAGCGAATCGCTCAGTAGGAATTACATCTCAAATTCGAGCAATTTTTACGTGGATTATAATTTACATGTATTATCAGTATGACTATGCATGACGTACGTACAAAAGAATCAGGTATACAGGTAAATCTAGACATGATGAACAATAAGAGATCAAGAACTGTATAAAGAGAGTATATCAAGATTTCAAGTAGTTGACAAGCAGTATTTCAAGAATTTATAGATGTAAATGCCACTCCGGGGCAAGCAAGGATTCATGTACGATTACGAATTTAAGTGCGAGAATGAACTCATGTATAAGTATATCTCAGGAATGAGTAAGTAAAAATTTAATTTAAGCAAGTAAAGTTGAGTACGTATCAGTAGAATTGGCTATTTCAATTAAGTAAGTATTTCGTCCTTTCTCGGGCCACAAGTCAAGTATTTCCCGTTCCGGGCCACGCAAGTCAAGTCAAGTGAGTAAAGAGAGAGTAGGGTGGAGTGTCTCAAGTCAAGCAAGTACTCCGGTCCAATGCTAAACACCGTGGTCAATAAACTCCCATGGGCACAAGTACCTTCGGGTGCTCCTCCCAGGACCAGACCGGGCCCTATATGCATAGGATTTCATGTATTACTTTTGACATCCACTCTCATTTTATAGCCAATATAGAGTTTCAAGGATTGTCTTAGTAGGATATACAAGGTAGATTTTTAAGGAATGGAATTCAAGGACTCATAATATGCAAGAAAATGACTTAGGGTTACGTCGGTACAAACCACGATAGAAATGAGGGAAAAAGTATCAATTTATATACTTTTTCCTAAACCAAAAACTCTAGATAACTCTATAGTAAGGTTAAACAAAAGTTAGGACATCCATAAGGGCCATTATGCAATTATGCCAGTTTACTATTTAAGAATACTATTCAATTACTATTTAGATTACTATTCATTTACACTATTCACCCAAATAACGCCCTTCACTAAGTCGTCATTTTTGTGAATGACGACTTTTAAACAGTCGTCATTTCTAAGTTTATATATATATTAATCGTTTAGTATATTAATCATCCATGTGGAAAAATTAATAAATGTGAATCATGCTACCTAATCTAATGCATGAGCATACCGTTAGATTCCTTATATTTTTTTCTACCTATCTACGTGTCTATATCAAAAAATTCTTTTATTTGAAAAGGTGATACTATTCATTGAAATAGTGACTTTTATACACTATTCATACCGTAAAAATTCCTCAAAAATAGAAAGTAAGGATATGGACAGGTAGAGGACATTCTCGGGAGTTCAGAATCATGCTCATGCGAAATTGTTGGGTTTCACTATTCAATAAATTATGGTGATTTACATCGAGAAGGTATATTCCGTGACTCAAAACACTATTCAAACACTATTCATTTTTAATATTTTCAGTAAATCAGGAAGTGAGTACATGATTAAATAGAGAAAAATATGAGGGTTCCAGAACCATGTTTATGCAGGAGTTTCGTGATTAGGTTAAAAGGTTATAATTGTCTGAACATGGTGGCTCGGCATTATGAGTCACAGTTTACTATTTAAATACTATTCATTTTTAATTCTTTTAGTAAATCAAGAATCGAGGACATGGACATGTAGAGAAAAATCTCAGAATCACAAAAATATGTTCAATCAAAATTTTCATGGTCCGGTTTATTAGTTATAGGTTTTTGAATGTTTTGATTTACTGGTTTCTAAAAATTCCAAGAAATTAAATTGACGACATGGGTCATGTCTTCAATTAATTGACGACTGTTTGAACAGTCTTCAATTTGGTAATCGACGCCCTAGTCAGGGGTGTTATTTACAAAACTGTTTCACTATTCATACACTATTCATGTACTATTCATCCATATGAAAATGTTCTCAATCAGGAAGTAATGATACGAATATGTTGAGAAAAATGTCAGGATTCCAGAAACATGTTCATGCAAAAATTTAGCGCTTTAGTTTGATAGTTATGGATTTTTGAATGTGTTGAATTATCAATTACTCAAAATTCCAGGAAATTAAATTGACGACATGGGTCATGTCTTCAATTAATTGACGACTGTTTGAACAGTCTTTAATTTGGTAATTGACGCCCTCTTCAGGGGCGTCATTTACATATACTAGTAACTATTCATGCACTATTCATGTACTATTCATCCGTGTGAAAATATTCTGAATCAGGAAGTAATGATACGAATATGTTGAGAAAAATGTCAAGATTCTAGAAACATGTTCATGCAAAAATTCCGTGCTTTAGTTTGATAGTTATGGATTTTTGAATGTGTTAAATTATCAATTACTCAAAATTCCAGGAAATTAAATTGACGACATGGGTCATGTCTTCAATTAATTGACGACTGTTTGAACAGTCTTCAATTTGGTAATTGACGCCCTGGTTAGGGGCGTCATTTACAGAATTCCAAAAATTAAAATGACGACATTGGAGGTGTCTTCATTTAAATGACGACTGCATGCGCAGTCTTCAATTTCTAAATTGGCGCCCTTGACAGGGGCGTCATTTACATAAGGGATGGGGCCCTCCGTGTTCTTAAACATGAACGTATTAGTGTAACAGATGCTATATATTAAGGTCTTAAAATATGATTATTAATACTGTAAAACTAATATGCTTAAAAACTCATGAAAACTCATGAAATCATGCTTAACAGACTATGTTAAACTCATAAAGATCATGATAATATGTAACAAGCTATTAAAATAACCTGATATATACATGATTATTGCTTGATTACAGTAAAGCTAGATGGTAGAGAGCATAGTTGACTAGTTAATCGAACTCTAAGCATGCATCAGTTAACCTATTTAGCTACTGGTTAGGCAAGGATTTGAGAACACCTACCTTTTGACGTGTGATACGAGGTTCAGAGCTGCAGTAGGATCGCAGCAGGATGTAGCCTCGGGAGTGTGAGCGACGTCACGCGGTTCGGGGAAGAGCGGAGAAGACGCGGAGCGCGCGCGGGCTCCTCTTTTTTTTGGTGTTTGTTTGCTGCAACACAGAAATAAGAGAAGAGAGAGAAGGGGCCACCACGGGAGATTGCTCCTGCGGGGCGAGCGGGACAAGTGTGATATAGCAAGATATGGGGGTTAAACGGCCATAGCGGGAAGTGACTCGCCGCGGCCTCGGGGGGACGGGAATGGTGCAGAAATTAAATAACAAGAATTGAAACGGCCATTGGGGAAGTGACTCGCCGCGGCCTCGAGAATATGAGCAGATAATAAGATGACAGAATATAAAGAGAATACAAAGAGCGGGAATTTAAATGGCCATTGGGGAAGTGACTCGTCGCGGCCTCGAGAACATAAACAGATATGAATATAACGTATAAGAACGTGAATTTAAACGGCCATTGGGGAAGTGACTAGCCGCGGCCTCGAGAATATGAGCAGAATATAACAGAGTATAAAGAGAATATAAGAACGGAAATTTAAACGGCCATTGGGGAAGTGACTCGCCGCGGCCTCGAAAATAAGATGTGATCGCTAGGGGCCGAAAGACCCCAAAATAAGAAAGTGATCGAGCCTACCTCAAGAGCGGGAGATGGCGGGTTGCTTCTTCCTCTCCCTCCGGCCGGCCGACGGAGATGGCTTTCCTCGGCTACCCTTGCAAAACAACGACAAACAAATGACGAGTGGATTAGAAAGATGGAGGTGTAGTATTCAAATCCTTGCGATAAAAATAATAAAATGATGGCAAGACACACACCTGATTTGTGTTATCTTTTAAACCCCTCTCGGACTCGAGTAGGAGGAAAATGAGATAATGGATGTAAGAAGTGTATAAGAAAAGGCGCCCTTATGAAGGGGGATAGGGGATGCAAGATGATGAATGCAAAAGAACTACGAAGAAAAGGAAAGAATTGGCTTATTGGATGTGCCGATGGTGAAATTCGGCGGAGCTCCGGCAGCGTGGGGATGACGTGGAAGCGCGGTGGATGAAGATGACCTTCCTCTCGCGAGCGTGAGCACCCGAGAAGCCGGCAGAACCTCCACCTACAAAAGAACCCACGGGTTAGAAAATGACTCCGTAGCCTCTGGGCTCCGGCAGCCTATCGGATCACTTCGAAGCTCTTCCAGAACTGAGGGGGTGGGCCTCTATTTATAGAGCTCCGGAGGGTGGAGGCGTCCAGGACCCTGGACACCTCCATCAGGGCCGAATTAATATTTTATTCTATTTTTATATATTTTTTTGGAATACTTTTTTGGAGGCGTCCAGGGCTCCGGACGCCTCAAATAGGTCCACCGAAAACCGACGACGGCCGCACGCGGTTTGGCACAACGCGTGGTTTTGTGAGCGGCGCCTCCTGATTCAGAAATGGGCGCGTCCAGCGGCCTGGACGTCTTCAAAATTTGGATTTTTTCACACACGACAAACCGTCGTTCGGTGAGCGGCGCCCGTGAGAGATTTGATGGAGGCGTCCAGGGGCCTCGACGCCTCCAAAATATATATTATTTTTTATTTTTCTTTTGTCTTTTATGCCAGGGCTGGCATGATTTTTTTTTATATTTGTTTTTATGGAGGCGTCCAGGGGCCTGGACGCCTCCATTAATATATTTATTTTTTTTATTTATTATTTTTTTTGTTTTTTTATGCCAACACACATTTTTTATTTTTTTGTTTTTTATGGAGGCGTCTAGGGGCCTGGACGCCTCCATTAATATATATATTTTTTATTTGGTTTTGGGCCCTGAGAAAATAATAAAATAAATTAAAAAGATGGGGGCGTCCAGGGGCCTGGACGCCCCCATTAAGACCCACCCGGATCCTAGTCAGCGGCCGCCCGGCAGACATCCTTCTTGGTTCCGGAACCTCCTGATGCGTTCGACTGGTGTTGATGCCGTCCGACTGCCGTGACGGGATGATTCCGAATGCCGAAAAAGGCAGAAGAAGACCCAAGAAAAGGAAGCACTCGAGTGATTCAAAATGCGTAAGCCGTTGCGGGGCGTCGTATAGTAATATGAGACTTTCTCAGGAGGCGTCAAGAATGGCGTGTCTACAGGGAGGAAGACGCTCCTGTAGCACAACAGTAGCCTCTGACAGTGCTACGGATGGGATTAGTTATAGGGAATGATAAGGCATTGGTTAATGCCTTGTGGGTCATGCTGAGTGGGTATTATTTTTGCCAGCTCGAATGGGTTGCTCGTGTCTCGATCTTCTAGAATCACGTGTTTAAATGACGCCCTTGTAAAGGGCCGTTCATTTAATAAATGACACCTTGCATGAGGGCGTCATTTATTTGGGTAGCATTATTGTGGCATTATTAATGAGAATGACGCCCTTCAAGAGGGCGTCATTTGTTAGACACTTCTGCCCCACTCACGTGACATACATATATAAATATACATATTTATATTAATATTTTATGCTATTCAAATTGACGCCTTTATGCATGTCTTCAATTCTTTAAATGACGTCCATGCAAGGGATCTTCAATTTGGAAATGGACGCCCTAGTTAGGGCCGTCAATTCCTTTGGTGGTGGGAAGGAATCCACTACGTACTCCCCATGGCCCATGTGTTTAAAGGTGTTTTGTACATTTATATAATAACCCTTTCATGGTTTATTTCTTTGTACAAGACCTCCCAAGTAAGATTCTTTACCCATGTGCATAAAGTTAGAATGCACATTTGTATTCTAGTCCTCCTATAATTTAATTCTTTAAACAAAACCTAGAATTCTATTAAGAAGAGTAGGTTACGTATACATAAGATGAGGATTTGTAATTTTATATGCTACCCCCCTAAGGTTTTGGCTCTTTACACAAAGCCCTCATGATTCTTTATGTTATAAAGTAGGGTTGGCTTGTATATTTTCATTATAGTCCTTGTGAGGTTGGGTTCTTTATGTAAGGCCTTCATATATGATTTCTTTTAAGAAGGAGTTTTGAATTTACGCAAAGGTATTTATCAGGGGTGCTACAGATCAACTGAGATTAAGTCGGACTAAAGCCTCGAAAATAGCATGAAAAAGGGCAATGACTCCGAAAGGGTGAAGAGGAGTTAGTAGAAAGAAGATAAGAAGAATCATTCGACGTGGTCGGAGAAAAGGAATGAGAATCATCCGACAGGGTCGGAGAAGGAGAATGAGAGTCACCCGACAGGGTCGGGGAAAGAGAATGAGAATCACCCGACAGGGTCGGGGAAGGAAAGTAGGAGACACCCGGAGATACCGGAGGAGAAGGATCAGAAGAAAGAATGTCACGCCCCGACGTAGAATATCGAGGGCGTGAGCTAGTCGTAATCAAGCGTGTCAATCAGAACATGTACAAATTTAATTCTAAGACGAAGATTGATGAGAAAATGATACTTTTATTCCATCAAAATAGAGATTTACATTGCTAATTCATAAGCCATAATGGTAATTACAAACTTCCAAACCCAAAGTACATGATTCTTGTAAAATACTAATGATCTACATGAATCCTAGGGAAAAGAAAATCACTCTTTCACTCTTGTCCATTCCTTTGTTCAATGTCATTTCCTGCAACAATTTAACCAAAACGTAGGGTGTGCAAAAAGCTCAGTAGGATTTTATATCTCTAAAAATCAGGTAATCTTTAAGTGTTTAACAATTTAAGTAATCTTTCTAAGTTGCATCGAAAAGTGTATAACATGAGTGGAATTTCCAAGTAATTGAGATAACAAGATATCAACAGAAATTTTCAAGTAATAACTTTGAACAAGTAAAGAATTTCATGTAATTGGCCATTTCATGCAAGTAAAGTAATTCATGTAATTTTCAAGTAATCATGTAAACAAGTAACAAGTATGAATAGTGGAATGACGTAACAATCTAACAAGTCATACAC
Source organism: Amorphophallus konjac (assembly GCA_022559845.1). Lineage (NCBI taxonomy): Eukaryota > Viridiplantae > Streptophyta > Magnoliopsida > Alismatales > Araceae > Amorphophallus > Amorphophallus konjac. Next base: position 214,134,222 of record CM040118.1, read on the forward strand.
TTCGGTGTAATGCCACACCGTGGTCAATCAACTCCCATGGGCACAAGTACTTTCGGGCGCTCCTCCCAGGACCAGACCGGGCCCCATTAATGTCAGGCATTAGGTCGGTGGATCATAAGATCCCAAGTACGTTTAGACATCCACTTAACACTATGGCCAATGAATTTCAAGAATAAACTCATTTGTAAAAAGTACAGATCTGGCAAAAATCTCAAAAGTTGCAAGAGAAGTGAATACTAATTTTAAGGCATCATATTTAACGACATTAACTCGTGGAATTCAAGAACGAACGGCAACTAAGAAAAAAAATCAAGTAAAAAGAACTAATAGAATTATTTTAATTCCATAATTTAATCTTGTGTTAAATTGATTTAACAAGTGTTTAGGCATATTTTCAGAAAGTTTTTATATCCTGGAGGTATTTTAGTTTAGCCAAAACGCGAATTTTATAGCCAATCGGATTTCTATTATGAACGTGGTGTAGGTAAGCACCATGTTCATGAAATCATTTGAGAATCCATTCCTAATTCTGTTAAATTTTAGAAATATTACGTTTTAGATAAGATGTATATACTTTTGAATTATTTCACATATTATTGATATTTTAATGATAATAAGATAGGATAAATGATAATAAGATTGAATAATATATTTATCATGAAGAAAATAATTTAACATACTAAAAAGTAATTTTTATACACCAATTTGCTGCTAACATGATAAAAGAGATTTTTACATGCTGTAGATAATTTTTATATATTTATTTATTGATATTATGATAATTATATATTTTCATGCTTAAGAAAATAGATTTATTATGCTAAAAATAGTTTCATCATGCTGAAAATAATTCTAACATGTTAAAGTAATTTTAACATGATAGAAATAATTTTATCATACTGAGCGTAATTTTATCATGCTAAAAATTAATATTTAACATGCTAAAATTAATACTTAACATGTTAAAATAATTCTCATACGTTAACTTACTGATGAGATGATAAAAAGAAGTTTACCATGCTGATTACAGAAATTCTCTGATAACAAAATAAATTTTATCATGCTGAAATAATTTTTTTTACATTTATTTACTAATTATTTGATGGGAAAATAGATTTATCATGCTGAAAATAGTTTGTAAATGGCTTTAATATGCTGACAATAGTTCTAACATGCTAAAAATAATTCTACCATGTTGGAAATAATTTTATCATACTGGAAGTAATTTTAACATGTTGAAAGTAATTTTCATGCATCAATTTACTAATTATTTATTAGGAATTTAGGTTTAGCATGCAAAAAAAATAGTTTTAAATAGATTTAACATGCTGAAAAATAGTTTTCATATCTCAGTATAGATAAAATAATTTTATCATGTTGGAAGTAATTTTTAACATGCTGGACATATTTTTCATGTATTAGTTTACTAATAATATGTTAAAAATAGATTTTTACATGCTAAAAATATTTTTTATTCTACAAAAATAATTTTTAACATGATGTAAAAATTCAAACATGCTAATATTGCTTTACCTCATTTTTTGTGACTGAATGGTTACAATTAATGTGGATTCCAACTGCTTATAATTCCTATTGTAAAGTGACTAAACTTTAATCCCACATTAGAAGTTAGAAAAATTCCCTTGGCTTTATATGTTGGAGAGCTCACCCTTGGGTCAGGACCCAAGGGGCATAGGATGTGGGCTCGAGTTGTATGTGGATACAAAACTATTAATATATTTATTTGTTTGTTTGTTTTTGTTTGTGTCGTGTCGTGCCGAGCCGAGCCGAGCCGAGCCGAGGTGCGATTGGTTTTGAATGCGACGTGGAACCCAAAAATAATTTATTTTGAACCTTGGACATTCCGAAAATTTTATGAATGTGCTAGCCATTTCTAGCGCGACCTGAATATCGTGCTGGCCAGTGCTAGCGCGATCTGGAAATATTTATATTTATATTTTTTGAAAAATGGTCTTCTGAGAGCGTGCTGGCTCTGGATAGCGCGACCTGAAGAACGCGCTATCCAAGGCTAGCGTGATTTAAAATTTTAATTTATATATTTTTTTAATTGAAATCTGGACGATGGAAATAGGGTATAGCAACGCGCCATGTTGGGGCAGCACGTTTATGAACGCGCCCCTGATGAGCAGCACGTTCTGGTTCTGAAGAAAAACGGGAATACCCCTCCAATAAAAAGATCATAACTTGCTCATTTCTTAACGAAATTTAGGGAAACATGTATCAATGGAAAGAGCACTGAAAAACGAACAAGATGGCATACTTTAATTAAGATTTGGCTTGAGAGACACCTACCTTTGAGCAGATCTAAGGAGAGATAGAAAAATAGCCCCAATAATAAGAAAGCCCTTTGATCTCTAAATCTTCCCTTCAAATCTCCTCCAATCTCCGCAGCAGCATAGCCTAGGCCACCAAGGATGATTTGAGGGTCGAATGGGGTTCTATTTATAGCCAAAACTTGGCCAAATTCGTCAAGATTCCTTGTCTAACAATGCCAAACTTTCCAACTCCGAATTAGAAGAAAATTTTAACTTCTCCTCTTAATCTAGCCTTAATTTGGTGTGAAACCAATGTAAAAAAAGCTGGTCTAGGGTGGCTGGTAGGTAAGGGTTGATTCTTGAGTCAATCTTCCAGAAATGGAGTTATTTTAATCCCTTAAATGTCATATTAAACACACGTTACGAATTTTAGGTTAATTTAACCTTTATTGAATCCTTTAACCATGAATTCAGCCCATTATGGATTATCCAATGGGCCAATTGTAATTCTAATCCATTATATGAACTTTTTTAGGGCTTACTATGATTTTTCTAAGGGTTAGAGTATTTAATTTCTATTTACCTTAAGTAAATTCAAGTAAATGCATTTACCTAGTTTATTTCATATAGTAAAAATATAATTTAATTATTTTATGAAGATTTTAATTATATAATTTATTGAAAAAAATTATTTGTCATTTTAATTTATCGGGTTTCTACAAGGAATCCCTAGATCAGGATGAAAGGATGACATGGGCCGAGGCCTAAAACAGTAAGAATAAGGAGAATCCGGAGGACCCGGATGAGAAGAGTGAGGGATCGTGGACTCGGGAAGAGAGGAGAAAATAATGGAAACGGGATCAGAAGGAGGAAGATACACCACCCAAGGGTGGGAACTAAGCAAAAGAAAGGCTGATTGAAAAGAAGGAGAGGAAGGGGTGGACCCCTGAATGCACAATTGACGGCCCTTGAACTTGCGCCACCGTCTCTTCTTGGCAGAAATTTCCTTGAAATCTACTCGCCTGGCGCGGACTTGGGCCTTCGGGCTTCTTGATCTGCATTATCTTCTCAAATAACGGGCCCATCTAGCAAACGGCCTGGCCCGATCATGAACATGCAGTTTCATCGGGGCAATTGCCCCTAGACACCCGGTAATAACAATAGTTGGACATTCTTGAACAGATAACCCCTCAAATGAATTAATATCAGAAAACCACGGAGTTTTATCACTTGGCACTAGCAACATGAGATTCGGCATTTCCACTCGGCAATCGGGCATGAAGTACAACTCCCTTACTAGAAGAGCGGGATGAAGCTGAGGGAGTGTAATGTGCGGCGTTGACGTGGCCGACTCACCAATAAACCGAAGAAGATTGTGTAACAAGTGCAGAATATCCTTAGAAAATCTTGAAAATACGGCCAATTGCCCCTTGAACATAGAATTCATCAAGCTCTTGGCGGCCGTATGAGTTAGCATAATCCGAGTAGAGAGCCCCTCTTGGCCAGTAATCTGAATGGCGGTGGAGCGAGGAGAAATAACAGCATCAATAATCGAACCTCCGGCAAGCAATGAGATTGCCACCGGCCTCACTTGTGAAGAAGCTGGCACTAATGCGGAGGGGCTCTTCTTGGCAACCGTCTTCAAAAGTGTAGGCTCATCATCCCCAAAATAGCCAGGGACCAGGACGCAGATCGTCATCTGGCAAATAAAATCTTGAATCTTGAAATGCATAACTGGCACTGACTCATCCTGACTCGGCTCATCGTCTCCCTGGAAACCAGACCTGAGGGGCACCGTAGGTAGCGCACACCCGCTCCGAGGGGTGGAAATGGATGGAGAAGTGGAGGTAATAGGTTTGGAAGGCGGAGGCGAAGGTTTAGAAGGCGTAAGTGGGGGTAAAGGCAATGCGAGTGGTGGAGGGATAGAGGCAATGATAGGCTCATGTGGAGGCAAAGGCAAAGGTGGAGGTGTAGGAGGGGGTAAAGGTGTAGGTGTAGGTGTAGCTTGCTCAGGTTTGGGCGAAAAGGGTAATGGTGGAGAAGGAGACGGCGGTGGAGATGGTGCTGACAAAAGCGGTGGAGATGGTGGAGACGACGAAGGCGAAAGCAATGGGTTAGGCGATTTAGCTAGAGGAGCTGGAAAAAATGATGGAGGGTTAGACAATGATGAGGATGGAGGAGATGGTGATGCAGGCAATGAGAGTAGTGGAGGTGGTGGAGATGGAGAGGGTGAAGAGGAGGGTCGCGGCGCCCACCATCGACGTATCGACACAACGCACCGAGCGGCGTTGGGGGTAGAAGTAGTGGTAGTGGCAGAAGTGGAGGAAATGGAGGCACTAGCCTGAGCATGGGCTTGGGTTTGCGGAGATGATGGAGACGGGGTAGGAGGTAGCAAAGATGATGGGGTAGATGATGGTGGTGTAGGTGAAGAAGCGGGCGCATCGCTGGATAGAGAATCGCAGGGGTGCCCCTGGTCTTGTAATGACGGAGATGGCCGCGTGGGCGGCGCCTGCTACTGCTGCTTGCTGCGGAGATACAAAATAGCCTTGTGAATTGCAGGCCAATCAATCCTCTTTTGATCTTCCAAATCATAAACATACTCCCGGAACTCGGGGCAATCCTCGACCAAATGCCCCTGCTGGCGATGATAATCACAGAACTGAAGGATATTCCCGACCGTGGGTCGACAAGGCACAACCAGAGGGAGCGGCAACAAGTGAGTGGCCATCAAAGCCTTGAAGATGTCGGTAAAACACTCCGGCAACGAAGGATGAGGAGCCCGCTTCGGGCAAGGCGGATGCCGAGGGGTAGGTTGTGGAAAAGAGAGTTGTGGAGACGGAAGTGGGGGTTGCGTAGGCAATGGCGCATGGCAACTAGTGGAGGGACACGGTGAAGGTGCATGATGAGCGGAGTGAGGAGGTATATAGACAGAATCCACCTGCTCGGGGTGTGATATTCCCTTGACCGGGGGTGGAGACACATGGGGGTGCGAGGAAGTGGAAGGCTGACTCGTGACAGATTGATATGCGGGGGTGTACGGGTTTGTAGGAGCGGAAGGCTGACTCATGGAAGGATAAGTGGTGGAGGGCTGACTCATGCAGGGCTGACTCATGGGAGATGATGGATAGGAGGCGTATGTGGGCGTAGAAGGTAAAGGAGACTCAAGGTCAAGGGAACCTTAGAGTTGTTAGCGGATGAAGCGGGCTCGACTATAGAGTTGTTGCCAAGATCTAATTTCATTCAAAGTTAAGACGAACCGATTCTCGGGCGTTGCATTGGAGATGAGCATCTTGATTTTCTCTCCCTCCAGAATATGCCCCGAGACTTGCGAGGCGAGGCGACGCCAGCAGTCGACAAAGATGCAGAAATCCTCTTCGGGCTTTATCTTCTAATGGGCCAGATCCACAATGGAATACCTGGGCCCAACCTGGCCCTGATAGTGCTGAATAAACTTTTCTTATACAACTTGAAAACTCACGATCTGCTCTTACGAAAGAGAAAAGAACCAATCCCGAGTCGGGCCTTCCAAAGACATACCAAATAGATAGGCCATCAAACGTTGGTCATGTCAAAATTGGGCCGACTCATAAACGAACTCCTTTAAGTGCACATAGGGGTCACCGACTCCACCATAATAGTGATATGTGGGAACTTGTGAATGAGGTGGAAGACGAAGACCTTGGAAGGTAAATGGAACACTCAAGAAGGATTTGGGATCAATTCGGTGTTGTAGTTCATCAAGCCGGCATTGGGTTTGAGCAATCATCTCCTGGATGGGGAGAGATCGAGAAGGATGCAAGCCAGCCTGAGCAAGAGAGTGTGAATTTGGACCAGAATGTTGATAATGGGCTGGATGAGGGGATCCAGATTGAGAGCTAGAAGGAAAGTCCATTCCAGGAGTGGAAGGATATGGGGGCCTGGAAGGATCATGAACATGGGGACCCATTGGGCCAGCAGCAACATGGGTAGGGGAAGTGGGCCCATTAAGATAAGGAGACCTATTAAAGGAAGAAGGCCCACTAAAGGATGTAGGTCCATTGGAGGAAGAAGGCAGCTTATCAAAGGATGGGGGCCCATTGGAGGAATAAGGCCCACTAAGAGAATGGGACCCATTAAAGGAAGGCGGGCTACTCACGAAAGATGGCCCCTTAAAGGAATGAGGCTCATTAGATGAATGAGGCCCATTATGAGAATGAGGCCCCATAAGATGATTAGCAACGAGTTTTTGGGCCTGGGCCGGGTCCATTTGGCAAACAAGGGATGATAAGTGGGTCATGAGATTGGCTTGTTCATCCGACAGGTCGGAGAGGCCACGAGGAGATGGGCCCGCGTGGTAAGAGGAATCCACGCGGGAATAGAAAGACGAAGGAGGATACAAGGGGTTGGGGTGGTGTTCCATGAGGGCAAGTGGAGAACTAATACAAAGAAAATCAAGGAGATATAATGAGGGAAGTAATGGCTCGAATATCAAGGAGGGAGACTGACTCGATAATGCAAAGGGAAAAAAAGGGACCTAGGGCAATGAGACTAGACAATGGACACACAAAATGGACTAGACTAAATGGGCCTAACAACAAAACCTATATGGATGATGGGGGATGCAACACAAAACACCACAAAATGGGTTTGGACAAGCCCAAACAACACAAACAATATGAATAATTTTACCCAAGTCAAACAAGTTAATATGATGGGAAATATTTTATTGTCAAAGTTTTAGTGGGCCTTTAAATGTTTTAAATTAAGATTAATTCCCTCAAGATAGATATCCTATAGGGAATAAGGTCCAAACTTTGGGCTGACTAAGGTTAACTTCCTCACAACGTATGCAAAATGCAAAACTATGGGGTGGAAAGGTACAACGGGCCTGACGTCCGTGTGGGAATCTACGGCTTACGGGGACTTACGGAGGTCCCGGATAAGATCACCTAGTCGAGCCCAAGGAATATGGGAGCGAGAGGATCACTTACCAAGGGGGAATGCAACTACAATATGACAATATGTAGGATCCTATGTGCACCGGAGTGCATGCAATTTCTAGCCTAAAACTAGCAAATCAAGGCAATAATAAAATTATGCAAACATAACAAAATGCATGAAAAATGCAAGACAATATGAAGAAAAATAATGCAAGACCAGAAATAGGGACAACTAGGTACTATAAGATAAGAGAAATCATAAAAGAACAACGTACCTTTACGTTTGCCTCTGAACCTACAAGTGGATTTTATGCATAAAATGTAAAAATGAGGCAAGTTTTAACTATGCAAATGGAGTCCAATGCATGCAAATAATATATGGATGCGAAGATAATACAAAAGACTATGCAATAAAACCAAAAAATAGCACAAACAAACCCTGGAAGGCAATATAAATCAGCAATGAAAACAAGCCTGTGAATCTATCCCGGGTCTGCCAGCAGACTTGATGCACAAAATGCAAAAATGAAGATAGGTTTTAAATATGCAAACGATGTCCCAATGATGCAAACTTTATATGGATGAAAAGATAATACAAAGGAGAACACAACAACAACAAAATAGTTCAATCTGATATCAGGAGACAAAGTTGTGCATGAATGAACAAGGCCCCTGTGATCAGTGCGCATGTTCTGCCAGAACCAAGTAGAGGTCACTGGATGACCATTTCTAGCATAGTAGCGGTCTACTGGAAGACCGCCAAGGTGCTGGGCGGCCCTGGGAAGGCCGCTACTACTCCAGGGTACTGGGGCGGTCCTAGAATGGCCCCTAACAGGGCTTGGCGGCCCTGCGGAAGACCGCTACTCCCAGACAGAACCGAAATTGAACAGAACAGTGAAAAAGTGAAAGGAATGCTACCCAAACATGCACAAACAACCACCCAACTCATAGGGGAGTAAGAATATAACACGATGGGCACCGGTGTCCCACCGTGATAGCCAAAAAATAGAGATGTAGATAGATAAATCTAGCCCCGCCCCTTAAACTAACTATGCATGTATCACATGAACATGAACAAGCATGAAAGTGGGAATCAAAAGGCGATGAATAGATGAGAAAGACATACCATGATCACCACCAAGGTTTAACAACGCCAAGAGATGAAGAGATGAAGAGATGGAGCCGTGTACCTTGGAAAATGATGAAGAGTTGATCACGCTTCAAAAGGGATGCACGGAACCGATCATGGGTACACCTCCTCGCCTTCCAGCTGGCTAGAAAGCAAGGGCCTCACGTCCAAATGTACTCTCCTGCAAAACAAAGCCACAAAAATAAGAAGAAACCCATTATAATATGAGTGTAGTATATGCCCCAAAGTGGTAAAGTGGCATGAAAGAAAGGGGGAGAACCCACCGGGGGAGGGTTTTTAACCCCTGTAAACGGGTGCAAATGATAGGTGGGTGTATTGTGATGAGTGTAAAACAAAGATGAGGAATTAACACGCAATAGGGCTGCGGAGAGAAGTGACGTAAAACGTGTAATCGTGCATGCAGAACAGAACTATGCAGAGTCTAAGTGTAAAGACTGTGATGATTTATGAAAAGTAGTAGAGGAGAACTAAGCATAGAAACGAGGAAAAGGAGCCCAGAGCGATGGAAAATGAAGATGATACTCCCCCCTTCAGGTTGGGGTCGAAGAAGAAGGTAGACGACGCAGCATGACTCCATCCTGAACCGACGAAGAGCGTTCCGTCGCGCAGTTTCAGAAGATGTGCAGAAAAGCCAGAAACTATGATGAAATCGAAAAGGTGAGGGTGAAGAAAGGAGGGCAAACCATGATGAAATGAAGCAAATAAAGAACCAAAATGAAGCTTATACTTACCTCAACAGTCGGGGTCAAAGAAAAGAGACGACGATCCGGCATGGCTTCGCCCCAAGTCGAAGAAGAGCCCCCTCGCCCGCAGGTTGCACAGGGTCAAATTTATAGAGAATGCAGAAACCCGGAACTTTCTCCTTCGATTTCAGAAGATAGAGACCACCAAATCTTGAGATCTATGGATCAATCTCGAGATAATAGTTAGGATAAGAGCTAGAAATAAACGGGACTCTATTTGGTGGAAGGATATGGAAGATATTAATGCTGGAAGATAGCCCCGAAGCCTAATCTGGAAGAGTTTGTGTTGCACAAAAATGCATAAAACCAGAAATTGCACCCATGATTCCCGCGGATATACTCCACCAAAATTCGAGTTCTATCGCTTAAACTCGAGATAATAGTGGGGAGAAGAGATAGAAACAAACGGGAATGGACTTGGTGGAATATTCGAGAAGATAAGGCCCTTGGAAGGTGACCCCGGTGAGCATTAATCGACCAGAGAGTCCTGCGGTGAAGAAATCGGAGTTCAGGATCATATGGACTCTCTGTTGGAGAAACGGTCTACGGTCGCCACTAGTAAGAAACGGTCATGGTATAACCGCCATTTGAGATAGAAACGGTCATGGGGTGACCGCCAGACGACTGGGGGCGACCGAGAGGCTACTGGCACAAAAATTAAAGAAATGGTCTTCCGGAGACCGCTATTTGACAGTAGCGGTCTCAAGAAGACCGTCATTTGACATTTTAAAAATAATAAAGATAAAATAAAAAATAAAAAAATTATTATTCATGGTGATCAACTGTTGACCGCTACCCTCAAGGTAGCGGTCAACAGTTGACTGCTATTTGAGGTAGCGGTCAACAGTTGACCGCTATCTCAGGGGGCGGCAGGGTCTTGCGCAGTTTTGGAAATTAGAGAATATCTTGAAAACGGTGTAGAACTAGTGAAAGTGTAAGAAGAAGAAATTGTAGATGACAAAAAATTGAACAACTTGCATGAAGAGAGCAAGCTGAGAAGACGAGAAGAAGTGGGAGAAAATGGGGGGAGAACAGAGAAAAATGCTGGGACTTGAAAACGGTGGAGAACTTGCTAATGGCGTAGAAGAAGAAATTGTAGAGCTTTACAAAACGAACAACTTTGTTGTAGGATACTTAATGAATAGATGACCATAAGAGGATGAAAAAGGGCCACGTTCAGGACTGCATAACGAAAGGGGCCGAATGCTTGATGGAAGTCGACCTAAATGGGCCGTAAGTCGACTTGGAAAGTCGGAAGCGGATAAAATTATCCCTAGGGCTCTAAGAAATAATGATCTCCAAGGCTCAAAGGCTAGGGAACAATGAAATGGGCTCGAAATCCATCTAAGGAAGGCTCCAAAATAATGGATAATTCGGAACATCAAAAATGATGAATAAGATAAATGACGCAACTTGCGGGTTAAAAACGGGTGTCAACACATACGTGAATTCCGTCTATTCTGCAGAACCTTCTCTATTCTGCCTGGTTTGTTTTTTTTCCTTTGCATCGCTTGTTCATATCTGCATTCTTTTGTATTTCTTTTGCATTAGCTTTGCACTTAGGGTATTTTGGTTTGGGAGACCTCCTCTCCCTACACTTTTAAGAGATTATACCCTCTCTTGGTGAAGGAAGGACCCTCCAATTGAGAACTCCTCTCGTTGGATTTGAATTTATACCCTCTCTTTGTGAAGGAAGGACCCTCCAATTGAGAAATCCTCTAATTGGATTGGAATTTCCTTAACAAAGGCCTCTATAAGTCATCGACATCGAAGGATTCCCTCTTCGATCACTGGACAGGTTGTACCTTTGAAGTTTCTCGGGTTTAGTTGGCCTTGACGAGAATCAACGTAGTTGACACCGAAGTTAAACTATATTGAAACTAGGTTCCCACCTTAAGAGAATTGTATAAGCTTTGTAAAATCATTTAATTCACATCAAGGGATAACTAAAACCAAGCGCAGACATCCACTTATTTGATATCTTTGCAAAGTTGAGTTGATTGAATATTATTTGCCTTGCATAATGTTTTGCTTTGGTAACCAAATTAACATGTCCAATCATATATATAATCATGAGGATGGTCAACCTAGCACATCTTATAACCCTCAAATCTATGGTTCTCACCACAACCATTATAAGGGATTCCATCCTAATTCCCATGGTTTTGTCCACCCCATGGGTAATTCTCGATTTCATGATCCGTCGCATCGATCGCGAGCCACTACTCCCATGGAACCATCTCCTCCACATGATGAGAAAGTCTCTCAAGTCTTACATGCATTAGATCATCTTACCCCTCAACAAATCTAAGCCCTTAAGGCTATTGTTGAGGGTGTAGTTTCTTCTTCTCATCCTCCTTCCGCTTCCCCTCGGGTGGCCTATCACCCACCTTCTTCCATTCATCCTCTCTCGTAGCCCCATGGCCCATATGTTCCTTGCACCCTGGTCCAACCAGGTCCTTTTATGGGTCAGCCCTTCCATGCTCTACATCCTTCATATCAAGCCTGTGACGACCCAAGATCTGGATACCGGGAAGGACCCGATACCATTCGAATTCTGGCCCGCCGCCCATGATCCGGAGGACTCAAAAGGGCTAAAAGGAGTGTCGAGGTATACAGAAATAAGAAATAAAGTAGGATAATTCAACAATTAACAGAAATAAATAAATAACCTAGCTATAGAGTCCTTTTAGCCCTTCCGAGTCCTTCGGCTCTTGGGCGGTGTGCCAGGATTCGAATGGTATCGAGTCCTTCCCGGTATCCGGATCTTAGGTCGTCACAGGCTTGATATGAAGGATGTGGAGCATGGAAGGGCTGACCCATAAAAGGACCTAGTTGGACTAGGGTGCAAGGAACATATGGGCCTTGGGGCCGCGAGGGAGGATGAGACCGACAACCAGTGTTTAGTGGTCATGGCATGACCATTTTTGCGATTTTGGTCGTTCGGGTTCAGGTTGAGTAGCGACCTTGCGACTGACCGCTAAGCGACGCTAGCGGTCAGGCCAGGACCGCCACTAGGGGCTTACGGTTGTAGGCGCCGGAAGTTGGTGGTTGGACAAGATCTTTCGAACTAAGCCATGGTGACCTACAGTGCACAGTTTTGAAAATTAGGAACGTGTGTGATCGCCAGAGGTGTTTACCTGAACCTCACAGGATGTAGAGATCGCGGGGAGATAATTTCAAGTAGGGAGAATATGGGGTCCCATCTTCCTCGTCCTTGGCCAGCAAAGGGTAAGGAGCCCTGTGAAGTCCCACGATTCCGAAGTCCTATAAACAATGAAGCTCACAAAAATAGAAGAAAGTAGAAGGCCATTAGTACATTGAAGTATAGTATCTGCTCTAAAATGAAACTAACACAAAGGGAAATGGTGGCGCGGTTACCTGGGGTGGTGGGAAGGGGGGATAGCCGAGACTTTCGACCACCCACCTTCCCGTTTGTTGGGGGAGAAAACCTCTAAAAGGGGAGCTATGAAGACTATACCATGATGTATGTGCATGCAAAGGGAGCCATGATACAATAGAACACTGAATCAGAGTTTAGAAGTTCAAACCAAGTGACAACCGAGAGTGAAAGAGAAGAAGCGCCTCCTCCGTGTTCTTCACCCCTGCTCTCCTTCTCCAACTCCGCTCGAAGCTCCTTTTTTCTGTCCGGAATGACCTCCCTCCTCTCACTCCCCCTCTCTATAGAGGTGAGAAATTCTCTTTTGAGAGAGAGCCCTCCGAGCCAAAGAAAACGTGGGAGAGATCATGCTAGACGAGGGAGAGATCGTGCTAGAGGAGCGAACCACATTCTTTGACCGAGTAAAACCAGGGGAACAGCCAGGTTACTGGCCTTTTGCAAGGGGGTGGGTGGCCAGACATGTGGCCACCCAGCAGGTAAGGGCGGCCATCGCCCTGGTCGCCCAGAAATGAGGGCGGCCACTAATCTGGCCGCCCAATCGATGGCACTTAGACCCTACTAATGAGTGTGGCCCAATAACAAATTGTGTTACGGGCTGGACTTTAAAACATAAAACATCGAGAAACGAAGTGTAACGACTGTGTGTCACTCTCATGAAGGTCCAACTGGGGATCCGCGGGATGTCCGAAATTAGGCGTCTACAAATGCCCCTCCGGAATGCCTGTTTTGCAAGGGAGCCCGACGGACTGATAAATGGGTGTTTCGGAAAAGAAATAACCCTAATAAGGGCAACATGCTCGAGGGGGATTCTTGATTAGAAAACAAGCTTCATGCAAGGCCGCATGAGCATTAAGCGATGAGATAAACCATTGGCAAAGGGAGGAGGGATAATTAAACTAAGAGGACATGTATCTGCGGTCACATGGGACTCCCTAGCATAGCACTGTGGGACTTGAGGTGATGAACACAATCCAGGCTCAAGGAGATACAAGACCTAAAAACAAGGATAAGAAAAATTAGGATATAGGAATCAATGACTCATCGAATCACAGAATACTCAAAACAGTCTACATAAAACTCATTCTCTACTGGTCGAATCAGAGTGGAATCACGTAGACTTGTTCATACGAGTTTGGCAAAATCGAGGAACTCGGAACATCGATGCGGGGGTCAAAGGTCCATGGGCTGGCGAAAGTAGAGTGGCTCCTCTTGCTTTGCATCGTGGCTCCCAAGATGAGATGCATGCATTTTTTTTTGTTTTATCATGCATATAGATTTTTTTTTTGATTTTTGGATGGGTAGTGGGACTAAAAGAGCCTATATGATGCATGCTGGGTTTAAAGGGAAAAAACCTATCTAATGCAAAGCCGGAGGGTTTATTTGCCTGTATCCAAGTCGATCGGTCAAGAGTTCAAGAAGTCTGTCATACTGTGCTTAGTGACAAACATGGTCCAGAACCTGATGGGGATCCATCGTCCCACATTGTACTTTAGCATAGTCGAGAATTCGGGAAGTCCGTCATCCCGAGTTAGGTAGCAGGCGGCCATCGAATAGCTTAAGGAGTATAAACTCTTCACAGTTTTTATTAGAGAGGAACTCGGAGTTTATACGGCTGAAGCTATTAGCCTCCAGTATTCTACCCAAAATGCAATAGTTATAAGACGTCTCCACATTGTGATCGCATTGCTGTGAAGATCAGTGGCTGCATGAACACACATTAGTCAAGTTCATAAATGATAACAGTAAAGAACAGTGAGCATTGCATTTAATGAACCATACACCATAGATGGCCAAACATATCTCGTTCACAAGTAGGAGAGGAGGGCTGTAACGACCCGAGAATCCGATTTCTGGGAAGGCCCGATAACCCGAGACTCGAACCGCCGCCCACGAGCCGGGAGGGCTCGGAAGGGCTAAAAGGAGTGTGGAGGCACAAAGAAATAGGAAACAAAGTAGGACAACAAGTAGAAGTAAAAGAACAACTACGGCTACAACAGAGTCCAGTCCAACAGAAAGTACAGTCTAAAGCAGTAAAAACGTACCACATGCCGAGTGAACACTCGGCCCAGCGAGCTGGCAACTGAGAACCTCCGCACCGCGCCCTCGAACCTCGAGGAAGAAGAACTGCCTCACCTGAAAAGTAGGGAATGAGTCTCCAAAACAGAGACTCAGCAGGGATCCCGCGGAACCCCAACCGGAAACAACGGCGGTAGCGGAAAGGAAGGCTACAAGAGCAACCGCAACAGTAGGAACAGTAAACCCGGTGGCAGGTCGAAACTCGGCACTACAGCTACTCCTACTGTACCAGAAACACACCCCGGACTCATGGTCGGGGGCTACCGAACTACACTAGTACCGCTTACCGAAGTAAAAATCCACGGCAACCACGCCGTAGAGGCCTGTCCCCCAGACACAGCCGACCTGGACACGCTGTCCAAGGTGTAACCCCGACCATCCGATCGCGGGTACCGCACAACAAGATGCAACCTCGGTAACGCCACTAGCACTAGTCTGACGGTGCGAAAACCAACACACGCGCCACAGCGAAACAATCGAAACTCAACGGTCGACACGACCGAAACCCGAAGGTCAAAGTCACGAAAACTGACAGTCTGTCACTCTCGACATGACAGAAGTACCTCCCACTAGAAGCACAGTCGGTAGCGTCCCATGACGTCTTACACCGCACCGCAGGTGAACTGCCTGACGTGGTAGCGCCTACCAAAGGCACGAACACCGAACAAGTAACCACAAACAATTGACTAGCAGGGGTCACGCCCGTCGACGTGCGTCCACTGTCCCCAACCACATGTGCACACACAGACCGCGCGTCCTAGGTCTGGCCCTCTGACCGGTTTTCTCCCGCAGCCGGACTCTGGCTAACGATGAGGGGCCCGACGGTAACCGGTCCACAAACCGTCTCAAAGGGTGAGTGCCCGTACACCACTCCCAGGTGAGACCAGCACCTCGTACTGGTGGGCTACGACTAGTGGAGGGTCACTGAAGGAGTAGACTCCCAAGTCAACGGAAAACAACGTCCGCATCCGATGACGTACGGGGACCACCCCACGTACCGGCCCCGTCGCACGGCGACCACAGTCGGAGAAGAAACAGGACTCGCAGTCCACGGCCATGCACGCACCCTGTGCGAGAGTCGAGAAAACCCAAGTGACGCTAAGTCACTGGACTCTGGACAGTCCTCTAGACGCACTACACCCAACGGTCCTTGAGTCACAAGACTCGGAGTCAAGACCGTTGTACGCAACAGCATCTGTGGTCGACGCACTCTACCACTACTTCCCGAATCTTCGAGAAGAGCGCGATCTACCCAGTGAGGGCCATCTGTGGTCCTGAGGATCAGGTGATGTGCAAGACGGCGCTGCTAAAGACTAGAGACAATTGGTGGGATTACTTGAATTTCCTACCCGAGGATGAGTTTGTATTCGTGCCGATGATGTATCGACGCGAGGAATTCAAGGTGCACGGATCGCCAGAGCATGAGTTATGGCTTGTGGGGGCCAAAGATTTGGTGCTATATCAGGCCCACCGCTGCCATTGCCAGGTGGGATTGCCCAAACGGGTCCCATGGGCCGCTTCAAAGGGGGCATTAATCACAAAGCGCCTTCTGGGAACCGATGCAGATAGACAGTAGCTTCAAAGGATTAGGAAGACGTGGAGATGCCATGCCACCGTGGTGAGAGCTCGAGTTGATATAGAGGAAGATAAAGATGATCTGAAATGTTATGTGGACTACTTGCAGGTTTTTAGGCCAGCCGTGAATGAGTTCTTAATGAGACGACGCACTTAATTGTATTAGTGTCTGTTCAGCTTTTTATCTTGATTGTTTGTGATGGAAAGAAATGGATGGGAATAAATTGTTTTTTGTTGTTATTTTTTTTATGTTGAATGTTTGATGATGTGAATGGATGCTTGAATGCTAAATGAATGTATCTAACTGAGCACAAATTTTTGTTCTTGGCTTTTATTTCTCTTTCTTTTTTTTTGTTTTTTTATTTTTGTTTTTTTTGCTGAACAGGGGGGAGGGCGGCCAGGGTGTTGGCCGCCTCCACTTAAAATGGGCGGCCAAGGCCTTGGCTGCCCTCTACATTGGAGGGCTTTAAGAGGGTGGCTGGCCTCTTCATTTGAATGGCCATCAGTTTTGACATTTTGACGAGAGCCTGCAAGAGCCAGAGCTAGGGAGAGTGATTCCTCCATTGTGGGTGAGGTTTGGGTCGCCCAAGCATCAAGATTCAAACGATGGGGCGGCGATGAGCTCGGCATGACATTGTTGAAGATCCCCCGTCCTCGAGCGAGAGTGAAGGGCATGAGGAGGAGGAGGCCCCTGCGAGTCCATCTTCCTCGGCCTCTTCCTCTCAAGGTGGTGAAGACAGCGAAGAAGAGGAAGGAGAAAAGCGTGGCTGCTCCCGAAGAGGGGCGGCCGACCAAGGCGAGGATGAGGAAGAGGAGGGCGAGGAAGGCTCCGATGATGTTGAAGCCAACCAAGAGAAGGAGGCACTGCGTAAACCGATAAGTCCCATGACCTCTGAATGCCCCTTGAGTTGATTTGGGTGGATGTGAGATGGCTTGGTGGGGCTTGGAGATGCCGGAATGGTGTGCATGGGGATTGTTCTGTGGGCGGCCAAGGTTGTGGCCATCCACAGACCTGGGCGGCTAGGCTTCTGGCCATCCAAGGCAAGACCGGGCGGCTGGAGACCTGGCCACCCAGAGAGTTAGGCGACCAAGAGATTGGCTGCCCTCCTCTCAGAGCAATGAATTTCAAGATTTTTAGGGGATGGAATGTATGTTAAGTTGATTTGGGGGATCAGAAGATTTAATCAGCCATTGTCTTCTTTCTATTATGTATAGGGCCGACACAGGATCAGAGCCCGGGTGTCATGGGACCTAGTGTGGGCTTGGTACCACGTATTGTCTTCTGAACAGCGGCGAAGAGTGGACCGCATGGGATTTGGTCCATTTTTCAAGATTCATCCCTTCCCTGTTGATGCGAGCTTCCTAGTGGCGCTACGCGTGAGATGGGTGGATGGATGTAGGGCTTTTGTGATGCCGTGGGGACATATGATCCCCACGCTCGAGGACGTGGCTTATCTGACTGGACTGCCAGTAGCCGGGAACCCGGTGTTGGGTCAAGAGCTCAAGAACTACCAGCAAGAGGTTGAGAGCTTGCTCGGGCCGCAAATGGCCCGGACCAAGAGGCCAGTGACTACCCTCCCTCTTGGGAGGATCAGCGCCGCGATGGGATTAGCCAGGGTGGTCTGAGGACCACTATAGGACCTAGATGTGTATCTGGGATGGGTAACTCAGAAGCTTTGAGCCCGAGAGAGGAGCGATCAGCAAGAGTTGTGGCTTTTCCTTCTTTACTTCTTCGGGAGACTACTGTTCTCAACTACTTCGAACAAGGTGAATCTAAAGTACCTGCTGCTGATACAAGATCTCGAGCGGAGACCCCAGCTTGCATGGGGAATAGTGATGCTGGCGCACCTCTTTGCCCACATGGATCCGGTACGCCCAGGTTCAGGGAACCTGGGTGGTTTCACACCTTTTCTACATGTACGAGTCTACCTTTTAAACTTTGTTGATTCTCGATTTGACTGATTGATTATTATTCTGTTGTGTTTTCAGATTTGGGGGTACACTCGGTTCCCTCTAGGTCGCGGCACGATCCCGCGAGCCCTGATGCAGATGGTCCCACTCATGGCGAGATGGGAGATGGTTCGGGATCGGCGCCTGGTAGCCACTAGGCTTTCGGACCTTCGGATAGCCCTGGACGAGTTTCCACCTTACCAGATGAGTGTTTGGCTAAAAGAGTTACATGACATTTTCAGAATTTATTATATGAACTCTAGATTTAGCGAAACTTTCCATTTTGATGTGGTAGGTGATCTGGAGGCCTTACATGGCAGAAGACATCACCCCTCAACCTTGGGTGAAGGAGGGGCGAGCTTGGTTCCACAGGGATACCATGATGTTTTGTGTGAACCTGAGAGAGCCACTCTACCTTCATCTAGTGCAGAGGACGTTGGGATGGCATCAACTGCCAGTGGCGGTACCCACTCAGCATAAGTCAGACAAGGGGCGCCGACGGACCTCGACGAGCGACCAGGATTTGTCCTCCCGCTACCGTGCGAAAGTAGAGGCATTACAGGGGGGACCCTCCTTGGAGCAGGATAGGACCTTGAGGAACAACGAGACCTACCTGGCGGACAACTAGGAGCGGTACGCCGGGCGACTTCATCTCGACACTCGGACGGTAAGTTACTTCCAGCCACCTAAAATGAATCATTTCCTTAAAAGAATGTAGCTGAGTGGGTTTTGATGAGCAGATGCCGGAAGTGGAAGTTGTTTGGGTTCTTCAAAACTGGATAGCTATCCTTGATCAGACAATCGTGAACTTGAGGCACGAGATTCGAGAAATGGTAAGCCAAAATTGACTTGACTAATTTGAGGCTTTTAGAATTCTTGAATCTTGACTGATCATTTGCCCCTGACTGGCCAGCGCCGAGATGGCATACGTCCGTGTTCGGGCGGGAATGGCTGGAGAGGCTGGACCTTCATCCCAGGTGGACACTAGAGAGGTGTTAGAGGATCGCCTGGCAGGGGCCCTCGAACGAGCTGAGGAGCGGGAGGCTGAGTTAGCTGAGACGGTGAGATCCTAGCACCTAGATCAGAAGTGATCCTCTTTTCATCCATCTTTGTCTGACTCATGTGATGGTTCCAATTTCACAGAAGAAGGAGCTAGAAGCCACCTTGGCAACTCGGCCAGAGTAGGATACGCGCATTGAGGAGCTGACATGCCGCCTAGGAGAGACGAGTGCTGTGGAGAGACTTGAAGGTCGCCTTGCTGAGGCGAAGGAGAGGAAGGTCGAGGCACGTGCTTGAGAGATGGCGATGGCTATACGGGAGTAGAGAGCCCTCAACCAGCTTGAGACTCTGAGGCGTCAAGTACTGTGGAGATATCAGAGCAGAGGCATCCCAGGAGCAGGAGCGAGACATGTGACTCCCTCAGAGTCACTGCAGTCTTTTGGGGGAGTTGAGTTTACAATGGAAGAGTTGATGGGTATGACGTAGTCTTTTGCGGAGTAGAGAGTGGCCTAGCCAGTAGCGTCGGGTTCGAGAGCTTTGCGGCCATCGAGGTCGCGAGACAGGGGGAGAAGAGATGGGGATGAGGCCGATAGTCGGCATAGTCGGCCTCGCACTGATGGAGATTAGAGAGAGAGAGAGAGCTGGATAGCAACTACTTTTGTACATTGGGGGTATGCCCCTAGAATGCTATAGCAGATGGGATGCAATGGACATGTTTTGGAAATGAAGTGTGCTTTCTTCAGTGTACTTGGCTTGGTTTGGTTGACGTCGTCTTCCCTTTTCACCTGTTTCAACTACACTTAAAAGGGAAACAAGGTTAGTGTAGCCTGATTTTAGCCCCCTGCCCGAGATAGATAGTACCTTCCTTAATGCAGGGTCAGAGGGCTAAATCTTATTAACAAGATTGAAATGGAAAATAAACGTGCGATGTACATGCATGCAAGCAGGATGCAAACGGAAAGGGAAATATGATCATGCAAATGCGCAGGCGGATGCAAAACATATATTTTTTTGGCTTCTTTTTAGGGGTTTTACACAATTTTTGGTGTTTTATAGTTGTTTTACACTTTTTGTGGGATTTTACTTTTATATGATTTTTTTGTATTTTGGAACATTTTTTTTAAACACCTGGTGACCACCCATATGGCAGCTAACCTACATGAAGACGGGGTTTTCTTAATGACCTCCCAGGTATCCTGAGCGCACATCTAGGTTGATTTGGGCCTCTAGACTCCTTGAATGATAGTCCCGCTGGTTAAGTCTTATCCTGATGACAATACCGCCATGCCACGCTTAGGCTCCCAGTTGCTTCCGACCATAGGGATACACCCAAAAAGCGTTCGAGGTAAGTGATTTGCCTGACCCAGGTCTATCTCCTCACAACTCTAGATGGTATATGATGGAACACCTTGGAACCCTAATGGTCAACCGCGCGACGCTGACCCGGAATCAGACGTCGTCGCACCCATAGGTGACGCGCTTGCATTGACCTAAGCCCGAGGTAATATAAGAAGGTGTTTAAGGTAGTAAATAGGGGTCTTGACCGGCCAGAAACATAGAGACCCCTTCGCATCAATGGCTTTTACTTTTTGAAGTGGACAACCATATGTGTGTTTTTGCTAAGCATGGTTGCAACCTTGACGAGGTTTACCTTTCAGGATCCACATCGAGCTTTCATCTTTTGGAGGGAGAAGAAAGAATGTAAGGGGTAAACCTCCTGAGAGGATCGGCAAAATCGTTAACCCGGTGAGCCAGTTGGGGACCTACTCGACTTTCCCCTTTCAGGTAATTTTAGACCAATCCTCGAGTATTTGATGTCTCTATGCCCCTTTTGTAAAATCTTGGCTTTTGGTTTGAAAGGGGTTTCGTTTACTGAGATCAGGCACGGTTACGACCAGGCTTTCCATGTGGCTTTGTCTCACATATGTGCATTTCCCTTTTCTCTCTACTTTTTTTTCTTTCTTTTTTCTTGGAGGGATATCATCATTTTGACTTTTGGATTCCCTATTTTGTACACCTGCGGGGACACTTCCCTCTTCTCGTGCTCTGATCTAGGCTCGAGGGGATGGATCCTACTCGTGCCTTATGGGTCTTGTACTTCGGCTCCCACATGCTCAGTGTTTTAAGGGCGCCGGCTGTCTTATTTGATCGAAAAGGAAAAGAACAAAGACTGCGGCTTTCCGGGGACCTTCGGGGTGAGGCCTCGTCACGGGTGATGCCACCTATTTTGGATAAAACACGTGAGTGTGTGCATGTTGTTTTCTTTCTAATAGGCATAGGCCGATGTGGCCGGATAGGGATCTCCACAGCTCTGGCAGACCAAGACCCGGAACTTACCAACCTTGACGGTCCCTTTTTCTAGCATGAAGGGTGGATGCAATAAACTTGGACTTCATGATGGACAGCATGTGTTTAGCGTCTTTTGGGATTTTCTATACAAGAAAAGGAAACTTTTTTTTTGAAATAGCTATGTACAAGGCCTCACAAATAAAATTTCTTGAGATAAACCCCATTCCATGGATATGTGAGTTCTACTCCCTCGGAGTCTACTAACTTGTAAGCGTTGCCTGTGTAGACTTCCTTGACGACAAAAGGACCTTCCCAATTTTCCTGTAGTTTTGCTTTAAGGTCGGTGGCTTTAGTAGGTTTCCTCTTTAAAACCAATTCACTTACTTTGAATTTCCTCTCCAGAACTTTCTTTACGTAATAACATGCAATTCTTTGACGATACACTTGAGCGTGATCGGCCGCAATCATTCATTTCTCATCTAATAGTTCCAGCTGGGCCAAAAGATTTTCTCGACGTTGCTCGGGATCGAGCTCCGAATCCAGCTGCACTCTTAGTGAAGGAACGAATATTTCATATGGAAGCACTGCTTCTATCCCAAAGGTAAGTGCATACGGGGTTTGACCCGTGGGAGTTCAGACAGAAGTGCGGAAAGCCCAAAGGGCCTCGACGAGGCGATCTGGCCAGTCTGAATAATGATGAGATTTGTAGGTTTTCTTAATAATTCTGATGAGGGTTTTATTTGTAGCTTCAGCTTGTCCGTTTGCTTGTGGGTAGTATGGAGATGAATGATGCAAATTGATGCCATATTTACCACACATGTCGCAGAGTTCCTGAGATGTGAACTGCGGCCCGTTGTCGGTGACAATGTCACGAGGAACACCGAACCTGGCGAGGATGTTGCGCTTGATGAATTTCACCACCGTTGATGCGTTGACTTCTATGAATGCCTCAGCTTCTGCCCACTTCGTGAAATATTATGTAGCGGTGAGGATGAATGATTTTCTTCGAATTTCTCCGGTTCTATCCTCCAGGGGACCGACTACGTCAAATGCCCACATGGCGGAAGGCCAGAGAGCTATAAGAGGGTGGAGTGAGGATGAGGGGGGGTGGACCTTGTCTGCATGGAGTTGGCATTTGGTGCAATGACGGACATAACGAGCACAGTCCTCGTGCATGGTAGGCCAATAGTATTGCCAAAGGAGCTTTTGAGCGAGCATGCGACCATTTACATGGCCACCACATTTGCTGGAGTGTGCAGCTTCGACAACTGCACGAGATTCGATCTCGTCGAGGCAGCGGAGGTAGACTCCACTGAGAGACTTGCGATGCAAGAGACCACCTACAATGGCAAAGCGCTCCGCAGCTCGACGAATGGCCCGTTGATCGGGGGCAGTAGCATAATCAGGGAAGGAGCCGTCCCGGAGATAGTTCTCGATGTCAAAGAACCAAGGATTGCCATCCTCGAGGATGACTTCGGGCTCGTGAGAGATGACATGGACTTGAAGAGAGGACTCAGAGGACTGTTGGAACCAAGGATCTGAGTGTGAAGGAATGTGCATTCTTTGCACCAACATAGTAGCTGATGGCTTTTCACCAGGAATTGGGAGAGAAGAGGCGAGAGATGCCAGGGCATCGGCTATAATTTTCTGAGCCCTAGGGGTGTATACCAGGGTGAGCTTCCAAAACCGCCGGACTACCCTACTAACCAAGTCCCGGTAGGGCTTTAGTTTCGGGTCCCGGGTTTGGTACTTTCTGAGGGATTGCCAGAGTATAAGCTGGGAATCTCCGATGATCTAGAGCTCCTTAACTCTGAGTGTCAATGCCATTTTTAAGCCTGTGAGGAGTGCCTCATATTCTGTCATGTTATTTGTGGCAGGGAAGGTTAAGTGACAAGCCCGAGGAATGATAATACCTTTCGGGGTTTGGAGAACGATTCTGACTCCATAACCTTTGGAATTTAGTGCACCGTCGAAGTAGAGGATCCATGAAGATTCACCATTTATGATGGCTCCTAACTCTTCGTCCGGGAAACTCTCATCGACAGGGGAAAATATGGGGGTGGATGATGGGCAAGGTTCTCGGCGATAGCGTGCCCCTTGACCACCTTTTGACTGACATAGGTGATGTCAAATTGGTTAAGAAAACTTTGCCATCTCACCAGACGATCAGTCAAGGCAGGCTTTTCCAGCAAGTATTTGATTGGGTCCATTCGCGCCAGGAGCTTCACCTCATGTGCCAAGAAATAGTGTTTTAGCTTTTGGGCGACCCAGACAACAGCCGCGCAAGTCTTTTCCATGATAGTGTACTTCTTCTCAGCTTCATTGAATAGTTTAGACAGATAATAGACTGTGCGCTTTCTCTTTGCATCATCGTATTGGCCCAATACTGCTCCGACAGATTCTTCCATGGTGGAGACATAGAGCAGCAGAGGCCGACCCGGGACCGGGGGTGCCAAAACAAGATGATTTAGAAGATAGCTTTTCAGGTCATCAAAGGCCTTTTGACACTTATCGTTCCAATCAAATTTAGCCTCTCCTTTCAACATGTCATAAAAGGGCTTGCATCGCTGAGAATGGTGAGATATAAATCTCCTAATGAATTGCAAATGCCTGATTAGGTCACGGACTTCTTTAATGTTCTTGGGAGGAGGCATTTCGGCAATGGCCTTAGCTTTGTTAGGGTCGATCTCAATCCCTCTCTTACTGACTATGAACCCTAAAAGCTTACCTGAAGATACCCCGAATACACATTTCTTGGGGTTCATCTTGAGTTGGTGCTCCCGAGACCGTTGGAGAACTGTACGGAGGATTTCTGCATGGCCACTCCTGGTCTTGGACTTGACCAGAATGTCATCCACATATACTTCCATATGGACATGCAATATGTCATGAAAGATGGCCATCATCGCCCTTTGGTATGTTACCCCAGCATTTTTGAGGCCGAAAGGCATGATGACATAGCAGTAAGTCCCCCACTGAGTGGTGAAAGAAGTCTTCTCCTTGTCTTCCTCTGTTAGGCGGATCTGGTTGTACCCCGAGAAACTATCCATAAAGGAAAGCATCTCGTAGCCGATGATGTTTTCTACTAGGACATCTCTGTGTGGGAGAGGAAAATTGTCCTTTGGGCAAGTACGATTGAGATCACGAAAATCTATGTAGATACAGACCCTACCGTCCTTCTATATAATAGGGATGATATTGGCTACCCATTGTGAATACAAGACTACCCTGATGAACTTAGCCTTATGGAGCTTGTCCACTTCCTCTTTGACTTTGAGTGCGAGCTTCGGGTGAAGTCGCCTTAACTTCTGCTTGACAGCTCGAGCATCGGGTTTCAGAACCAAATGATGTTCTACCAGTGACGGGTCCAAACCCGGCATGTCCTCGTAGGACCAAGCGAAAGCATCAAGAAATTACCTAAGAATCACCACAAGAGTAGCTTCCTCTTCACCATTCAAATTGGCACTTATCAATATAATCTTGGGATCATCCTTGGTGCCGAGGTTGACTTCTTTGGTAGATTCATCGACGAAAACACAGGGTTCATCAAATCTCTTGGTTCCGTCGACGAAGGAAGTTATGGGGTCACCACTATCTTCTAATGGCTCTTTTTTTTCTTCAGCATCATCATCTTTTTCCAGCACATATACCCCTAGACTGTCATCTACTGAAGATCCTTCTAGTTCAACTGCCCCTAGGGGAATGGGAGTGGATGTGAATTCGGAGACCTGACAAAGCTGCGTGCACTTATCGGCCAACTGGCTGATGTAATGCGCGGGAACCTGACGGACACTAGATTTTTTGGATGGAGAGGACGCTATGTACATACCTTGACTCGATTTAGACTCTACTCTACTATGTACAAGGGGAGCTTGTGAAGGGGAGTTGAAGGTGGAAAGTGTCGGCCCTTGGCCGAGGGATCTCTGTTCCAGGGAGGCTGTTGCTTCAATAGTGAGCTCGTAGGCCCACATTTGAGAATCGGCATTTTTTTTCTTTTCTTTATAGTCATGGGTGAATGTACAGATCACATGGGTGGATCGCCCCACAACCAAATAAGTGAGGAGAGGGAGAGATGAAATTGGATGGGAATGAAGATGACGGGAGCAGGCCTATCTAAAGCTAGGAAGGTGCCTATAGACGAGGCATTATCAGGAGGTTTATCAAGATGGAACAGGGAAAGTAGCCCAAAATCTTCCAAGAGCGAGGGATCGGGAGGGATTTCCTTTTCTTGGGGAACTTCAGAACTTTCTCTCAGCTCCGGCCGAGTTCCTGGTTGTGTCGGTCCTATGACAAAGAGATCATATATCAGCCCCTTGATGCCAGTGGTCTTGGATGCCTCCTCTGTAGAATAACCTAAACTTGTGCGTCCCTTAGAGACCTTGAGTTTTGCCCTATGTGTGGGGGCTTGTTCATGCTGACCTAACCCTTTACCCATGGTAAAGCCCATCCTAGCCATGATCTCCCATCCTTTATCGAGGGGGATATTGGAATACGTGACTGGCCGGGGAAGCACAAGAGAATTAACTGAATTTAAGGCGGAGGGCCCTACGGCATCTTCTATAGAGTGAACGGGTTTCTTGCCCTTATCTGGGATGGTCATGAAGGGGATCTATTCAGAAGTGATGGCGTTGAGAGTTTCCACCAGTGGGATAGTCTTAATTTTGATCACCCTACCATTGTAAGGAAATTTGAAGCACTGATGGGCTGTTGATGGAATTCCAAGGGTTTGTTCGATCCATGGCCGCCCTAAGATGGCCTTATATGCAGGGTCGACATCCAGGACAAAGAAGTCTGATGTCATGACCACCGGACCTAAGCCGAGCTTTAGGGTTACCTTTCTATTTGCACACCGTTTTGAATTGTCATTGCTGAGATCGTGGTGCACACTTCTTCTAAGTTCTCTTCTTGGAGGCCAATCTTTTGGATGGTCTTCATGGGACACACATTGATTGAAGCTCCCGTGTCGATGAGGGCAGAGTCGACCTTGACTCCATTGAGAGTGACTGTAAGACACAACGGGAGTGACCTGCTTTCTGGGGAAGCGAGGTCCTTGTCCGAGAATGAGATAGACAGTCCACATGTAAGGGCCATAATGGCATCAGTCACACCACTTGCCGGAAGGTCCTCATTGACCATGATCTTTTGGAGGAATTGAAGCAGGGTGGACTGATGTGATGGAGACTTCTTAATAAGCTCCAGGATGGAAATTTTAGCAGGTGTCCTGTCTAGATGTTGGAGGATGTCATATTCCGCAGGAGGACCTTGGGAATTTACCCCTTCTTCAGGCTGAGATTGCCTTTGGGATGGGGGAATGATGCGGTTGCGGAGAGTGACATTCACCGAGGCTTCTTTTGGGTCATCCGACTCTAAAGGTTTTGGGCGAATCAACCGCAAAGGAGCTAGAGATCCGAAGATGTATGAAAGGGAAGCCGAATCATCTCCAGAAATGACAGGAGAAGGAGGAGAGACTGATTTTTTCTGGGGAGGCTTAAGGAGAACCAAAGGGCGCTCTTGCCCCGACTGAGCCTTTGGAGGGACATGGGATTCTTGAGACGGCATTTGAGGAGGGTTGATCAAGGTGAATGGATTTTGAGTAGTGCCTGAAAGTTGGTTGGGAGTTGAAATCAGATTCCAAGATTGACGTTCTTGTGTGAACGTGTTGACATCTGTCAAGGGTTCATTGGCCTCCACTTCTAATTTCCCGTACCACCCCGAGAAGCCTTCGACGCTCCACATTTGCGTCCTCTTGAGCACTCGGGGTTCCATTCCAATCACCGTATTCACCTGCTCATTTTTCCTTGAGCTTGAGGGATCTTTGGTTGGTTGATGAGTTGGTAGTGGATTTTGCACAATACCGAGGTCCCGATTATGTTTCTTGAGTTTAGCAATGGCTAGCTTAACATCGGACCAATTAATTCTCCCCTCGTCATTCATGTCATATACCCAGTCCCGGAATTGAAAGCAATTGAAGATGTCATGTTCGGGAGCTCGGTGATAAGGACAGTACCTAGAAGTGTCAGCATTACGCTGGACCCAATCCCTTTGAGGGGGAAGCTGAATGGTTTCAATAGACATAAGGGCAAAGAATATGTCGCCCAAAGTATCAAGCAACGGAGGATAAGAAGCCCTTCTCGGTCTGGTGCGATTGTAATTCTAAGGTGGAGGGATGTTGGAGTAGGGCTTGGGATTACCTTGACCCTGATCTACACCGGCCTGATTGGAGCGTGAGACCTGACGGTTGTTAGGCTTGAAGGGTGGGCCAACTACATTGACTTGTTTGTTCACTGTGACACCTTCGGTGGTAGGGATGACTAGAGCCTTTCTACTCTTGGTGCACGGTTCAAAGAGAGGAGGCAGGGTAGAATCCCTTACCTGGGCCTGAATTATCAAAGCTCGGTTATAGATTTGATGGAAAGTGTGGAGCTCGCTGAGCATTAAAATGGCCCTAAGCTGAGGAGTGGCATTATTCACCAATATGGTGACGGCCTGAGACTCGGGGATGGGGACCTACGTCCTAGAAGCCATGATTCTCCAGCGATTGGCAAAATTAATGAAGTCCTCGTCGGGCTTCATCTTCTCCATGACCATGTCAAACAATGTAGGAGCGATGGAAGGCATGTGACCAAAGTGAGCGAGGAATCGCTCGGAGACTATATCAAAGTTGAGGAGATCAATAGCTGGTAGGGAGGAGAACCAACGTAGGGCCTCACCCTCAAGGGATTTTTGGAACAAATGGACCAGCAGGACCCGGTCATATAGCCATTGATGGGAATCCATGAGGAAACCTGAAAGATGATGATAAGGGTTGGTGGTATCATCATATCTCCTATACTTAGGAGCCTTGAAGTCGGGTGGGAAATGAGTATTGGGAAGTTTGCAATATTGGGCTAGCGAGTGGGGACGTGAATTAGGCATGCTTTCGGCCACCGCTTCCCGAATGTAGCTTTGGATTTCCTGCCTGAATGCTGGGTCTATCCCCTTTGATGGGGCACCCATGGTTGGTGGTGTCGGGGGTGAAAGAACCCTTTGTGGAGCCATTGGATAGTTGGATTGAAGTGGATTCTCGGGAAAGGGCCGGATTGTGGACCCTTGAAAGGGAGTTTGGACTCGGAGAGGTGTGGAGTGGGGAGACATGTGCGGGATGGCGGGAGCCTTCCCACGGGAAGCCATTGTGACCAAATTCATGGGAGTGTAGCGAGATAGCACGCTGATCAACTCTTGATCTTCGTGCGGAGACAAGGTAGGAGCCCTAGGGCTACCACGGTCATGGTTACTTGGGGAAGATGTCGAATCGGCATGGACGGCCTCGTTCGGCGTAGCTGAAAACATGCCTATAAAAGTGGTCGGGTGACTATTCTCCATTTGAAATAAGGGGTTACCCCTAATCCCGGACTCATATTGAGGAGGGAACTCCTCCTCATAATCTGGGTTCGTGAAGATTTTCTTCATTCTTAACCAAACTTAATTGGTGTAGGAAAGGGAAAATGGAGATTGAAAGGGTAGATATGGCAATCAAACAATAGGTTAACCACAGGCAATGTCCCAATTTTTTTTTCTCTTTCTCCTTTTTTTTTGCTATTTTTTTTTTGCCTTTTTTCACTCGAAGGAGAGAGGGAAGCTAAATGGTGTGAGAGTGTTCTCCGGGGACCTTAGCAGAAATCTCACTCAATGTCCCAAGGTTAACTATATGGGTCTTCAAGTGGTACAACTTTCCTGACGACCGTGTGGGAACCCACGGTTCGCGAGGACTCACGGAGGTTCTCGATTGAACCGAACCAATTGCACCCGAGTGGGAATCCTCAAGTGGAGGGTTCAAATCCAATAGGAGGGTGTTCCTACTAAGTGTGATGCCAACTCTTTCCTAAGCCCACCCACGCGCAGACCTGTAGAGAGTGTCACACATACAACATACAAGCAAAGCAAAACAGAGAGAAAGACAAGTTACAGGGAACACAGGAAGTAAGCAGAAGACGACCAGATCCCTGGCCGTTTAATGACTTGGGCGGCCAACTAGTGGGCCTTCTGGGAAGGGGAAGGGTGGCCAGACTGAGGGCCATCCAGAATGGAGGGCGACCAGCCCTCTGGTCGCCTAGAAGAGTGCCTAGGCGGCCACTAAGTGGGACGCTCAGAGGCCCAGGCGGCCAAGAGGTTGGCCTTCTTCTGTAAAAAGAAAATTGAAAAAAAATAGAACTAAATGGGAATTGAACTAATGTATTAATTAAAAGAAAATGCAAGCTTCAAAGCCTTGGACTTCAGGCATCAGGAACTCACAGTAGGTAGTAGAAGGTCCCACCGTGATCGCCACTTCGCTTATAGGCGCCAGAAGTTGGTGGTTGGACAAGATCTTCCGAACTAAGCCATGGTCACCTACAGTGCACAGTTTTGAAAACTAGGAACGTGTGTGATCGCTAGAGGTGTTTACTTGAACCTCACAGGATGTAGAGATCGCGGGGAGATAATTTTAAGTAGGGAGAATATGGGGTCCCATCTTCCTCGTCCTCGACCGGCAAAGGGTAAGGAGCCCTGTGAAGTCCCACGATGCCGAAGTCCTATAAACAATGAAGCTTACAAAAACAGAAGAAAGTAGAAGGCCATTAGTACATCGAAGTATAGTATCTACTCTAAAATGAAACTAACACAGAGGGAAATGGTGGCGCGGTTACCTGGGGTGGTGGGAAGGGGGGATAGCCGAGACTTTTGACCACCCACCTTCCCATTTGTTGGGGGAGAAAACCTCTAAAAGGGGAGCTATGAAGACTATACCATGATGTTTGTGCATGCAAAGGGAGCCATGATACAATAGAACACTAAATCAGAGTTTAGAAGTTCAAACCAAGTGACAACCGAGAGTGAAAGAGAAGAAGCGCCTCCTCCGTGTTCTTCACCCCTGCTCTCCTTCTCCAACTCCGCTCGAAACTCCTTTTTTCTGTCCCGAATGACCTCCCTCCTCTCACTCCCCCTCTCTATCGAGGTGAGAAATTCTCTTTTGAGAGAGAGCCCTCAGAGCCAAAGAAAACGTGGGAGAGATCGTGCTAGACGAGGGAGAGATCGTGCTAGAGGAACGAACCACATTCTTTGGCCGGGTAAAACCAGGGGGACGGCCAGGGTACTGGCCTTTTTCAAGGGGGTGGGTGGCCAGACATGTGGCCACCCAGCAGGTAAGGGCGACCATCGCCCTGGTCGCCCAGAAATGAGGGCGGCCACTAATCTGGCCGCCCAACCCATGGCACTTGGACCCCACTAATGAGTGTGGCCCAATAACAAATTGTGTTACGGGCTGGACTTTAAAACATAAAACATCAAAAAACTAAGTGTAACGACTGTGCGTCACTCTCATGAAGGTCCAACTGGGGATCCGCGGGATATCCGAAATTAGGCGTCTACAGCGGTCTTGGGAGGACCGTTTCGTTTCCTGGTGTCTCTCACGGCTAGCGTCCCAATGGTGGATCGCTAAGCTGGGTTTGCGGTCCAGGGTGGACCCCAAGCGACGTGACGGTCCAGGGAGGACCGCCACCCTGTTTTCCATGCTAGTTGTGTTCCGTTCGTGTTGAGTTGGTCCCCGGTCGACTCGATTGTGACCCAGTGGTTGACCTTCAGTCTCGTGGATGTCCCAGACACCCCGTGGGTTCTATGTCTATGTTTCTGGGGTGTCTAGAGGTACAGTATTACCTCGATAAGCATGCCCAGGGGTTTTGAGGGTCCGGGTGACCCTTTGTGTTCTGGGCTTCGTGCTTTCGCTAGATCGAGTACTGTCACCGTGTGTCGATGTGAGTGCAGAGGGCTATTGCCGCATGTCATTGGCTTTCTGGTAATCATTTTTCATGTGGGCCATGTGGATGGCCTTGGACTGTGAGTCCAGTCACCCAGCCTGGGGTTAGAGGTTTCCCGCTCTTCCCTTGGATAAGGAATTATCTTGGTAGTTCGTGAGCTACCTCGATATTCGTGCTACCATGGGTTCCGACCTAGGGATAAGTCGGATTGACGGCGTGGTGCCGTCCCAATACGACGGTCTTGACCCGAGTCGTGTGACTCAAGGATAGTTGGGTTAGTAGGTTTAGAAGACTGTCCAGAGTCTGGTGGCCTCGAGCCACCTGGTACTCCGTATTACTTGTGATGGGTGCGTGCGTGGTTTTCGGTGTTCACGTTTAGTGACCCCTCACTAGTTGTGGCTTTCCTGCGCACGCGAGTTCAGACCCACCCGGGAGTGGTGGAGAGCTTTCTCGAGAGAGACAGTTTTTAGGCTGGTTACCATAGGGCCCCTCGCCTTTGCAGCCTACGTCCGGGCTGGGGGGAAAACTAGCTAGAGGTCCCGACTTAGAGTGGACGGTCTGTGTGTGTACACGTGGTTGGGGACGTCGGACCCGCGCTGACGAGCGCGACCCTAGCTTGTCCTTGTTCTGTGGTTACTGGTACGGTGTCTTAGTTCTCGCTGGGCCGAAGGGAGACACCTGAGGCGTGGACTAAGACATCAGTGGACGCTTCCGGCATTGCTTCTAGTGGGCAAGTACTCCCATCATGTGACGTGAGTTTCTCGTGACTCGAGCTTCCGTTTCTCGTCTGCGAGACGTCGTTTTACGTGTGGGCTCCGTGTGTTTCTCGAGATAGAGGTCTAGGGTTTTCGGTGAGCGCCACTGAGGGTTTTCCCTAGATAGTGTAGGGTTCACGACTGTGAGGTCATGATTAGTTCTACCTAGGCCGGGTGGTCTTGGGTTGGGCCTTTCTCGGTGAGATGGGCCTCCACGATAGTGTTGTCGTGATGTTTCTTCTGGTGACGTAGCTAGGGTTTCTCCGATTGTCTGGTAGTCCCCCGACTGAGAGATCGGGGGGTTGGTTTCCATTCCAGAAGGAGTAGCTGTAGAGCAGAGGTTTTACCGGCCACCGAGTTCGTTGTCCCTGCTATTGTTGCTACTTTCCACTACCGCCGTTGTTTACGGTTAGGGTTCCGTGGGACCCCTACTGAGCCAGTGATAGGAGGCTCACCCCTGATTTTCAAGTGCAGCGGTTCTTCCTCAAGGTTCGAGGGTGCTACGTGGAGGTTCTTAGCTGCCAGCTAGCCAGGCCGAGTGTTCACTCGGTGTTGGGTATGCTTCTCTGCCTTAAACTATACTTTTGTTGGACTAGACTCTGTTGTAGTTGTTTATTTATTTCTATTAATTGTTAAATTATCCTGCTTTATTTCCTATTTCTTTGTACCTCCACACTCCTTTTAGCCCTTCCGAGCCCTCCGGCTCATGGGCGACGGGCCAGGATTCGAATGGTATCGGGTTATTCCCGGTATCCATATCTTGGGTCATCACAAAGCCCCTCCGAGGTTCCACAGACAACCCTCTGTTTCACAAGTGGATCCCCTCCAGCAAATCCTCATTGATAAATTCACTAAAATGGAGGAGCAATTGAAGAGGGGCTCAAGTCCGTGACCTCCTCCTCTGCAAGTCAATCCTCTCTAAACTTTCATGAAGGAAATAACTAAAATGGAGAAAGACTGTAAGAAGAGTAGAAGTGTGAATGGCATCATAAATATAAGTAAGCAAGTTCGTCTCAAAGAGTTCAATGATCAAATGGACGCCGTCCTCCCACCACCCATTCATCTTGTTCATTCACATGGCCCACCGCCTTCACAATCATATCCACAAAACCCTCCACATCACCATACTCCTCCACCAGCCACCACATCTCCGGCATGGGATCCATTTGAATCTAATTATGAAGAATTGGAGACGGCACATGATGAAACTTTTCAAGATATACCTGATTCGAGGTTCCTTCGCTTTTCCCTTCCACCACTACCACAAGACCCCCCTGCTCAGGATGACACCACCATCCTTACCCCATTTTATGAAACCACTTGGTGTTTTGAAGATGGGTCAATACTCCAACAACTCACATCGATGCACTATGAACCTTTTACACAACCCCTTACCCTTAAACCTTCTCCTTCCACCAAAATGAAATGATATATCCATACTAAACCCATCGCCATTTACCCTCCTACCATTATACCTCCAACCACCATGCCATCAACCTCCATTACCCACTCATCCATCAAGCCTTCCGAGTCTTCCATTGATTCTTCTCTTCCCCAATCAATCAGCCTTCCATCGCCACCATTTAAACCTTCCATTATCCCCGTAATCTAAAAGCTAATCATTCTTAGCCCTTCACTTTTACCGAAACTCGTGGCGGACCCTAAACAGGGTCCACTTATTTTTACACTCGAGCCAACCCCGTCTGCTTCCGAGCAAAGGGTGAAACTCGTCGTATGATGGGGCATTGGGGCTATTCCATTAAATGTTTGGAATGCATTTTTGTAATATTGTACTTGGTGTGTAATGTGTGTTTGTTTTGGGTTTTATTTGGGTTTTTGTGTAAAAGGGCCACGTAGGCCCAGCAGGGGCCCCCACCCTCTCTCTCTTTGGGCCACTTGGCTTCTAGGGTCCATGGGGGTTGGTCCATAGTCCAAGGTGGACTTGGACCATGGAGAAGCCAATTCCAATTTGACTTCTCCAAGAGGGGGGCGCACCTCCCCATATATTGTTTTTTATTGTGGTTTTTTTGACCACATGGGAGATTAATTCCCCATTCCCCATTTGCCCCTCCCAAACCCTAGATCTAGGGATAGTTTATGTCATTTATACATGTCTATATAATCCATGTATTTTCCATATTTTGGGAATTAATGTGTAGAAAAATCAAGAAGTGTTCTTGGAGCCTTGGGCGCCCCTCTCTCCTCTCTCCCCCTTGCAGCAGAGATTGTTACCAATTCTTGGGTGTGAAGCCTAAATATTGGAGTGAATACAATTTCTATCTCTTCCCTGGAGTGTGAAGCTCCACCACCGTCGTCGTCGCTGCCATCGGAGCTTGAAAGCCACCTTCCACCCTGCTGTCCTGAACCACGAAATCTAAAACAGCAGCCTAAAGAACAGGTCGGTTCTCCCAGCTCACAACTCTGATCGAGCTGTGATTTTGAGGGATTGTTCCCCTCTGTGTTATCTTTCTAACAATATAAATTTTGTTCCATTCTGATCCCGTTTGCCCCTCCTCCCAGGTCGTTCTTCTTACCCCTCACAATCTGCCTGGTTGCAGATCTGCAGGATAGAGTCCTGATCCCTTATTTTTCCCGCCCCTCAAAGCACCTCCTAAAATTTCCAAACTAATTCTATACGTCCCCCACATAGTCTTCTTCCACCCATAAATTCCACAAGCCCTAAATACACCACAAACCACTCAGTCAAAAATCGCCTTTAGATAGATCCCCTTCTATTCTGCTGGATCTGGATTCTGAGCCAGAAAAGAATCTGTGGCACAGTCATTTTCATTTTTAATCCTTTCACTAGATAGGTCTGAAATCAACATATGTCGTATATTTTTGAGTCCTCTTTCCAACGGTGCCAATCGCGTTTCGATCTGACACCGGATCTGGGCGTACCGGCCGTTTTTGTGGGAGCACACGTTTCTGCTCCGAGGCAGGCCTGCAAAAAGGGGTCACCAATTAATTCCAGGAGAAATACGTCAGGGTAGCTTCAGCGACCACCACTCCCAGGGGTCGACCAGGGACCCTCTGCCTTCATCCCGATGAACCGCCACCGTCATAAGCTTACCAGAGGTCATCCTCCCTTTGGAGGCCATTGTTCGCTGTCCTGCTGGCCAACAACTCGCAGAACCTGAGCCGCTACCCGCCGCTGCCCGAAACCCGCCGCCTTGCTGCCCGTCAACCCAAACTTGGTGCTCCCAACATTTTTGTGTAGCCTTTTACCTCCCTGCGTGAAGTGGGCAATTAAATTCAATGATGTAATTATTTATTTACTGTACATCGGGAGTACGAGCGTGGAGCGTGGAGGTACACTCTCCACCCTCCTACTTTGGCATTTGCTTTACTCGTATATATTTCTATATGCCGCTGCATGAGTGATAGGTCTTAGCTCGTTATAATTTTATCACCGCTGCAAGAATGAGTGAGTGGAACCCGTCCCGTGACTCGATCCGAGCACGCGAAAAAGCCGATACCCGAGACTCATTGCCGGTTTCTCAACCGCGCAGTTCCACGTGTTTCCCTCGCTTAGGGACGTTCGCGAGCTAGAGTCCCTTGTTGTCCCAGGTTCGCATCCCGTCCAACATCAAATTTGTATCAGAGCGGGTTAGAGTCTAGGGTTTTCGGTCCAAGGTGTCACATTGCATCTCGATATCCGGTATATCAAAAGGTGTTCCCGGAACGATAGGTTACGCCTATTGGGATGGCAGCACACTTGTGTGAGTGCGATCTTCGGATCAAACCTCCGCCACGTACTGAATATTGGAGTCTAGGTCGTCCTTCACTTCGCCTTGGTCGGTGCATTCCAACCGTGTGTCTTTTGCATGCCCACGCGTAGAGGTACCCAATACTCACCACCACCACCACCTATGGCAGATCCCCGAGTCCCTAGTCCCGATGAAACATCGGTGGTCGACATGTTTCGAGCTCATATGGGAAAAATGGAAGGGTTGAGTACGCGGGTGGATGGTCTAGGCACACGCTTGGAAGAGAGGATGAAGGCCTTGGAGGATAGGGCCGGAGAGTCGGACCAGTCTTTTCACAGTCTGGTAGGGAGAGTAGTCATCCTAGAGAGACCCCCGGTTGAGGCGCACCTCGTGCTGACAAATGGTCAACCGGAGCCGGTTCAGCCACCAGTTGCTCTTAGGGTTCAAGGGGTAGATGATAGGAGGCGCCGAGTCCCCGAGGTGGTTGATTATGAGTCCGAGAATGAAAATGGGGGATATGGTCGTGACCGTTGTGTT
The DNA here is from genome assembly GCA_022559845.1 of Amorphophallus konjac. Taxonomy (NCBI): domain Eukaryota; kingdom Viridiplantae; phylum Streptophyta; class Magnoliopsida; order Alismatales; family Araceae; genus Amorphophallus; species Amorphophallus konjac. The sequence goes on from CM040118.1 coordinate 214,170,371, forward strand.
CAACGACGGAACCGTGATTTAGATGAGGATGAGCGGACCCTCAGGACCGTTCGTGCGGACCCTCCCACTTTTGACGGGTCCTTGGACCCGAAGGTCTATCTAGATTGGGAGTCCGGGATGGATTGGTACTTTGATTGGTTCGATATGAAAGACCATCGAAGAGTCTGATTCGCAACCATGAAGCTAATAGGATAGGTGCAGACGTATTGGAAGAATGTGGAGAGCCAGTTGTTTCAGCGTATGGAACCCCAGGTTGACACATGGGGTGAGATGAAGGTTAAGCTTCAGCAAAAGTACCTTCCTGTCACATACCGACAACGACTCATCGATAGGTGGCAGAGTCTTAATCGGGGAGATTGGTCCGTCTCCGAGTACATAGCTGAATTTGATGAGTATTTTCTGCGATGTGGTGTCACGGAGGACAGCTCCATGCCTATTTCCCACTTCCGACGTGGTTTGCGGCCCCACTATCAGTATGAGCTTTTTCGCCGTGGTACCAAGACTTTGGAAGAGGCGTATCAGGTTACTCTAGAGTTAGAGCAGTTTGAGGGAGAGTTCGAGTCTACCCAACAGTCGGGCCCCATCCATCTTCGTAGTGCAGAGCCCCGTAGCTCGTTAGGCCCATACCAGAGGGCCCCCATGGCTCGACCTCAGGAGCCCACCCGTCAGTAGACACCCGCTCCAAGGCCTCGCCCTCCCCCACCGAGGGACATTCCCCCTCAACCCCAACCTGCTATACCCATTGGCCGACCCCATGCACCCTCACTTTCTACTCACCCTTTATTGCCTGCACCCCCAGTCCGTGGGAGGATAAGGGCAAGGGGCCACTTATTGGGGAGACTAGTGGGTCACGACAGCAGTGCTACCGCTGCCATGGGTTTGGCCACTTTGCAGGCCAGTGCCCCACACGTACATCCCTAGTCATTGGGGACCAAAGGATTGGAGAGGCCTCACCATCAGGGCTAGTGCCAGTCAGCTATGAGGCCGAGCAGGACCTAGCTGACGAGTTCTTTCGTGACGAGGGAGATTTCCAGGGGGATCCACCAGACCTCCCAGATGCTAAGTAGCTAGTATACCGCATTATGTATGAGTCTAGGGTCATGTGTGTGAGTCTTTGTTTCGTACAGTCTGTGAGAGTCTGCGTGTGTCCAGTCCGGTCAGTCTAATGTCAGCTCGTGATGTCAGTTCCTTTCGAGTGTTAGGCAAGTCGGATCTCATGCGTACGTTGTGAACCTGCCTAACGAATAGGGGATCAGCTCTACCTTTCTATGTCTCGGATCCAGTCACATACAGGGACCCAGCGGTGATTCCCAGTGAGTCTTTGAGCCGTCTCCACCCCTTGTGAGTGACTCCACTTCGGAGTGTCCACCACCAGCCTCATTCTTGGCAACGTGTGCATATAGAACATATACGGGATGAGCAGGAGACTATTACTCGGAGTGGAGCGTACCCACGCTACCCGGTACGGTGGAGGGCATGACTGACAACTGATCACCTGGGCGAAGCTACGGAGGATGGAACGAGATCCGCAGGAGCGAGCAGCCGCACCCCTTACTCGACGGGGTCAAGTTCTTCCCACCCGGGGAGAATTGATGGGGCATCGGGGCTATTCTATTAAATGTTTGGAATGCATTTTGGTAATATTGTACTTGGTGTGTAATGTGTGTTTATTTTGGGTTAATTTGGGTTTATGTGTAAAAGGGCAACGTAGGCCCAACAGGGGCCCCCACCCTCTCTCTCATTGGGCCACTTGGCTTCTAGGGTCAATGGGGGTTGGTCCATAGTCCAAGGTGGACTTGGACCATGGAGAAGCCAATTCTAATTTGACTTCTCCAAGAGGGGGGCGCACCTCCCCATATATTGTTTTTTATTGTGGTTTTTTTGACCACATGGGAGATTAATTCCCCATTCCCCATTTGCCCCTCCCAAACCCTAGATCTAGAGATAATTTAGGTCATTTATACAGGTCTATATAATCCATGTATTTTTCATATTTTGGGAATTAATGTGAAGAAAAATCAAGAAGTGTTCTTGGAGCCATGGGCGCCCCTCTCTCCTCTCTCCTCCTTGCAGCAGAGATTGTAGCCAATTCTTGGGTGTGAAGCCTAAATATTGGAGTGAATCTAATTTCTATCTCTTCCCCGGAGTGTGAAGCTCCACCACCGTCGCCGCTGCCGCCATCGGAGCCGCCAACAAGCCGCCATAAGTCACCTTCCACCCTGTTGTCCTGAACCACGAAATCCAGAACAGCAGCCTAAAGAACATATCAGTTCTCCCAGCTTACAACTCTGATCGATCTGAGATTTTTAGGGATTGTTTCCCTTTGTGTTAGCTTTCCAGTAATATAAATCTTGTTCCATTTCGATCCCGTTTGCCCCTCCTCGCAGGTCGTTCTTCTTACCCCTCGCAATCTGCCTGGTTGCAGATCTACAGGATAGAGTCCTGATCCCTTATTTTTCCCGCCTCACAAAGCACCTCCTAAAATTCCCAAACTAATTCTATACGTCCCCCACATAGTCCTCTTCCACCCATAAATTCCACAAGCCCTAAATACACCACCAACCCCTCAGTCAAAAATTGCCTTTAGATAGATCCCCTTCTGTTCTGCTGGATCTGAATTCTGAGCCAGAAAAGAATCTGTGGCACAGTCGTTTTCATTTTCAATCTTTTCACTGGATGGGTCTGAAATCAACATATGTCGTATATTTTTTAGTCCTCTTTCTAACGGTGCCAACCGCTTCTCGACCCAACACCGGATCTGGGCGTACCGGCTATTTTTGTGGGAGCGCGCGTTTCTGCTCCGAGGCAAGCCTGCAAAAAGGGGTCACCAATTAATTCCAGGAGAAATACGCCGAGGTAGCTTCAGGGACCGCCACTCCCAAGGGTCGACCAAGGACCCTCTGCCTTCGTCCCGGTGAATCACCGCCGTCATAAGCTTACCAGAGGTTGTCGTCCCTTTGGAGGCCATTGTTCGCTGTCCTGCTGGCCAGCAACTCACAGAACCGGAGCCGCTGCCCGCCGTCGCTCGGAACCCGCCGCCTTGCTGCCCATCAACCCAAACTTGGTGCTCCAGGCATTTTTGTGTAGCCCTTTACCTCCCTACATGAAGTGGATAATTAAATTCACTGATGTAATCATTTATTTACTGTACACCGGGAGTACGAGTTTCGGCCGGGGTCATCTTCCCCACCCCCGGAGCGTGGAGGTACACTCGCCACCCTCCTACTTTGGCATTTGCTTTACTAGTATATATTTCTATATGCCGCTGCATGAGTGATAGGTCTTAGCTCGTTATAATTTTATCACCGTTGCAAGAATGAGTGAGTGGAACCCGTCCTGTGACTCGATCCGAGCACGCGGAAAAGCCAATACCCGAGACTCATTGCCGATTTCTCAACCGCGCAGTTCCACGCGTTTCCCTCACTTAGGGATGTCTGCGAGCTAGAGTCCCTTGTTGTCCTAGGTTCGCGTCCCGTCCCGCATCATCATGTTTGAACCTTCACTTCCACTTACCCTCCCAACAACCCCTTCCATTAAAACGGCATCATCCACTGAGCCTATCGCCTCCATCTCACCTCCCTCCCCTCGGAGCGAGTGTATGATTATAAACACGTGTGCAAAAGATGACGCTCAAGAGCCGGACATGAAGAACTTGGTTACAGCTATGCCTTTCAAAAATCAAGACTTTATTTACTGGATGCCGATTCGTGTTCTTGTACTGGTCAAGTTTGGAAAGGCCAAGTCTACGCCGGTGCTCACCAAAAAAGAATGTCAAGAGTTGATGCCATGCCGGCCTAAGGTCAAGATTATCGAAGTGATGTTGCTCATTGTTAAAGATATCTTCGAAGCTCTCATTACCCCTCGTTCCATCATGGTACAAGCACCTGGTCAAGAGAAAGGGTTCTCCTCCAGCATCGTCATGACACATTCTGCTGCCAAGGAGATGATGAAGTCTATGCTCAAGGGCAGGTCAAGGCATCCCTTGCTAGAAGTTTTCAATGCCATCTTTACTCCATCTACACTTCCATGCAAGAGACATGTGCCCATGTTACCAACTACTTTTCACGAAGATATTCCAAGAGCCCTGAGTGTTATGAAGCTTCCCATGCCAGAATTCCAACTCCCACACATTGACATTCCTCGCCTTCCACGGGAGTTATCATTCAAGAAGCCATTTTATGCCAAGGTTCCCACACTGCAAGTGGAGCTCCTGAACTTTCACTATGACTACGTGCCAAGAGAGTTGCCGCTCACTTTGGATTATACAGTTGTCGAAGCTTCATCAAATGAGAGCTTATGGGTATTGATTCCACCAATTGAGCCATCTGCCCGGGCATGTCATTGGCCGTTGAGGGGTGGGCATGCTTGTGTTGAGGGGCCTTCCACCGATTCATTCACTTCCTATTCCATTCCATCTACACTCTTATTAATCATTAATTTCTTTTTATGGGCCACCCATTAGGTAAAAAGGAGGATCTTGTCCTTGCATTCCATGCATTCCTTGCATCTCAGGCATATGCACTTGCATGCATTCTCTCCTAGGTCCTTGGACCATCATTTCCCTTCTCCTCCGGAACCTCCGGATTTTCCTTTTTTTTTCCCAGGACATCGCGCCCCTTCTCATTTCTTTCCTTCGGAACTCCCGAACTTTCCCCATTTTGATCCATTTGCTTTCCTCTGATTTATCCTTCTATCTTTTTAGGGTATCGTGTCCCTTCCTATCCCCTTCATCCAGAATCTCCGGAATCATCTTCATCCATCTCTTTTCCTAGGGCATCGTGTCCCTTGGCATTTTCTTCCTCCGGAACCTCCAGATCCTTCCCACTATGATTCTCATCCTCTGCCCCTGGGCCCTCTGGAACCACCTCTTTCCCTTTACCAATTCCTTCTTATAATTCATCCTGATCCCGGGTTCGACCCGATTTCTCACGCATCGATTGCTCTGGGCATCTGTCCTTTCTCCCACTATTTTTGAGACTTTAATCCTCACTCTCCCTCTTGACTCCCCTTTTCCTTCATAGACCTTTCATGTGATCATGGTTTCTACACCTTAGTTAGGGAGTTCTAGCCCTCACATCTTTTCCTTTTCTCCTTATTCGTCTGAGTCTGGCCTTGGCACCACTCCTTCATGTTAAGCCACTTCAAATCTTTGCCTTCCTATCTTTTATTTGCCAAATGAGGAAGATAACTCCCATGTTGAACCAAAATCGCCTCGGCAGCTGCTTCTACAACAGGGTTGCAAGGTAATTCATTTGCGTAAGTATGCATTCTTCTGTTTCATTACCTCATTCATGCATGTTTTTTAAAACTAAGTGCTTCTTAACATGATTAAGTGTGGTAGTCTAGGCCTAGTCCTAGGTCTTTATTTATGTCAATGTCAAAAAAATATAAAAATATAAAAAAACTTAGGCTTGGTAATGCAGCACCTTTGGCTATGAAAACCCCGCGCTGGGAGTCTGGCATTCCCTCCCTACTCATTAAGGGCAACCCTAAGCATCGGCACCGCACACACTTCATGGCATCCCTAGTTGTCTCCCTTGATAAACATCGTTGCTACTTGGGCCATGCTCGAGGGCACAAAGTCTTTTCTCCTCTCTGCTCGGCCGAAATATGAGGGCAGAGGTAGTCTGGGCAAAGACAACTGACCTAAGCACACCCCGACAAGAGGAAGTCTCAAATAGGGGCAGTCTATTAATACCTTATTCTCAATTTCAATTTCAATTTCAATATCTGTCAAAGTCCAAAGGATAAAAGAAACAAAATTATGATCAAAGAAAAGAAAAGAAAAGAAAATTCAAAGATAATGGCATGGCAAGATGGCAGTATAATTTTCCCGCGGGACATTATGAGCCCGGTCGTATGCATGCCTAAAAGAGAATTAAGGTTTGATGATATGACAAAAAGTCTCAGCGCAACAGACCGACTCTCTAGGGATTGTGCTATGGAAGGAAGTCGAACTTTACATCTTCTAAGCTCATATTAGGCTTATCCCTAATTCTCTTCTCTTCTCCCTCCAAGACTGAGTGTTTGTTGTGTATGGCCTTAGTAGGGGCACCGTTAACTAAGGGCAGTTGGTTATAGGGCACCACCTTCAATGCACACCCTGTTTTGGACAGTTCTTAGCGAAAGGGGAAGGAACAAGGTCCCCTAACCAGTGGTTGGAGCTATCCTTGATGCTACAAGTAGCAATGTCTAAACTAAAAATCTAAAATCCAAAATCCCTAAAAAAATGAATATTTCCAAAATCAAAAAATTGAATATTTTTAAAAATTGATAAAAATTTGAATATTTTTCAAAACCCATAAAAATTTGCATATTCTCAAAATCAAAAAAATATATATATTTGCTAACTGTTTGTTCAGATGGTGTCTTACAGGGACAACTTCTGCAAGAAGAACCAAAAACATGGGATGAATCCTCTTCTTCTACTTACATCAATTTTTCTGATTCTTCCCTATGTTCCCAAACATCGCTCATTATCAATCTTTCATGATTTGTCATTCTAGACATCATCAGCCATCATTTCTCAATTTCTCAATTTACCTGATCATTCCTGCCATTCTGGGCATCATTTCTTGATCATTTATATCTTATGCCAAGCCAAGTTTGTCGTCCTCATGGTCTAAACATAACAACAAACAATGATTCTTTGGTGCTTTGCATATTTTGATGCTTTGATGCTATAATCCATGCTATGCTTAAACGTTCTTAATTCATTGCTTGTTATATTATATCTTGGCTAACAATTTTTTTAGCACAAGAAGAAGCTTTTGGGTCCCACTGTCCGAGCATCATCCAGGTCCCATAGTGATTACATTGTACTGCATTTTTTATTTCTTAATCCCAACATGCTTATTACTTCACCATCTTCCTTGTATGCATTTTTACTATATGATATCTACGCTATTAGATTATATCAGGGACCTTGTGGCTTTGATAAATATGAAATTTGAGTTCCCCTTCATAAAAAATAATGATACTTTTAAAGTAATCTTAGTCACACGGATAGGCTGTTAAGTCATCTAAGATTGGGAATGATGGTTCCCTTTTTTTCCAGTTGGTGCGCGGATAAATAGGCTTCGGCTTAGTATCAGCTCATGAAATCAGTGTCTTGACTCAGTCTGGGCAACTTAACAATATTATCTTTGATTATTTTCTAGTTTAAGTTATTTTAATATTTCTTTTTAAACCCATCATGCATTCATGTAGGACTTTGATTTAATTATAGAAAATCATTCTTATAATTCAATTTCTGAGAGTCACTTAATTATCAATTTTCATGATATGAGATATTCCATTCCGAATTGAGTCCTCGGTTCGCCTTGTTGCCACTTTGAACTATTTCCTTAAAAATTCTTTTGTTTGGATCTCTATCCTCTCATTGATCCACCTTGACTGCAGCACGTCTATATTGGCTGGTAACCGCTCTCCAATGATAAAACCTATAAGTTTACGACCTAGGGTACTTCCTCGATGCTGGAAGTTGATCTACTTTGTTTTCTCTCCTTCGTGCCCGCGTGCACATTTCTTTTTCTTCCTATATATAAACAAATGTTGATTTCATTGAACGTTCTCAAGATTACTTCATCTTGAACTTTGGAACAATTCTTATCAGGTGGTGTTGATTGCATGTCTCATCACACCTTTGCATCTACTTTTTAGTTCACACCTAGTTCACTCCATTTCATTACACTACACTACACTTCATTCATTCCATTCCATTTCATTCCACACCGTGTCACTCTCTTGCAAAGCAGACGTCAATGCGAGGCAACTGTAGATACGCTAAAATTAACATCATTTTAAGTAAATCTCCTATTACATTATAATGCCCTAATTGACCATCAAATCAACATATTTTAGTGGTTTTTCTTATTTTTCTTGATTAACCTCCTTTTTCCTATTTTTCTAGATTTTTTTAGATTTTTCTCCAATTTTTTAGGCCTTTTTCTAATTTTTTGGCATTTTCTTTAAAGATGCCTTCCCACCGAGACGTCTTATTTTAAAGGTTTTTTCCCATAAAGATGCCTTCTTTTAAAAGTGTCTTCCCGCCAAGATGCCTTCTTTAAATGGCCTTTTTCTAATTTTTGGGTATTTTCTTTAAAGGTGTCTTCCCATCAAGACGCCTTCTTTTAAAGGAGTCTTCCCACGAAGACGCCTTCTTTAAAGGGCCTTTTTTTATTTTTTGGTATTTTCTTTAAAGGTGTCTCCGCACCATGACGCCTTCTTTTAAATGTGTCTTCTCTCCAAGACGCCTTTTTGATAAATCAATGCCTTGAACCAAGACGCTATTTTCTTGGCTTTTCTCTAATTTTTTTGGTATTTTATCTAAACACGTCTTCCCCTCAAGACGCTTTTCAATTAAATTTTTTAAAAAATATTCCACTTCTAAAATTTAATTTTAAATTAACGCCTTTCTGGAAAGATGCCAATTTTTAATATACGTCCGGACCTGTAGATGAGAATTTCATTTCATTATTTTGAGCTTTTAATTCCTACCAAAATTCGTATTACTCTGAATTCGCGTTTGTTGGCACCCAAAATATGATTGATGGCAACCACGCCTGAATGATGAAAGAACACGGCCCGCCGAAGTGCAAAAGCTGAAGAGAATTAATACACAAGGGTCCTCCCGGACTGCTGAAGCTTTAGGTCACCTGACGTGAGCGTCAGGGACTCCACCTCAGGATGGTTGGAACAAATCCAAAACAAACCGGCAGTGCCATTCGGCCTGCCCAACGAACCAGTATCGACTCAATTGTGCCGAACAAACTCCATCTGTCGTCCGATTCGGGCGAGAATGTACCTGGTGGTTCACCACCTGACAAGAAACCTTCTTGAGGTGAAGAAATGTCCCCGACTTCTCAGAATAAGGTTCTGATGGCCGCGTCAGCCGAAAACCCGAATGTCTGAACTAAAGGCACGAACAACATCAGAATTGGCCGTCTAGTGGCCTGAAGACCCTCCCGATACTTCTCATGTCGATCCCACCAGGACACGATGAAATGAAAGTTCAAGTTTACTCTCGGAGTCAGTCCTAGTCCTACGAGTCGAAGCCCGGATCGAACAAGCACAACAAGGGGAACAACCCGGCGCGCCCCTAATCCGGCGCGCCCCAATGCCCCTAATCCGGCGCATAAAGCAACCCTCGCTAAACCGGCGCGCCCACCTGCGCGCCGGGTGAGGCCACGTCGGTTAAGGCTATAAGAAGGGGGCTTTCGAACAAGAAAAAAAAGAGAGAGTGAAGAAGCTTGGAAAAAAAGAAAGGGGAGTGCAAGGGTCGAAGTGAGAAAAAGAGAGAAAGGAAATCAGAGAGGGGAAGCTTGGAAAAGAAAAAAAAGCTAAGAGAGACTTCCCCGGGCAGTCGTCCACCATTCGCCAATAGAGAGGAAAGGCTCGGAGTGAGGGAAGAGAAGAATTTTTCCGATACTCTGTTTTCGTTTTAAAGAGCGGAGGTGGGTGTGTGGGATATCATTTTCATTCTCCATCTAGCCCTCCCTTTGTTAATATATCCTCTGTGGCTTGTAATGAAACTGGCGATGATATGAGCCCGCATCCCCCTTCATTTCCTTTTTAGTTTAGCCTTCAGCTCTTTTTCTTTTCATCTTCTGATGCAAAGATGTAATGGAACGGTCTCGTGCAGCAACGCCGGGCTGATTGCAATATATATTCCTTTTCTTTGATCATTCCTTAAGCTGTGTTTGAATCACTCCTTTTGTTCTACTGCATTTACTTCTGTATCGTTTATCAACATCTGGTTTCTTCGGTCGATGCCGAGCATGCCCTGGGATAACCAAGGGCTACATTAACGTTATCCCCCTCCCCGGGGCTCTCTTTCAGTGTGGTAGCTATATCGAATGCACTGCATATCCTTTGTGGAGAACTGGAGATAACGTTAGACACATATACATGTGCATCTTCATTTTGTTTCTTTTTCTTCAGGATTGGCTCCCCTCCCATCAGCTCTCCGTTCACTGTCATGAACTGGAGATAATAGGGGTCTCCCTACAATCTGGGCGCAGGGCCCTCACGCACAGTCAAATTCTTGTATGCTACCTGCTAATTGCTCGAGCGTGTGCTTCTTATAATCCCTGTGATTCGTCAGCTCACGGGTAACCTCTAGGTGCTAACCAGCTAATCCCTCTACGCTTGACCTGCCATCCGTGATTTAACGGTCGAATGATTGGCATTGCATTTTTTTCTACCCCGAGAAGGATAGGGTGAGGGTCTGTTCGATGTGGCCCATCCCTCTTTCCTGTATACGGGTGACAGTCGTTTTGTTTTGTCTTCTCGATGATGGTAGTCCAGTGACCGGGGAGGGGGGACATTCCCCATCAAACACTCACGTTGCCTTTCTCTAAATCACCCCAAGGCTATAGGATCTCGTCCCCCTATGGCGTAGAGCCCTACGAGCCCTCGAAGGTGCATAGAAATGGGTCTTTGACCTGACATTAAATCCACATTCCCTTCGGAATGGTGGTGGCTGTGGGTAAGGGACCTCTTGTAGGCTAGTCCTCGAGGTTTTCCCCTCCATTTTGGCCGTCCCTTTGAGCAATACTTTTAGCCCATGGAGTATTGGTATCCCTCATAGGCTAGTCCTCAGGGTTTCCATCTATTTGGGTCTGCCGGTCACCATTTGGCTTCCTGGCTTTAAGGAGCTTACTCCAATTTTTGTGGCAATGTCTCCACTTTCCCCCCGCAACCCTCTGGGTATGGGGAGGTGCTGCCAAATTTTTGACTGAATACTTAGTGTGAATCATGATGGAGCCTCGGTTCTGGGAACTGTAAGCTTGTTGCGGACTGAGCTTAAGTAGGAACCTCACACAAGTCTTGGTTTACTGTGTCTCCAGGACAATCAAATCTGAATTTACTCAATGAATAAACCCTTAATCAACCTCAAAAGACTGAGCAAAATGACAGTGCAATCCAACAACTTAGAAAAATCAAATTCTGCCCTCAATCCGGCACGGTCCTAATCCGGCGCACCCCAATCCCCCCCCCGCGCCACTTTCATCTCACACTCATAAACCATTCCAATCCCATGGGTTCTAATACGGCGTGCCCCCTCCGCGCCGTTTAACCTATCTCAATGCCCCGCGCCGTTTTCCAATCCTCAGCTGCATCGACCTTAGCCCTCAACTGCACCGACCTTAGCCCTCAGCTGCACCGATCTCCAGCCATTGCTGCACCGACCTCAACCCCCCCTGCTGCACCAACCTCAGCCCCTTGTTGCATAGACCATGCTCAACCTACACCGACCTCAGCCCACCTGCTGCACCGACCTCCAGCCCTTGCTAGACCGAGCTTAGCCCAAACCTACATAGACCTCATCAAGCTGCGTCGACCTTAGTCCCCTTGCTATGTCGACCTTAGCTCCAGTCTGCACCGACCTCAGCCCATTCCTGCACCGACCTCAACCCTTGGGTCAACCTTTTTTGATCCCCTCCATAGTCAACCTATGGCCTTTGTCAAAAGCCTAATAAAACCTTATAATAAATGATTAATGAGCTCAACTTCAATAAATCATTAAAATTTTAATTAAGAAATAAATAATAATAATAATAAATCAATTAGCTGAGCTTGCTTTCTATTTGAATGTGCAATTGTGTTTGAACACACTTATCTTTGCTACCTTGCTTGCTTGTTTCGCATGCATGATTGCCAAAAATTTGTCATCACCTCGGGCCTCGGTATATCAAATGGTGATCTGTCAAAGGTCAAACTGGCTCTGACCAGAAGCTCTCACTATGCGCGATGGTGGTCTTCGGACCTACGTTCTCTGCCATGTACCGAGGGCTTCGGGTAGTGAATGAATTTTAACTGCGCGTTCGAGCTTAAATTTTTGTTCCCGCATTATGAATTATCATTCTTGCTGGTTCACTTATGCCTGCACATTTATATAGCCCCAGTGGCCTATTATCTTGGCAATTAATCAAGGGTTTTCCTATTCTTGGAGGATGTAATTAATGTCATAATCTTTAAGGTATGACGGACTGCCGGTCCCGACACGAACTTCACATTCGTCTGACTAAGTCAGATCGAGAGCATAATAAATTTGTCACTTATGTGACTGGCACGCCCACGCAATAAACAAATAAATCTAATAAATCCAACAAATCCCAATTAATAAATCTAATAAAAAAATATTTTAAAAAAAAAGAAAATCCATCCCCACAAGTTGGCACGCCTGATGGGACTCAGTCTCCCTTCATCTCTTTGCCAAGATAAGTGTGCCTCAGGGGCCCTCCCAAGGAGCGCTAATTGTTTGCTTGTTTCTGTGATTTCTGGAGACAACGATGGTTGTTGGAGTTGCTGCTCTGACTTTTGGCCCCGTGATCGTGGCCAACCATGTTGCTAGTGGGTACCTGGCGGTACCGACCGTTTTCGGCACCTTCCCACCAGTGGTCGGCTTCCCCAACTTCTTGGGGGTAGCCTTCACCGATGTGCTGAATGTCGAAGCCCCGGAGGTGGTCGGGGAGGACGTCAATAAGAAGCCTCGGGTTGCCAATACCCAAACCTGCAGAGGTCTGCCAACAGGCCAGATTCAGCTAGCAAGTTGCATGGTGCACCATGTAACCAGTGGGGCTCGTCCCACTCACTACAACAAACCCGGGGATCGCCGCTAGAAGAACTCCTGAAGGAGGGCTGCTGCTCCCATCACCGGACGGCTGTCAGTGTCTGGAAAATCTGTTCTGATCGGTGGTGTCCTCATTTTCCTGGACGGACGTGACGCCCAAGCAATCCCAGATCGGGTGGTCCATACCATACCAACCCGCAACTCTTTCCAGGCCCTGACGGGAAGAAGGGCCGAGAAAGAAGAAACCGGTCACCACGGTCGAAGAGAACAGGCCCCAAGGCCGAAAGTGTTCAAGCAGGTGTGGGTTCCCAAGAAGATCCAACCTGTCTGCCAAGAGGCACCTGTTCGCCGCTGCTCCGAGCTTGCTAAGACGGAGAAGAGGAATGAGAGGGGCATGTCCCCAAGAAGAGAAGAGACGGTTGTGGATCCTCCACGCCGCGCTAGTTTCAGGGCATGCGCCCGACAAGCCAATATTCCCACAGTGGGAAGAAGATTTGAATAACTCGTCGGAAGATCCTGGCTAGCCTACGTCCCTCTAGTGGGAGGTCGATAGCTATCCCCAGTCTTACATCAGGGATGAGGGCAAGAAGAGATGACCAACATGGTCAGAAGCTATTTCAGGGGTCTAGGCAACCCCTCACTGGGGCAGCAACGACTGCTTCAAGCAGCCGCGGTCGAAGAAGAGGACTGCTCACCAACGGTAGTCGAAGAAGAAGAAGAGAGAAGATTGACGTCGTCAGTTGACGACAATGGATATGAAGACGGCCCAGATTGCAAGGCCGATGAAGCCTCTTCCTGGCAAAAGGAGAGAAGAAGAATTTTCATATTTGAGAGACTGACCTTCCCGGGTTATGCAAAAAGGAGGGTCTACAGATAAAGAAGAAAAATGCGAGTCTTTGCTTGCAATATGATCGGGATAGCCGGCAGATATAGGGGTCTGCCTGAGGAGCCCCAAGAATTGGCCTGATTAGCTAAGAGGCTAGGGCCAAACACCAGGAGAACTGAAGCCACAAAGGAAATACTGAAGGCGGCAAAAGGGAAGCAAATGATGTCCGAAGAAGTCATTACCCTCACTGCAAATGTAGTGACGGCTGAAGAGGAGGAGGTTTTGATAGATACCTCGTCTAAAGACGCCTCAGGGGAAGCAGTGGAAGCCACCCCCAGCACAGCAGCTATGGACCCATCAGTGTTGATGCTATTACAACAATACCAGCGGGAGATAGAACTTCTGAAGAAATAGTTGCATGAAAAAGTGGAGCAGACTTCGGCTTCAAAATAGCCCAAGATGCAGGGTGAATCGTCGCAAGGAGTTGTCAACCCGTGCGACTTTCCTCCACTATATACTCTGCCCCAGCCGGTAGAGCACAGCCAAACAGCCACCCAGCAACGCCCACTTCAGCCGATGATGCTGCCAATACTGCCACAGGTGCGCCAGCCACCTCCATTGGTGCGTCCTCTACTGTAGCCGACCACCCTGGTCACCCCATACCTGCAGCCGACGCATTTCTACCAAGAACCAGTCGATCCGACCATCGTGAACAAGCTGATGATAGAAAGGATGATTGAGCTGAAGCTTGCTGAATGAAATGAAGGCGACTATGTCGCATTTGATGCTTATCGGGTGCCATATCCGCCGCATCATGCAGCAAAGCGGCTCCCTCCGGGGATCAGTAAGCCGCCTAAGTTCAAAAAATTCAACAGGAAGGGATCCCCGAGGGAACACGTCGCATATTATATGACCGCCATGGGCGACCTAGCCGCAGACGAGTCGTACCTGCTGAAATTTTTCGAGTCCTCATTGACAGGGCTCGCATTTGAATGGTATTCTAGCCTTCCGGCCGGGTCGATCAACGACTGGCCGGACATGCAAAAGAATTTCAGAGAAAGGTTCCACGTCACCGAGAGGGAGGTCACGGTGGCTGAACTCTACTCAACTAGGCAAAGGGCGGATGAAACAGCCCTTGAATACATCAAGAGGTGGAGGAACCTCGACATGTAGTGCAAGCGACCCCTACATCAGGAGGACGCTGTACAAATCTATAAACATAACCTCAGGCGGGAGGTACTAGAAAAGATGATTGGCATAGAAATTCGATCGTTTGACCGCTTGAACAATGTAGTGGCCGAAGTGGAGGCTTTCCTGGCAAGGCCTGCCCCAACGTCAACCGCTGCCGCCTCGCAGAAGGCAATGGCCATAGAGCGGCACCTGGTGCCTAAAGAAGCAAACGCTCTTGATATCAAGGCATTTGAATAGCAGAGATATAAAGGAAAGAAGGCAGTTGAGCCTCAACCTGATGAAGCAAAAGAGAAGAAGGAAGGTCCCTCACTCAGGGATAAAATGAAAAAAGCCTATTCTTTTCCAACGGAGAAGACCAAAGTTCTCTTTGGCTGGGTTACCCAGTACAACGAGATCACCTTGCCTGAGTCCAGAATGCTGGAGGACCTGAAAAGAAGAGACAGTCCAAGATTTTGCCTTTACCATCAGATGCTGGGGCACCCAATTGAAGACCGTTATATATTCAAGGATGTCATTGAAGGCATGATAAGGAAAGAAGAAATAGAACTGGGGGAGTACAAAGTTGACCCACTGCAACCCCATGCAACACCTCCAAGGAGAGTTGCAGCCAACATGATCTCCTTATATCAGGCATTGCCCGAGGAAGTGGCAGAGGCCAATTTCAGCACACTTATGAGGCATGTTTCCTAACACCAATGAAAGAACAACATGGATGGCTGCAGGTCCCTGCAAAGACCAAGAGGGGGGCTGTACCTCGCCCGAAGGTGGGGGCACATATTCGCGGCATCACATCGCGGCCTACCCCTCCGGCGCCAGCATTAATTTGGACTAATCTGCATGTGGTAATCCGTATACCCACCCACAACCGGAGGAGACAAACTCCATTACCGGTGATCAAAGAAATCAGTCCGGAGGCTCGGCGGCTTCAGGACTACATAAATAGGCTAGATGAATATGAACAGACCGAACTGAAACCCTTGCTGATAAGAGACCATGTCCCATGGCAAGAATTGGAACGGCTCTCGCTGGAACAAAAGGGGGAAGCCAGCAAAGCAGCAGAAAAGGATGACAGTCTATTCTGGAGGTAGGCGCCAGCCAGAGACAAGAAAAAATAAAAGAAGAAAAGAAAGGCCCGCAAGGCCAAGAAAGAGACAGTGCTCTCCTGTAACACCTTGTCTGCCCTCTTCAATCCGCCCAGTGAGGAGGATGAGGAAGAAATATGCTTTACACTCGCAGCTGAGACAAGCCAGGCCGAAGCCGTGACCGCTACTCATGCAACCCGGTAAAGCCAAAAATGGGGGCGCCAGCCACCCGCTAACCATAACATTATTTTCAAGGGGGAGCAATCCTACAAAATGTCACCTCCGGAGGTTAAGGGAGTCTAAATCCCTCTTCCAACGGGGATGTACAGTCAAAGTGGGGGCAGCACTGGTGTCCCCCCCCCTTCCTCAAATTTTTTAAGATGTCTAAGGGCAAGTAATCGTGCCAAGAGGCCAACCCCGCGGCTGGGGGCACATTCCCGCAACTTTAGCAACCCTCTGGTACTCCAGATGAAGATAGGACCGGCCCGGCTATGGGCGATGGGGAACAACAAGAGGGTGACACCCAGCAGAAAGGTGCAGACTCGGAACCCGACGAAGTAGGTCCATCAGGGGCTACGGTACAAGGCTCTTCCAAACAAAGATGGGCGGAAGAAATGAAGCTGTCCAATGTCTGGGCAAGAAGCCGAGTGGTTAAATTACTGAAGAAGGTCCCGACAAGATTCACTGTTTGGGAAATCCTCTCCCTGAGTGAAGAGACCCGGTAGGCGATTATCACTGCCTTGCAGACGCCAACCCAATACAAAGCTTGTCTGGCCGAGACACTACCAGGGGCGAATGTAGCCTTCACTGAAGAAGATATGTTGCTGCCTACCGCCAGCCATAATAGACCCTTATATATGAGGGGGCAACTAAATAGCCAGCAGCTGAACAGAATTCTGATAGACCCGGGTGCGGCTGTTAACATACTTCCCTATAGGGTATACCAGAAGTATTACTTCAATGTCCACCTAGATAAGGTCAGAGATTTGCGTATCGCCGACTTCAACCAGAAATGTGAAGTCCCGCTCGAGGTGGCAGAATTCACCCTCACCATGGCAGACCTCACTACGAAGGTTCAGTTCCATGTTATCAATTCCAACACCTCGTACAAGGCATTGCTTGGCCGTCCCTAGCTGCATGAAAATTTAGTGGTGCCATCCACATTGCATCAGTGTATACAGTACAATCATGATGGAAAAGAGGAGAGAGTATTTGCTGACCTCCACCCATTTGAGGTATTTGAGTGCCAGTTGCTGGATGCCCCCTTATACGTGGAGTAGCCACAGAAGACTTCCAAAACAAAGGCTCCTGCCAAATCAATAAAAGGAACCTCTGGTGATGATTGGTTCCCACCACCACCGTCAGGATACATGAGTCCCAAGGCAGTATCACACATTGCTATCATAGGGCACATGGACAGAATTGCACCTCCTGTCATTTACCCTGGCGCCAATGAAGCCAAGGTTGACCAGCACCATGGCCATATCAAGATCCCTGAGGGTCTCATCAAACCAATAGCCAGCCTCGACCCTCTCATTGTTGAACCTCTCAAGACATTGGAGGTGGCACAAGCCGAAGGCCCCAGCAACTTATTCTATACAGCTGAAGAACACCCTACACAGAAGGATACTGATTGTCATCTCCCTGAAGACATTGAGAATCCGTTAGTTCCCATTCAAGGGCTAACATTCACAACAGATCGAGTGGCTAAGATGTTCCGGAAGTAGCACATTCCCTCTAGCCAGCCTCACAAATAGAAAGAAGCGTTCAAAAGACTTTGGCATCCTGCCAGCCTAGACAAAGAATTAAGACGTGTCTCCCAGCACCCCAGATTCGGCTTCACCCTTGAAGAATATTATTACAGTGGGCGCTATGAGGTGGATACCATTTTCGCCTTCATCCCAACAAAAGATAGCCCACCGGGGGCAACATATGATGAATACCCGATGGAGACTGAACATTCTGGGTTGACTCAATTGAGAGACCCAGAATCAGAAGCCATAGCCCCTTGCAAATGCTGGGAACATGTTTATCCCAAAGAAACGGCCTTTCAAGCCAGATTTGACACGGTCAGCAGCAGCCAAGCCGAAGACACTGAAAAAATAAGACTCTCCTCCTCCTGCAACCCTTCTTTAGCAACGACATTAGCGCCCCTTGGGCCAATCAAGGAAGTTGCCTTTGATATCGATCGGGAAATACACGCCGGAAGAGAACAAGCCACCTCTGCTGAGGTTGCGGAAATTCGAAGCAACATGAGGATGGGATCGTCCGTACCCATTGCAAGGCCGGAACACCATCCCTCCGAGCCAATAATGAATAGATGTCAGCCTCTCCAGACGGCTAACTCACTAGCTGGAGCTGGAACTGCAAAAAGCCCACTAACAAAACGATTCACACAACCGTCACCGGTTGAACTAGAAGTTGCCGACAAGGTCTGAGGGCAACACAATGAACATGTTGAAGTTTTTGAACTTGAGGATGATGTTCCAGACTTCATCGACCTCCAGCCGGCTCCCCCGGAAATGGAAGACGGAGGCCAAGCCATGGTCGACAAGCTAATAGAAGTCAACCTGGGAAGTGAGGATGACCCCAGGCCAACATTCCTCAGTGCTCAACTATCTTCTGAAGAGCAGAAGTTGTACATCCAATTGTTGCAAGAATAGTGGGATTGCTTTGCCTGGAGTTACAAAGAAATGCCAAGACTAAACCCCACAGTTTCACAGCATGAGCTGGCCATAAGTCCTGAAGCAGAACCAGTAAAGCAGTCGCCACGGCGCATGAGACCCGAGCTCATCACTCAAATATGCAATGAAGTAGACAAGCTCATTGATGTGGATTTTGTCGAAGAGAATCAATACACCACGTGATTGGCCAATATTGTGCCTGTGAAAAAGAAGAATGGGCAAATCCGGATATGTGTAGACTTCCGAGATCTGAATAAGGCATGTCCTAAAGATGACTTTCCGGTCCCAATAACGGAAGTCATGATTGATGCTACAACCAGTCTCGAGGCCCTATCGTTCATGGATGGGTCATCTGGTTATAATCAGATATGGATCGCGGAGCATGATCGGGTCCACACGGCCTTTCGAACCCCAAAAGCCATTTACCATTACAAAAGAATGTTGTTTGGTCTGAAGAACGTTGGTACAACTTACCAGCGAGCAATGACTAGAATATTTGATGAGCTGCTCTATCACAAGGTCGAGTGCTACATAGATGATCTGGTGGTGAAAAATGTCGTCGGAAAAGAGGCGCCCTTGACCTAGCGTAGGGCCCATGGAAGATCTTTGACTTCGTGGCTATGGCGTCCTCGGGGGGGCCCGACGTGGCCCCCTCCACCGTAGCAGCTGCTCCTTCAACCCTTCCCGCCTTGATATCTCCAACCCCCGCTGTCTCCCCTGCTCTCGCACCCTCGGGGAGGAGTCGCTCGTTTGCTGAAGCGCTTGCTTCATCGTTGTTGCCGCCTGTCGTTCCTGGTAAGGTTCATGAGCATGCACTCACGGACGGTGGTGAACCGGCCGTATTTTTCTCTGCTGAGGAACTTGCAGCGTCTATGATGCCTTTTTCGTTTGCCCTGGTGGCTCGTACGCCTCAAGGAAGACCAGCTTTCCCTGAGATCAGGTCCCATCTCTCCAATAGGTGCAGCTTCAAGGAAGATTTCATGATTAGTGCTTTGGACTCCAAGCACCTGCTTCTGTGATTCCGCAATCAAGAGGATTATCTACAGCTACTTCTAAGAGAACACCTCTATGTTCATGGCAGAATTTTCCGTTTTTTCAAATGGACGATGCATTTTTCGCCAAATGAAGATTCCTATATTCTGCCGGTATGGATTTCCTTTCATGGCTTACCTGTGAATCTTTTTGTGGAACCTATGTTGCGTTCTATTGCCGGGAATATTGGGAAGGTCTTGAAAATCGACGCTTCCACCAAAAACCTGTCCAACACGATGGCTGCTCGAGTTTGTGTGGAGCTGGATATCCTGAAGGATCACCCACATAGATTATGGATTGGTATCCCTGGGGGAGGGACCTGGCAAGATATTCAGTACCCGGAGCTTCCATCTTACTGCTCGGGTTGCTTCAGACTCGGCCACTCTTTACACTATTGTAAAGGTAAATTGCCTCAGTCAGTGGTAAATCCTGGAGTGTCACAGACTATTTCCAGACCTGGTAAAAAAGTCTGGAAACCTATGGTTCAGCTGATTACAGGTGCTAAAAGTAATGTTGGAAATGAAGTGCCCCCTCCTGGTAAGGCATCGACTTCTCATGACTCCTCGGGTGGTGATTGTGTTGGGACTTACCTGGATGCTCACTATAATAGCGTGGATGATACAGTGCCTCAATCTAAGAGTGTGAGAAATAATGCTTCTGCTTTACAAGAAGTTTCCCCTGTTTATCAGGACAATTCAGCGCAGACTCATATGGATGTCAGTGCCCAAAGGGCACAAACTGACTCAAATAAAACTGCTGAAGTAATTTTGGATGAAGCCACTCTGACATCGAATTTGGTAGATTCTTCCTGTCGGAACACAGCGATCCAATCAGTAACTACTTTTGCTCCTACTAGAGAGCTCCCTTCAGGACAAAGGTTTGATGGAAATGGTCTTATTGCTCCAGTTCCGGAGTTAGCTATGGTTGATCATCAACCTGGGTTCTCACAACAAGCTACTTTGATTGCCTTAAGCAACCACCCAGCTTCAGTACCTTGTTCTCAATTACAGCAGCAGAGTGTAGAGTTGACAAATCTAAGACAGAACATTGCAACTGCAGCTGATATTGAAAACTCCAGGATTATGCTCCATGAACATACAGGTGTTAAAACTAGATCTATGACCAGATCTGGTTCCTCCGGGTCACTCCCTCTATCCAATTCCTAATGAATTTCATCATATGGAATACTAGGGGCATAGGAAATGATATTTCTATTGGGAGGGTAAAATTTCTCATTAAGTCCCACAAAATTGATTGTATTGTTGTTCTGGAGCCCAAAATTCATGTCAGTAAAATGAATCACATTTGCAGGAAACTTGGAATGGGTAACTGTATTGCTAATTGTGATGATATTGCACACATTTGGATTTTCTGGAGAGACCCACTGGACTTCACTATTGTAAATTCGGATGAGCAGCAAATTACTCTTACACAAACTGGTTCCACATGGCCTCTTTTCCACCTTTCATTCGTTTATGCAAAATGTTCCATTTATGAGAGGAAGGATTTGTGGAGGTCCCTGATATCAGTGCACTCTCAAATCTCAGGACCTTGGCTAGTGGCTGGAGATTTTAACTGCATTATGTCAGTAGGGGGAAAATTTGGTGGTAACCCTCCAAACTTAGGTGCAATCTCGTACTTCATTGAGTGTGCTTCAGATTGTGCCCTATTTGATGCAGGTTTCATGGGATCTTAGTTTACTTGGCATAACAACCAAAATGGGTGTAATGGTATATGGGCTCGGCTAGACAGGGTTCTTATCAATTCAGACTGGCAAAATCTCTTCCCAATATCTGTTGAGCATCTATCCAGGGAAGCTTCTGATCATGCACCTCTATTGGTGAAATTGCTTTTCAAGAACAACTTTAAGAGCCGGTTTTGCTTTCAAAAGATGTGGACATTGCATGATCAATTCCTCACGGATGTCAATACCTGTTGGAATATCAGCCCTTTGGCAACTTCTGCTATGTCTACCCTATACTTGAAGCTCAAATACATGAGGAATATGCTTCGCAATTGGAACCAGCATACTTTTGGTCATGTTCATGTGAACTTGATGGTAGCAGAGGATGCAGTACTAAAAGCAGAACACAACTATGATATTAATCCTTCTCTGGAAAATCAAAACATTTTAGAAAAGGCCAAATCCCTCCAATCTGAAAGGCTTCTACAAGAGGAATGTTTTTGGAGACAGAAGTCAGGGATCAGATGGTTAAAGGAGGGGAACAGGAATACAAAATTCTTCCACACTTCGACCAAAGCCAAAAGAAGCAAACAACATATACCTTAGCTTAGAAACTCAGCAGGCCTTTTAACCTCAAATCATGAAGAAATGAAGAGCATTGCTGTTACCCATTTTCAGTCTACATTTTCTTCTCAGCTGCATCATATTGAGGAGTCCTCCTTAAACTGCATCCCACATCTAGTTACTCAGAAAGATAACCTAATGCTCCAAGCAGTTCCAACTGAACTGGAAATAAAAGATACAGTTTTTGCACTATCTGCTGACAGTGCACCAGGGCCGGATGGATTCACGGGTGCTTTCTTCCATAAAGCTTGGCCAGTCATTTCTGAGGTGGTAGTCAGTGCTGTTCAAGAGGTTTTTACAAGCCCAAAGCCTCTCCCAAGATTTGTAACTTCTACTCTTATAGCTTTAATTCCAAAAAAACAAAAGGCAGAGGATATCTCGGATTATAGGCCGATCAGTCTATGTAATTTCTTTTATAAGATCATCTCTTCCATTGTCAATAAAAGGCTAGCCACTATTCTACCAAATATAATATCACAGGAACAATCTGCATTTGTTAAAGGGAGGCACATCACTGAAAATATTGCTTTAGCTCAAGATTTGACACAAGAACTTGGCAGAAAAACCAGAGGGAAGAATATCATTTTTAAGTTAGACATGGCAAAGGCCTATGATAGACTTGAATGGGATTTTCTGTTTGCTGTTCTGAACAGATTTGGTTTTGATTTGTCTTTCACACAGCTGATTAGCAGGCTTATATAGAATTGTTGGTTTTCCGTCTTATTGAATGGTGATATTGCTGGATTTTTAAATCATCTAGGGGTGTTCGGCAGGGTGATCCGATTGCACCTTCCTTATTTATTATTGCTGAGGAAAGCTTGAGCAGATCTCTAAAAGAAGCTCAGCTAAATAGACAAATTGAAAGTTATCAAGGGCCTCGGAGGTGTCCCACTGTCTCCCATCTTTTATTTGCAGATGACACTTTGATATTCAGTAAGGCAAGCCTTGCCTCTGTCAGACATCTTCTGAAGCTGCTCAAGTCTTATGAAAAGGGGTCAGGCCAACTTATTAACACCAGTAAGAGTGGTTTCCTCTTACACCCTAAGACTAATGATCCCACTGCCCAGCGGATATCCAGGCTTACTGGTTTCACCAGACACAGTTTCCCACTCAAATATCTTGGATTTCCTCTGGTTCTAGGCCGCAGCAAAAAAGTGCACTTTGCAGGTATCATCCACTCCATTCAAAAAAGGATCTCAGGTTGGAAATCTAGTCTCTTATCACAAGGTGCAAAATTGACTTTGATTAAGCATGTTCTGACCTCTATTCCAATTTATTCCCTATCCACTGCACCTCTTCACTCTGGTACACATTACCAGCTGGAGCAGTCCTTTGCAAATTTCTTCTGGGGTTCCTCACCAAATGGGAATAAAAGACATTGGAGATCCTGGGACATAATCTGCAGACCTATTTCCCAGGGAGGCCTTGGTATTATGTCTCTTAGGCAGATGGACATTACTCTAAGAGTAAAGATGTTATGGCAAGCTCTGCATTCTAACTCTTTGTGGGCAACATTCTTCAGAGCTAAGCACATTGGACAGAGACACTTGAGAGATGTAAGTTTTATTAACTTGGCTGGACCTGCCAGACGTAGTTGGATAAAGGCAAAACAGATTGTTCTTCAATATCAAAAGATAATCATTGGTGATGGGAAGCAAACAAATTTTTGGTATGATAATTGGATTGGTAAGAACTGTTTATCCAACTTTGTACCTTCCACGAGTATACAACACCCAAACATTACAGTTAATGAGTTCCTGCTGCACCCCCCAAGGGAGGAAACTGATCTAATGGACAGATTTATGCCCGATAAGCTCAAAACAGCCATTATTCAAACCTCCCTCACTTCTGATACTGACTTCCCAGCATGGAGTATGTCTTCAACAGGGCATTGCTCGGTGGCTTCCACTTACAAAGTCCTATCTGAAACTACTGTCAATCAGTCATTCACTCAATGGCAAAGGCTTTGGTCTCCATGGCTCCCAACTAAAATTTCTGTTCATCTATGGAAAATTCTACACAACAGCCTGCCAACGGACACTAATGTCCAACGTCTGGGTATTCAAATGTGTTCTATGTGTTCCTGCTGTCAGGCCCATCAGGGGGAAAGCATTAATCATATTTTCATTCACAGTGAATTAGCATCTCACTTATGGTCTTATTTCCAAGCCATGGGGCTGCCATTGGAAGGAAATACAGTCACATCTTTTATTTCAAATGCTACAAGCCACATCAAGGTGAATTCAGCTCATGGCCTTCTTATCCTAGCAGTGATTGGCTTTGGTTGCTGGGATGTTTGGAGAGCAAGGAACTCAGCGAGATATGAAGGCAGCACCATATCCAAATGCCGAACTCTTCATCAAGTTATTGCTAAAGTGAAGCAAGCTTGCACAAGTGCAGCTTACAAAGAGTATGATATTAGCAAAAGGAGGATTCTTAATGCCTTAGGGATCTCAATCCCAAGTTCAATTGGTGCTCAGCTGAAAGCAATAAAATGGGTATCTCCCCCTTGGCCATTCTTAAAATTAAACACTGATGGGGCCTGCAAATCAGATGGTACCTCTGGAGGAGGTGGTGTCATTAGAGATCACAGTGGCAATGTTCTCTTAGCTTTCTCCCATTTCTATGGCCAGGCCAACAGCCTAGTAGCAGAGGCAAGAGCTCTCATTGATGGTATTCATTATTTGCATACTATTTCAAATCACCCTGCCTATATTGAATGTGATTCCCAAGTTCTTGTTCGAGTTATTCTCAAGGATTATCAATGTCCATGGTCAATTCTTCCTTATGCAAGAGACATTTGGAGATCTACTACTCAGTTAGACAAGATTGCTCACACTTATAGAGAAGGAAATAAAATTGCAGATCTGTTGGCTTCTTTAGCCTACTCCTCCAAATGTAATGTTTTTCTTTCCTACAATGAATTACCTCCTATTATAAAAGGAGAGGCTCGAATGGATAAGCTGGGTATGTCCAGCATTCGACAGATGTAATCTTTATTCATTTTCTTCAGTAATAAATTACACCCCCTAGTGGCCGATGGCACCCCCATCTGCCCCTAGGTAGGGCTTTTTGGATTAAAAAAAAAGATCTGGTGGTGAAGACCAGAAGAAAATAAGACCATTTGCAGGACCTTCGAGTCATATTTCAGAGGCTCAGATAGTATGAATTAAAGATGAACCCCATGAAATGCGCCTTCGGAGTATCGAGTGGCAAGTTCTTGGGCTTTATCGTAAGATACCGGGGAATCGAAATAGACCCCACAAAGATCAAAGCAATACAGGGATTACCTCCACCAAGGAATCTCTCCGAGCTGAGATCTCTACAAGTCCATCTGGCTTATATTCGACGGTTCATATCCAATTTGTCAGGGCAGTGTCACCCCTTTCACAAGTTGATGATGAAAGATGTTCCCTTTTACTGGGATAAAGAATGCCAAACAGCTCTAGACAAGCTGAAAGATTACCTGAAAACTCCTCCAGTGCTTGGCCCACCGGTGAAAGGACGGCCTCTGATTCTGTATATAGCAGCTACCTACTACTCTCTGGGGGAAATGCTGGCCTAGAATAATGAAGAAGGAAAAGAACAAGCCCTCTACTATCTCAGTCAAAGACTGGTTAGAATTGGAGAAAAATATACTTTCATTGAGAAGGTCTGCTCGGCATTGGTCTTCGCAGTCAAGAAACTCCGGCACTATATGATGTCGCATGTGATAAGGCTGATATCGAAGGCGGATCCGCTGAAGTATATCATATCCCAATCGGCGCTTAAAGGCCGCTTAGGCAAATGGGCGGTAATTCTCATGGAGTTTGAAATCTCCTATGTACTGCAAAAAGTTGTTAAAGGCCAGGCCATCGCAGATTTCTTTGGTGGGCACCCAACACCTGAAGACTATCCGCTGGAGACAGAACTCCCTGAAGATGAGACCCTGGAGGCAGACCAAGTGCAACACACTGTGTGGCCGTTGTATTTTGATGGTGCATCCAGAATTGATACTCCGGTAACTGGACCAGTTAGAGTTAGAGCCGACGTAGGCATAGTCCTGAAGTCTCCTGAGGGGGAAGTCATATATACCTCCTGCTCAATAAGCAAGCCATCCACAAACAATGAAGCAGAGTACGGGGCCTTGGTTATCGGGCTGCATATTGCTCTGTCTATGGGGATTAGAATGCTCGAGGCGTTCAGGGATTCCATGTTAGTTGTGAAACAAGTGGGAGAGGAGTTTGATGTGCGAAAGCAAGAACTTTTCCCTTACCACCAATTGGCGCTATGCCTGATGGCAAAGTTCTACTTCATCAAAATCGAACACATCCAGCGAGGACAAAATGCTCAAGCAGATGCCCTCGTGAAGCCGGATAGCTCCCTGGCAGTCCCGCCAGACACCAGCCAGAATATAACAGTGATTAATAGACGTCAGGTCCCCAGCATGATTAAGGTCCTATCCAATGAAGAAGAAAATGAAGGGGCGACTGTGGAAGAAATCCAACGGCCCAATTGGCGGGAGCATCTCCTACGCTGGTTCCAGCGCCAACAACTCCCGAAAGAGAAAGAACAAAGAATGAAGCTCTTCAGGATCAAGGATTTTTATGAGATGAGAAATGAGACTTTATTCCGAATAATGGCGGATGCCCAGAAGAAGATTCTACTCCGTTGCTGTTAAAAAGTCTATGATGGAAGCATGGCAAGTGATGAAAGAAGTTCATGTCGGGTCAGCCGGAGCACACCAGGCCAGTCCGAAAATGAAGATTGAAATAAAGAAGTTGGGCTACTATTGGCCCACTATGTTTGACGATTGCTGCAAGTTTGCTAAGTCATGTCAAAAATGCCAGGAGCACGCCACCATGCCCAGGAGGCCGCCAGTGCCGTTACACCCCACTATCCCGAGTTGGCCATTTGCCCAATGGGGCACGGATGTGGTGGGACCTTTACCAGCATCCTCATCAGGGTGCAAATATATTCTAGCAGCCATGGAATACTTCTCCAGATGGGTGGAGGCAGTGGCACTAAGAGAAGTGATAGGGGAGCTGGTTGCTTGGTTCTTCCATCAGAATATAATATTCTGATTCGGGGTCCCCAGCCGAATTATTTCTGACAACGGCAGCCATTTCAGAAATCGGAAGGTGTACCGGTTAGCCAACAAGTACAAAATTGATTGGAGGACATCATCCCCCTACAATCTGCATGCCAATGGACTGGCAGAAGCGTTCAACAAGACTCTCTGCGCCCTATTAGCCAAGACCGTCAACTCTAGCAAGAGAGACTGGGAAGAGAAGATGTACGAAGCATTATGGGCTTATTGTACAGTCTACAAAACTCCAACCGGCTGTTCATCCTTCTCCCTGGTTTACGGATCGGAGGCAATGGTGCCAATAGAGCTGGAAGTGCCGTCACTGAGAGTCGCTATACAACACGGCTTGACAAATGGCGAATAGACAAATATAGAAAGAAGACTAGAAGAGCTCGCTGAGCTCGAAGGAAGGCATCTTTGGGCGCAACAAAACATCCAATTATACCAACCTCGCATGGCTCGTGCTTTCAACAGGTTGGTCAAAGGGCGAGAATTCAAGAAAGGTGACCTAGTGATGGTCAAAAGAAAAGAAGTGATGGCCTCTAACCCCAAGGGGAAGTTGGTTGAAAACTGGGTTGGACTGTATGTTGTCCGCTGAGTCTATGAAGGAGGTGCCTACGTTCTCATTGACCACAAAGGAGTAGTTCAATTCTCCCCTCTTAACGTGAAACATTTGAAGTTGTACCATATAGCCATGCCGGCGCTCGAAGAACGGCCGAATCTACCCTGGTCTAGTGGCACTCCGCCCTGGCCGAGCTCTCTAAAGTGTCCACCCAGCTCCGGCTGATTCTGAGGCCGGTGGCTCGCAATCGCAGAAGCCTCCCAGTATATACTAACCCTGGGGCTCCTTGAGCACCCCACTTAGTCCCACTGGGCTAACGCCATACACCTTATCACCACGGTGGACCTAACATCCACGTCGATGCAGAAACTATTTCCTTTGCGCTGGCGTTATCCCCACGCCTGCGAATACACAATTTCGGCGCAAGGCGTTATGCCCTAGCCGGTATATACACCTTATCACCATGGTGAACCTTACATCTGCGTCGGTGTAGAAACCATTTCCTTTGCGCTGGCGTTATCCCCATGCCTACGAATACACAATTTCGGCGCAAGGTGTTATGCCCTAGCCGGTACATACACCTTATCACCATAGTGGACCTTACGTCCGTGTCGGTGAAGAAACCATTTCCTTTGAGCTAGCGTTATCCCCACGCCTGCGAATACACAATTTCGGCGCAAGGCGTTATGTCCTAGCCGGTACATACACCTTATCACCACGGTGGACCTTACGTCCACGTAGGTGCAGAAACCATTACCTTTGCGTTGGTGTTATCCCCACGCCTGCGAATACACAATTTCAGCACAAGGCTTTATGCCCTAGCTCATACATACACCTTATCACCACGGTGGACCTTACGTCTGCATCGGTGCAGAAACCATTCCCTTTGCGCTGGCGTGGTCCTCACACCTGCGAATATACAATTTTCCAGTACAAGGTTGTATACCCTAGCCGATATCTACACACTATCCTAAAAAAAATGGGGTTTTAAATAGAGGTGCCCCGCCGGTCTTGTTCAAATATTTTGGACAAGGGCAAAAATTACTATAACCCAGCTGTGGTGAAAACCCGAAAGGGCGCCACATGCAAAATCGGGTACCCCGCCATGTGAAAACCCGAAAGGGCGCAAGGGCAAAAGCAAGAGGGGGCTGGCTCCGGTGAAAACCCGAAAGGGCGCTTGAGTCAGTAATGTGGTAATTAAAGGTTCCTCTTCACCTTCATCCCTCTGAAACTCTGAATAGGACGTTCATCGTCGTCTCACCAGAGATCTACTTCTTTCATAAACCCTCGACTCGGACCTTCCATCCTTGTCGATAAACAAGCATATCCTTTGCTCCGGCATTCATCCAATGTCGATGAACAAACCAACGCGGATTCTTATCATCATCGGCAGGATCAGTCAATGAACCGTTAACCCGGACCTTTTATCCTCGTTAATGACTAAACCTATCATTTGCTTTGGCATTCATCCAATGTCGATGAACAAACCGACGCTGATTCTTCTCATCATCGGCAGGATCAGTCAATGAACCGTTAACCCAGACCTTTCATCCTCGTTAATGACTAAACCTATCCTTTGCTTCGGCATTTATCCAATGTCGATGAACAAACCAATGCTGATTCTTGTCATCATCGGCAGGATCAGTCAATGAACCGTTAACTCGGACCTTTCATCCTCATTAATGACTAAACCTATCCTTTGCTTTGGCATTCATACAATGTCGATGAACAAACCAACGCTGATTCTTGTCATCATTGACAGGATCAGTCAATGAACCATTAACCTGAACCTTTCATCCTCGTTAATGACTAAACCTATCCTTTGCTTCGGCATTTATCCAATGTCGATGAACAAACTAACGCTGATTCTTGTCATCATCGGCAGGATCAGTCGATGAACCATTAACTCAGACCTTTCATCCTCGTTAATGAGTAAACCTCTTTTTGCTTCGACATTTATCCAATGTCGATGAACAAACCAACGCTGATTCTTATCATCATCGGCAGGATCAGTCAATGAACCATTTAACAGGACTGTTCGTCCTCGTTAATGACTAAACCTCTTTTTGCTTCGGCATTTATCCAATGTCGATGAACAAACCAACACTGATTCTTGTCATCATCGGTAGGATCAGTCAATGAACCATTAACCCGGACCTTTCATCCTCATTAATGAGTAAACCTCTTTTTGCTTCGGCATTTATCCAATATCGATGAACAAACTACCATTGACCCTTGTCAACATCGGCAAGACCGGTCAATATCCCATTAACCTGGACCTTTTGTCCTCGTTAATGACTAAACCTCTTTTTGCTTCGGCACTTATCCAATACCGACGAACAAGATACCATTGACCCTTGTCATCATAAGCAAGACTGGTCAATATCGCCTTAACTCGGACCTTTTGTCCTCATTAATGAATAAACCTATCTTTGCTTCGACATTTAGCCAATGCTGATGAACAAGCTACCATTGACCCTTGTCATCATCGGCAAGACCGGTCAATATCCCCTTAACCCGGACCTTTCGTCCTCGTTAATGAATAAACCTATCTTTGCTTCGGCATTTAGCCAATGCTGATGAACAAGATACCATTGACCCTTGTCATCATCCGCAAGACCGGTCAATATCCCCTTAACTCAGACCTTTCGTCCTCGTTAATGAATAAACCTATCTTTGCTTCGGCATTTAGCCAATGCTGATGAACAAGCTACCATTGACCCGTGTCACCATCGGCAAGAGCGATCAATATCCCGTTAACCCGGACCTTCCGTCCTCATTAATTAATGAACCTATCTTTGCTTCGGCATTTAGTCAATGCCAATGAACAAACCCCCGCTCGACTTGGCGTCAGTCTTGCGAACCAGCTTGTTGCCATTGCCCTGACAAAGGCAGACGACTATTCAAAAAAAATGATGAAATGAGGCTTAAAATAGAGGTGCCTCGTCAGACTTATCTGAGTATTTCAGATAAGGGAAAAAATGACTATAACCCGACTGTGGTGAAAACCCGGAAGGGCGCTATAGGTAAAATTGGGTACCCCGTCACGTGAAAACCTAAAAGGGCGCGTGGGCAAAAGCAAGAGGGGGCCGGCTTCAGTGAAAACCCGAAAGGGCAATTAGGTCGGTAACGTGATTACAAAGAAATGATGGATGATAATGATGAAGATATTGTTGCTACCTCACTTATCATTCGTGCCCTGCAGGCATCCCTGTGTGGTGAACTTACCAAGTCCCACCGGCATAAGCCTTACGCTTGTGTTGCAACAGACCTTCTTTGCTTCGGCATATAACCCATGCTGATGAATAACCCTATCCTCAATTTTCATCACCATCGGCGAAATCGATGAACAAGCCATCGACCCGGACCTTCCGTCCCCGTTGATCAACAAACCTCTTTTGCTTCGGCATTTAACCCATGCCGATAAATAAACTTACCCTCGATTTTCATCACCATCGGCGAAATCGATGAACAAGCCATCGACCCGGACCTTCTGTCCCCGTTGATCAACAAACCTCTTTTACTTCGGCATTTAACCCATGCCGATGAATAAACCTACCCTCGATTTTCGTGACCATCAGTGAAATCTATGAACAAGCCATCGACCCGGACCTTTCGTCCCTGTCAATCAACAAACCTCTTTTGCTTCGGCATTTAACCCATGCCGATGACAAACCCTATCCTCGATTTTCGTCACCATCGACAAAATCGATGAACAAGCCATCGACCCGGACCTCTCGTCCCCGTCGATCAACAAACCTCCTTTGCTTCGGCATTCAACCTACCGTTAGATTTCTGTCATCATCGGCGAAATCGACAACAAACTATCGGCTCGGACCCTTCATCCTCGTCGAGTAATAAACTCGTTTCTTGTCTTTGGCACTTAAGCCCCCCGACGAGTATGTCATGTGTAAACCTTGTCATCATCGGCAAGGTCTATGAGTGAACTTTTGGCTTTACCCTTTGGCCCTTGTCGGCCCATAAACCCCTTTCTTATCCCCTAGCATTCAGCCTACACAAATCAAGGCATGACCTCGGGAGAAGTTGCACTGTGGTGGAGTGAACCCCTCATACCTTCCCTGAAGGCATGAGCGCTTTCTTGCCCTTGCAGCTAACGTACCACGAGCTAAATAAATTGGCAGCATCTCGACCGCACCAAACAAATACTCTGTACCAATCGGACAAGGAATATGTTTAGTCCGGGTACATCCGTTGATCCCGCGTTGCTCGTTCCTTACTTGCGACACCCGCGGCTGGGGGGCATTTGTTGACACCCGAAATATGATTCATAGAAACCACGCCTGAATGATGAAAGAACACGGCCCACCGAAGTGCAACAGCTGAAGAGAATTAATACACAAGGGTCCTCCCGGACTGCTGAAGCTTTAGGTCACCTGACGAGAGCGTCAGGGACTCCACCTCAGGATGGTTGGAACAAATCCACAACAAACTGGCAGTGCCATTCGGCCTACCCAATGAACCGGTATCGACTCAATCGTGCCGAACAAACTCCGTCTGTCATCCGATCCGGGTGAGAATGTACCTGGTGGTTCACCACCTGACAAGAAACCTTCTTGAGGTGAAGAAATGTCCCCGACTTCTCAGATCAAGGTGCCGATGGCCACGTCAGCTGGAAACCCGAATGTCTGAACTGAAGGCACGAACACCATCAGAATTGGCCGTCTAGTGGCCTGAAGACCCTCCCGATACTTCTCATGTCGATCCCACCGGGACACGATGAGATGAAAGTTCAAGTTGACTCTCAGAGTCAGTCCTAGTTCCACAAGCCAAACCCCGGCTCGAACTAGCACAACAAGGGGAACAACCCGGCGCGCCCCTAATCTGGCGTGCTCCAATGCCCCTAATCCGGTGTGCATAAAGCAACCCTCGCTAAACCGGCGCGCCGACCTACGCGCCGGGTGAGGCCACGCCGGTTAAGGCTATAAGAAGGGGGCTTTCGGACAAGAAAAAAAAGAGAGAGCGAAAAAGCATGGAAAAAAAGAAAGGGGAGTGCAAGGGTCGAAGTGAGAAAAAGAGAGAAAGGGAATCAGAGAGGGGAAGCTTGGAAAAGAAGAAAAAGCTGAGAGAGACTTCCATGGGTAGTCATCCACCATTCACCAACAGAGAGGAAAGGCTCGGAGCGAGGGAAGAGAAGAATTTTTCTGATACTCTATTTTCATTTTAAAGAGCGAAGGTGGGTGTGTAGGATATCATTTCCATTCTCCATCTAGCCCTCCCTTTGTCAATATCTCCTCTGTGGCTTGTAATGTACGGATTGTGTCCAAGGGCTCCATGCTAGTCCTCACGGCCGATGGTCGGAAACGTGCTATAAACCATGGGGTACGATGATACTGGCGTCGCATTGCGCTGGGAGTACTTTCTCTTATAAATGAGTGAAATTCTTGAGGCTCGTTATAAAATTTACATGCTTGTTATTGCATAGCCTTTACAAGGTTGTGTAAAGTACTTTCTCATTACCTGCTCGTACATTCTTGTTCGTTAAAGGCCAAATTTACATCTACATGATTATTCTTGCTTGTTCAAAGTCTATACTCGCTCATATCTACTTGCTCAATTATTTCATGATTCTTGGTTATTTCGGTTTATATCGCTTGTTTATCACGTTCTTATTTTGAACTTAATTCTAGAGCTAAGATGCTAATCACTTAAATATTACCTTCATGTTGATACGAAGATACCTACTGGGTAAGTGTGCTCATACCTATTTTCTTGTCTATTTCAGGAAGTACTAGTGCGTCGGATTCTGATTATGCTAGTAGCGGGTCTTAGAGTGAATG
The DNA here is from genome assembly GCA_022559845.1 of Amorphophallus konjac. Lineage (NCBI taxonomy): Eukaryota > Viridiplantae > Streptophyta > Magnoliopsida > Alismatales > Araceae > Amorphophallus > Amorphophallus konjac. The sequence goes on from CM040118.1 coordinate 214,203,499, forward strand.
AAGGTTTTCAAGATGAGAGAAGCCTTAGATGATCAAAGTGTCTAGTCTAGTTATAATGTAATTTTGATTTTCTTGAGTCATAGTGATGGAAGTTGTCAAGAAGTGATTTTATGTAAATTTGATTATGGTTGTGAAATAAAGTTGGCAATTTGAGAAAAATTATTTGTGCAATTACTTTTATGTGATTGTCTTGCGCTCTGATTTCTTGCGTACGAGAGGCTTATCATGCCGGTTGTTCACGTTCCGATATTCCTTCCGATGTATTAAAAGCTCGGGGCGTGACATCTACTTTAGTAAATAGAGTTTGGTCAACCTCACCGAACATGCACGGACTCAGTATAGCATAAGACGTGTATGCACAGACCTTGAGAATGATGAAACGTGAGAGTGCACCGACCCAAAATGCAAGCCAAGAAATGTTGCATAGACCTTAGACGCTGATCGGCAAAATATGCACTGACGTTATGCGTGGTAGCACAGGATGTGCACCGACTTGGTTAGCATAAGTCAAGACTTGCACCGACCGTGTATGCATGAGGTGCTGCGTGCACCAACTTCAATGAAGGTTGCACCGACATTATGCCAGCCTGATGCAAGAATTGCACCAACCTTGCATAGTGAAGTGCACAGACTTAAACATGCGAACTAAGCATTGCACCAACTTGGAATGCATTATAGAAAACATGCACCGACTTTCAAATATACTATGGACAACATGCACCGACTTCAGAAAACTAGCATTGACCCTAGTGTGCTTAAAGAACAACTAGCATCGACCTTGGGTGAACAAGAAATGCAGCTAGCACTGACTTGGATGCAGACATACTCCAGATAGCACAGACGCATTGTATACTCAAGATGAGATATGCACAGACCTGTCTATATGCATGAACAGTAATGTGCACAGACTTCGTTTATGCTAACACTGACTTGGATGCCAACAGACGCAGACTCTTTGACATGCTAACACACTCTATGCAGACTGGCATCTACTTAGTTTATGCATGGTGCTCAATTAACATTGACTTCTAATGCATTACTATGCATGCTAACACTGACCTGACATGCAGGACATAACATGCTAACACAGACTCTGTGCAAGCTAACGTAGACTCTGATGCATGAGACAATGCCAACTAGCATGGACTACATGCGAAGGACACAACAACTAGCACAGACCTTAGATGCATGCAAGCAAACACTAGCATCGACCTAAGATTCATGAAATCTAAACCTGCACAGACTTTGGAATGCACTGACTATAAAATGCACTAACTATGAAATGCACACCAAGTTTTTGACCAAATGCCATGCACATAGGTAATTCAATAAACGGTCATGTGCACAAACTTTATGCAGACATGTTGACTTTATATGCATAGTACTATCTTTACGTTGACTTTTGGTTGACCTGTGATGCATTGACTTATATGAACAGTTGTACAATACTTTATGCAAGACTTGTACACATACATCCATGAACATGCACAAAGACATCCACAGACATGCACAGACATGCAGACAACCACATATGACATCATGCATTACGAGTCATAGTGTTTGTCATCATCAAAACACAAAAATTCAACAATCTCCCCCTTTTTGATGATGGCAACACTATGAGTTTCATGAATTCTCCCCCTTTGACTTCATCAAAAAGAGAAAACAATTTAAACTAATGCTTCCCTTATGCAACCAAAACTCCCCCCCCCCCTTTTTTTTATGTCATACAGATTAATGAAGTAAATCTCCCCGTAGAGTAATGCAGAGATCCATATGTAACAAGAAATACTGGATGCGAGAGATGAATGCAACCAAAACTGACACCTTAGGCAGACATGCATATGCAACAAATGGAACTATATGACTCTACAAATACTCTCCCTTTGACATGATAGAAAGTGGAGTACTTTTATTGAATCACAGATGCAGACAATGTTCTTCCTTTATGCTTTTCAAATAAAATGCAGACCTGCTATGGGAATGAAAGTGTAGTGATCGGACTTGGAACCGGTGCATGACCAGACATCAAAGATGCACACTCTCCCCCTTTGCATATTCTCCCCCTTAGATAAACTAGACAATTCTTCCTCTATGATGAGTAATGACAAGAAAATATTTGAAGACCTCGTATAGCCTATGATGTCAATGCACAGAGTGAACCTACAGGGATGAACTCTGGTTATCTAATGAATCAATCTGGAATATTCAACCATAAGGATTTTGAAGTTCAAAAGGCTGCAAGTGAACAAGGTAATAATGACAGTGGATCCTCACATTTGTATGGTCTACAGATGAAAGATCTACAGAACCATCAGGATTTGCTGGCCAAAAAAAATATGATAGTGGAATCCAGTGAAAAAGAATCAGGCTGATGTGCAGAGATCAATCAAAACACATATATTTCAGGAACAATTTTTGATATCAGGCTGATGCGCATTATTGATTTTTCAAAGACCCTGAGATACAGAATTTTTCAGTAAGTTACTAACTTCATAAACCAAAATTTAGGTTTTAGAGTCTTCCACTATAAAAGCTTATGAATCCTTTGATTGACAGATATGATTTAAGAATGATGTTAATAGAGTTTTTCAAAAAGAAATCATACTCATATCTGAAACAATTTTTTTAAAAATGAACCAAATGCTCATATAACACTTCTAGTTCAACTTTCTTCTATCTTACTCAATTTACTTTTCATGACTTCGTTAAGAGTTACATAAGGTAGTATTGAGAATAAACACTAGTGAAAGCATCTGAAATTTAACTTTTCTTGCAAAGATTTTCTGATGCACATATTTTTCTAATTTTTTTATTGAATCATCAATTTGTTTTTCAATGAGCAATTTTGATTTAATCAACACCTTTTTTTTTTACATGAGGCATAACACGTCTTAGGTGAAATGACCCAGTTACTCAGTGTGATAACTGTATTGCTTCTATATTTGGAGAACATAGGTAGCATTAGAAGTATCTTTGGCATGAGGAGACACCTTGATCAGCGGCCAGAATCCCCAGTTACTTGATACAGCCATGCCATTGCTCTGCCATATTTTCACATTATTTTAAATGATTTTTAAGTAGAGTTAACTATGGTACTTCATGACACAGTCCTTTGGATAGGTTTCTCAGTAACCACAGTCATTGCTCTGTCCAAAATATTTCTTTTAGGACAGTTTTAGACAAATTTAATGTTTAAGAATAATACTTACACTATGTATCTCAACCAAAGTAAATCAATGTTTCAACTTTTTAGATTTCAGGAAGTCTTACATGAACTTATATGAGACAGACAGCTAAGGTTTATTAAAAAATTGAATCAGATATTTTCAAGTTCTTTGAGCTTAAACTTAAGAGTACATTAGACTTAAACCAATTCCAAATCAACAAATATTCTTAAACTTGTATAATGGAAGATTCCAAAAAAAAATTAACATTTATGAAGCAGTATTCAGACTGAAGGTTTACTTCTAATCTCAGTTCAGTTATTCAATAAGCAGCAGCAAACATCAAAAATGTAAACAAACAGGCATAGAAAATGATGATTTCAAAACTCACACTTGTTAAGAGTTAATCAAAGTGAATCAGGCAGATTTTCAGGAAGCTTTGTTGGAGAGCAGTAAACTGACAGACATTTCAAGTTATGCATAAGAGGATATGACGCTGAGATTGAGCTTGAACAGAAGTTCAGAAGCTAATAACAAAGTCTGGGATTCAATCAGACCAAATGAAGCTCTCTTTCAGCAGATTGAAGAGTAACAGTCAGAAATCTCAGATTCAAGAGAAGTATAAATTCAGATGAGAATTAATCAACCAACACGAATTATTTGATGATGTGAGTCACTGACATGTAGATATGGCAAGATGAATCAAATGAATAGACGGTGAGAATTCAACCAGTGACAGAACTGAAGAATTTCAATGCTCCCCCTATTTATATGCATAAAATCACCTCTTTTTGAATTTTCCAAAATAAATGCAATGCAATTAACTATATGCATGCATATGCAGTGACTTCTTTTAAGAACAATGCATGAACACGAGTGTCATAGACATGATGCAGGGACAAACACACTCCCCCTGGCTATATGCAATCTATGCAATGAAGACTAAAAATATGATTTTATAATTCATGCTCATGATCATTCAGACTATCCTATATGCAACATAACCCATGGTACTAGGCAGAGGACTTGATTTAAAAGACCACCTCACACATAGTAAGAACCTCCAGATAGATTTCATCTAGCCTTTAGTAGCTTACCATTTGATATACCATAGTGGTCATGCATGACAATGCAGTCCTATATGCATCAGATTTTCAAAAGATACAATGTAAATTCGGATAAACATTAAAACATAAATCATGTGAAATTCAGATATTTTCAGAGAATTCTAATCAGAGGATGTCTATCAACAGAGTTGAGTGCAACGCATAAATTTCAGATGAGCAGAATTCAGAGAGTTCAAATTTGACAATGTAGATGATGAATGAATATGCAAAAACAAATTTAGCATGCTATGCAGTAATCAAAGACAGAAAAACTTGAATGATAAAGATTGAGCAAAATTAACATGACTGGCCTAGTAAATGCAATATTGGGGTTTTCATTCTTGAATGCCTTGATTTATTATCCCCAAAATATTCTTCAACCCAAGGCATACCTGCAACATAATTTATTTTGCACAAACAGGCACCCAAGACATCGTGGGTCCTGAAATAACAGTGACACCATTGGCAGGTGTTCTCAGCAATTTTTTAGCTTGTTTATCATCAAAACACATGAGATGACAGTTATCCATAGAATGCGCTAACTGTCCACAGTAATGGCATGATCTAGCAGTTTTAAAATTCTTTTTATGCACATTATTGTAATCATGAAATTTATTAGCATAGAGAAAATTATGTTTACTAAAACCAGCCAGCCAACAATCAACAGCTCTGTGGCCTGGCTTTCCATATTCAAAGCATGAAGCATTTTTCTTTTTATTAATCAAATTATTTCTAGTAGCATCATAGAGAATAGGGAATTTTACAGATTTTGAATTCAATCCATTTCCCTGAGCATGCTAGCAGTCCTTGACTGTATGGCCATGCTTTCCACATTCAAAGCACCTAATGTGCTTTCCCTTAGAACCAAAATTATTTCTTTCAAAAATATTTTTGTTAACATGGAAATTAACAAATCCAGAATGAAATTTATTTCCCTGATTATGCCAACATTGAGCAGTAATGTGGCCCAATTTGCCGCAATAAAAATATTGAATGTTCTTCTTATGATTTGCATGATTTTTAGCATGAACATTCCTATCATGCAATTTTCTAGCATTGAAGTCATCATGTTTCATTACTTTGCATTCATGCATGAGATGACCTACTTTATGACAGTAAAAGCATTTAATTCTCTTGTTTTGAATATGAGAAGGTTTCTTCATATTAGAATTCCTAGCATGAATTCTATCATATTTCAATTCATCCTTCTTCATGATAAAACAATCATCCATCTCATGACTAAATTTTTCACAATAAAAATATTTAACATCCTTTCTTTTAACAGAGAACATCTTGTCCTGAAATTTTTCAGCATGCAAATTGTTTCTTTTCTTTTTCAATTCTTTCTTTTTCACATTTTTATTCTATTTTATTTTCTGATTAGCAAGCAGTTTTGAGGGAGAGATAGAGGTACTAGCTAAATCAGAGCTACACACAAAAGTAGTGTAAAGTTTATTCCTCATAGCATGCTTGAGTTGAGAATTACAGCATTTCTTCTTATGAGCCTCATCTTTAGTAACCTCTTTCTATTTTTCTTGATTTTTATCATATTTGGATGATGAGTTTTTCAGATCATGAAATTTGTTTTCTAGGGAAACAATGTGTAATTCATAACTGGAAATCTCCTGTTCACTGCAATTAACACATTCACTTAGCACTTTATTTACAGTTCTATATTTCTCATTTTCTTGTTCCAAATTGCTCAGTTTTTCATAATCTTTAGAACAAACAGTGTTTCCTTTTTCTAAGACTAGAAGTCTTTCAGACATAGTAGAGTTCAGATGCTTTAGTTCTTCATTTTTTTTTATCAATTGCTCATTCTGAACTAGTTCATTAATTAGGACATGATCACCTCCTAATGATTTCAGCTTGTTTTCTAGTTCAGAATTCTTAACCGCAAGTTCATTATTATCAGATTTCAGTTCACTCAGTTTCAAATTAACATGATCAATCTCTTTTATCAATATCTTATTATCCACAAAATTCAAAGTCTGGTGATTATCAGATGAGTTCAATTTATCTTTCAATTCAGAAATCTTTGAATATAATTCATCATTCTCATTTTTCACCATAACCATATGTTCCTTTTGCTTGATAAGTTCAGCTTGATTTTCTTTTTGAAGTCTTTTAACCTTTTCATTATTCTCTACAATCTATCTTTTGTAGATTTTATTCTCAGACTTCAATTCATTCATTTCTAAAATAGTATTTTCAAAACCTTCCAATTATTTCTTATAATTCTGAATATCAATCAAACACGCATCATGAGAAATTTTCAGTTTTGAACAATTTTCACAAGATGAATTAGAGCAGTTTTGATCAATCTTTTTCTCAGCTTTTTATTCTCAGATTTCAATTTCCTAGATATCTCTAGCAGTTCTTCATACATCACTATCAGTTCATCAAAAGAGATATCTTCTGATCCGGAGCTTACCTGAGATGATGTTTCATCTTGTTTATCACTCCGGTTGGCCATCAGGCATTGTTCTTCTTGTTCCACATGTGTTACAGTCACTCTATCAAATATTTCATGTCCAGAAGTACACCTGAGAACACAAGGAAATATGTCAGTGCTAACTGCAGCTTTCAATATATTAAGAATCATATTATTTTCACTATCCTTCAATCTATCCTCATTAGACCACTTGGTCTGATCATGAGGCAGTTTATGTGGGCCTTTTGTTGCAAGATTCCATAGATTGGAATCGATGGAATCCACATAAACGCATAGGCCTCCTAGCCATTTCTCAAAATTAGATACATCAAAAATAGGAGGATGAGCCATTAAAACAGATTACAAGCAATTCAAAGCAATTAACTAAGACCGTTAAACCTCAGCCAAAAATAGCACCAAACGCTGGCAGGATCCTCTGCAGATCGTTGGATCTGATGAACCAGAGCCCGCTCTGATACCAATTGTTGAGGTGCTATGGACGGATTCAAAGGGGGGGTGAATGAATCCCCTTCGAAAATTCTGGCCAATTTAAAAGATTAAGCTACAAACAGTAAGCTATGAGGAATTAAAGACTGATTAGCTTAACTGAATGTGAGCTATAATGAAACATGGACTAAACAGATGATAGCTGACTCTGGGCTATGATGAGACACAACGTCAAATAGATGGTCAGCGAAAGCAATGAACTGCTCAGCAACTTCAAACGGTTTGCAGAAGTAGATTACGCACACTAAGAAATCTTAAAGCACTCAGACAGAACAATCAATTGAAACGCACCTAGGCATTCATCTAGCAAAAATCAGATAAAAAATCAAACCACGGTAGATAGGAGATTTTTAGGTGGTTCGGTCTTCCAGACCTACATCCACCCCACACTCAAACTGAGTGTGGCTTCCGCTGACTAACAACTTGAACCGCTGGGCATCACAGCTTGTCTACATCCGCTGGGTGACACAGCTTGCCATCTGCTGATACACAGCTTCGCTGGGCCTTACAGCTTCGCCTCCGCTGACACACAGCTTAGAAAGAGAAATTGAAAATGAAAAATAATGGTAGAAAACAGCAACAGAAAGCTGAACAATTAAAGCTCAAAATATAGCTCATTGAGGAGCACTATAGTTCTCAATGGAGCAATCGTAGCTTGGATTTAATCTAGAGACTACGAGACCTTCTTCTTCCTTATCTCTGGCTACTTCACTCTTCTTCTTCTTCTTTTTCTCTTCTCTCTGACAATATATCTCTTCTTCTCAGTTTCTGCTTTTCCCTGTAGCACTCGCTCTTTCTCTTTCCTTTCATACTCTCACTCTCTCTTCTTCTTCTTCTGCTTTCTATTCTTCCACACTTCGTTCTACAGCTTTCCTCTTCTCCTTTTTCTTTTCACTCTCTGGATCTCTCCTCTGCTCGCTTCTATTGCTTGCTATATCTATCTGTCTGCCCTTCCTCTCTTTTTCTTCCTCACTCCTCTCTTCTTATTTTTCTCTTGTATTCTCTGCTCTTTCATCTGGTGCTTCTTTTTCTCTCACGCTCTGCTCTTCTTCTATCTCTCCTCAGATCTTTTCTGTTCATCTTCTTCTATATATTTTGAGTTGTGCGACATCGGCCCTCCTTTTATAGACTTCAGGAGATGGGCGCGTGGTCGCCACAATTCCCGCCCAAGCTTTTGTCCAGATCTGAAATTCCAAGGCCATGTGGCAGCATCTGACTTTAGCAACTTTCCACGTGTCACGAGCCTAGCTCGGCCTTCAGTCTTGAATCACTTGCCTTCCTTAAGCTTTACGAACAAGTTGTCTTGATTCTTCTGAGCCTTCTTCAGTGTAGTCCCTATCATCAAACATAGAAAGCATTAGTTATTCAGATGAGCAAGAAGAATGCACAGACTTTGTTAAGCTATGTGAAGAACATGCACGGACTCAGTATAGCATAAGACGTGTATGCACAGACCTTGAGAATGATGAAACGTGAGAGTGCACTGACCCAAAATGCAAGCCAGGAAATGTTGCACAGACCTTAGACGCTGATCGCCAAAATATGCACTGACGTTATGCGTGGTAGCACAGGATGTGCACTGACTTGGTTAGCACAAGTTAAGACTTGCACTAACCGTGTATGCATGAGGTGCTGCGTGCACCAACTTCAACGAAGGTTGCACCGACCTTATGCCAGCCCGATGCAAGAATTGCACCGACCTTGCATTATAGACTTAAACATGCGAACTAAGCATTGCACCGACTTGGAATGCATTATAGAAAACATGCACCGACTTTCAAATATACTATGGACAACATGCACCGACTTCAGAAAACTAGCATCGACCCTAGTGTGCTTAAAGAACAACTAGCATCGACCTTGGGTGAACAAGAAATGCAGCTAGCACTGACTTGGATGCAAACATACTCAAGGTAGCACAGATGCATTGTATACTCAAGATGAGATATGCACAGACCTGTCTATATGCATGAACAGTAATGTGCACAGACTTCGTTTATGCTAACACTGACTTGGATGCCAACAGACGCAGACTCTTTGACATGCTAACACACTCTATGCAGACTGGCATCTACTTAGTTTATGCATGATGCTCAATTAACATTGACTTCTAATGCATTACTATGCATGCTAACACTAACCTAACATGCAGGACATAACATGCTAACACAAACTCTGTGCAAGCTAACGTAGACTATGATGCATGAGACAATGCCAACTAGCATGGACTACATGAGAAGGACACAGCAACTAGCACAGACCTTAGATGCATGCAAGCAGACACTAGCATCGACCTAAGATTCATGAAATCTAAACATGCAAAGACTTTGGAATGCACTGACTATAAAATGCACTGACTATGAAATGCACACCAAGTGTTCGACCAAATGCCATGCACACAGGTTATTCAGTAAATGGTCATGTGCACAAACTTTATGCAGACATGTTGACTTTATATGCACAGTACTCTCTTTGCATTGACTTTTGGTTGACCTGTGACGCATTGACTTATATGAATAGTTGTACAAGACTTTATGCAAGACTTGTACAGAGACATCCATGAACATGCACAAAGACATCCACAGACATGCACAGACATGCAGACAACCACATATGACATCATGAATTACAAGTCATAGTGTTTGTCATCATCAAAACACAGAAATTCAACAAAAAGTATTTCCACAATCCAATCAGTCGAGCCTCTTTCAGAAAAAATACTGCTAACACTCTTGCCCAGCAATCGGCCCGCTATTTCAATTTTAGACCTGGATTTTCCATGGGCCTGTGCGCCATGCAAGCCCACCACTGTGCCAGTAAACGTCAAAGTGAAGCCCCAGATATGAGATTCTAAGGGTTGGAACATGATATTAAAGTTGGGCTATCATCCAGGGAGAGGCCTCGGTGCACAGTTATAGGGGCGGACCAAGCTGGTCTCCAAGGGCAGGAAGATGAACAAGAGGGGCCTTGGTTACCGAGAATCCTCATTATCAGCTCTAGACGACTCAGGACCATTAACTTGGGACTACCATCAACACTTTTTCAAGGGCCCTCTCCATCTAGGTACATTGAAAGCGCCCCCCAGTCAGCTCAAGCAAGAAGACACAGCTTATACAGTCAATGGCCCTCCATTGCTACCTAAGGGGCTTGTTGATGATATGATGGATGTTAATCAAGCATTTGCAAGGATGTTCTATAAAGAAGGCTGCCAGAGGAATCAGGAGGTGCGGCTTGTGCCGTATGTGTCAAAAGAGTCGGCTTATCATCCGCGGGAAAGAGGGAGCCCACCCGTCATTTTCACTTGGTCTTATTCTCGCTTGTTCTCTTTCTTTCAAGAGCTGGATTTCATATCCCTATCACCTCCTGTCATGATTGATCCTTTGCGGCTAGAAATGCAGACTGAATTCTTGATTGTGACTTGTCCATGTGGGCGCTGCCCACTAATTGATCTTTCGAGTATGTGGTTTTCCTTTTCTGATCCTTTCTTCGACATCCTCTGTCCATCCATCTACCCTCTCACGCTTCCTCCTCCTCCTCCCCTCTCCTCTTCATCATGTTGCATGCTCTCCACTAATCTCCAAGAGAGAAAAAATGCCCATTTTAAATTGGAGATTTCAGTGGAGGATTATGCTGTGTTTCGTCGGCCTTCCTTCCAGGGGCAGGAGGCCCCTGCTTCCCTTCCATTAGGCTTCCTTTCTCCTAGGATAGGTTTAGGGTCTGTCGAGTCTAGGGAAGTAGGGTCTGTTAAGTCTAGAGAAATAGGGTCTTGTTCTAGGACATCCAACCCATCCTTGCCTAAGCCGCGCCCGCTAGTGTGCCATTCCTGATAGGTTCTTGCAGGATCTAGCTCAGCGATGCCGTGCTCTTCTTAAATGCCCGGAGTTCATAGCTACGACGATTGTGATCGAAGAAGATGAGGAGCAAGGCGGGGTGTGGGGCGACGACGGACTGGGAGTCTATAAAGTCATGGATGAGAAGGACCCGGTCGATTGTGAGAACAGTGATGTAGACGACACTGCCAACTTGTATGCGCAAGGCTTAAAGAGATTCGATGAGCCGTCATTAGCTGTGGATGAACCTATGAAGGAAATAAATCTGGGAACTAATGAGGACCCCAGGCCCATTATTATTGCCGCTAATCTCCCTCCAGAGGTTAAAGATGACTTAATCAAGGTCCTAAGGGAGTATAGCGATTCTTTCACCTGGTCTTACGAGGACATGCCGGGTCTTGACCCCTTCTTGGTGGAACATTGACTAGTGCTTAAGCAAGGGGCAACGCCCGTTAAACAAAGGCTAAGAAGATTTTACCCCTACATGGCCTTAAGGATGAAAGAAGAAGTAGACAATTTGCATAAGGCCAGGTTCATTAGAGTTGTCTTATATCCTCAGTGGGTGGCAAATATAGTCCTTGTTATCAAGAAGGATGGAAAGGTGCATATTTGCATTGATTTCAGGGATCTAAATAAGGCATGTCCCAAGGATGATTTCTCGCTGCCTCATATAGATGTATTGGTGGATAACACAGTCGGGTACGAAGCTTTGTTGTTCATGCATGGTTATTCAAGATACAACAAAATCCGTCTCGCTCCTGAAGATCAAGAGAAAACCTCATTCACCACGCCCTGGGGCACTTACTGCTACGTGGTCATGCCATTTGGTCTGAAGAATGCGGGTCCCACATACCAACGGGCGATGATGGCAATATTCCACGATATGATGCATGTCTATATGAAAGCTTACGTGGATGATATTTTGGTAAAATCGAGGTCGAAAGAGGAACACCCCGCTATTTTGGCTAAGGTGCTTCAGAGAGCTAGGGAGTATAGGTTGAAGATGAATCCCAAGAAATGCGTATTTGGGGTGTCTTCAGGGAAGTTGCTAGGTTTCATAGTTAGCAAACGAGGGATCCAAATTGATCCTAATAAAGCTAAAGACGTCATGGATATGCCACCGCCTAACAACATCACGGAACTTCGAGGATTGATTGGATGCTTGCAATTTATTAGAAGATTTATATCTCAACATTCTCAGAGGTGCCGTCCGTTTTATGAACTGTTAAAGGCGGGGGTCAAATTTGAGTGGAATGAAGATTGTCAAAAGGCCTATGAAGATTTAAAAGCTTATTTCTCTAATCTTCCAGTTTTGCAACCTCTTGTCCCTGGGAAACCCCTAATCCTGTACATTTCTGTCATTAAGGACTCCCTAGGAGCTGTCCTGGCACAAGTAGATGATGAAGGCAAAGAGCGGGTAGCTTATTACCTCTCTAGGTTGTTTAACCCGGCAGAGGCCAAGTATACGGCCAGGGAGAAAACCTGTGCCACATTAGTTTGGGTAGCTCAGAAGCTGAAGCACTATTTCTTAGCCCACCAGGTTAAGTTGATCCCTAGAATAGACTCAATTCGCTATCTCTTAGAAAAACCTATCCTTTCTAGCATGTTAGCTCGCTGGCAGAGCTTCCTCTCTCAGTTTGATATCACATTCGTCATCCAGAAGGTAGTCAAAGGATATGCCATTGCTGAGCATCTAGCACATCTTCCTATTCCCTACACTGACTCTATTCAGGATGAGTTCCCTGATGAGCATCTTGTTGTTCTTACCCACCATCCCTTCTGGTCTATGCACTTTGATGGTGCACTCAACTCTCAAGGCCGAGGGATAGGTGCTGTTATCCTCACCCCGGAAGTGGTGACGATTCCCTTTGCATATCAGCTTCGCTTTCTTGCTAACAACAACATTGCTGAGTACGAAGCTCTCCTAGCCAGATTGAAGCATGCCTATTTCTTGAGCGCGCGCTATTTGAACATTGTGGGAGACTCTCAGCTTGTCCTGTGCCAAGTTCTGTCCACTTATCTCACTCGTGACCTGAAGCTCAAGCCATATCAAGATTTGGTCACTCTCTTGGCTAGGCAATTCCGCAAATTGATCTACATCCATACTCCTTGATCTTAGAACATCCTCGCCAATGCACTGGCATCTCTCACTTCCTCCTTATCTTTCCCTTTCAGTCGAAACACTGAGACCATCGTCGTCCAAAAATTGGACGCCACCTCTCTTCAAGATCCTTGGTACGACAACCTTAAGAAAACTGTAGAGGCGAGGGCTCATAAGGAAGATTTGAAGGAAGTGTCTTTGACAGAGTTAGAAGAGATCTTGGAGGAAAAAGAATTGCCATGGTACCATGAAATCAAGCTGTATTGCAGGGATATATCGTTCCCAGAAGGGGCAAGTGCTGAACAGCGTAAGGCTATTAGAAGAGCCACTTCAAGGTACACTATCGTAGCTGGAGAATTGTACTGGCGTGCTCTCAATGGAATGCTCATGAGGTGTCTAGATGACGATGAAGCATGGAAGGTGGACGAAGCAGCCCATTCAGGCGAGTGTAGAGGTCATGTCAATGGCCAGGCTCTAGCAAAGAAAATCCTTAGGCAGGGTTACTATTGGCCTACTCTAGAGGAAGATTGCTCCCTCTATGTCCGGAGGTGTCTTAAATGCCAACTCCATGCCGATAAAATTCATGCTCCTGCTTCATCTCTTCACCCTCTCTCTGCCCCTTGGCAATTCTCTATGTGGGCTTTCGATATTATTGGCCCGCTTGGTGACCCCAACTCTCAGACCAAGCAAAAATCTTTCATCCTTACCGCCACTGAGTACTTCACCAAGTGGGCCGAAGTGGAAGCGTACGCAGAGATCAAGGCTACCACGGTGTGCCGCTTCATCCTAAAGAACATCATCTCGCAGTTCGGAGTGCCAAGCAGCATCGTCACCGACAATGGAGCCCAGTTCGTCTCACAAGAGCTCTATGACCTTTGTAAGAAGTTCAATATTGTATTGCATCATTCATCTCCATATTACTCTCAAGGTAACGGCCAAGCCGAAGCCACTAATAATTCCCATCCTAAAATTATATAGAAAACGTGTGAATCTCACAATTTTTCAAATTAGCCTGAACGATTAGTGGAAGCTCTATGGGCTTACTGCACCTCTGTCCGTACTCCCACGGGGAAAACCCCCTATGCTCTTACTTACGAGATGGATGCGGTGCTCCCATATGAGATCTTGATCCCTTCCCTAAGGGTACAGCTCGATAAGGAACTTAATCTCGATGAACATCGAGAGGTGTTACTCGTCCAGTTGGAACTCTTGGATGAGAAGAGGCTAAATGCGGCTGATCACGTGTCTGTTTATCAAAAGAGAGTTTCATGTTATTTTTAAAAGAAGGTAATTAAGCGTAAATTTCAAATATGTGATATGGTTTTGAAACGCAAGTTCATTAGATCTGGAGGTCCTAGGTCTAAATTATAACCTAACTGGGAAGGGCCGTTTGTCGTTAAAGAGGCTTATCCAGGGAACACATATCGTTTAGTCAACGCAGAAGGTGAGGAGCTGTCTCACGCTTGGAATGGGTTGTATCTTAAGCATTTTTTCCCTTAGAGTCAAGTTAATAAAGGCCTGGTAGCGAGGTGTTCCTTTCCTCAATCGCGAAGGAAGATTCCAAGCTTGGCACTCACACACTTCACAGCATCCCTGGTCGGGTTTCCCCGTTTTCGTAACACCGTTTCTCCTCTGCCCATGCTTGGGGGAAGTGAAAGTCCCTATCTATTTCTCTCTTCAGCTGAATCTAGGGGAAAGAGGCGAATAAGGGGGCGATGACTGATCTAGGCACCCCAATGAAAGGAGGTCTCAAATAGGGGTAGTCCGTTATGACCTAACTCCACAAGGAAAAGCAACGACAAAGGAACCAAAAAAAAAGAAAAGAAGATGGGAAAGAATCAAAGCCGAAAGCTCATTCAAAAGCTCAAAGCTCAAAGCCCAAGAGTATGAAACTAGACATGGCAAGAGTGGCAGTACAGTTTTCCCGTGAGACGTTATGAGCCCGGTCGTATGCGTGCCTAAAATGAATAAAGGTTCGATGATGGACACAAAGCCCCGGCGCAACAGACTGAATCTCTAAAAGGGTTGTCATGAGAAGGATTCAAGCCCTAAAAACCTCTATACCTGGCCTAGGCTTACCTCTCAAATTCCTTTTTTTTTCTTTTTAGGACTAGACCGTACCCTGGGTATGGCCTCGGTAGAAGCACCGGCGTACAGACTGGACCTCGACCGGGGATCGTCACCTTAAAAGCACGCCAACCTCAAGTGATTCCTAGTGGGACAGGTAGGGCTCTCATCGCCGGGATGAAGTTGGCCTTCCAAAAATTCCAAAAACTCAAATATTTTAAGATCCAAAAAAATCAAATATTTCAAAATCTCAGATATTTCAAAATCCAAAAAATTAGATATTTCAAAAAACCAAAAAAATTTAGATATTTTCAAAAATTCAACAACAACAAAAAAACATCATCCTTTGCATAGCATGCATTGCATTTATACATTTCATTACATCTCGCCTATTTAATAAGACTCCACCCCTTGACCAAATATCAAGGATTGGTCATTCTCTAACTTGCTGCGGGCAAGGGGTTGAGTCTAAGAACAGATCTGACTTGTTTTCTTGTTTTAAGTGTGTGCAGACACAGGTTCCGTTGCCCAGGATTCAAGGCTCACAGGTTTCTTTGTCTCTGGTCCCTTTGTGGTCTTTTGTTAGACCGTTAATCCTCCCTAAGCGGTCACATGGAGACCGTTTTCCTCACCCGAGAACCAGAACTCTCAGGTTTCTCTGTTTTTCATCCTTTGCGGTCCTTTGGTAGACCGTTAAGATTTTCCTAGTGGTCAAGTGGCGACCGCATGACACACCCGAGAGCCAGAAAACACACAGTTTTCATGTGCTCTTTCCCTTTGCGGTCAATCGCCATACCGTTAGGAGGGCCTGGCGGTCCTTTGCTGGACCGTTTTCCAAACAGAGGATCTTGTTCTATCTAAACCATCAAGCTAAGGGACAATCTCACTGCAAATCTTTCAAGTCCAATATTGCATTTCATTCATTCAAGGTTCACAATAAATCATTATTTCCTTAATTTCAAATGCATGATCAATATAAGCTCAAATTACAATTAATTTCGCATCCACGCGAGGCCGGATCTTGCGCAATACCTTTACGTACGCTCGATACTCCTCCTCATTCTCTATCACTTCCGCCTGTAAGGTACGGATTCTGCTAATCTTCCACATGGTCAGAGCACTCCGGACTGCCTGCTCATCCTCTTCGGTTCCAATTTTCCTAGTTTGAAGGGGACGGAAGTGAGATAGTGCTGGAACCATAGTGTGATGAAGTCCGACTTGTAAATAGCACCGGTGAGGGTTGTAAAGCCCCAAGGTGGTGTTTCCCACTAGTTGGAGGTCCAGGCCCAGTTGCTGAAGTAATCTGAGAGTAGTGCCTTGAAGAGCCCGTGGTCGCATCATGAATTTATCAATTGGCAAGGTGTTAAGGAAAAGGCGCCAATCGTCCCTTGTCTTCTTATCCGACGTTCGGCATTCAACCTGTGCTGGAAATCCAGATGCACCTCCTATAAAGAAGAGTGGGTGGCTCCCGAATATGCGGCTAGTTGAAGGCATGTCCTCCTTGGGTAGAAATTTGAGTCTAATTCCCATCCAACATTCCAAGACAATCATAGACCCAAAGAGGGGACCCCCTAAAGAAGCTAACTAAGGCCTTCATAGAGGTAAGAAAGGATAGCTTGGAAGATGGATAAACCCCACCACAACTCACTAATAATGCTAAGGTTTTGGATGTCTAAGAGGTGGTCGGTGGTGGAAAAGAGGAAGACCCCGCACAAGCAAATGGAAGTAGCTTTGGCTATGGCTTCATACTTCCCCCACTTGTTTTTGCAATGGGAAGTGACCCATTGGGCTATGGGTATCAAATGGATATGGCGAGGGCTGATCATGGTCCTGACATCCTTTGGATTATGTATGAAATCCCCTAAGATGAGTGATGGATCTTTAGGTTCAACCGTATGACACACCAAGTCTTCATCCCCCACCTTAGTCTTAGGAAGGGCTAGGTAGGTCTCTACCTCTTCTATAAGGACATTAGCTTCAAAGGTTGGGAACATGAAGGTGTGTGTTTGAGGATGCCATAACTCCACTAGAGCCGAAATGCTAGGCCAATCTAATGAAATTTTCTGGAAATTTTTGGCTAGAACTACTAAAGGGTGAAGGTGCCATGCCCTTAGAATTGAGAGGACCTCTAAAGGAAGTTCTTTTATCATGGGAGCCACCCACTTTAAGCTAGAGTAGCATCTTGGGCCAGGAAGGAGCTAGAAAGAAAAAGAAAAAAGAAAAGAAGAAGAAGAGGAATGCCATGAGAAGAAACTTAAGGAAATTCATGAATTTTTGAGATTGATTTGAACTCACCTCTCTTGAAGAGCTTGTGCTCAAGTGCTTGGGGATGGAAGTCAGCCGCTGCAGCTCCCCATGCTCCTTCCTAGCCAGTTTTGGCCCAGTGTAAACGACCTCTCCCATGGTGCTAGCTTCAAAGCTCCTCTTCATGGTGATTTGAGTGTTTTTATAGTTTTCAAAGCTTAAAGTAGAGATTTCTGTGAGTTGCGAATTCTGGGTCTATTCCTAGTTATAGGGCTTTAATTCTGGTCCTAATGCATTAGGATTGAGGCTATGTGGACTCAATTTAAGTTAGGATAGGTCTTAATGCAGATTAGGTGCTTCTAGCCACGGGTTGGGACTCTCCCGGAGAGTCCCGCTCTGATTTAACTGAGTCTTCGCCCTTGCGGTCTATCGAGCGACCGCTAGGATCCCTCAAGTGATCGTCAGGCGACCGATTCCTCTTCTCCTTCACCGCCATCTCTCCCGCTCATCTAACTGTCATGACTCGACCGTTTGTTCCTCCTTGCGATCTTCCAGAAGACCGTTTTCACACTTTCTATCCTGTTTTGATTATCTTTTTTCACTTTAATCATCAGTTCTCTCCCACTCTCTCTCTCTCTCTCTATCCTGCTCTCTTTGTCAGTCCTAGAGGTCGTTGTTAGTAAGTCAGCATTCACATCCACACATTTGCATTTAACAAAAGACAAAAAAGATCATGTGTTCACTAAAATAAAGAGTCATGTACATGTGTGTCCATAAAGAAAAGAAAAGTATAAAATCACTCTCCAGCAGGTTCCCCTCCTGGACTGCAACTATCGTCGGTACCCTCGTGCCGCTTCTCTGGCGGGCCCATGGCGGTGCTCCCCTCCTCTCGTCCTCGTCTCCTCTCTGCCTCCTCATTCCTCCGCAGGCCGGAGGAGATGGTGAGAAAGTCAGGGAACGCACTGCCCCATGCGCCGCTCTGCGACGCGCTCTGCTTAGGTCCTCGGCCCATCATCCGCACTGTCTGCTCTACGGCTCACAACTCGATCTTCAAGTCATAGGCCTGGCGCGGGGACTCCCTCGCCTCGATCCAGTAGCGCTCTAGGTCCGCTGCTCCTGTACGGAGTCGCTCCACCTCAACTCGTGACTACTCTAGCTCTGCCAAGAGTCGCTCCGCCTCCGCTCGAGCACGCTCTGCCTCGCTAAGTGATGTGGTCAGCTCCCTCGCCTGCATAAACGTTCATCATGTCAGTCATTTGCATTATCATAGCATTTAGTCAAAGGAAATCGGTTGGTTTGCTTACCCTCTCTGCGAGAGTGGCCTCGGCCTCCTCGACCCGAGCAAAGTTGGCATCTCGCTCAGCTTGGCCTCCCGCAGGCTGAGAAGAAGAGGATGGAGCGTCTGGTCCCTGTCGCTGTGCTCCCTCGACTCGCTACATTTTCAAAATCAAGTCGGTCAAGTGCATAAGCATTTGCATATTAAGTCTAAGGTTTAATGAAACTCACCAGAAGCTCCAGCGCGCGTTGGAACTCATCCCTCTACTGAACGGTAGAGTGGAGGAGACCCTGGAGCTCCGATATCCATCCCTGGGGGTCTAGCTGCATATAGCAAGTCAAGGTGTCAGTTCATTAGAAGTAATTAAGAAGCATAACTTTAGAAAGTCATACCGGTCGTCGAGCGCCGCGGAAGACCTGGTCTCCATATCTCCTACCATAGGCCTTCAGGTAGGCCTCATCGCTAGTAGCCTGGGCTCGTACCACCTGACCTCTACGCGTCCAGTCGCGCACCTGGTCGATCGCCCGGGTGACCCAGTCGATCTCGCCGCTCAGTCCCTTCGAGGACCGTCCTACGCGCTCGTCGTCCCTCGCTGGGAACTCCACCCAGGGCTGTCATGATCAGGTCCTCATGATCAGGCGGTGATGGAGAGGCTCGATGATGTTCATGCAATGAAGCCATACCTCCCGTCCCGCATAAGCCTGGGCCGCCTCCACCCAGGGCTGTCCCTCGTGACCCTCGTCACGATATGGAGTCCAGCGCACCTGAAAGGGAAATTGACTCAAGTGTCTGCATTTATAAGAGCATTTAAGTGCATTTAGAAGCTTACCGATGCATAAGGAAATGTGTCCATCTCGTCCTAGATCGCCCACGCTAAGCGTCGCAGCGACCCCATGTCCCGAACCGCCATTCATCGCCTCGCAATGGGTACCCGGTCTGGATGTACCTCCTTTCCCCGCCCTAGGCCAAGGAGGTACAGGTAGCTCCATACCTGCATTAGCCAAATGTCAGCATATAGCAATCATAATCATAAACATAAGCATAAGTATTTTAAAGTAGAACAGTTTACCTGAAGTAGAGGCGAGAACCCACCCAGCATCGTCTGCCGGTCGGTGGTGCTGAGAGAGTCGAAGAGAAAGGCTAGTGCAGCCGCGCCCCAGGTGCAGTCCCCAACTCCGTCCAAGTCCCTCGGTAGTGGGAGGAGCTTGCAGCTCACTCCATCCGCCCTTGTCGTAAAAATTAGCTTCTAAAACATCAGCATCAGGAAGCGACAAAGGACGATGTCTCCCTCCGATCTCGGTCCCGCAGCTACTCTCTCACTGGATTTGTCTGTCAGACGTCCCAGGTGCTCCTCGGGTAGCTCTCCCACGGCTATCGCCGCTCCTCTCAGCCCCAGGCTCCCCTGGAGCGTCGCTCTCACCAGCATCGATGAGTGGTATCCCGGTCACGTCAGCTCTAAGTCCAGTAACTCCCGCGCCAACTCCCGGTAGTCGGCGTATGTCATCCCCGTCACTGGCGCTCCGTTCACCCGTAGTCCGGTGATCTGTGCCATGTCCTCCAACGTAGGGATCATATGTCCCCACGAGAATAGGAAGGCTTGGCTGACCGGGTCCCACCTATCGTGCAGCGCATATAGTAATGTAGCGTCTATCCTCATAACCTCCATCCCCAAAAACTCCGCCAACCCCATCGCTGCTAACCACTCTCTCTGGAAGTCCGGCAGCGCTAGGTACACTGCCCGGACTTGCAGCCAAGAGATCCTCGTTCGCCTCTTCCCCTGAACACATTTAAGCATTTGGTTAGTCATTCATATAGTATAACAATTCATATAAAAAAATCCAAACGTTCGTCTCTAGACCGTTTTCCATCCCTTAGCGGTTTGCTCAAGACTGCTTGACTCCCTAGCGGTCGCTGGAAGGACCGCTAGGAAGCCGCCATGACGACTGGTTTCCCCCCGTTTCCCCAGGCTTGTGGGAAGGCCTGTGAGGCCTCTATAGCACTTCAATGGGTCCCCTGACCCATTCCCAGCCTAGTCTACCCACATGCATGCACTTAAAACAATAAAAATTGGGTTTTTGGGTTTCTCGCCCTACCTCCGATGTTCGCCGACCGACTATCGTTCCGATGGCCTACTCCGCCGTATGCTTCCCCTCTTCGTCTCCAGGGACTTCCTCAGCTCCTTCCGCCGCCGTGGGAGGCCCTTCCATCGCTGTTTGGGCTTGACGAAGTCTCTTCCCTTTCCGGTTGG
This sequence comes from Amorphophallus konjac, assembly GCA_022559845.1. Classification (NCBI taxonomy): domain Eukaryota; kingdom Viridiplantae; phylum Streptophyta; class Magnoliopsida; order Alismatales; family Araceae; genus Amorphophallus; species Amorphophallus konjac. Next base: position 214,224,479 of record CM040118.1, read on the forward strand.
TCCGCCGCCGCCGGAGGCGTGTCTTCCTCCGCCATTCGCCGTTGGAAGCGTCGTACCGCCCTCCTCTTCACCATCTTGGGGTGTGAGTGGGTGTAGGCTTGAGAAGGGTAATGGTTGCCGGAGCTCGTCGGTCGACGAAGAGAGAATGAGGGTTGTTTGAATGGGATGAAAGAATGAGAGGAGGAACGGCTGATTCTGTTTGTTTTTTTTGAAATCTCTCAGAGCCATGCGGTCGTTCTCTAGACCGTTAGGCCCTCCTTAGCGGTCTTCACTGGATCGTTTGTCATCTGGGTCACCATCATTGAAGAATGTGAACCGCCCTCGTCTAGCGGTCTATCTCTAGACCGTTAGGCGTCTCTTTGCAGTCTTTGCTAGACCGTTTGAGCAGCTGCATGTTGATGATTTGGAATGCTATATCTGCTTTGTTCTTGGCTCCATTTCTATGTGGTTCATGTCTTATTTGTGCCTCATGCTTATTTTATAGATATAATTGTTGATGGCTAACCCCTCTCATTGTCAAAGTCATAAACGCTATCATGCTGTTATTTTTCTCGCCAGACAGGTAAGTCAGGTAAGTATCTCGATCTTTAGTCTCTTAATGCATTACTATATGGTATCTATGATATATTACCTCGAGAACCGGCTGGTCATTCATGTGTTCTGGGATCTGATGTTCCCCTTTAACAAAAACGATGATGATCTAGGTGCACATGTTTAATCGTTGGATAGACCGTTAGGTTGGAAGAGTTGAGGTACGATGGTTTTCTCTTGCACGCCGTGGTTGCAGATAGTGTCTTGACCCTGATTTATCTGGTCTAGCAATACTATTCTCGGGTATTTTTCTATTTTATAGTTTTCTTTGCATTCGTTTTAATGATTTCTTTTACTTTAGCCTAGCATGCATCATGCGCAACTTTGAACATTCACGAGCCCTGATATATCTAAGGTGTCTCAGTACTGGTGGATAGTTGTATCTATGGTCTTGGATAAGGAGAGTCATTCCACTCTGAGTTAGAAGCCTTCCTTCGGTCTGTTTGCTCAGTTTGGTTAGCTGAGGATTTTTGTCTGGAGTTTAATTGCTCGTCTCTTACTTTTTCGCTGCTCCGATCGCCTATCAGATGTGTGTTCCAGTGAGGAGGTTGGTCGTGTTTTATTTTTCCTTAGTTGTTAGTTCCTCCAGACATGCGTCATTCGGTTTGGCCATTCCTTGTAATTGGTTTGGAGTTTTCTGGAAGATTCCTATTGCTCGTTGGTTGAGGACGGGTGTCGTTTACCTTAACGCCCGCTTTTCAGTCCACTTCGCTACATTTCTGCTTCATGTCCATGTTCCATTTCGCTTTCGCTTCACCTCCGCTCGCTCCCCTGCAAAGAGGATGTTAAGGAGGGGCATCTGTTGACACCCGTTTTATGACCAATGAGTTGGGTCATCTCCTTATCTATTTTTAATGATGTCCCGAGTTGTTCTACGATTATTGGGCCATTTTTGGTCACTTTTGGGCTTAATTTTATGGTCACTCTCCCTGGTTGGGTTTGGTTCCTTTTATCTTTCGACATTTGAACTTATTGGGCCTGGATAAGGGCTAATAAGCGTTTTATTGTAGATTTATATGGAGATTTATTGGCCTTTATCTCTTTTGCCACGCCTATCAGCCTTGCGGTCTATCGTACAACCGTTTAGTGGCGGTTGGCGGTCCTTTGCTACACCATTAGGCAGCAGAGAGTCATGTTGGGTTTTTTTTTGGTCTTATCTCTTTGTGGACGACCGAGCCTTGCGGTCTATCGATCGACCGTTTTCAGAGCCTTGCGGTCTATCGCAAGACCGATAGGAGACAGAGAGTCCTGCTCTGACTGTTCTTCCTCTCTTCGGCCGTGGTTGAACTAGAGTCCATGATTTGATGATTTCTCTTTGAGTAATGATCCTCAGAAGCTTCTGTTTGTTTCTATGGACTCTTGAGAGTATTATCTTCGAGATTATCTAAGTTCGGGCCTATTTTCATGTCTTTATCTCTCCAACTCGACTTGAGAGTTTGGGAGTCTATAAATAGAACCCTTGACTTCATGGCTTGAGGGGGAGATTTCTGGAACTTGCGTCGAGGTGTTGCTACATCTTGGAGCGAGTACTAACCAGGGAGAAGTCCTTTCTACGTCCTTAAGGCTTCGGGTCCAGGGAGTATTGAGTTTCATTTGGTTTAGTTTGTGTCTTTTTCTCTAAGTTTTCCCCTCTCCCCTCTTGCATTTTCATAGCATATTCCCCCTTCCTCTTCCACGTTCCTCTGCACTTTCATCATTTTCAAACATCCTCCTATTTTTACATGCCCCACAGGGGTTAAAAAAACACCAACCCCCAGGTATTCACCCTTCCTTTTATGCACTTTAGCTCAATTGTATTATAGATACTACCCTAGTCCAAGGGCTCATTAGGTTGTTTTTCTTCGTGTCCACATTCTTATGTAGGTTTACAGAGCTCATTGCACGAGGCCCAGCTCTTCTTGCCGGCCAGGAGGGGTGGAGATTCAAGTTCCACGTTTTTGTTCTGGGTGCGTCTAGCGGCTATTTGGAAGACTGTTTGGGGATCTCAGGCAGTCTATCGCAGGACCGTTTGTCTTCGCTTTGCGGTCATCTGAAGACCGTTTGTCATCGCAGCGCCCGGCTTCTTTCTCCCGTGGGTGGGTGGCTTCACTCGGCTCTTTCCATGGTGCATAGTGTGGCTTTACTGTATTGTTTACCTTGGTGGCAATCACATCCTTCTTTTCTTGGGTATTTGTCATCTAGTTCATCATCTCTTCTATTTTCTTTCTTTACTTTTAGTTGCTCCACACCCACGGTGTGTGCTTTCCTTTTATCCATTTGCTCCACGTCCCGGCGTGTGTTTTCCTTTATTTTCTGCACTCTTGAGATGACTTGCACATGAATTTCATGCTTGATATTGATTGCTTGAGTTAGTGCAACACTTGCTCACACCATATTCACATTCACTACACACATCATCACATCACACCACAAAACACAAAAAATATCTACAACTCATGATCTATGATACTTGGTTTTTCAATGCTCACATCAATCTTGGAAGATTTGGTTACATGATGATCTTTCATGTCATCTAAATTCATTGTCATATGAACTTGATATTTTGGTTGGATAATTAACTTCCAAAGTGTTTTTATGCTCCTTTTCCATGTGCTTTTTATGAGTATACTTCATGTAAACTTAACTTGATCAAATGGTCTTATTATCTAACTCATTTCTCTTGTTTTATCCCATTCTGCAGGATTTCAGTCGACCAAGAAGCTAGGAATGGTCGACCAATCTAGCCAGAGCTGGCTAGATGGATTTGTCACAAGGTTCGGTCGACCGACCAGGGCAGTTCGGTCGACCGAAATAGCCAGTGGAGGCCAGTCTGAAATGTTTACAGTCCGGTCGACTGAATACGGCCAACATTCTTACAAACTCAGTCTGAAACCCATTAAACTCAATCCATTTGGGGTCTAACATTTACCATTATGCCCCTGGGTTCTTGGTAAACCTATTGGGGGTCTTTTGGAGGATTCTAGAAGGGGCATGATTTCTCCTGTCACTTCTCTTAGAGCGACAGCCTCGGCCCATTGGGAGAAATAATCCGTCGCTGCTAAGATGTATCTGCACCCTGATGAAGACGCGGGCAGTGGGCCTACAACATCGGTGCCCCATTGGGCAAACGGCGAGCTGGGCTCCGTTGGGTGTATTTGTATCGGGGGTCTTCTCGGGACTGCAGCATGTTGCTGGCATTTATGACATGACTTGGCATATTTGCAACAGTCATCAAACATAGTTGGCTAGTAATATCCCAGTTTCTTGATTTCAATTTTCATTTTTGGCCCAGCTTGATGGGCACCAGCTGATCCGGCATGCACTTCCTTCATGACCGTCCAGGCCTCCTCCATAGATAGACATCGGAGGAGCACCTTTCTTCTGGCATCTGCCGCAATCCAGAACAAGGTTCTGTTCCTGACTTCATAAGAGTCTTTCATCCTGATCAATTTGATCTTTTCTTTCCGTTGCCTGGGCAACTGTTGGTGTTTGAACCATTGCATTAGGGGCTCCCTCCAGTCAAGAGAGCTGATTGCTTCTACTGTTGCAGCTTCATATTCTTCTTCATCTGGCTCCTCTATCATGCTAGGAACCTGGCGCATGTTTATCATTGTTACATTAACAGATCCATTTGGTGGAACTGCCAGTGAGCTTGCCAGTTTTGCTAGTGCATTTGCCTAAGCATTTTGGCTTCGGCCGACATGGCTTATCTTGATAAAATAGAATCGCCCCATGAGCTGCTTCACCTTGGTGCAATAAGGGAGTAACTTAGGCTTTCGGACATCGAACTCCCCCTGTATTTGCTTGACAATCAGCATTGAATCATCGAATACTTGAAGCATCTGGATCTCCATATAAAGAGCAATCTGAAGGCCGATAATCAAGGCTTCATATTCTGCTTCATTATTTGTACACGGCTTGTTGATCGAGCATGATGTTTGCATCACTTCTCCTTCTAGGGATTTGAGGACGATTCCTGCTCCGTCCCTTATCCTTGTTTGCCCCTATAGGGATGTTTCCGTTCTGGATGCCCCGTCAAAATACAGTAGTCATATAGCCTGACAGACTTGATCCACTTCTAGTGTTTCATCTTCCAGAAGCTCCATGATTAGAGGAGAATCTTCAGGCACAAGGTGTGCTGCAAAGAAATTTGCTATTGCTTGGCCTTTAATAGCCTTTTTCGGGACATATGTAATATAAAATTCCATCAAGATGACGGCCCACTTGCCTGGTCGTCCTTTTAATGCTGGCTGGGACAAAAGGTACTTGATCGGGTTAGCCCTTGATATCAACTGTATTTCATGCGAGAGCATGTAATGCCTCATCTTCTTGAAAGCAAATACCAAAGCGAGGTAAACTTTCTCGATCGGGGTGTATTTTCCTTCCTCCCCGACCAATCTTCAACTGAGGTAATAAAGTGCCTGCTCTTTCCCTTCGTCGTTGTTTTGGGCCAGCATTGCCCCAGTGAATATTCGATAGTGGCTATGTAGAGAATCAACGGTAGCCCTTTAACATGTGCCCCTAGTACCGGTAGGGTCTTCAAATACTCCTTCAGTTAATCAAAAGCTAACCGAACGGCATGTCTTTCATAATCAGTTTATGGAATGGCTGACATCACCCGGACATGTTGGAGATGGACCTATAAATATAGGCTAATCTACCTTGCAACGACTGTAGTTCCGTTAAGTTCTTCGGGGGAGGCAACTCCTGAATGACTTTTATCTTGGAGGGGTCTATTTCAATTCCCCAATATCGGACAATGAAGCCTAGAAATTTCCCATTAGAAATGCCTAAGGCGCATTTCATCGGGTTCATCTTCAGCTCATATTTTCGGAGCCTTTCGAATACAATCCTGAGGTCACTCAGGTGATCTTCTTTCTTCCTAGTCTTAACGACCAAATCGTCGATGTAGCATTCAACTTTGTCATAGAACAGCTCATCAAATATCTTCGTCATCGCCCTTTAATAAGTGGTGCCAGCATTTTTGAGGCCGAAAGGTATTCTTTTATAGTGGAATATCCCCTTGGGTGATCAGAAAGCCGTATGGATTCTATCATGCTCAGCTATCCATATCTGGTTGTATCCAGACGTCCCATCCATGAATGATAACGCTTCATGGCTAGTAGTGGCGTCTATCATGACTTTAGTGATGGGCATCGAAAAATCATCCTTCGGGCATGCCTTGTTCAGGTCTTAAAAGTCCACGCATATTCTAATCTGGCCATTCTTCTTCTTGACGCGCACAATATTGGCTAGCCAGGTGGTGTATTGGTTTTCCACTATGAAGTCGACGTCTATGAGCTTGTCGACCTCTTTGCAAATTTGGCTTATCATTCCGACCTCATCTGCTGAGGTGATTGCTTCACCCGTTTGGCTTTAGGGTCAATGGCCAATATATGCTGAGCAATTTCAGGGCTGAGGCCAGGCATCTCTTTATAGTTCCAAGCAAAGCAGTCCCGGAACTCCTAGAGCAGCTGTATATATCGTTCTCTTTCTTCTAGGAGAAGGAGGACGCTGAGGAAGGTTGGCCTAGGCTCATCTTTTGTGCCAAGATTGACTTCGACCAACTCATCGACGGTGGCTTGGCCACCATCTTCTATCTTCGGGGGAGCCGGCTGTAAATCGATGAAGCCTTCATCGTCTTCTTTGGCCATGGCTGACCCGGGGGGGCCTACCTCGGTGGCCCCCTCCTCGTCTCTTATTCCTCCAGCCATGGATCCTCTGTCAGGGACTCCCTCAGGGCTGCATCGCTCTTTTGCTGAAGTCCTTGTCTCCACTATGAAGCCACCTGTTGTCCGGGGTACTGTTCATGAACCTGCGGTGACAGACGGAGGAGAGCCTGCCGTTTTCTTCAGCCACGAGGAGATTGTTCTGTCTTTGCAACCGTTCGCTTACGCATTGGTGGCTCGTACTCCCCGTGGTAGGCCACCATTCCCTGACATCAGATATCATCTGTCAAAGCGATGTGGATTCAAAGAAGACTTCTTGATTAGTGCCCTTGATCCTCGGCACCTTCTTCTTCGATTTCGGAATCATGAAGATTTCCTGCAACTGCTCCTACGGGAATCCCTGTTTGTTCATGGTCGGATCTTCAAGTTTTTCAAATGGACTATGCAGTTCTCTCCTTTGACGGATTCGCCAATGCTTCCGATGTGGATTGCACTCCCGGGCCTTCCGGTGAACTTCTTCATTGAGCCTTTCATTCGCTCTATTGCTGGGAACATTGGACAGGTATTGAAAATAGATCCCTCTACTTTGAATCTGTCCAATACCTCTGTAGCGCGGGTTTGTGTAGAGCTGGATGTCTCAAAATCTCTTCCGCATAGAGTCTGGATTGGTTTCCCTGGTGGTGGAGCTTGGCAGGATATCCAGTACCCCGAAGTCCCTGCTTTTTGTTCAGGTTGCTCTCGACTTGGTCACAGGTTGGAGGATTGTAAAGGTAAGAGAATCCAGCTCCCCTCCACTTCTGCTATGGACCCAGTCCCGGCAAGGTTTCTCCTTAAACCCAATGCTCGGTGGCAACCTGTCACTTCCAAAACGGATGAGAAAAACTCTCCCTCTACTTCTTCAAATCCTTCTGGATTTTATCTAGACAAAAGTGACTCCGACAAGGCAAGTTTGATCCCATAGAACAACAGCTCCTCCTCCAAGCCTCCAGAAGATCCAGCTAATGTCACTGCCACTGTCAGTGATGTGGCATTGGTATCCTATCAGCAACATTCTATGGTTCCTGCTCAAGCTGGTGATGATAGGATTGCAAGGAATTCTAATCTGGATCATGCTCAGGCTCTGAATATTCCATCGGATTATATCAGCTCCAACCTCTCCTCCTCAGCTGAGCTCCCTTCAAGCCAAATTCATGCTGATGCGTTAGGCCATCCTGAAGTGTGCAACCTAATTGAAAAATCTACTGGCATGTCTCCTCAATCTGGTGGTTCAAGGTTAGTCCAGCCCCCTCTGATTGCCAAATTGGGCCTCCAGAACAATCTTATTTCGCTCTCTAGTGAGCTCCCTTCAGCCCAAATTTCAGTTGCAGTTGCCAAGGGCTCTATTGCGCCTGTACCTGAGATTGAGGTGGTGGATTCTCAGTCCTTAATGGAAGCACAGCTGATCACATATAGATCCAAGATAGACCTACAGTCAGAGGAAATTTTGGCTAGGAGAAAGGAAATAGCAATTGAAGCAGCCAATGAAAATGTTAGGGAAATGCATTCTGAAAGACTTGGGGTCTTCACTAGGTCCATGACCAGATCAGGGTCCACGAGTAACATCTCTATCATTAAGCAATCCCAATGAACTTCATTGTTTGGAATATCAGGGGAATAGGGAATGACATATCTATTGGTCGAGTGAAATATCTTATTAAAGCTTATTCCATTGATTGCATTGTTATATTGGAACCTAAGATAAAAATCAGCAATTTAGACTGCATTTGTAGAAAATTGGGTATGTCTAAGTCCATTGCCAATGAGGATCATATGGCTCATATCTGGGTTATGTGGAAGGACACACTTGACTTCTCAGTGTTCAGCAAGGATGCTCAACAAGTAACTCTTTTCAGGGCTACTACCACTTTGCCAGAATTCCATGTTACATTTGTTTATGCTAAATGCATTGCCCATGAGAGAAAAGCACTCTGGAATTCAATTGTAACTGTTCATTCTCAAATAAAAGGACCTTGGTTTGTTGCTGGTGATTTCAATTGTATTCAATTAGTTGATGAAAAGCTAGGAGGTAACAACCCAAATTTGGGTGCTATGTCTGACTTTAATGAATGTATTTCCGACTGTTCTCTCATGGATGCTGGATTTCATGGTTCCATCTATACATGGCACAACAATCAATCAGGAGCTCGAGGCATATGGGCCCGATTAGATAGGGTTCTGTATAATGCTGCTTGGCTGAATCAGTTCCCCTCCTCTGTGGAGCACCTTTCTAGACAAGCATCTGATCATGCCCCTCTATTAGTCAGAACCCTCTCTCATGAAAGATTTAAGGCAAGATTCTGTTTTCAGAAAATGTGGACACATCATGAAAAAATTTTGGAGGCTGTGAAAACCTGCTGGGATAACAGCCCGATGGCTAGTTCACCTACTACAACTTTACACCTCAAGCTCAAGTCTCTGAAGAACATGTTGAAAGTCTAAAACAAAAATGTCTTTGGTAATGTGCATATGAACTTAGCAACTGCAGAGGATGCTGTCCTAAAGGCTGAACTCTCCTATGACCTTCAACCTTCTGATGCCAATTCCTTTTTATTAGAAGAGGCCAAGACTGCAATATCTGATAAATTGCTCTAGCACGAATGCTTCTGGAGGCAGAAATCGAGGGTGAGATGGCTCACTGAAGGGGACAGAAATACAAAATTTTTCCATTCCACCACTTTGGCTAATAGACGAAAACAGGTCATCTCACAGCTTCAGAATACCAATGGACTGCTTACTTCGGATCTGGAGGAAATGAAAGACATAGCTGTCTCCAACTTTCAACATGCTTTCACTTCTCAAGATCACTATATAGAGGACAACTTCCTTGAGTGTATTCCACAACTGGTAAACCAGAGAGATAATGAATGCCTATGTGTTGTTCCTACTGAATCAGAAATACATGATGTTGTTTTTAAACTATCCCCTGATAGTGCCCCGGGGCCAGATGGGTTCTCATGAGCTTTCTTCCATAAAGCCTGGGATATCATTTCCACGACAGTCATTAGTGCAGTCCAAGAATTCTTTATTTCACATCAAGCCCTTCCAAGGGCAGTCACTGCTACCCTTGTAGCCTTAATCCCCAAAAAGACAAATGCCACTAATATCTCTAAATTCAGGCCTATCAGTCTCTGCAATTACTTTTACAAAATCATTTCTGCTATTATAAACAGCAGACTGGCTGTCATTCTCCCAAAGATCATCTCTCCTGAGCAATCAGCATTTGTGAAAGGAAGACAAATTGTTGAGAACATTGCACTAGCTCAGGAATTGTCCCATGAGCTGGGTAAGAAAACCAGGGGCTCCAATGTCATTTTTAAACTCGATATGGCAAAGGCTTATGATCGATTAGAATGGGATTTCCTCCTTTTAGTCTTACACAAATTTGGATTCAGCAACAAATTCATCTGTCTGGTAGAAAAATTGGTGAATAACTGTTGGTTTTCTATCCTTCTTAATGGAACACCTGCTGGTTTCTTTAAATCTACAAGGGGGATCCGACAAGGGGATCCCATTGCCCCTTCCCTGTTTATCATTGCTGAAGAGGCCCTTAGCAGATCTCTGAATGCAGCTTTCTCTAGTGGCAAAATTGAATGGTATTCAGGCCCCAGAAGATGTCCTAATATTTCCCACCTACTGTTTGCGGATGACACACTGATTTTCAACAAAGCTAGTAAAACTTCAATCAAAAACCTGCTCAAAGTTCTAAGAACTTATGAGAGAGCTTCAGGGCAGCAGATAAATGTGTCCAAAAGTGGGTTCTTCATTCAATCAAGGGGCAATAACAATAATGCTACAAAGGTCCAGGAACTCACAGGTTTTGCTAGGCATACTTTTCCACACAGATATCTGGGATTCCCTCTGACTCAAGGCAGATGCAAAAAAGTACACTATGCGGGCATTATAAATTCTATTCAGAAACGCATCACTGGTTGGAAATCGCATTTGCTCTCTCAAGGTGCCAGGTTGGTCTTAATTAAACATGTATTGACCTCAATGCCAATCTATTTCTTGACCTCCTCCCCTCTTCACTCTGGTACACATAAAGAGCTCGAGCAGGCTTTCGCCAATTTCTTCTGGGGTTCTTCTGTTCATGGAAGGAAAAAGCATTGGAGGGCCTGGCAGGCCATTTGCAAGCCAGTTACTCATGGGGGTCTTGGTATTATGTCACTCAGAAACATGGAATTAGCACTAAGGGTCAAGATGCTATGGAATGCTCTATACTCAAACTCTCTCTGGGCAAACTACTTCAAAGCAAAGTATATCCGAAATAGTCCACTAGAAAATGTTCAATTCAAAAACATGAAAGCTTTAGCAAGAAGGAGCTGGACCACAGCCAAAAATCTCATTATACAGCATAAAAGGGTGATTGTGGGGGATGGCAATCACAGTAGTTACTGGTTTGACAAATGATTTGGCAACTTCAGCCTGGCAGATCTGGTGCCTGCCAACCAAATCCCTAACCAGGCTGCTTCTGTCCGGGAATGCCTCTTGCACCCCACCTCTGCTGACCTTGTCCTACAGGATTCGTACTTTCCCACTGACATTAAAGCTGCATTAAGGCATATTGCTCTGAATCAGGAGAAAGATCTGGAGGCCTGGAGTCTATCATCATCTGGTAATTGTAGTGTCTCTTCTATAATTAACTTCATTAACAGCAGCAACTATACTCCAAGCCATATTCCTTGGGCTCAGATTTGGTCAAAGTGGTTACCTACAAAAATCTCTGTTCACTTATGGAAAGTGTTTACTCACTCCCTCCCCCTTGACTCAAATGTCTAGCAAGTTGGAATCTCCCTTTGTTCCAAATGCCACTGTTGTCAGATGCCCCAGACTGAAGATTTTAATCATCTCTTTGCTCAAAGTGAGTTGGCCACTTATGTCTAGACCACTTTTGATTCTCATGGATTGCACATTGAAGGACACTCTGTCAGATCTATTATTCTGAAAAATATCAATAGAACACAGTCAAAGTCCCTTTTCGGACTATTTACCCTTGCACTTGTTGGGTATGGTTTATGGGAATTATGGTGTGCAAGAAACCAATTCAGGTATGATAGTAAACAAACAACCAAGCAGAGCCTTGTTCACAACATTTTCTTCAATGTCAGACAAATATGCAGTACAGCAGACCTCAAAGAAGCCAATCCAAGCCATAGGAGAATCTTGGAAGCCTTTGGACTGCAGAATGTCAAATCAACTCAACATTTTTGCTTGGCAATTAAATGGATTCATCCTCCTTGGCCTTCCATTAAGCTAAACACAGATGGTGCGTCTAAGCTAAATGGAGTTTCTGGAGGTGGTGGAGTAATTCGTGATTACAGTGGTAGTATTATCCTTGCTTTCTCACACTACTACGGAAAGTCAAACAGCATTAAAGCGGAGGCCCGAGCTCTCCTTGACGGTGTTAAATATCTATACACTGTTGCTCTTTCTTCGCCTGTCTTTATTGAATGTGACTCGAAAACACTTGTCCAGATCATCAAAGGACAAGTAAGTTGTCCATGGTCTATCCTCAAGCATGTCAGAGATATTTGGAATCTGATTTCTTCATCGGCTACCATTACTCATACATATAGAGAAGGCAACACAGTGCCGGATTCTTTGGCTACTTTAGCATGCTCTTTGCAATGTAACAATTTTTATTCCTCTCATGAGCTTCCCTCTCATATAAAGGGAGCTGCTCGCCTAGACAAGCTAGGCATGCCTAGCATCCGTTTGATGTAATTGTGCATATCCTATTTCAGTAATAAAATTCACCCCCTAGTGATAGATTGGTGGTCCTTCCCACCCCTATCCCTAGGCAGGGCTTTCAAAAAAAAAAGGATATCATAAACGTCTTCTCGCCTTATCTCGCTCAGCAACGGGGCTTCGCCAGCTTCTTTCCTGGGCTCCAGAATCAATGCCGATGCTGGCAATATAGCTTCCGGGCAACTTGAGTATTGGCCCGTAGGTGAATCACCCCTAGGGGCAACAAGGACTTCCGCAGCCTCTTGTCATTGTGGAACATTATCAGAGGTCGTAATGGCCTCTGTGATAATGGATTCCCAGCATTTGCAGGGGACGTCGGCCTTCGGTCCTTCATGTACCATTGTATAGGGTTTCGGGGTATCTCCTGACATTGAGAGTTGCAGGATTTCTTCACGATTCTCTTGATAATCATTATAGATAGCCTCTACGGGGTCCTTACCCATAAGGGTGAAGAGGGAGACCATATTTGCTTCATATTATCTTTCATCGGCCGAGCTGGTGACCTCCATGAAGAGGGAAACCATATGGACTCCCATTTTATAAACGCCCGCTTCATGTTGATGCAGCGGGTTCACTTCATATTGCCCCATCTCCAGTTCGCCCCTCCTGATCAGGCCTTGGGTGATATCTTTGAATACATAATAATTCTTGATGGGATGCCCTAGCACCTGATGATAGGCGTAGAAATGAGGGTCATCACTTCTTCTAGCATCCTCTTGCCTTTTGGGCTCTGGCAGAGTGGTCTTGTCATAATGACAAGCCCATTCAAAAATTACCCGAGTCTTATCTCTGAGGAAGGAATAGGGTTTCTTCATTTTCCCCCGCAATGAGAGGATTTGTTCTGCCAGCTGATTGACTGAAGGACTGGTTGCCTCCTTCGCTTTCCTCCTCAAGTGCTCGAAAGCACTAAGGTTGCCGCCTGGAGAACGATTCTCCCTTTTTGTCGTGGCAACGGCTGGGCAATGCTTTGACTGTTGGGCTCCAGTATCCACTATCGTTATGCTCAAGTGATCAAATGACTGGAATTTGATGCCAACTATCCTTTGGAAAATCTCTTTCTTCAAGCTTCGTTTGTAAACCTCGATAGCGGCTTCGTGGCCTAGAGGAGGCTCGCATCTTTCGTGGAGGTCCCTCCACCTTTTAATGTAATCCATGGCAGGTTCACTATGTTTCTACCTGTGGCTATACAGTTCTACCTTAGTTACAGGGAAGTGCTTCGGGTTCGTGGTACTGCCTTGCTGGAGGAGAATGCCCCCAGTCAGATCAGACAGAAGTCTGGTCATTTCAGCTAGCTGTGCCTTTAGTATCTTGATCTCCTGCTGCTGCTCATATAATAATACGAGCGTAACAGGGTTGTATTGAAAGAGATCCGAGGTATAGACCGAGCCACTGCCTTTTGTTCTATTGTCGGGTGGAGGCAGCAACACTTCGTCACCTTGACTATCTAGGACCAGTCCTTCGGAAGTGGATGGGACCAGCTTTGTATCCCTGCGTGGAGGTGGCCTCCAAATGTGTATTTCTTCATTTTTGCATTTTTCCATCTAGAGGCACGTGCTGATCTTGAGCCTTCTGTATATCTAGGTCTTCTGGGGGTCATCGTCGGGTGGGGCGGAGATAGATATCTTGTTTGCTTCATAGAATTCTTCAGCAGAGAAACCCAGGCCAGGGTGCTGGGTGATCTATAGTAGTTCTTTATCCAAGTTGGGCGGATACCACAACTTCTTGAACATTTGATTTTGGCTTGTGGCTTGGAAGAAAGGCACATGCTTCCTCCTGGCCATCTTCACCATTTTGCTGAATATATCAGGAAGCCTTATGATTGGGACGTTTGGGTCATGAATTTCTTCGGGGAATTTACAATCGTTATTCCCTTTCACCGGCTGCTCGTTAGCTGTATAAAATATTGTGGGTTCACCCTCAGGATTAGGCACCTCCAAAATCTTCAGTAATTCGACTGTTTGACAGTCTATGTCTATAAGGGGCTTTGTGATCCCTGGAGGGACTTTCACGTAACCCAGCAAGTCCTCGAGCCCTAACATCTCCGGCTCGGGGTGAATATCGGATGGGATTGCTCGAACCACCCCTTCAACTTTAGAAATGTTTGACACCTCCTGTTGAGCCACATAGTCGGGCGGGGACAGAGGGAACCAGTCGTTGGCCTCTGATATCTCCTCCCCTGTGCTTTGAGCTGGCTGGGGAGTTTGCTTCGGCTTCTCCATGTAGAGTGATGCATCCAACAGATGGCATTCAAACACCTCAAAGGGGTGTAAGTCAGGGAATATTTTTTCTTCTTTTCCATCTCAGTGATATTTGATGCATTGGTGCAAAGTAGAGGGTAGGACCCGATTTTGATGTAGCCACGGTCGGCCGAGCAGTGCTTTGTATGAAGTATCAGAGTTGATGACGTGGAACTGCACCTTGGTGGTGAAGTCTCCCAGGGAAACCTCGAATTCCGCCATGCCGATTGGGACTTCAAACTTCTGGTTGAACCCAGCTATCTTCATATCCCAGACCTTGATCAAGTGCACATTGAAGTAGTGCTTTTGGTAGACCCGATAGCGGAGTATGTTCACCGCTACCCTTGGGTAAATCAGAATCCTATTTATAGGCTACCCGTTCAATTGCCCTTTCATATATAGGGGCCTATTCTGGCTGGCCGAAGGTAGTGTTAGGTCCCTTGGGTGCAATAGGATCTAGAAGGGGGGTTGAATAGATCCTTTAAGAAACTATGCCCAATTAAAAACTTAACTGATAAAAACACAAACTATTGCTGTCATGCAAATGAGAGACTTAAATGTACTTAAACTTAATACACAGCAATTCTACAAAAATCAGTTTAAAGGAATAAGACAAAACACTTTACACAGACCCCTAGCGTCGACGCAGTAAGCAAGGTTGCGTTGACGTAGTCTCAGAGAGGGTCTGCTAGTTAACAGGATTGCAGCTAAAAAGACTCAAGGTACGTGTGATCAGAATATAAGTGTGTGTGACCTCCGAGCTAGCTAGAGTGTGTATGTGGTGTCCATAAACAAAGCACAAACTATGAAGATATGAAACACACATGCACCTGTGAATGAGGATAGAGGATAAGGAGCAATCGCACACAAAACAACCCACTGCACAGGGATTTTTAAGGTGATTTGGTTGCAAACCCGCAACCTACGTCCACCCCTCACTAAACTGGTGAGGCTTTACCACACGAGGATGAAGTCCTCAACACACACAGGGATGACGCCCCCCCCCCCCCCCCCCACACACACACGGGGATGACCCCCCCCCCACACACACACACGGGGACGACCCCCCCTGTCACGCCCCGAGCGCGGAAGGAACCCGGTACGCGTGACGAGTTTATATCGATCATGTCAATGAGAGCATAAGGAATTCGACACATAGACAAAGTGTGCAAAATAGAGATAATAAACCAAATCCTTTATTCATTAATAACTCCAATATCCAAAGTATAACCACTATTACATAACTCACTGACTCATACTACTAATCCATTGATGACTAGACTCAATAAATAGGAAAATACAATAATTGACTCAAGAAATAGAAACAACTCGACATAGATAATCTTGAATGGCTTCTAATCTCTTCAGTCATGGCCATTCCCATCTGAATGATCCTCGTCGTCGAAATTACCTGGAAAATTGGGGAAAACACTAGGTGAGCGAACGCTTAGTAGGAATTATATCTCTATTCCAGACATTGCTTAAAGCAATTAACCAATTCAATAATGTGGCATGCTCATGTATGCAAGAACGCAAGAGAATAACAAGAAAGAAATATCAAGACTTTGCTAGATAAACAAGTATTTCATGTGATTCAAGTATCAAGTACCAAGTCATGTAATATCAAGTCAAGTCATGAGATATTGGCTATTTCATTCAAGCAAGTAAATACCCGTTCCGGGCCACGCAAGTCATGTCAAGTCAAGTCAAGCACTTTTAAGATTGTTGAATGCCATAAATCAAGCTAGTCATGCACTTTGGTATAATACCACACCGTGATCAATATAGCTCCCATGGGCACAAGTACTTTCGGGTGCTCTTCCCAGGACTAGATCGGGCCCTATCTGCGTAAGCATTTAGTCATGTAATATTTAGACATCCATTATAGTTTATAGCCAATGGAATTCCAAGGAAATAAGCCTTTGTAGGATAATAAGGTAGATTCATGGAATTAGGATTTCAAGGATAGAAGTTTTTATAGAGATAATCCACGGGAAATCCAAGACATATACAGAAATATGGTAGAATAGCGTCCACTCAGGTTGCCTCCAATTCAGAATGTGCGTCCACTGTTGTGGTCACAAATTCTGTGAATAGTATAAGCTCAAAGAATTTACATCCATTTACTCGGTCGCTCATTCAAAGGGCATCCACTGGCCTAGTCGCAAATTCCAGATAGGGATTGACTTCTCAACAGAGGCTAGAACAGCACTCTATGAGGGCTAGTTGTCATGTTTCTTCAGAGTGACATGACAGTAAGGGTTCCAGAGTTTTTATGGTATAACTAACTCGGCTACCTTGAGAAAATCCAAGGCTAGCGGAGATTTACGGAGGTCTTAATGAAGAAAGTACCAGTCTAAAGGAAGGAGTATCCCGCGGAGGGTCCAATCATCATCATCAAGAATTGAGGTGTAAGTATGAAACAACGTGAGAAACAGGGACTCTATCCACGGAGTGGGATAAGAGTGCCAATAGACCCGCGGTATGGGCCGAAAACCCGATAGAAAATGTGAGAGCAAAAATCTGCGTCCACTCAGATAGGCGCTCATTCATAATTGTGCGTCTGTGTGAAGTGCCGCTTAATCAATAATTAACAGAACTTCAAGAAAAATACTAAGAATTAGCGACTCCGTGAACGGGCGCTAATTTTGGAGATTTTCAGAAACCAATAATATTTAATTATAATTGGTGACCATATGAGACGACGCTCATTCTTTAAACAACGTCCATGATTATGTCAAAGATTCATGATTTTTCCAAATATCTTCTATTTACTAATTTTTTTACAAAATAGCGCCTCCGTATAAGGGTGCTTATTCATTAATGTACGACTGTTTGAACAGTCGTCCATTCTTTTACTGCTACGCATCGGGCAGGTATGTTTAACACTCATGCTATTGTTCATTTAAAAAGACTTCCGTTAACTATGGATGAACAGTACCACTTTGATATTTACAGAGAATTTAAGAAATCTAAAAATATGGACATGCAGGGAAAAATCTGGGGAATCCAGATATATGCAGAACATGGAATTTAGATGTACGGTTCCATAGTTATTAAATTTTTAACATGATGTATTTATTAACTTGCCAAATAAATGTGCGTCATGTATATCGGTGTCTAATTAATGTGCATCTTAACATGAAGTCGTAGATTCATGAAATCTGTGCCCACGGCAGTGGTGGCAAATTCTTTTATATGCAGGAAAACTCAAAAATCTACGTAGAGAACTAGCAGGGGATGCATGATAGGAGATGTATGATTATGTAACCATGTTTTACGGTTCTTAGATGGAGGATTAGAGAATACCTACCTCTTTTGGTTGATCGGGATGGCGAACAGAGAGGAATGATAAGAAATAATAAGGGCAGCAACTACAACTGCACACTCGAACAGATGCAGGAAGAGGAAGAAGAATATGCTCGTTCGCACCCACAGCTACAACAGCAAACGAAAGAAGAAAGAAGCGTGCTACGGCATCAACTATAGCCGCTACGAGAACCTCGGAGGAAGAAGCAGTCCACGCTCGACACCGCAAGGGAAGAAGAGGGTCTTCCTTCCGTTCATGGCAGCAGGTTGCAGGAGGAAGACGACGAAGGCAACGTCGACGCAAGGGACAGATCGAGCAGCAATAGCCTTTTGCTCGTTCGATGGAGCAGGGCTTTTATAGAGAGACATTCTAGCAGAGGCTTTAAGCTTCCTAATGAGATTAAATTCCCACGTAGTAATTCTAGTAAATGTTTAATTTCTATGCACATCCCTTTCTATCTAAATCAGCAGTCGCTTTCCAAGTTGGGGTTAAAAACCCTAAGGCCATACATGTTCGAACGTAGTTAGGTTGGCTTTTGAAAATAACCCACATTATACACATATATATGTATGTATCATATTCTCCTTTGCACGTAGGAAGACTACGTGAAAGGGTTTTAAGGTTTTGGCCCATTAAACTTTATTGGTTGGGTTTTAATCCAAAAGGGTTCTCTCTCTCTCTCTCTCTCTATATATATATATATAGCGGTTGGGCTCTTCAATGCTAAGCCCATTTATAGGTGTTGGGCTTTACTTGATTTGGGCCCTTGTCCTATTTAATTGGAGAATCTATTTTGTGTTTAATTTGTTTAGGAAATTTAATTTCTTATAATTTTATCCGAGGTGCTACACTCTCCCCCACTTAAAAGAATTTGGTCCCCAAATTCAATTTTATATAGACATGGAGGGTGCAGAGTACTTGTAATTTTAAAATAAGTCAGGGAATCTTTTCTTCATCGATTCTTCGATCTCCCATATGGCTTCACGTTCAAGGTTCGTGTTCCATTGAATCTTCACCATAGGGAACGTTTTGTTCCTTAGCACGCGAACCTCACGATCAAGGATCCTCAATGGTTTTTGCTCATAAGTAAGATCCTTTTGTATCACTAGATTGTCGTGTTCAATGACGTGGGATGAATTATGAACATATTTCTTGAGCATAGACACATGGAATACATTATGGACTTCGGATAACTGTGGTGGCAAGGCAATCCTGTAGGTAACCTCACCAACTCTTTCCAGTACTTCAAAGGGACCGATATACCTTGCTGTAAGCTTTCCCTTAACCCCAAATCTTCTAATGCCTCGTCCTGGGGAAATCTTAAGAAAGACATGGTCTCCAACTTGGAACTCGGGGTCTCTCCTTCCAGTATCGGCGTAAGTCTTTTGTCTAGACTAACCCATCTTGAGTCCTTATCTAATCATTTGAATCTTCTTGGTGGTGTCTCTTACCATGTCCGGGCCTAGAAGTTGCTTTTCTCCTACTTCGTCCCAGCATATTGGTGAACGACAACTCCTTCCGTATAATGCCTCGAAGGGTGCCATTTGAATGCTTGCCTAGTAACTGTTGTTATATGCAAACTCGACCAGGGGTAGATGATCATGCCAGCTTCCACCAAAGTCAATAATGTAGGCTTTTAGCATGTCTTCTATGACTTGATTCATTCTCTCGGTCTGACCATCCATTTGAGGATGAAAAGCTACACTAAAGTTAAGTATCGTCCCCAACGAATGTTGTAGACCCTTCCAAAAGTGAGAAGTAAAGCACGGGTCTCGGTCAGACACGATTGAAACAGGAACTCCATGTAGTCTAACCACCTCTTTGATGTATAAGGCAGCTAGAACATCAACCGACCATCGACTCTTTATAGGTAAGAGGTGTGCCGACTTGGCCAATCGATCTATGATGAACCATATTCCATCATATCCGCCTTTAGATTTTGACAAGCCCATGACGAAGTCAATGCCGATATCTTCCCACTTCCACTTGGGAATGTCTAGATGTAACTTACCAGTGGGCTTTTGGTGTTCCGCCTTTACCTATTGGCACGCAAGACAGCGAGAAACGAAGTCTGCTACCTCCCTTTTCATGTTGGGCCACCAAAAGGTCCGTTTCAAGTCCTGGTACATCTTAGTAGATCCGGGATGAATTGTGTATCTTGATCGGTGAGCTTCTTCTAAAATTTTCTTCTTCAATTCTGGACAATCTGGTACACAAGTTCTTTCTCGGAATAATAATCTTCCATTAAATGCTAGCTTGAAATCAGGTTGCTCTTCTAGCTTGCCTCTAACCTCTACCAACATAGGGTCATTGTCTTGGATTTCCTTGATCTCGGAGAGTAAATCCAGTTGTATCCTCACATGTGATAGAGTAATACACCATTTCTTCTTGTCCGTGCTTATATCCAGCTTAGTGAATTGCTCCAGCATTTTCCATTCTTGGATCATACAGTTGGCCAATAATGGTCTCGGCTTTCGACTAAGGGCATCAGCTACAGATTACCCTTTCCAGGATGGTATTGTATAGTGGAATCGAAGTCCTTGAGATATTCTAGCCAACGTCTTTATCTCATTTTCAATTCCTTTTGGGAGAATAAGTACTTGAGACTCTTGTGAACGGAGTACATGGTGAATTGTTCTCTATAGAGATAGTGTCTCCAGATTTTTAAAGCAAATACTACCGCGGCTAAGTCTAGGTCGTGCACCAGGTAGTTCTCCTCATGCTTCTTTAATTGTCGGGAAGAGTAAGCAATGACTCTCCCTTGTTGCATTAAGACACATCTGAGGCCAATAACAAATGCATCGTTATATACCTCGAACTTCTCTCCTTTAGTTGGCAATGCCAAGATCGAGGTAGTTGTCAAATGATCTTTCAAGCCTTGAAAGCTTCTCTCACAATCTTCATTCCACTTATAAGGAATCTCCTTGCGGGTCAGCCTAGTAAGAGGAACAGTGATCTTGGAAAAGTCCTTGATGAATCTTCGGTAATATCTAGCTAGACCCAAGAAGCTACGGATTTCGGTAGCATTAGTAGGTCTTTCCTAATTCTTTACAGTCTCTTCTTTTGACGGATCAACAGAAATTCCATCCTTTGAGATCACACGCCCAAAGAAAGATACTTCCTCGAGCCAGAAGTCACATTTACTAAGCTTGGCATAGAGTTGATTCTTCCTTAATATTTACAATGCGGTCCTCAAATGCTCTTCATGTTCTTCCTTGGTTCTTGATGTTGTGGGAGTTTGTGTGGTTGTTGCGGGGGTTTTTATGCCGATGACCGGGTGAAGGAAGGGATACAGCGGGGAAGGAGAATACGAGAGTTTAATGTATCTCGGGTATCCTCCTTACGGTTGCATGCCTCTCACGATGGTATCGGGCACTCTCCTCTTACGGAAAGTCGAAAAGGGTCGAATGGCACGGAAATGTAAGGGTATGGGTTAGCTGGATAGGGTGCGGGCGTGCCAATCGATTTCTCGACGATCACCTATGGAACCAAGGGTTGACCGGGGAAGTGTCACCAGGACGCGGCACGTGGGCTCGAGAGATCGGGTGACACGTGGAGAGAAGGGGTTCCACGGGTGCGAGTGCGCAGGCGATTGTGGGAATCGTGTACTGGACGTCTTTCCCCACCGACCGCAAGCAACCAGTGTTTATTTACATCGGATTGAATCTGAACACCTTCGTTCCATGCTGAAGAGAAGCCTGTATATATATCTGAAGCCGTGGGTAGATGTAATGTCTCGGACCTTTTGGATCCATCTTTTTGGGTCCCGGATTTGTTTTCTCAGAGTGTCCAACTCAGTTGTGTCTGAAATTTCTTTTCAGACATCTTGCGTGTTCGGATCGGCGCGATCCGGAGTTGTTTCGGAGGCCCGGAGTGCGTCCGCGGCTTTTCCGCGCGTGTTTTCCGATTTTCGGTGTGTGTTTCGGCAATTCCTTTGTAACCTCGTTGTAGGTGAACTGGGTCGTTCACCTAGGCACAGGTGGTACAGTTGCGATCGATGCGTTTCGAGGATCACGAAAGTGTGATTTTTAATTTTTTGATATTTTCCAGATTTTCTGGATTTTCAATAAATACCCCCCTATTTTCCCTTTTTCTTTTTCTCTTCTTCTTCTTCCTCTTTCTTCTTCCTCCCCCAGCGTGAGAACCGCCCCCCTCTCTCTCCCATTCGACCGCGGCGGCGTCCCCTGCGGCTGCAAGCGGCGCGGGGCGACAGCGTGACAACGTGGGCGACGGCGAGGCGATCGTGGCGGCGTAAAGCTTATGGGGAATCGTGAAGGAACGAGGGTTCTAAAAGCTTTCTTTGTGATTCGTGGATGATTCGACGCGTCTCGAGGCGAGATCGAGGTAGGGTGACGTTGCCTAGCCTCTTGCATTCCTTTCCCGTGATTTGTAGGCCGAGGGGAGGCCGAGAGATGGGTTTTCATGCCGGGTTGGGGTTTTCCATGATTTGGGGAGAGCTCGCCCGATCTATGTTTATAGGTCGTGATTCGGCGTTTTGATGGCTTAGAAGCATGCTAGGGGTCCCCAGGGGGCTTCCCCCTTGATTTCCCCCTCTCCCATGGAGGTATGGGGGCGTGGTTGCCATTTTTGTGCTTATTCACCGCTTTCGCCGCCGGAGCGCTGTGGCGGTCGTTCCAGTGATCGCCACAGGGTGTAACGCGCCCAGGGAGGTGGGTTACACTTCGTTGGTTTTTGGGCGTGGCGTTCGTGGGCCTGACGGTCCCACGATAGACCTCCAGGGCGCTGTGACGCGCCCGGGTAGGACCGTCAGGTGACAATCCAACCGTTGGCATCCGACCGTTGGTTTTTTGACCGTTGGGGGGTCAAGGCATGTGACGCACCCAGGGTGGCGCGTCACAGCCTTGTAACGCCCCTATGTGGGTGCGTTAGAGCTGACGCGTTCCCACCCTGTGATGCACCAGAGATGGTCCATTACAGCCTGTGACGCACCGAGTGGCATGCGTCATAGTTAGTTTCCTCGCGCCTTGTGACGCACTGGGCTGAGTGCATCAGGGCTTGTGACGCACCAGGGTTGGCATGTCACAGTCGTTTTTGCACCGAACGTGTGATGCTCCTGTGTTGGACTGTCAAACGGCTGTGACGGCCTAGTGATAGACCGTCAGAGCCTGTGACGCACCAGTGTTGGACCGCCTGGCTCAGGACTGCACCGGGTGGTTCGCAGTCCCGTTTCTTCTCCGACTGTGGTCACCATGCGACGGTGCTGGTACGTAGGATGGCCCCCGTACGTCGTCAGATGCGGACGTTGTTTTCCGTTGACTCGAGAGGCTACTCCTTCAGTGACCCTCCACTAGTTGTAGCCTACCAGTACGCGTGTGCTGGTCCCACTTGGGAGTAGGTGGATGGGCCTACCTTGAGGACGGTTTTTAGACTGGTTTTCGTCGGGCCCCACGCCTGTAGCCAGAGTCCGGATAAGGGGAAAACCAGTTAGAGGCCAGACCTAGGACGCATGGTCTGTGTGTGCACACGTGGTTGGGGGCGGTTGGACCCACGCTGACGAGCGTGACCCCAGCTAGTCACTTGCTTGTGGTTTCTTGTGCGGTGTCCGTGCCTCTAGTAGGCGCTACCACGTCAGGCAGTTCACTTGCGGTGCAGTGTAAGACGTCAGGGGACGCTACCGACTGTGCTTCTAGTGGGAGGTACTCATGTCGAGTCGGGAGTGGCAGACTATCAGTCTCTGTGACTTCGACCTTCGGGTTTTGGTCGGGTTGACCGTTGAGTTTCAGTTGTTTTACCGTGGCACGTGTGTCGGTTCTCGTGCCGCGAGACCGGTATTTGTAGTTGTAGGGCTGTTACTTCTGAGGTACTCGCTTAACCGCTAGCGTAGTGGTTTTCTATTTTGCGAGATAGGGTTCGAGTGATCCCTACTGAGTCTTATTCCGAGACTCATTCCCCGCGTGTTTTCATCGTGTTTCAGGCGAGGCGCGGCCTCAGAGGAGCGCGACTGAGGCTCAGCGTGGTTCAGGTGCCCAACGTTAGTGCCAGAGGTCAGAGCCGGGGTATGCCCCGTGTAGCTATACTTTTCTTTCTTGTCTCTATACTAGTCGTGGACTACTGTTGTTTATTTCGTTATATCTTGTGGACCATGTATCATGTAAAATGTTAATTTATTTCCTGCTTAATTATATAAAGTGTTTAATTTCTGTAATTATTTGTGATACTTGTGTAGTCTCCACACCATCCTTTTAACCCTTCCGAGTCTTCAGACTCGTGTGTGGCGATGCGAGTCTCGGGTTATCGGGCCTTTCCGGTAATCGGATTATTGGGTCGTTACAGATGGTATCAGAGCGCGGTTGTGGAATTATATGAGAATCATAAGTAATTGTAGTGGTCCACTAGTCCACAACGATGATGTACAGTTGACGCTGGCATCGGGCACCGTGTGTTTTTATTGACCTTGCCGTTTCTGTATTTTCTGTCTTTTGCTTCAGGAGCGAGCATGGCGCCAAGGCGGAGCACTTGCTCTCAGCAGGGGCAGTCGGCTGAGGTTCAGGAGTTCCAGCATGAGGTTCGGCAGGAGCAAGAGGAGCAGAGTAGAGTGCCACCAGCGGCCACCGAGGCAGTGGATACTGCGAGGTTTTCGGGGGCCGAGGATTTCTTCCGTGGCATGTACCAGCTTATGTCGTAGCAGTTCGGCGGAGAGGCTTGTGAGGGCTCGTCGACCAGGGGTGGGCCAAACTAAGCAGTGAGGAATTTCATGCAGTTCCATCCACCTTACTATGGCAGACAGCCAGACCCTGACTTGGCTCGGAGTTGGCTCGACGAGATGGAGCGGGTGTTCAGTTCCGTGCGATGTGCTGCAGAGGATAGAGTGATGTTGGCCTACAACCAGTTGCAGGGTACGGCTCGGGCGTGGTGGTCTTCCGAGTGGAAGACGTCCTTTCACTCTCGTCCGCTTGAGCAGATCGAGTGGGGTGACTTCGTCTGCACTTTCGAGCGTGCTTACTGTCCAGAGTATATTGTTACACAGAGGATGCGTGAGTATTTGGAGCTGGTCCAGAGCGACATGTCCGTGTTGCAGTACAAGGCCCGATTTATTGAGTTGGGTCGTTATGCATCTCATATCATGGAGCATGAGAGGGTGAAGACCGTTGATGTGACACCAAGCGGGGAGGGGAATTTGAGCTAGAAGTGATGAAAAGGCCGCCGATGCCGATGCTGTCCACTCTCTGCTCTTCAGGACAGACAGTCGGTTCTCTTGACACTGCGGCCACTCCGGATTTTTGCTGAAGATGAAACCAATGGGAAACTCTTCGTAGCTGGATCGGGGAGACACCAGAATTTTTTTGATTTCTGTGGACCCCAATTCTGGTCGGGGCAGACGGTTGTACAGAGTGGCAGGTCTGTTGCGCAGACTGTAATAGGTTCTCAACAGTGGGAATACGAGGATGCTGCGACCGCTCCCGAGCTAGGACTCAGGCACCGCTAAAGTCGTTGGTTCCGTTGACGAGTCGTCTTTGCAACAAAACTGACGGGGCTGCCAGATATGGTCGGAGATGGCCGGTAGAGCTTGAACACTGAAGGTGGTCGATGCCGATAGAGTGGAAGCAGAACTGCATGCCCGGTGGGAGAAAATTGATAACTTCTGGATCCGGATGCCAAACGGAGCTATGCTTCTTGGGGATGAAAGAAGACTCAGATTAGAAGATTTTTGATGAAGAACTCCTGCTCAGATTCCCAGGAGGTTGGCCGCTACAGATCTTTCACTCCAGCTCTGGTCTTCTGTCCGAGCAGTTTTGCGCAGTCGAGGGAGAATGGACCTTCTGATCAGCCTGGTACTCGGATTGAGACGAAACAACCTCGCATGGAAAGCTCTCTGGACGCCCTTTCCAGATATGTATGCCTTGCTACCAGAAGATTCAGGTAAATGCTGGAGATGATGCAACTTCTAGGACCAAATTTGCTCTCTGCGACCTGCAATGAAGTTGAAACCTTGTGGTGGCAAATGGTGGTGGAATGAGATGAACGGAAGGGGAGGGCGACCTTGGCTGGGTTGGGGCTGGAGTTGGGCGACCTAGGGTGTGAGGGGAATGGGAGAGGGGAGGGAATTTCGAATTTGGGCCTTGGGAGGAGTTATTTTAGCCTTGGGAAGGTGGTGGGATGCATGGGGAAGGAGAGTGGGGTAGTTGGGGGTTGGGAGGTGAGGAGAGGATTGGAGGAGAGCTCTTGGGGTTGGGGTGAGTTAATGGAAGGGTGTGGGAACTAGGGAAAGAGTTATTAGGGGAGGGGAAGATAGAGAAAGTGGTTGGGAGGGGGAGGAGAGAGAAAGGGGCGCACCCCTTAGAGAAAGAGAGAGATAATGAGAGAGAGGGGGAGAATCCACCCCTTAGAGAGAGAGAGAGAGAAGTTAGAGAGAAAGAAAGAACCTAGGAGAATCCACTCTTAGAGAGAGAGAGAATATTGGAGAATCCACTCCAAAGAGAGAGAGATAGGAGGAGGGTAAGGGACCTCATGTTGGAGGTAGTTTTCCAAATATTTTTGATTCACTTCATTCTTTAAAAGAGAGGTTACATGACACTTATATAGACTCCACAAAGAAGACCAAAAGGTAACTCACCTAACACCTAACACCTACTCATCATAACTCTCTTGGGAAGACTAAAAGACACAAAAAATAAAAAAGACTCTTACATGATTATTGTGGACATAATTACTATAAACATAAAACATGACTCATTAGGCCCATACATATGGCCCAATTAACATGAGACAACTAAAACATAAACATGAGACAACTAAAACATGAATATCTATTTGATAATTTTGTTGAAGCCGCTTGCCGATCCCGTCAAACCCCTCCACTTGGAGAAGGTTCGACCTCGAACCTTGATTCTTGAATCTCGAACTGTAGGACCCCGACTTGTTGGGACAAATAGGATGACTTGCTCTGATACCATTTTGATGTGACACCAAGCGGGGAGGGGAATTCGAGCTAGAAGTGATGAAAAGGCCGCCGATGCCGATGTTGTCCACTCTCTGCGCTTCAGGACAGACAGTCGGTTCTCTTGACACTGCGGCCACTCCGGATTTTTTCTGAAGATGAAACCAGTGGGAAACTCTTCGTAGCGGGACCGGGAAGACACCAGAATTTTCTTGATTTCTGTGGACACCGATTCTGGTCGGGGCAAACGGTTGAACAGAGTGGCAGGTCTATTGCGCAGACTGTAACAGGTTCTCAGTCGTGGGAAGACGAGGATGCTACGACCGCTCCCGAGCTCAGAATCAGGCACCGCTGAAATCGTTGGTTCCATTGACAAGTCGACTTTGCAACAAAACTGACGGGGCTGCCAGATATGGTCGGAGATGGCCGGTAGAGCTTGAACACTGAAGGTGGTTGATGCCGACAGAGTGGAAGTAGAACTGCATGCCCGGTGGGAGAAAATTGATAACTTCTGGATCCAGATGCAAAACGGAGCTCTGCTTCTTGGGGATGAAAGAAGACTCAGATTAGAAGATTTTTGATGAAGAACTCCTGCTCAGATTCGCAGGAGGTTGGCCGCTACAGATCTTCCACTCCAGCTCTGGTCTTCTGTCCGAGTAATTTTGCGCAGTCGAGAGAGAATGGACCTTCTGATCAGCCCGGTACTCGGATGGAGACGAAATCACCTCGCATGGAAAGCTCTCTGGACGCCCTTTCCAGAGATGTATGCCTAGATACCATAATATTCAGGTAAATGCCGGAGATGATGCAGCTTCTAGGACCAAATTTGCTCCCTGCGACCTGCAATGAAGTTGAAACCTTGTGGTGTCAAATGGTGGTGGAATGACATGGAGGGAAGGGAAGGGTGACCTTGGCTGGGTTGGGGCTGGAGTTGGGCGACCTAGGGTGTGGGGGGAATGGGAGAGGGGAGGGAATTTTGAATTTGGGCCTTGAGAGGAGTTATTTTAGCCTTGGGAAGGTGGTGGGATGCATGGGGAAGGAGAGTGGGGTAGTTGGGGGTTGGGAGGTGAGGAGAGGATTGAAGGAGAGCTCTTGGGGTTGGGGTGAGTTAATGGAAGGGTGTGGAAACTAGGGAAAGAGTTATTAGGGGAGGGGAAGAGAGAGAAAGTGGTTGGGAGGGGAGGAGAGAGAAAGGGGCGCACCCCTTAGAGAAAGAGAGAGATAATGAGAGAGAGAGAGGGGGGGAATCCACCCCTTAGAGAGAGAGAGAGAAGTTAGAGAGAAAGAAAGAACCCAGGAGAATCCACTCCTAGAGAGAGAGAGAATATTGGAGAATCCACTCCAAAGAGAGAGAGATAGGAGGAGGGTAAGGGACCTCATGTTGGAGGTAGTTTTTCAAATATTTTTGATTCACTTCATTCTTTAAAAGAGAGGTTACATAACACTTATATAGACTCCACAAAGAAGACCAAAAGGCAACTCACCTAACACCTAACACCTACTCATCATAACTCTCTTGGGAAGACTAAAAGACACAAAATAAAAAAGACTCTTACATGATTATTGTCACGCCCCGAGCGCGGAAGATACCCGGAGATGCGCGACGTGTCTCTATCAATCATGTCAATCAGAGTGGTCGTGTATTCGACACAAAGACAGAGATGCGCAAAATAACAAGATAACCCAATCCTTTATTTCATAATGGATAGACTATTACAAATCCAATACTCTGTTTAATAAAAAGGAAAAGAATACATATTTGACTCAAGAAACTATAGAAAAGACTAGACGACACTTGTAGAAGCTCTATCACTTTCACTCTTGATCATTCCCATCCGATTGACTTCCATCGTCGTCGGACTTACCTGAAAAGTAAAAAGGGACAAACGGAATGAGCGAACGCTCAGTAGGAAATTATATCTCAAGTACTAGCAAGGGGTTTAAGTAATTACATCTTTCATGAATGCAATAAAGCTATGCATGCTCGCATAAAACGACAAGATAGAGAGAATGTAATATCAAAGAAATAAGATGGACTTAATCATGAACTTCCAACAAGATGACAAGTGTATTCAAGGTATTCAAGCAAGTACGTTTAACAAGTCATGTCAAGAACTTTGGCTATCATGTATCAAGCAAGTAAATTACCCTCTTTCGGGCCACGCATTTCGTGTAAAGTCAAGTACGATTCAAGTATAAGATGTGTGTGGAATGTCCAATCAAGCAAGTCAAGTACTCGGTATAATGCCAGATACCTTATCATTTTAACTCCCATGGGCACAAGTACTTTCGGGTGCTCCTCCCAGGACCAGATCGGGCCCTATATGCGCAGGCATTTATCATGTGTTTTGACATCCACTCTTGTTTATATAGCCAATATAGAATTTCAATAATCAAGCTTGTAGATACGTAGGACAATATTGATAGAATAGAGTCCAAAAATATGACAAAGGCCGTAGAATGGCGATAATAACGGTATAATCACGAGTTCGATAAAACTAGGTAGAATATGGTTCCCTTAACTTAGGTACCATGATAAATCGATATGGACATTCTTTATATAGAACTGAGGTCCACATGAACATAAGATCAAGCAAGATACCCTCATTCTTATCATAGAATTGGGGTTTACAAGAACTACATGATATGGCATGATATCATCATCCCATTAAGAATTTCTTATGATATACTCTTTGTATAATCATAAGGGCCGGTATACCATGTTTCTTTAGATTGACATGGCAAGGATCGTGTAATGGGTTTTTAGGGTACAACCAGCTCAGTCGGCCTTGAGGGAATCCAAGGCTACGAGGAGTCTTACGGATGTCTCTATGACTAACTCGCTAGTCCAAAGGAACGGAATGTCCAATGGAGAGCTTGTATGTCAATGAGAGTTGAGTGTGATCGATAAATCAACGTAAAAAGTGGGACTATACTCACGGAATGGAGAATAGTGCCGATATATATATATATATGTATAATATGAAACCATCGGTAATAGAATCAAGACGAAATCAGGTTACAGTAAAATAACGACTTGAGTAAAGTCGTGTATTGAATAATTAACGCCTAACATGAGGGCGTTTACATATATTGCCAATTTGCAGAATTTTCATTATTTCATTAATTTATCAAAAACACGCCTTGCCTGGGGGCGTTTATTCAAAGTTGAGATCAAAAACGCGCCCTTGGAAGGGGCGTTACTTTCTAATTCCATTTTACAAAATATGTAAATTTCAGGATTTTAACAGATACACGCCCTAGGAAGGGGCGTTACTTTTCAGATTCACGCCTTGTTCTGGGGCGTTAAAATATGGAAAACGACTTTGTCCAAGTCGTGAATTTCAAGAATTTTACAATATTACAGGAAATAAAATTTCAAGGGACATGAGACATGTCGTTGCAGTATAACAGGAATTCACAGGTAGGGGTATGCAAGATATTAGAATCTATATTTCATAATTTATTGAATTTTAAACAGGATCAATTATAAATTTTCAGGTGAGTCTTATGAAATTAACGCCTGCGTACATGGCGTCAAATATTAAATTGACGACAACTGCATGGTCGTGTATTTTAAATTAGCGCCCTGATCAAGGGCGTTTCTTTCAAAATATTGCAGAGAACGTAATAAAAACCTTATAAACAGTATGCATGCCATGCTTATGTATAGATATCTTGCATTAATTCTTATTTGGGCTACAATAACTTGAGAAAATCCTACCTTAATAATGGATTTGAAGATGAAAGACACGTGAAGATCTTGATAAGAACACCCTGAAGCTTCTAACAGCAGCAACCAGCAGCAGGCAAAGAACCTTTGTTCTTTGATAGATCACTAGAGTTTTCCTACAGAGGGATATGAAGAGATATTAGTAATTTCTTCATAATGCTTGGCTGAAGATGGAAGATAGAAGAACTTACCCTTGTTCTTCACGAAGTCTAGGCTTCTTCAACCTGTAAGAAGAAAGAGGGTGAAGAATCATTAGTTCTTCACGTAGGCAAAGCAGAGAACAAAAGGAATTAGAAGAACAGTTTGTTCTTCACGTACCTCTGCAGTCGAATGAATCAAATAGGTTTAGGGTTGTTCGATCAAGACTATTTATAGGATTTTTTTGGGAATCCTATTAGGGCTAGAGTTTGATTAGAAGTAATGTTTCTAAGATAGAGTTATTGCCACGTTATAACTCTTTCTAATACTTATCACTTACTCTGGATGAGCTCTGGGACGAACGGTTCCCGAATGGAATTAACGACTTTGGTCAGGGCGTGTATTCTTTAATTAACGCCTTGCATAAGGGCGTTTCTTAAAAAGCGCCTTGAAAAAAGGCGTTTCGTGTTTTAAAACACGCCCAAGATAGGGGCGTTTCTTTTACTTACCCATTTGGTCGCGTGAGAACTGACGACCGTAGGTGTGGGCGTCCTTTCTTTATTCACGCCATGGATAGAGGCGTTTCTTTATAAATTAACGCCTTAATAAGAGGCGTTATTTTTAATTTGTTTTAATTCGTCCAATTAACCCTATTCCTTTTATATATATTACTTCTGTAATATATATGTTTTAATTCATTTCAATTATTCATTTATTAGGGTTGCTACACCCTCCCCCACTTAAAAAGAATTTGGTCCCCAAATTCAATATATATATAATTATACACGTGGAGAGTGTAGGACATATACCTCTTAGAATAACTCGGGAAATCGTTTCTTCATAGATTCCTCGGTCTCCCATGTCGCTTCGTGTTCAGGATTCTTATTCCATTGCACCTTAAGCATGGGAATAACCTTATTCCTTAGAGCTCGTATTTCTCGATCTAATATCTTTAAAGGCCTCTGTTCATATGTGAGATCTTTCTGGATCACCAGATCTCCATGCTCAATAATATGTGACGGATCGTGCACATACTTCTTCAACATAGATATGTGAAATACATTGTGTACCTCGGACAACTGAGGAGGCAACGCGATGCGATAAGCAACCTCGCCAACTCTTTCGAGTACCTCAAATGGTCCGATGAATCTTGGCGTAAGCTTGCCCTTAACACCAAATCTTCGTATGCCACGTCCAGGGGATATTTTAAGAAATACATGATCTCCAACCTGGAATTCAAGATCTCTTCTCCTGGTATCAGCATAAGCCTTTTGCCTTGTCTGAGCAACTTGTAATCTTTCTCTGATTACCTGTATCTTCTCAGTTGTATCCCTTACCATGTCTGGACCTAATAGTTGTTTCTCTCCAACTTCGTTCCAACATATGGGAGATCGGCAACTCCTTCCGTATAAGGCTTCGAAAGGTGCCATTTGGATACTAGCTTGGTAGCTATTATTATATGCAAATTCAACTAAAGGTAAGTGGTCATGCCAGCTTCCTCGAAAGTCAATAATGCATGCTCTCAGCATATCTTCAACAACTTGATTAGTTCGCTCGGTCTGACCATCCGTTTGTGGGTGAAAAGCAGTACTAAAGTTGAGCCTTATTCCCAACGAATGTTGTAATCCCTTCCAAAAATGAGAAGTAAAACGGGGATCTCTGTCAGACACGATTGAGACAGGAATTCCATGTATCCTGACTATTTCCTTGATGTACAGTGCAGCTAGCACATCAATTGACCATCGGCTCTTTATTGGCAAGAAATGTGCCGATTTAGTTAATCGGTCAATGATAACCCAGATTCCATCATGTCCTCCTTTAGATTTAGACAAACCCATGATGAAGTCCATACCAATATCCTCCCATTTCCACTTAGGAATATCTAGAGGATGTAGTTTTCCCGCAGGCTTTTGGTGTTCCGCCTTGACCTGTTGGCATGTGAGACAGCGTGATACATAGTCCGCTATTTCTCTTTTCATATTGGGCCACCAAAAGTTCCTCTTTACATCTTGGTACATTTTAGTTGATCCTGGATGAATAGTGTACCTTGATCGGTGAGCTTCATCTAAGATCTTCTTCTTTAATTCCGGACAATCGGGTATACAAGTTCTATCTTTGAACGATAATCTTCCATCAGAAGTTAGTTGAAAATCAGATTGTCCTTCTAATCTGCCTTTGATTTCTACTAATATAGGATCATCATCCTGAAGTGTTTGTATCTCAGATAACAAATCTGACTGTATGCTTACATGAGATAGTGTGACAATTTTGGATTCCGTGTCCAAGCTTATATTGAGCTCGGAGAATTGTTCAAGTAACCTCCATTCTTGCATCATACAATTTGCTATCATTGCTCTCGGCTTTCGACTAAGGGCGTCAGCAACATAATTACCCTTTCCGGGATGATATTGTATATTGAAGTCGAAGTCCCTGAGATATTCTAGCCAGCGTCTTTGTCTCATGTTCAGCTCCTTTTGTGAAAATAGATATTTGAGACTTTTGTGATCGGAGTATACAGTAAACTGTGCTCCATATAAGTAGTGTCTCCATATCTTTAGGGCAAATACTACCGCGGCCAGTTCTAAGTCATGGACGGGGTAATTCTTCTCATGCTTCTTCAGCTGACGTGAAGAGTATGCTATGACCTTTCCTTGTTGCATTAGGACACATCCGAGGCCAATGCCAGAAGCATCAGTGTAGACCTCGAATTTCTCTCCTTCTATCGGTAGAGCTAAGACCGGAGCTGTGGTGAGATGATCCTTGAGAGTTTGAAAACTTCTTTCACATTCCTCACTCCATTCGTATCGGATCTCCTTGCGAGTTAACCTTGTAAGGGGCACGGCGATCTTAGAGAAATCTTTGATGAATCGCCGATAATAGCCTGCAAGACCTAAGAAACTTCTGATCTCGCTTGCATTAGTGGGTCCTTCCCAGTTTCTTACAGCTTCAACCTTTGACGGATCTACAGATAAACCGTCCTTGGATATGACATGTCCGAGAAAAGCCACTTCTTCAAGCCAGAACTCGCATTTGCTGAGTTTAGCATATAATTGATTTGTCCTCAAGACTTGCAATGCAATCCTCAAATGCTCTTCATGTTCTTCCTTAGTCTTAGAATATATCAATATATCATCAATGAAAACCACCACAAATTGATCTAGATAAGGCCTGAATATGCTATTCATCAACTGCATAAAGGCAGCAGGGGCATTTGTTAGTCCAAAAGGCATAACAACAAATTCATAGTGGCCATACCTGCTTCTGAACGTAGTTTTATGAATATCTTCGTCTTTAATCCTCAATTGATGATAACCAGACCTGAGATCAATCTTGGAGAAATGTTTGGATCCAGAAATCTGATCAAATAATTCATCGATTCTCGGCAGTGGATACTTGTTCTTGATAGTAAGATGATTCAACTGTCGATAGTCGATACACAATCTCATGGATCCATCCTTCTTCCTTACAAATAGGACTGGGGCTCCCCACGGGGAAGTACTTGGTCTAATGAACCCTTTTTGAATCAATTCCATCAATTGCTTCTTCAATTCTTTTAGTTCTGCAGGGGACATTCTATAGGGTGCCTTTGAAACAGGAGCAGCACCAGGGGCTAAGTCGATGGTAAAGGCCACATCTCTTTGCGGGGGTAATCCCGGCAATTCTTCCGGAAATACGTCTGGAAATTCTCGCACTACCTGAATGTCCTCTATCTTGGTTTCTTTAGCTTCTTTAATAGTGACAAAAGCAAGGAAGGATACACATCCTTTCTTGACGAGCTTGCTTGCTCGAAGAGCCGAAATAAGAGGGGATTTGCTTCGACTCTTAGGACTAGTATAAGTCAGTTCCGGAAATTCCTTGAAAACAATCTTGCTATCACGGCAATCAACCGTTGCCTGGTATTTGGATAACCAATCTACTCCTAGTATAACATCATACTCTTTTAGATCTAAGCAGATAAGATCAATAGGAAAATTCTTTCCTCGAACCAATACCTCACAGTTTTGGTAATGATGTGTGATATCCGTCTCGTTTCCGAGAGGAGCAGACAATACTAATTTCATCCATTCCGGTTCTAGAGGCAATGGGTCAGTAAACTTCTTGGAAACAATGGAATGCGATGCACCCGTGTCAAATAAAACATGTGCATATTTGGAACAAATTTTTAATGTACCTTCCACCAATCCGCCTTCTTCTTTTGGTTCGGTCTCTTGGATTGCATGAAGACGCGCGTTCCTTGTCACTGGGCGTTTACCCTCACCGTCTTGGTCATTCATTAATGGACAATCGGGAATCCGATGTTCACGACTCCCACAACGGAGACATGCTCCTAATTTCCTCCAGCATTCTTCTGTCTTGTGACCAGCCTTGTCACAATGCTTGCAGACTGTATTCGAAGGGGTAGTGGTGATAGAGAAAGGCTTGGTCTTCTTGAATTTCTGATCTTGAGAGGAAGAACCTCCATTATTGGGCCTCTTCTTAAAGTTGGGTTTGAAAGAACCCGAACCCGTGACTTGTTCCTTCTTGTCTTTTCCACGGATCCTATCAGATAGTTCCGTGGCATCTTCAAGTAATTGAGCTCGGCGTACTATTTCAGAATAAATTTGGATGTCCATAGGCGCCAATTGAGTAATATAGTGGGGCCTAAGCCCATTAAGAAATCTACGGGCTTTCATCTTCTCCGTGCTAATAAGATGCTTAGCATATCTAGACAACCTGGAGAACTGAGCTTCATAATCTGCTAATGATAAGGATCGTTGCTTTAATGCAGCGAATTCGGCAGCCTTCTTTTCTTGGACTCGGTCCGAGAAATATTTAGCATTGAAGTATTCCACGAATTCTTCCCATGTTACTTGAGTAGGATCTATGGTTGCTTCAATAGACTCCCACCAGCATCTAGCATCTTTCTCTAACTGGAATGTAGCTAATAGAACTTTGTCCTGGTCCGTGCATTGCATGACACGGAATATGCGTTCGGTTTTCCGAACCCAATGCTCGGCATCGTCCGGATCGGTCGATCCCATAAACTTCGGGGGATTCATGTTCTTAAAGGCTTGGTGTAAGCTTCCAGCTCGTGGAGCACCACCCTGTGCTACCTGTTGTAGCACTTGGGTCATCCCTTGAAGGGTACGCTGCATGTTGCGCCATTGAGCACGTTCGGCAGCCATTATCCTACAATTACAATAGCTATGTTAGTATTATATCACTATGATCTTATAAAGGACTCATTGATCATTTAACCCTTGGTTCTACCCACTCTCACTTGGTTAAAGGTTTTGAAACCTATCCTTGGACTTGGGTTTCCTAAGAATTGAATACCTTAGGCTCTGATACCACAAAGACTGTCACGCCCCGAGCGCGGAAGATACCCGGAGATGCGCGACGTGTCTATATCAATCATGTCAATCAGAGTGGTCGTGTATTCGACACAAAGACAGAGATGCGCAAAATAGTAAGATAACCCAATCCTTTATTTCATAATGGATAGACTATTACAAATCCAATACTCTGTTTAATAAAAAGGAAAAGAATACATATTTGACTCAAGAAACTATAGAAAAGACTAGACGACACTTGTAGAAGCTCTATCACTTTCACTCTTGATCATTCCCATCCGATTGACTTCCATCGTCGTCGAACTTACCTGAAAAGTAAAAAGGGACAAACGGAATGAGCGAACGCTCAGTAGGAAATTATATCTCAAGTACTAGCAAGGGGTTTAAGTAATTACATCTTTCATGAATGCAATAAAGCTATGCATGCTCGCATAAAACGACAAGATAGAGAGAATGTAATATCAAAGAAATAAGATGGACTTAATCATGAACTTCCAACAAGATGACAAGTGTATTCAAGGTATTCAAGCAAGTACGTTTAACAAGTCATGTCAAGAACTTTGGCTATCATGTATCAAGCAAGTAAATTACCCTCTTTCGGGCCACGCATTTCATGTAAAGTCAAGTACGATTCAAGTACAAGATGTGTGTGGAATGTCCAATCAAGCAAGTCAAGTACTCGGTATAATGCCAGATACCTTATCATTTTAACTCCCATGGGCACAAGTACTTTCGGGTGCTCCTCCCAGGACCAGATCGGGCCCTATATGCGCAGGCATTTATCATGTGGTTTGACATCCACTCTTGTTTATATAGCCAATATAGAATTTCAATAATCAAGCTTGTAGATACGTAGGACAATATTGATAGAATAGAGTCCAAAAATATGACAAAGGCCGTAGAATGGCGATAATAACGGTATAATCACGAGTTCGATAAAACTAGGTAGAATATGGTTCCCTTAACTTAGGTACCATGATAAATCGATATGGACATTCTTTATATAGAACTGAGGTCCACATGAACATAAGATCAAGCAAGATACCCTCATTCTTATCATAGAATTGGGGTTTACAAGAACTACATGATATGGCATGATATCATCATCCCATTAAGAATTTCTTATGATATACTCTTTGTATAATCATAAGGGCCGGTATACCATGTTTCTTTAGATTGACATGGCAAGGATCATGTAATGGGTTTTTAGGGTACAACCAGCTCAGTCGGCCTTGAGGGAATCCAAGGCTACGAGGAGTCTTACGGAGGTCTCTATGACTAACTCGCTAGTCCAAAGGAACGGAATGTCCAATGGAGAGCTTGTATGTCAATGAGAGTTGAGTGTGATCGATAAATCAACGTAAAAAGTGGGACTATACTCACGGAATGGAGAATAGTGACGATATATATATATATATATATGTATAATATGAAACCATCGGTAATAGAATCAAGACGAAATCAGGTTACAGTAAAATAACGACTTGAGTAAAGTCGTGTATTGAATAATTAACGCCTAACATGAGGGCGTTTACATATATTGCCAATTTGCAGAATTTTCATTATTTCATTAATTTATCAAAAACACGCCTTGCTTGGGGGCGTTTATTCAAAGTTGAGATCAAAAACGCGCCCTTGGAAGGGGCGTTACTTTCTAATTCCATTTTACAGAATATGTAAATTTCAGGATTTTAACAGATACACGCCCTAGGAAGGGGCGTTACTTTTCAGATTCACGCCTTGTTCTGGGGCGTTAAAATATAGAAAACGACTTTGTCCAAGTCATGAATTTCAAGAATTTTACAATATTACAGGAAATAAAATTTCAAGGGACATGAGACATGTCGTTGCAGTATAACAGGAATTCACAGGTAGGGGTATGCAAGATATTAGAATATATATTTCATAATTTATTGAATTTTAAACAGGATCAATTATAAATTTTCAGGTGAGTCTTATGAAATTAACGCCTGCGTACATGGCGTCAAATATTAAATTGACGACAACTGCATGGTCGTGTATTTTAAATTAGCGCCCTGATCAAGGGCGTTTCTTTCAAAATATTGCAGAGAACGTAATAAAAACCTTATAAACCGTATGCATGCCATGCTTATGTATAGATATCTTGCATTAATTCTTATTTGGGCTACAATAACTTGAGAAAATCCTACCTTAATAATGGATTTGAAGATGAAAGACACGTGAAGATCTTGATAAGAACACCCTGAAGCTTCTAACAGCAGCAACCAGCAGCAGGCAAAGAACCTTTGTTCTTTGATAGATCACTAGAGTTTTCCTACAGAGGGATATGAAGAGATATTAGTAATTTCTTCATAATGCTTGGCTGAAGATGGAAGATAGAAGAACTTACCCTTGTTCTTCACGAAGTCTAGGCTTCTTCAACCTGTAAGAAGAAAGAGGGTGAAGAATCATTAGTTCTTCACGTAGGCAAAGCAGAGAACAAAAGGAATTAGAAGAACAGTTTGTTCTTCACGTACCTCTGCAGTCGAAATGAATCAAATAGGTTTAGGGTTGTTCGATCAAGACTATTTATAGGATTTTTTTGGGAATCCTATTAGGGCTAGAGTTTGATTAGAAGTAATGTTTCTAAGATAGAGTTATTGCCACGTTATAACTCTTTCTAATACTTATCACTTACTCTGGATGAGCTCTGGGACGAACGGTTCCCGAATGGAATTAACGACTTTGGTCAGGGCGTGTATTCTTTAATTAACGCCTTGCATAAGGGCGTTTCTTAAAAAGCGCCTTGAAAAAAGGCGTTTCGTGTTTTAAAACACGCCCAAGATAGGGGCGTTTCTTTTACTTACCCATTTGGTCGCGTGAGAACTGACGACCGTAGGTGTGGGCGTCCTTTCTTTATTCACGCCATGGATAGAGGCGTTTCTTTATAAATTAACGTCTTAATAAGAGGTGTTATTTTTAATTTATTTTATTTCGTCCAATTAACCCTATTCCTTTTATATATATTACTTCTGTAATATATATGTTTTAATTCATTTCAATTATTCATTTATTAGGGTTGCTACAATTATTGTGGACATAATTACTATAAACATAAAACATGACCCATTAGGCCCATACATATGGCCCAATTAACATGAGACAACTAAAACATAAACATGAGACAACTAAAACATGAATATCTATTTGATAATTTTGTTGAAGTCGCTTGCCGATCCCGTCAAACCCCTCCACTTGGAGAAGGTTCGACCTCGAACCTTGATTCTCGAATCTCGAACTGTAGGACCCCGACTTGTTGGGACAAATTGGACGACTTGCTCTGATACCATTTTGATGTGACACCAAGCGGGGAGGGGAATTCGAGCTAGAAGTGATGAAAAGGCCGCCGATGCCGATGCTGTCCACTCTCTGCGCTTCAGGACAGACAATCGGTTCTCTTGACACTGCGTCCACTCCGGATTTTTTCTGAAGATGAAACCAGTGGGAAACTCTTCGTAGCTAGACCGGGAAGACACCAGAATTTTCTTGATTTCTGTGGACGCCGATTCTGGTCGGGGCAGATGGTTGAACAGAGTGGCAGGTCTATTGCGCAGACTGTAATAGGTTCTCAGCAGTGGGAAGACAAGGATGCTGCGACCGCTCCTGAGCTCGGAATTAGGCACCGCTGAAGTCGTTGGTTCCGTTGACAAGTCGTCTTTGCAACAAAACTGACGGGGCTGCCAGATATGGTCGGAGATGGCCGGTAGAGCTTGAACACTGAAGGTGGTTGATGCCGACAGAGTGGAAGTAGAACTGCATGCCCGGTGGGAGAAAATTGATAACTTCTGGATCCGGATGTCAAACGGAGCTCTGCTTCTTGGGGATGAAAGAAGACTCAGATTACAAGATTTTTGATGAAGAACTCCTGCTCAGATTCTGAGGAGGTTGGCAGCTACAGATCTTCCACTCCAGCTCTGGTCTTCTGTCCGAGCAGTTTTGCGCAGTCGAGGGAGAATGGACCTTCTGATCAGCCCGGTACTCGGATGGAGACGAAACCACCTCGCATGGAAAGCTCTCTGGACGCCCTTTC
Source organism: Amorphophallus konjac (assembly GCA_022559845.1). Taxonomy (NCBI): domain Eukaryota; kingdom Viridiplantae; phylum Streptophyta; class Magnoliopsida; order Alismatales; family Araceae; genus Amorphophallus; species Amorphophallus konjac. The sequence continues at coordinate 214,264,206 of CM040118.1, forward strand.
CAGAGATGTATGCCTTGCTACCAGAAAATTCAGGTAAATGCCGGAGATGATGCAGCTTCTAGGACCAAATTTGCTCCCTACGACCTGCAATGAAGTTGAAACCTTGTGGTGGCAAATGGTGGTGGAATGAGATGGAGGGAAGGGGAGGGTGACCTTGGCTGGGTTGGGGCTGGAGTTGGGCGACCTAGGGTGTGGGGGGAATGGGAGAGGGGAGGGAATTTTGAATTTGGGCCTTGGGAGGAGTTATTTTAGCCTTGGGAAGGTGGTGGGATGCATGGGGAAGGAGAGTGGGGTAGTTGGGGCTTGGGAGGTGAGGAGAGGATTGAAGGAGAGCTCTTGGGGTTGGGGTGAGTTAATGGAAGGGTGTGGGAACTAGGGAAAGAGTTATTAGGGGAGGGGAAGAGAGAGAAAGTGGTTGGGAGGGGGAGGAGAGAGAAAGGGGCGCACCCCTTAGAGAAAGAGAGAGATAATGAGAGAGAGAGAGGGGGGGGGAATCCACCCCTTAGAGAGAGAGAGAAGTTAGAGAGAAAGAAAGAACCCAGAAGAATCCACTCCTAGAGAGAGAGAGAATATTGGAGAATCCACTCCAAAGAGAGAGAGATAGGAGGAGGGTAAGGGACCTCATGTTGGAGGTAGTTTTCCAACTAGTTTTGATTCACTTCATTCTTTAAAAGAGAGGTTACATGACACTTATATAGACTCCACAAAGAAGACCAAAAGGCAACTCACCTAACACCTAACACCTACTCATCATAACTCTCTTGGGAAGACTAAAAGACACAAAAATAAAAAAGACTCTTACTTGATTATTGTGGACATAATTACTATAAACATAAAACATGACCCATTAGGCCCATACATATGGCCCAATTAACATGAGACAACTAAAACATAAACATGAGACAACTAAAACATGAATATCTATTTGATAATTTTGTTGAAGCCGCTTGCCGATCCCATCAACCGCTCAGTTCGTACAGGGCTTGAGACAGGAGCTGAAACACCATTTGATCGCGAACGCTGCCACTAATTTGGAGACGGCTTCTCGTGTTGCGGCATCCTTGGAGATGAATATGCAGAGGACTCGGGGACCGATTAGCCAGGGGCAGTCCGTGTCAGGCCACAGCCAACAGATGACTACCCAGCAGCAGAGCACGTTCTAGCTTCCTACTGGTAGTTCCGGAGCCTCGACTCCAGCGGCATCAGCAGCAGGAACTGCATCTTTCGGCGCCAAGATGAAGAGGTTCTTCAAGAAGGGTTTTTCCAAGAAAAAGAAGGAGGGCCGTGAGCAGCAGGCTTCTTCGGGCAGTGTTCAGCAGCCGGCACCTTTGCAGCGGCAGGGGTCAGTCGGTGGATCTCGTACGGGGTGTCCCCGGTGTGGCGAGTCACATCCAGGCAGACAGTGTACGGTGCCGGTGATCTGCTTCATGTGTGATCAGCCAGGACACATGGCACGTGACTATCCGCAGTAGCCGCGTCAGCCACCCCAGTTTCCTCAGCAGCAGCAGCAGTACCCACAGCAACAGTTTTAGCAGCAGGGTCAGTTTCCGCCACTACCACGGTCAGCGAGTGTGGGCAGGCAGAGAGCTCGAGGCCAGATTACTCACATGACCAGGGCAGAGGCAGAGTCGTCGCAGCTTGTGGAAGGTACTATTTTGATTTTGGGTTGCGCGGCGCGAGTTTTGTTTGATTCTGGCGCGTCCCATTCATTTATTTCAGAGGATTTTGCTCTGAGTGTTGAGGACCCGGTAACCCAGATGTCTTGTGATCTGATGGTGGAGTTGTCATCCGGTGACTTTATGATCACTCCGTATTGTTTCGAGAAGGCTCCGATTTGGATCGAGGGGCGGAGTATGCCAGGCAAGTTGTATGCTGTGCAGCTTCGGCATTATGATGTGATTTTGGGCATGGATTGGCCCGAGGCTCATGGAGCAGTGATGGATTCTGGAATGAAGAGGGTTTACTTTCAGCATCCTAGCAGGCGGACCTTCTACTTCCAAGGTATCCATTCCACCTCTCCTCGTTTCCTCATTTCTGTGATTCGAGCCCGTCGTTTGCTTGATTCCGGTTGTCAAGGTTTTCTCGCCTCTGTGGTCTTGGTAGACCAGCCGTGTCCGGATGTCGAGGACATCCCGGTGGTGTGCGAGTTTCCCGATGTTTTTCCCGAGGATTTGCCTGGATTACCTCCCCAGCGGGAGATCGATTTTGTTATCGAGGTTCTGCCTGGACGGGACCTCTGGCGAAGGCTCCCTACCCCCCACTGAGTTGAGAGAGTTGAGGGCGTAGTTGCAGGAGTTACTGGCCAAGGGGCACATTAGTCCTAGCTTTTCCCCTTGGGGTGCGCCCGTGTTGTTCGTGAAGAAGAAGGATGGTAGTCTGAGGTTGTATATTGACTATCGGCAGCTGAATGAGGTGACCATCAAGAACAAGTATCAGTTGCCGCGGATTGATGATTTGTTCGACCAACTTCAGTCTGCTCGAGTGTTCTCACGGATTCATTTGCGGTCCGATTACTATCAGCTGAGGATTCACGAGTCCGATGTGGAGAAGACTGCGTTTAGCATGAGGTACGGCCATTATGAGTTCTTGGTGATGCCATTCGGGCTCACTAACGCCCCTGCAGCCTTCATGGACTTGATGCAGAGGGTGTTCCATCCCTACTTGGACCAGTTTGTGGTCATATTTGTGGACGACATCCTTGTCTATTCGTGGTCTACCGAGGAGCACACTTACCATTTGGGTGTGGTGCTGCAGACGCTGCGAGATCACCAGTTGTATGCGAAGCTCAGTAAGTGCGAGCTCTGGCTTCGTGAGGTGCACTTTTTGGGGCACGTGATCTCTGGTGATGGTATTTCTATAGATCCCGCCAAGGTCGAGGTAGTGATGTAGTGGCTGAGGTCTGTGACGGAGATCCGGAGTTTCTTGGGGCTTGCGGGATATTATCAAAGGTTTATCCAATATTTTTCTCGCGTTGCGGCCCCGATGACCAGACTTACGCGGAAGGATGTGCCTTTCGTCTAGACTGAGGAGTGTAAGCAGAGTTTCAGGGAACTGAAGAGATTGCTCACCACGACTCTAGTGTTGGTTTTACCTTCTGGATCGGGTGGTTTTGTGGTCTGTACATATGCTTCCGGGGTCGGACTGGGTGCTGTGTTGATGCAGCATGGTAGAGTGGTGGCGCATGCATCTCGGCAGCTGAAGACCCACGAGGAGAACTACCCTACCCATGACCTGGAGTTGGCGGCTGTGATCTTCGCGCTGAAGATCTAGAGGCATTATCTGTACGGTGAGAAGTTCGAGGTGTTCACTGACCATCAGAGTTTGAGGTATGTGTTCACGCAGAGGGACCTTAACCTCAGGTAGAGGCGATGGATGGAGTATACGAAGGATTATGACTTCACCCTGTCTTATCAGCCGGGCATGATGAATGTCGTCACCGATGCTTTGAGTCGGAAGGTCACGGTCAGTGCCTTGATGTTGAGGAAGTGGAGGCTCTGGGAACAAGTGCCCGAAGTGTCATTCAGGCTCAAGATTCCCCGAGAGCTAGGGTTAGCGGTGCTTGCGAGTTTGACTGTCACGCCTGCTATCCGTCGTCAGGTGACAGAGGCTCAACATGCAGACCCTGAGTTGCCCTGGATTTTGGCGATGGCTGATATGGAGCTCGGTGAGGACGGAGCTGTGAGATTCCGTGGCAGGCTGTACGTCCCAGCCGAGGATCAGGTTCGTCGTGCGGTGTTGCGCGAGGCTCATGGGAGTAGTTACACCATACACCCGATCGCGATGAAGATGTATCAGAACTTGCGGAAGTAGTTCTAGTGGTCTGGCATGAAGAGAGATGTTGCCAGATTTGTGGCCAGGTGCCTGACCTGTCAGTAGGTGAAGGCGGAGCATCACCGACCCGGAGGTACTCTCCAACCCTTGGATGTTCCCGCGTGGAAATGGGACCACGTGACCACGGATTTCGTGGTGGGATTGCCGAGGACTCCTAGTGGGCATGACAGTATTTGGTTGCTGGTGGATAGGCTGATGAAAGTGGCTCGGTTGTTACCAATCAAAGTCAGCTGGAGCGTGACCAAGTTGGCTCGTCTTTATGTGGAGCGGATCGTGCCTTTACATGGGATTCCCATTTTCATTGTGTCGGATCGAGATCTGCGTTTCACTTCTGGATTCTAGAGAAGTTTCCAGTGAGCTCTTGGCACGGAGTTAGCATTTAGCTTGGCGTACCATCCTCAGTCAGATGGTCAGTCAGAGAGGACCATCCAGACTTTGGAGGATATGCTGAGATCCTGCTGCTTGGAGTGGTAGGGGAGTTGGATGCACCACCTACCATTGGTGGGGTTTGCCTACAACAACAGCTATCATTTGAGCATCGGCATGGCTCCTTATGAGGCGTTGTATGGGCGTCCGTGTCAGACTCCACTTGATTGGTTTGAGGTTGGTGAGCGTGTTTTGACGGGACTGGAGTTGGTGCAGCAGTGCGTGAATGTCGTGCACCTGGTTCGTCAGAACATGTTGGCAACCCAGAGTCGGTAGAAGAGCTATGCTGACCGGAGGAGGCAGCCTCTCGCTTTCGCCGTGGGCGATCGTGTGTTCTTGAGAGTTTCTCCGATGAAAGGGGTGATGCGTTTTGGGCGGCGTGGGAAGCTGAGTCCCCGCTATATTGGTCCTTTCCACATTGTGGACCGCATCGGTGAGGTTGCTTATCGGTTGCAGTTACCCCCTGAGTTGGCGTTGGTGCATGATGTGTTCCACGTCTCGATGTTGCGGAAGTATATGCCCGATGACTCTCATGTGCTTGAGGATTTTGTTTGGCCCAAGGTGACTCCAGATCTTTCTCTCCCAGAGTTTCCCGTCCGCATTGAGGATAGGCGAGAGCGGCGCCTTCGAAACAAGGTCATTCCCTTGGTTAAGGTGGTGTGGCAGCGGCACTCTGGTGGTGAGGCTTCTTGGGAGCGTGAGGACGAGATGCGTTAGCAGTTCCCTTACTTGTTCGAGTGAGTCCCCTCTTCTTCCCTCGAGCTTTGTTCTTAAATTTCGAGGATGAAATTTCTTTAGGGGGGGCTGTAATGTCCCAGACCTTTCGGATCCTTGTTTTTAGGTCCTGGATTTATTTTCTCGGAGTGTTTGGCTATGTTGTGTCCAAAATTTCGTTTCGAACATCTTTCGCGTTCAGATCAGCACGATCCGGAGTTGTTTCGGAGGCCCGGGCGTCCGCGACTTTTCCGCACGTGTTTTCCGATGTTTGGTGTGTGTTTCGGTAATTCCTTCGGAATCTCGTTGTGGGTGAACCGGGGCATTCACCTAGGCACGGGTGGTACCGTTGCGATCGGTGCGTTCTAAGGATCGCGGAAGTGTGATTTTTAATTTTTTGGTATTTTTTGGATTTTCTGAATTTTCTATAAATACCCCCCTATTTTCCTTTTTCTTTTTCTCTTCTTCTTCTTCCTCTTTCTTCTTCCTCCCCCACCGTGAGAACCACCCCCTCTCTCTCCCATTCGACCGCGGTGGCGTCCCCTCCAGCTGTAGACGGCGCAAGGCGACTGCGTGACGACGTGGGCGACGGCGTGGTGATCGTGGCGGCGTAAAACTTGTGGGGAATCATGAAGGAACGAGAGTTCTAAAAGCTTTCTTTGTGATTCGTGGACGATCCGGCGCGTCTCAAGGTGAGATTGAAGTAGGGTGACATTCCCTAGCCTCTTGCGTTCCTTTCCCGTGATTTGTAGGTCGAGGGGAGGCCGAGAGACGGGTTTTCATGCTGGGTTGGGGTTTTCCATGATTTGGGGAGAGCTCGCCCGATCTATGTTTATAGGCAGTGATTCGGCGTTTTGATGGCTTAGAAGCATGCTAGGGTTCCTCAGGGGGCTTCCCCCTTGATTTCCCCCTCTCCCATGGAGGTATGGGGGCGTGGTTGCCATTTTTGTGCTTATTCACCGTTTTCACCACCGGAGCGCTGTGGCGGTCGTTCCAGTGACCGCCATAGGGTATAACGCGCCCAGGGAGGTACGTTACACTTCGCTGGTTTTTGGGCGTGGCGTTTGTGGGCCTGACGGTCCCATGATAGACCGCCAGGGCGCTGTGACGCACCTGGGTAGGACCGTCAGGTGATGATCCGACCGTTAGTTTTTTGACCGTTGGGGGGTCAAGTCATGTGACGCACCCAGGGTGGCGCGTCACAGCCTTGTAACGCCCCTATGTGGGTGCGTTAGAGCTGACGCGTTCCCACCCTGTGACGCACCAGAGATGGTCCGTTACAGCCTGTGACGCACCGAGTGGCACGCGTCACAGTTAGTTTCCTCGCGCCTTGTGACGCACTGGGCTGAGTGCGTCAGGGCCTGTGACGCACCAGGGTAGGCGCGTCACAGTCGTTTTTGCACCGAACGTGTGACGCTCATGTGTTGGACCGTCAGACGGCTGTGACGGCCCAATGATAGACCGTTAGAGCCTGTGGCGCACCAGTGTTAGACCGCCAGGCTCAAGACTGCACCGGGTGGTTCGCAGTCCCGTTTCTTCTCCAACTGTGGTCACCGTGCGACGGTGCTGGTACGTGGGATGGCCCTCGTACGTCGTCGGATGCGGACGTTGTTTTCCGTTGACTCGAGAGTTTACTCCTTCAGTGACCCTCCTCTAGTCGTAGCCTACCAGTACGCGTGTGCTGGTCCCACTTGGGAGTAGGTGGACGGGCTTACCCTGAGGACAGTTTTTAGACTGGTTTCCGTCGGGCCCCATGTCTGTAGCTAGAGTCCGACTAAGGGAAAAACCAGTTACATGCGAGACCTAGGACGCATGGTCTGTGTGTGCACACGTGGTTGGGGGCGGTTGGACCCACGCTGACGAGCGTGACCCCAACTAGTAACTTTCTTGTGGTTTCTGGTGCGGTGTCCGTGCCTCTGGTAGGCGCTACCACGTCAGGAAGTTCACTTGCGATGTGGTGTAAGACGTCAGGGGACGCTACCGACTGTGCTTCTAGTGGGAGGTACTCATGTCGAGTCGGGAGTGACAGACTGTCAGTCTCTGTGACTTCGACCTTCGGGTTTTGGTCGGGTTGACCGTTGAGTTCCGGTTGTTTCACCGTGGCACGTGTGTCGGTTCTCGTGGCGCGAGACCGGTATCTGTAGTTGCAGGGCTGTTACTTCCGAGGTACTCGCTTAACCGCTAGCGTAGTGGTTTTCCATTTTACGAGGTAGGGTTCGAGTGATCCCTACTGAGTCTTGTTCCGAGACTCATTCCCCGCGTGTTTTCACCATGTTTCAGGCGAGGCGCGGCCTCAGAGGAGCGCGACTGAGGCTCAGCATGGTTCAGGTGCCCAGCATTAGTGCCAGAGGTCAGAGCCGGGGTATGTCCCGTGTTGCTGTACTTTTCTTTCTTGTCTCTGTACTAGTCGTGGACTACTGTTGTTTATTTCGTCATATCTTGTGGACCACGTATCATGTAAAATGTTAATTTATTTCCTACTTAATTATATAAACTGTTTAATTTCTGTAATTATTTGTGATACTTGTATAGTCTCCACACCATCCTTTTAACCCTTCCGAGTCTTCGGACTCGTGGGTGGTGGTGCGAGTCTCGAGTTATCGGGCCTTCCTGGTAATCGGATTCTCGGGTCGTTACAGTAGAGGGCCGGGAGCATTCCGCAGCGGTGGGTGCGCTTTCGACTGAGGGGTGTTTACTGGAGTCAGGGTGTTAGGCACGTATGTCGAGTGGTGTAGGTAGAAAGCTGGGGACCCGAATGCGGGTGCTTGTATTCAACTAGTTCTATGCTATACGAGGGCCAACGTGGGCTTTACAAATAGGCCGATGGGGCCAAAGTACAACTGGCGCAAGCCGCGGGACAACTCCGACACGTGGGTCAGTCCCCGGGTCGTTGCGTAATAAAGCAGATATCTGCGTGTTTTACAAAAACTTCTTTGTAAAGGGATCGATGCGAGCCCGACTGCCTTGGTGGTGGGGGTGGACGTGGACTGGCGCCTGGTGGACGTCGGACACGGCTCGAGGTGAGCAGTCGGGTCCGGATCTCGGACGACGAGTGTCGTCATGCTGGGGAGTCGAGGTCGGCCCCGGGACTATGATTCCCGGGCCAGAGGTCCGACTAGACTCGAGTTGTTAATCGGAGTGGCCAACGGCCGGCTGGGGGGTGAGCAGTAGGCACGTGATTCCGTGTCAGAATTCGTCGCGGCATCATGGAGTGCGTTTCGTCACCGTAAATTGGCGTACACGGGCGGACCTGGGATGTGGGTGTGCTCGTCGTTGACATAGTCTCCTTACATGCGACGAGGATGGACTTGTGAGACGGCTAAACGCCGTGTGAGAGAAGTACATTTGACATACCCTCAGCGTGTATGAGCCGACTAGCAAGCCAACTGCGCGCGCACTTAGCTTCTTGCGTTCCCGACCCTTGCCGGAAACCTCGGGAGTCCGAGGGTCCGGCAGTTAGGTCGGGGGGATCTACTGTTGCCGTTCTTCTTGTTGTCCTCCTTGTGCTTTGTATATGTGCCCCTTGAGCTTTTAAGGGGGGAATTTATAGGAAGTTGAAGGGGTGGGGGGTAGGGTTTAGGCGGACCAAGTTGAGGGTTCAACTTGGTCTGGGTAAACCCTTCAAAAAATATTATTATTATTACTATATATTTATTTTTTGGTTTCACGGAGTGGGGGAGGGGGGGTTTAGGCGGACCAGCCCAAGGGGCTGGTTTGGTCCCCCTAAACCCCTCCCCCAGGGGGGGTTTAGGTGGACCAGCCCCATGGGCTGGTCTGGTCCGCCTAAACCCCTCTTCGGAGGGTTTTTTTTGTTAAAAAAATTTTTATTATTATTTTTGGATGGGGTTTAGGCGGACCAGCCTGAGGGGGCAGGCTGGTCCGCCTAAACCCCCTCCCCCAGGGGGTTTAGGCGGACCCCAGCCTTGGGGTCCAGGCTGGTCCGCCTAAACCCTCCCCCAGGGGGGGTTTAGGCGGGCCAAGTATGGCCCTTTTTCTCTTAAAAAACTTTTTTTTTCTGGAAAGGGGTTTAGGCGGACCAGCTGTAGATGAGCTTATCGGTTCTCTCATGACATATGAGTTGAACCTCAAGAAAGCTGATGAGTCTAAGAAGAGGAGGAAACCCTTAGCTCTTAAGGTCAACTCTAGCAAAGGGTCATCCAGTGAGTGCAGCTGTACTAGTTTTGAGGAAGATCAGGATGAGTTTGCTATGATCACCAGGAAGTTCAAGAAATTCTTGAGGAAAGAAGGGAAAGGGCTAAGAAAAAAGTACTTCTCAGGAAAAAGACAGTCCAAACACAAACCTGAACCTGCCAAGAAAAATGATGGCATTGTTTGCTACAATTGCCGGAAAGCAGGACATCTTAAGGCGGACTGCCCAGAGCTCAAGAACAAGCAGCCCAGGTGGAAGAACAAAAGGGGAAAAGCAATGGTTAGCACCTGGAGCGATGAAGAAGAAGGAGGTCAGAGCAGCTCCTCTGACAGTGAGACAGAAGACAGGATTTGCTTGATGGCAAAAAGTGGTGATGAGGTAATTTCTCCTTTTGACAATTTTACACAAGATGAATGGGAGAATGCTTACGCTGAAATTTTAGAAAAATATGAAGACATGCGTAGGGAGCATAGACATTTAAAAAGGAAAATGAATTCATTAGCTAATGATACTTCTCTGTCGGATAAAATTGCCTGTCTACAGACTGAAAATTCAGAACTGAAAAACTCCCTAAACAAAGCTGAATGTAATAAAGCATGTTAGATGGTTTGAAAAAGGAAAATGAGAACTTGCAGAACAATATTGATGAACTTAAAATGAAAATTCATGCCTTTCAGGAAGAAACAAGAATTGCCACTGAAAAATATGATGCCATTAGTGGTGTAAATAATGAACTAAAAAGGACAATAGAAAATATGGAAAAATAAAATAAAGACAAACAAAACTCTCTTGAAGGCACGACACAAGGTGCAGAAAATCTGAACGCCATCTTGGGAACAAAAGGAAATTTCAGAAAGGAAGGTTTGGGTTTCAACCCAACTAATAAGGAGAGGTTTGACATGAGAACTGTCTCCTTTGTGGCAGAAAAGGGGACATTCCAACCCCTGATAAAAATTACTTCTGGGGAGAGTCAAAATAAGAACAAAATGAAATATATTGAGAAAACTAAACCCAGTGCTAAGGACAAGGGCAAAGGGAAGGTATCTAGGGAATCATGCTCATACACTCCCACGCCTCAGACCAAGAGACAGGTTGGGGGTCAAGCTTCTAGAGCTAGAGTCCAGGGAAGCCCCACAGTCAAAATAGACAAATCTCCATAGAATGGTCGAGGCACCTATCAATTTCCATCTACTTCATCTTGGTATAAGTCCTCTTGGAATCAAGGGCCGAGTAGAAGAACCTCAGGTCAAGGCTACTACAATACTAGTCCTACCTACCCAACATTTCACAGCAATTATTATCATAACTTTGGACAGGGAGGTCAAGGTAGCTTCTACATGAGGCCAATGCATAATCACTTTCAGAACTCACACTCCATTCAAAGGCGTCAGCCCTATACTTGGGATTCCTATATGACTGGGGTTAATAATCTCAGAAGTCAGAACTCTTATAGCTTTATCAACTCCATGCCAAGTCAGTCTAGGATCTATAGTTCACCTACTGCTCCCAATGTCTATTGGACTAATCACTGGCAAAGAAACTTTCAGAATGATTTCAAAAATAAGAAACAAGCCACACCTAAGAAACAAGCCTCAAAGAATAAAAGTGGCAAGAAAAGGCACACAAAACTAAATGATAAGAAATCCACAACTGCTATGAAGAAGCCAAATCAAATGTGGATACCAAAATATCTTGTTTCTAGTCTAAATGAGATAAATGCTTTTATGGGACCCAAGAAGCTCTGGGTTCTAAATCATTCCACTTGATTTTATTGCAGGTATGCCTGGCAGCCAATCTCAACAAATGGTATCTGGATAGTGGCTGTTCTAGGCACATGATCGGAGATAAAGAGAAATTCTGCATGTTGGTGAAGAAAGATGCTGGTCATGTCACTTTTGGAGGTAATACTAAGGGAAGAATCATTTGATCGGGAAAGGTTGGTAAGTGCTCTTCCTGTCAGATTGAAGAAGTTTTGTTAGTTGAAGGATTAGCATATAATCTTCTGAGCATCAGTCAACTCTGTGACAGAGGCCATAAAATTATCTTTGACTCTCTTGCATGCACCATCTATGAACCCAATTCTGATTCTGTAAAATTTGTTGGCAAGAGAGTCAATAACATCTATATGGTAGACTTAGTTGATGTAGCACATTATAATCTTTGTCTTAATGTTAATAAGGATGACCTAGCTTATCTATGGCATCATAGATTAGGTCATGCTAGCTATAGTGTGCTACATAAATTGAATAAACATAGCATGGTAAAATGACTTCCTGAAATCTCCTTCAAAAATGAAAATAAAATATGTGAGGCATGTACTCAATGTAAACAAACTAGAAAATCATTTAAATCTAGAACCGAAAACCTATCTTCTAAACCATATGAGCTAATTCACATGGACTTATTTGGACCCACCGGGTCAGGTAACTTATCTGGAAAAAGATATGATTTTGTGCTTGTTGATGACTTCTCTAGATTTACTTGGATCTTTTACTTGTCTCACAAACATGAAGCTTTTGAAGAATTTCAAGAGTTCTTTTACAAAATAAAATAGACCAATGAGCATGGTATTTTGAACATTTTGTCAGATCATGGTGGTGCGTTTGTCAACTCACATTTTGATGATTTTTGCAGGGAGAATGGTATAACTCACAGGTTCTCCTCACCAAGAACTCCAGAGCAGAATGGAGTGGTGGAAAGGAGAAACCGAACATTAGTAGAAATGGCTCGGACTATGCTGGTAGAAGGGAACCTACCAAGAAAGTTTTGGGCAGAGGCCATTAACACTTCATGCTACATCATTAATAGAGCCCTGGTAAGACCCACAACTCAAATGACTCCTTATGAAATTCTGAAAGGTAAGAAACCCTCTTTAGCTCATTTCAAGGTTTTCGGTTGTAAATGTTTTGTTCATATAAATTTCAAAAGAGACCTTGATAAGTTTGAACCCAAAAGTGAACCTAGAATATTTCTAGGTTACTCTGATCAGTCTAGAGCCTACAGAATCTTCAATCTCAATTCTAAAACTGTAGAAGAGTCTCCTCATATTGTCTTTGATGAGTCTTCAATTAGAATTGAAACTGATTTATGCAGGGACAAGATTGATGGAGTAATTTTGAAAACCAAAGAAGACCAAAATAAAGAATCCGGTGAAGAAGCTGAAGAATCAGAAACTCAGGGGGAGGTAAGTTAGAACTCAGGTAATCAGGTCACTAACCTTAAATTTCTTAGAGACCACCCCCTTGAGAACATAATTGGTAGTCTAAATGACCCACCAAGAACTAGAGCACACTTAAGAATTGAAAATGAATTGAACTCATTTACTTTAGTATCTCAAGTGGAACCTAAAAATATAGATAGTGCCCTTCAGGATGAACATTGGATTAATGTCATGCATGAAGAACTTAATCAATTTGATAGGAACAAGGTCTGGCACTTAGTTCCTAAACCCTCTCATGGTAACATAATAGGCACTAAATGGGTTTTTTGTAATAAATCTGATGAGCAAGGTAAAATTGTTAGAAATAAGGCTAGGCTGGTTGCTCAGGGGTACAACCAAGAGTTTGATATTGACTTTGAAGAGTCTTTTGCCCATGTAGTTAGGCTAGAAGCCATTAGAATTCTTTTGGCTACTGCATGCAGTCTAGGAATAACCCTACAGCTAATGGATGTCAAATATGCTTTTCTAAATGGTGAAATAAAAGAGGATGTATATGTTAAGAAACCCCCAAGTTTTGAGTGTCTTGAATTTCCTGACCATGTGTATAAACTTGATAAGGCACTTTATGGATTGAAGCAAGCTCCCTGAGCTTGGTATGACAGAATGAGCAAGTTCCTCACAGAAAAAGGATTCTCCAGAGGTAAAGTTGACCAAACATTATTCACTAAGGTATGTGAAAAGGAAATTTTAATCATTCAAATTTATGTAGATGATATAATATTTGGATCAAAAAATTTATCCATGTGTGAGGAATTCTCAGCTTTAATGACCAGTGAATTTGAGATGAGCTCAATGGGAGAGCTAAAATTTTTCCTTGGGTTGCAAGTATGTCAGAACAAAGAGGGAACATTTATAACTCAAGAGAAATATGTCAAGGATCTTCTGAAGAAATTCAAGATGGAGAACCTGTAGCAACCCTAATAAATGAATAATTGAAATGAATTAAAACATATATATTACAGAAGTAATATATATATAAAAGGAATAGGGTTAATTGGACGAAATAAAACAAATTAAAAATAACGCCTCTTATTAAGGCGTTAATTTATAAAGAAACGCCTCTATCCATGGCGTGACTAAAGAAAGGACGCCCACACATGCGGTCGTCAGTTCTCATGCGACCAAATGGGTAAGTAAAAGAAACGCCCCTATCTTGGGCGTGTTTTAAAACACGAAACGCCCTTTTTCAAGGCGCTTTTTAAGAAACGCCCTAAAGTAAGGCGTCAATTAACGAATACACGCCCTGACCTAAGGCGTTAATTCAGTTCGTGAACCGTTCGAACCCAGAGCTTATCCAGGGAAGATCAACCTAATCTAGTAAGTATCTATTAGAGTAAGGACTCTATTAAGGATATATTACCCTCAATCAAACACTACTCTTGTTAGGACTTCAAAATCCTATAAATAACATGTTCGATCGAACCCTAAAACCCATTTGATCGAACGTCTGCTGCTAGGTACGTGAAGAACAAACTATTCCTTGATCTCTGCTTTGCCTACACGAAGAACTAATGATTCTTCACTCTCTTTTCTTCTTACAGGTTGAGGAAGCCTAGACATCGTGAAGAACAAGGGTAAGTTCTTCTAAACTTCCATCTTCAGCCAAGCTTATGAAGAAATTTCTAATATCTCTTCATATTCCTCTGTAGGAAAACTCTAGGGATCGACCAAAGAACAAAGGTTCTCTGCCTACTGCTGATTCAGTTTATCCTTATCAACGTCTTCACGTGTCTGTCACCTTCAAATCCATTGTTAAGGTAGGATTTTCTCAAGTTATTGTAGCCCAAATAAGAATTAATGCAAGATATCTATACATACGTATATGAGCATGGCATGCATACTGTTTATAAGGTTTTATTACGTTTTCTGCAAAATTTTGAAAGAAACGCCCTTGATTAGGGCGCTAATTTAAAAGAAACGACCATGCTAGTGGTCGTCAATTTAATATTTGACGCCCTCTACGCAGGCGTTAATTTCATAAGAATCGCATGTGATTAATAATTGATCCTGTTTAAAAATTACAATACATATGAAATATTGATTTTTAATATCTTGCATGACTCTGTGAATTCCTGTTAAATTTTACTGCCATGACATGTCTCCTGTCTCTCGAAATATTATTTATTAAAATATCGTAAATCCCTTGAAATTCACGACTTGGACAAAGTCGTTTTCCATATTCTAACGCCCCAGTACAAGGCGTGAATCTGAAAAGTAACGCCCCTTCCTAGGGCGTGTATCTGTTAAAATCCTGAAATTCACATATTCTGTAAAATGGAATTAGAAAGTAACGCCCCTTCCAAGGGCGCGTTTTTGATAAATTTCTGAGAATAATTATATCCTGTCGAATATGTAAATGATGAGACGCCTGCCTCTGCAGTCGTCAACTTTGAAGAAACGCCCCCAGGAAAGGCGTGTTTTTGATAAATTAATGAAATAATGGAAATTCTGCAAATTGGCAATATATGTAAACGCCCTTCTGTTAGGCGTTAATTATTCAATACACGACTTTACTTAAGTCGTTATTTTACTGTAAACTGATTTTATCCTGATTCTATTACCGATGGTTTCATATTATACATATATATATATATATATCGGCACTATTCTCCACTCCGTGAGTATAGTCCCACGTTTCATGTTGATTTATCGATCACACTCAACTCTCATTGACATACAAGCTCTCCATTGGACATTCCGTTCCTTTGGACTAGCGAGTTAGTCATAGAGACCTCCGTAAGACTCCTCGTAGCCTTGGATTCCCTCAAGGCCGACTGAGCTGGTTGTACCCAAAAAAAAAAACCCATTACACAGTTTTTGCCATGTCAATCTAAAGAAACATGGTATACCGGCCCTTATGATTATACAAAGAGTATATCATAAGAAATTCTTGATGGGATGATGATATCATGCCATATCGTGTCATTCTTGTAAACCTCAATTCTATGATAAGAATGAGGGTATCTTGCTTGATCTTATGTTCATGTGGACCTCAATTCTATATAAAGAATGTCCATATTGATTTGTCATGGTACCTAAGTTAAGGGAACCATATTCTACCTAGTTTTATCGACATCGTGATTATACCGTTATTATCGCCATTCTATGTCCTTTGTCATATTTTGGACTCTATTCTATCAAAGTTGTCATACGTGTCTACAAGCTTGATGATTGAAATTCTATATTGGCTATATAAACAAGAGTGGATGTCAAAACACATGATAAATGCCTGCGCATATAGGGCCCGATCTGGTCCTGGGAGGAGCACCCGAAAGTACTTGTGCCCATGGGAGTTAAAATGATAAGGTATCTGGCATTATACCGAGTACTTGACTTGCTTGATTGGACATTCCACACACATCTTGTACTTGACTCGTACTTGACATGAAATGAAATGCGTGGCCCGAAAAGGGGTAATTTACTTGCTTGATACATGATAGCCAAAGTTCTTAACATGACTTGTTAAATGTACTTGCTTGAATATCTCGAATAAACTTGTTATCTTGTTGGAAGTTCATGACTAAGTTCGTCTTATTTTCTTGATATTACATTCTCTCTATCTTGTCGTTTTATGCGAGCATGCATAGCTTTATTGCATTCATGAAAATGTAATTACTTAAACCCCTCGCTAGTACTTGAGATATAATTTCCTACTGAGCGTTCGCTCATTCCGTTTGTCCCTTTTTACTTTTCAGGTAAGTCCGACGATGATGGAAGTCAATCGGATGGGAATGGTCAAGAGTGAAAGTGATAGAGCTTCTACAAGTGTCGTCTAGTCTTTTCTATAGTTTCTTGAGTCAAATATGTATTCTTTTCCTTTTTATTAAACAGAGTATTGGATTTGTAATAGTCTATCCATTATGAAATAAAGGATTGGGTTATCTTGCTATTTTGCGCATCTCTGTCTTTGTGTCGAGTACACGACCACTCTGATTGACATGATTGATATAGACACGTCGCGCATCTCCGGGTATCTTCCGCGCTCGGGGCGTGACAGTCTTTGTGGTATCAGAGCCTAAGGTATTCAATTCCTAGGAAACCCAAGTCCAAGGATAGGTTTCAAAACCTTTAACCAAGTGAGAGTGGGTAGAACCAAGGGTTAAATGATCAATGAGTCCTTTATAAGATCATAATGATATAATACTAACATAGCTATTATAATTGTAGGATAATGGCTGCCGAACGTGCTCAATGGCGCAACATGCAGCGTACCCTTCAAGGGATGACCCAAGTGCTACAACAGGTAGCACAAGGTGGTGCTCCACGAGCTGGAAGCTTACACCAAGCATTCAAGAATATGAATCCCCCGAAGTTCATGGGATCGACCGATCTAGACAATGCCGAGCATTGGGTTCGGGAGATTGAACGTATATTCCGTGTTATGCAATGCACGGATCAGGACAAAGTCTTATTAGCTACTTTCCAGTTAGAAAAGGATGCTAGATGCTGGTGGGAGTCGATTGAAGCTACAATTGACCCAACTCAAGTTACATGGGGAGAATTCGTTGAATATTTCAACGCCAAATATTTCTCTGATAGGGTCCAGGAAAAGAAGGCCACCGAATTTGCCGCATTAAAGCAAAGATCTTTATCGGTGGCTGATTATGAAGCACAGTTCTCTAGACTGTCTAGATATGCTAAGCATTTGATTAGCACGGAAAAGATGAAAGCTCGTAGATTTCTTAATGGGCTTAGGCCTCACTACATTACTCAATTGGCGCCTATGGATATTCAAGTTTATACTGAAATGGTGCGCCGAGCTCAGTTGCTTGAAGATGCCACGGAATTATCTGATAGGATCCGTGGGAAAGACAAAAAGGAGCAAGTCACAAGTTCGGGTTCTTTTAAACCCAACTTTAAGAAGAGGCCCAATAATGGAGGTTCTTCCTCTCAAGATCAGAAGTACAAGAAATCCAAGCCTTTCTCTATCACCACTACCCCTTCAAACGTAGTATGCAAGCATTGTGACAAGGCTGGTCACAAAACAGAAGAATGCTGGAGGAAACTAGGAGCATGTCTCCGTTGTGGGAGTCGTGAACATCGGATTCCCGATTGTCCATTAATGAATGACCAAGCCGGTGAGGGTAAACGTCCAGTGACAAAGAATGCTCGTCTTCATGCAATCCAAGGGACCGAACCAGAAGAAGAAGGCGGATTGGTGGAAGGTACATTAAAAATTTGTTCTAAATATGCACATGTTTTATTTGATACGGGTGCATCGCATTCCATTATTTCCAAGAAGTTTGCTGACCCATTACCTCTAGAACCAGAATGGATGAAGATAATATTGTCTACTCCTCTCGGAAACGAGACGGATATCACACATCATTACCAAAATTGTGAGGTATTGGTTCGAGGAAAGAATTTTCCTATTGATCTTATCTGCTTAGATCTAAAAGAATATGATGTTATACTAGGGGCGGATTGGTTATCCAAATACCAGGCAACGGTTGATTGCCGTGATAGCAAGATTGTTTTCAAGGAATTTCCGGAACTGACTTATACTAGTCCTAAGAGTCGAAGCAAATCCCCTCTTATCTCGGCTCTTCGAGCAAGCAAGCTCGTCAAGAAAGGATGTGTATCCTTCCTTGCTTTTGTCACTATTAAAGAAGCTAAAGAAACCAAGATAGAGGACATTCAGGTAGTGCGAGAATTTCCAGACGTATTTCCGGAAGAATTGCCGGGATTACCCCCTCAAAGAGAAGTGGCCTTCACCATTGACTTAGTCCCTGGTGCCGGTCCTGTTTCCAAGGCACCATATAGAATGTCCCCTGCTGAACTCAAGGAGTTGAAGGAGCAGTTGATGGAACTAATCCGAAAAGGGTTTATTAGACCAAGTACTTCCCCGTGGGGAGCACCAGTCTTATTTGTAAAGAAGAAGGATGGGTCCATGAGATTGTGTATCGACTATCGACAGTTGAATCATCTTACTATCAAGAACAAGTATCCACTGCCGAGAATCGATGAGTTATTTGATCAGATTTCAGGATCCAAATATTTCTCCAAGATTGATCTCAGGTCGGGATATCATCAATTAAGAATCAAGGACGATGACATTCACAAGACTGCATTCAGAAGCAGGTATGGCCATTACGAATTTGTTGTTATGCCTTTTGGACTAACAAATGCCCCTGCTGCCTTTATGCAGTTAATGAATAGCATATTCAGGCCTTACTTGGATCAATTCATAGTAGTCTTCATTGATGATATATTGATATATTCTAAGACTAAGGAAGAACATGAAGAGCATTTGAGGATTGCATTGCAAGTCTTGAGGACAAATCAATTATATGCTAAACTCAGCAAATGCGAGTTCTGGCTTGAAGAAGTGGCTTTTCTCGGACATGTCATATCCAAGGACGGTTTATCTGTGGATCCGTCAAAAGTTGAAGCTGTGAGAAACTGGGAGAGACCCACTAATGCAAGCGAGATCAGAAGTTTCTTAGGTCTTGCAGGCTATTATCGGCGATTTATCAAAGATTTCTCTAAGATCGCCGTACCACTTACAAGATTAACTCGTAAGGAGATCCGATATGAATGGAGTGAGGAATGTGAAAGCAGTTTTCAAACTCTCAAGGATCATCTCACCACAGCTCCGGTCTTAGCCCTACCAATTGAAGGAGAGAAATTCGAGGTCTACACTGATGCTTCTGGCATTGGCCTCGGATGTGTTCTAATGCAACAAGGGAAGGTCATAGCATACTCTTCTCGTCAACTGAAGAAGCATGAGGAGAATTACCCCGTCCATGACTTGGAACTGGCCGCGGTAGTATTTGCCCTAAAGATATGGAGACACTATCTCTATGGGGTACAGTTTACTGTATACTCCGATCACAAAAGTCTCAAATATCTATTTTCACAAAAGGAGCTGAACATGAGACAAAGACGTTGGCTAGAATATCTCAAGGACTTCGACTTCAGTATACAATACCATCCCGGAAAGGGTAATTATGTGGCTGATGCCCTTAGTCGAAAGCCGAGAGCAAGGATAGCAAATTGTATGATACAAGAATGGAGGTTACTTGAACAATTCTCCGAGCTCAATATAAGCTTGGACACGGAATCCAAATTTATCACATTATCTCATGTAAGCATACAGTCAGACTTATTATCTGAAATACAAGTACTTCAGGATGATGATCCTATATTAGTAGAAATCAAAAGCAGATTAGAAGGACAATCTGATTTTCAACTAACTTCTGATGGAAGATTATCGTTCAAAGATAGAACTTGTATACCCGATTGTCCGGAATTAAAGAAGAAGATCTTAGATGAAGCTCACCGATCCAGGTACACTATTCATCCAGGATCAACCAAAATGTACCAAGATGTAAAGAGGAACTTTTGGTGGCCTAATATGAAAAGAGAAATAGCGGACTATGTATTACGCTGTCTCACATGCCAACAGGTCAAGGCGGAACACCAAAAGCCTGCGGGAAAACTACATCCTCTAGATATTCCTAAGTGGAAATGGGAGGATATTGGTATGGACTTCATCATGGGTTTGTCTAAATCTAAAGGAGGACATGATGGAATCTGGGTTATCATTGACCGATTGACTAAATCGGCACATTTCTTGCCAATCAAAAGCCGATGGTCAATTGATGTGCTAGCTGCACTATACATCAAAGAAATAGTCAGGATACATGGAATTCCTGTCTCAATCGTGTCTGATAGAGATCCCCGTTTTACTTCTCATTTTTGGAAGGGATTACAACATTCGTTGGGGACAAGGCTCAACTTTAGTACTGCTTTTCACCCACAA
Organism: Amorphophallus konjac; assembly: GCA_022559845.1. Taxonomy (NCBI): domain Eukaryota; kingdom Viridiplantae; phylum Streptophyta; class Magnoliopsida; order Alismatales; family Araceae; genus Amorphophallus; species Amorphophallus konjac. The sequence continues at coordinate 214,284,312 of CM040118.1, forward strand.
ACGGATGGTCAGACCGAGCGAACTAATCAAGTTGTTGAAGATATGCTGAGAGCATGCATTATTGACTTTGGAGGAAGCTGGCATGACCACTTACCTTTAGTTGAATTTGCATATAATAATAGCTACCAAGCTAGTATCCAAATGGCACCTTTCGAAGCCTTATACGGAAGGAGTTGCCGATCTCCCATATGTTGGAACGAAGTTGGAGAGAAACAACTATTAGGTCCAGACATGGTAAGGGATACAACTGAGAAGATACAAGTAATCAGAGAAAGATTGCAAGTTGCTCAGACGAGACAAAAAGCTTATGCTGATACAAGAAGGAGAGATCTTGAATTCCAAATCGGAGATCATGTATTTCTCAAGATATCGCCTGGACGTGGCATACGAAGATTTGGTGTTAAGGGCAAGCTTACGCCAAGATTCATCGGACCATTTGAGGTACTCGAAAGAGTTGGCGAGGTTGCTTATCGCATCGCGTTGCCTCCTCAGTTGTCCGAGGTACACAATGTATTTCACATATCTATGTTGAAGAAGTATGTGCACGATCCGTCACATATTATTGAGCATGGAGATCTGGTGATCCAGAAAGATCTCACATATGAACAGAGGCCTTTAAAGATATTAGATCGAGAAATACGAGCTCTAAGGAATAAGGTTATTCCCATGCTTAAGGTGCAATGGAATAAGAATCCTGAACGCGAAGCGACATGGGAGACCGAGGAATCTATGAAGAAACGATTTCCCGAGTTATTCTAAGAGGTATATGTCCTACACTCTCCACGTATAATTATATATATATATTGAATTTGGGGACCAAATTCTTTTTAAGTGGGGGAGGGTGTAGCAACCCTAATAAATGAATAATTGAAATGAATTAAAACATATATATTACAGAAGTAATATATATATAAAAGGAATAGGGTTAATTGGACGAAATAAAACAAATTAAAAATAACGCCTCTTATTAAGGCGTTAATTTATAAAGAAACGCCTCTATCCATGGCGTGACTAAAGAAAGGACGCCCACACATGCGGTCGTCAGTTCTCATGCGACCAAATGGGTAAGTAAAAGAAACGCCCCTATCTTGGGCGTGTTTTAAAACACGAAACGCCCTTTTTCAAGGCGCTTTTTAAGAAACGCCCTAAAGTAAGGCGTCAATTAACGAATACACGCCCTGACCTAAGGCGTTAATTCAGTTCGTGAACCGTTCGAACCCAGAGCTTATCCAGGGAAGATCAACCTAATCTAGTAAGTATCTATTAGAGTAAGGACTCTATTAAGGATATATTACCCTCAATCAAACACTACTCTTGTTAGGACTTCAAAATCCTATAAATAACATGTTCGATCGAACCCTAAAACCCATTTGATCGAACGTCTGCTGCTAGGTACGTGAAGAACAAACTATTCCTTTGATCTCTGCTTTGCCTACACGAAGAACTAATGATTCTTCACTCTCTTTTCTTCTTACAGGTTGAGGAAGCCTAGACATCGTGAAGAACAAGGGTAAGTTCTTCTAAACTTCCATCTTCAGCCAAGCTTATGAAGAAATTTCTAATATCTCTTCATATTCCTCTGTAGGAAAACTCTAGGGATCGACCAAAGAACAAAGGTTCTCTGCCTACTGCTGATTCAGTTTATCCTTATCAACGTCTTCACGTGTCTGTCACCTTCAAATCCATTGTTAAGGTAGGATTTTCTCAAGTTATTGTAGCCCAAATAAGAATTAATGCAAGATATCTATACATACGTATATGAGCATGGCATGCATACTGTTTATAAGGTTTTATTACGTTTTCTGCAAAATTTTGAAAGAAACGCCCTTGATTAGGGCGCTAATTTAAAAGAAACGACCATGCTAGTGGTCGTCAATTTAATATTTGACGCCCTCTACGCAGGCGTTAATTTCATAAGAATCGCATGTGATTAATAATTGATCCTGTTTAAAAATTACAATACATATGAAATATTGATTTTTAATATCTTGCATGACTCTGTGAATTCCTGTTAAATTTTACTGCCATGACATGTCTCCTGTCTCTCGAAATATTATTTATTAAAATATCGTAAATCCCTTGAAATTCACGACTTGGACAAAGTCGTTTTCCATATTCTAACGCCCCAGTACAAGGCGTGAATCTGAAAAGTAACGCCCCTTCCTAGGGCGTGTATCTGTTAAAATCCTGAAATTCACATATTCTGTAAAATGGAATTAGAAAGTAACGCCCCTTCCAAGGGCGCGTTTTTGATAAATTTCTGAGAATAATTATATCCTGTCGAATATGTAAATGATGAGACGCCTGCCTCTGCAGTCGTCAACTTTGAAGAAACGCCCCCAGGAAAGGCGTGTTTTTGATAAATTAATGAAATAATGGAAATTCTGCAAATTGGCAATATATGTAAACGCCCTTCTGTTAGGCGTTAATTATTCAATACACGACTTTACTTAAGTCGTTATTTTACTGTAAACTGATTTTATCCTGATTCTATTACCGATGGTTTCATATTATACATATATATATATATATCGGCACTATTCTCCACTCCGTGAGTATAGTCCCACGTTTCATGTTGATTTATCGATCACACTCAACTCTCATTGACATACAAGCTCTCCATTGGACATTCCGTTCCTTTGGACTAGCGAGTTAGTCATAGAGACCTCCGTAAGACTCCTCGTAGCCTTGGATTCCCTCAAGGCCGACTGAGCTGGTTGTACCCAAAAAAAAAAACCCATTACACAGTTTTTGCCATGTCAATCTAAAGAAACATGGTATACCGGCCCTTATGATTATACAAAGAGTATATCATAAGAAATTCTTGATGGGATGATGATATCATGCCATATCGTGTCATTCTTGTAAACCCCAATTCTATGATAAGAATGAGGGTATCTTGCTTGATCTTATGTTCATGTGGACCTCAATTCTATATAAAGAATGTCCATATTGATTTGTCATGGTACCTAAGTTAAGGGAACCATATTCTACCTAGTTTTATCGACATCGTGATTATACCGTTATTATCGCCATTCTATGTCCTTTGTCATATTTTGGACTCTATTCTATCAAAGTTGTCATACGTGTCTACAAGCTTGATGATTGAAATTCTATATTGGCTATATAAACAAGAGTGGATGTCAAAACACATGATAAATGCCTGCGCATATAGGGCCCGATCTGGTCCTGGGAGGAGCACCCGAAAGTACTTGTGCCCATGGGAGTTAAAATGATAAGGTATCTGGCATTATACCGAGTACTTGACTTGCTTGATTGGACATTCCACACACATCTTGTACTTGACTCGTACTTGACATGAAATGAAATGCGTGGCCCGAAAAGGGGTAATTTACTTGCTTGATACATGATAGCCAAAGTTCTTGACATGACTTGTTAAATGTACTTGCTTGAATATCTCGAATAAACTTGTTATCTTGTTGGAAGTTCATGACTAAGTTCGTCTTATTTTCTTGATATTACATTCTCTCTATCTTGTCGTTTTATGCGAGCATGCATAGCTTTATTGCATTCATGAAAATGTAATTACTTAAACCCCTCGCTAGTACTTGAGATATAATTTCCTACTGAGCGTTCGCTCATTCCGTTTGTCCATTTTTACTTTTCAGGTAAGTCCGACGATGATGGAAGTCAATCGGATGGGAATGGTCAAGAGTGAAAGTGATAGAGCTTCTACAAGTGTCGTCTAGTCTTTTCTATAGTTTCTTGAGTCAAATATGTATTCTTTTCCTTTTTATTAAACAGAGTATTGGATTTGTAATAGTCTATCCATTATGAAATAAAGGATTGGGTTATCTTGCTATTTTGCGCATCTCTGTCTTTGTGTCGAGTACACGACCACTCTGATTGACATGATTGATATAGACACGTCGCGCATCTCCGGGTATCTTCCGCGCTCGGGGCGTGACAGAACCTCAAGGCAATAACAGCACCAATGGGAACATCTACCAGTCTTGATTCTGACCCTGAAGGTAAAACGGTAGACCCCAAATTATACAGAGGTATGATTGGATCCTTGCTATACCTTACTGCTTCTCGACCTGGCATTCAATTCTCAGTATGTTTGTGTGCTAGATTTCAAGCATGTCCTAAGGAATCACACTTGATAGCTGTGAAACGGATTTTTAGGTATCTGTCTGGCACTCTAGACTTAGGCTTATGGTATCCTGCTAAGTGTGAGCTGGATCTGATAGCTTACACAAATGCAGACTATGTCGGGTGTAGGATAGATAGGAAAAGTACTAGTGGATATTGTCAATTTCTTGGTGGGTGTCTAGTGTCTTGGGCATCTAAGAAATAGCACACTGTCGCCCTATCCACTGTTGAGGCAGAGTATGTGGCTGCAGGTAACTGTGCTGCCCAAGTCCTCTGGATTAAACACCAATTAATTGGCTATCTTATCAATCTTGGTTGCATTACAATCTTATGTGATAACACTAGTGTCATTTCCTTAACTAAAAATCATGTTCACCATTCTAGGAAAAAACACATTGAAATCAAACATCACTTTCTTAGAGATGAAGTTAGTAAAAAGGAGATTGAGCTTGAATTTATTGAATCTGAAAGACAAATTGCCGACATTTTTACAAAACCAGCAGAGAAGAGAGGAGAAGCTGAGAGTGCAAAGGTCTCCGCAGAAGGTTGAGAGAGAGCCACAGAAAATAGAGTATTGGAGATAGGAGAAGAATTCTGAGAGGACATAATAGCAGAAGTCATGATTTCTAGATCAGATCTAGAATCGTCTACTCTTGAGAGCTATATTATTTTTCGCATCTATCTGTGTGTTGTTTTTGTTCTCTCTTGTTTTATTTCGAATATATCTTCAAGCTGTTAGGCAGCGGAGCAAGCTGTGTTGCTCGGCGGCGAGGATTGGTTTCTCGGACAGCAAGCTGTGAAGCTCAGCGGGTTTAGCAAGCTGTGAGGCTCAGCAGTCTAGGATTTAGTCCCCAAAGCTGTGGATCAGCGATTTGTAGGGATTTGTCCCCGAAGCTGTGGATCAGCGGGTTTAAGCTGTGTATCATCGGAAGCCACACTCTAGTTTAAGTGTGGGGTGGATGTATGGTTGCATTGTGCAAACTGAACCACCTAAAAATCCTCTGTGTCTATGGTGTGCTTTGTGTGTTTGATCATCTTCTTCTAACCCCACTTCACAGGCTTGTTTGAATGTTTTGTGTTCGAGACTTGTTTTATGAGCATTTGAAATTGCGAGGTCTAAATAGGTGTTCTATCTTAAGTGTTCGAAGTCGGGTCTGAGTGAACCTTGTGCAGCATTGCTTGTTATTCATCTAGTGCTCGATCTGTGAGAACACTATTTCATTCTGATATAGTGCAAAGCTATTTTTAGTAACCTTGTGGGTTCAAATTTCTTTTAATTAAGCCAAATTTTGAGCCGGGATCTATTCACCCCCCTCTAGATCTCGCTCCTGCACCCTAACAATTGGTATCAGAGCTAGCTCTGATCCATCAGATCCAACGATCTGCAGAGGATCCTGCTATTTTTAGGTGCATTTTTTTTTGAAATTATCACTCTTAGTCTATTGCTTTGAGTCGTTTTTGATTTGTTTAAATGGCTTATCCACAGATGTTCAACGGTTCTAATTTTGAATCCTGGTTAGGCAATTTGAGTGCATTTGTAAACTCAAGGAGTCCACACCTCTGGAACCTCATCTACAATGGTTCAAACAAATTACCTAAGGATGTGTCCAGATGGACCGATGCTCACCAGTCCAAGAATAGTGATAATCTTCAAGCTTTGAATGTGATGAAAGCTGCAGTTGACTCTAATGTTTTTCCATGTATTTTAAACTGCAGTACAGCCACAGGTATATTGGATGAATTGGCTCGCATCCATAAAGAAGACGAGAACAGATGTATGATGGCCAACCGCAGTGATCACAGCAATGATTTGATGGATGAGACATCATCTCAGGTAAACTTTGATTCTGATGTAATTTCGTTTGATGAACTGTTTACTCTTCATAAAGAATTGTCAAAGAGATATAGGAAAATAAAAACTAAAAATATAATATTAAAAAAAATTAGCAAAATAATCTTAACTCTTCATGTGAAAGATGTTATCAGTTAGAAGAGTCAAATAGAGTATGTGAGGTTGATGATCAAATGCATAATGAACAAATTTGTTCATTGAAAAATGAAAACCAAGAATTTCTTTCCAAAATCTCTGAACTGGAAGACAAGCTAAATCTATTGAGAGATGATCAAGCCTTAATAAATGAGTTGGTTCAAAATGAAAATCTGACGGAAGAGATTGAAAAACTGACACAATTAAATTCGGCTATGACAGATATATTAATGATTCTTGAAAAAGGGAAATCTGTTTGCATAGATGAGTCTGAAAAATTACGCAATCTAGAATAAGAAATTGAAAATTATAAAACTACAAATCAGGTGTTGAATGAATGTGTTAATTACATTGAACAAGAGATTGTTAGTTATGAGATACACATTGCTTCTCTAGAAAATGAAATTCATGATCTGAAAAACTCATTGTCAAAATTTGTCGATGGTCAAGAGAATTTCGATAAGTTGTTGGGAGTCAAAGTTAATTCTCAGAAGGAAGGACTGAGTTACAACCCAGTAGACACTAAGAGCTTTAGAAATAAACTTTATACATCATTTGTAAGTAGCTCTGAACAAACTAGCACTAGAACTCCATCAGTCTTTCAGTTTACAACTCAAAATAATCCTAAGCAAGTTGCTAGTCAGAAAATTCAAAAACAAACTGAAAAGATAAAAAAGAATGATTATTTGCAGAAAAAGCCAAGAAACACTCATGCTAACAATGTGCATGTTGTACATAACTCGAACACAGGTAAACATGCACACAAAAAGAAGATGTCATGTCATTACTGTAATAAGATTGGTCATCTAATGCATGAGTGTAGATTGATGGAACAAGATGATATGAATGCCAACGCAATGCATGCTAGGAAACCTCATGATAGGAAATTTCCTTCTGCACAGAAAAAGAATCTAATATGTTATTATTGTGGCAAGACAGGCCACATTACTGTTTACTGTTGGTTTGGTCAGGGAAGAAGATCTGATTTTGAATCTGCTAAATTCCTTGTAAAAAGAAATGTCTTTGGTAGAAATAAATTTGTTTTTAAAGGAAATTCTCTGACATGCTTTGAGTGTGGGAAGCCAGGCCACAGAGCTGCAAATTGTTGGTTGGCTAGTCATAAAAGATAAAACTTTCATGTGAAAACCAGAAACACTCATGTTCATGCACATAATTCTCATGCTAATGCTCATGTGCATAAGAAGATCACAAAGCTTTACACATCATGGCATTATTGTGGTAAGCATGGACACTTTATGAATAATTGTTTTATCATGAGGAGGGACGATATGAATGTTGATAGAACTCCTGCTAGGAAATCACACACTTCACAGAGAAACAGAATAAATTGTCATTACTGTGGCAAAGCAGGACACACTACTACACAATGTTGGCATGCTAAAAGAGAAAGGAAATTTCATTCTCATGATGAATATGTCAAATTCCCTACAAATCATCATGTTTTTATTGAAAATAAATTTGTTTCAAATGGCCAGCATATTGTGTGCTTTAGCTGTGGAACACTAGGCCACAGGGTAAATGAATGTTGGCTGAATATTGGTAGAATAAATTTAATTTCGTGTTTTAATTGTGGAAAGTATGGTCACACAATCAAGGATTGTTGGCATGCAAAAAAAAGAAAAACTTTCATGATAACAATTCTGGGTATTCACAGAATTTCAGAAAACACTATTATCAGAAAACTGTGAAAAATCTAGGATGCTGTCATCATTGTGGTCAGTCTGGACATTTTATGCTTGATTGTAAATTGCTGAAATTTGACAACATGAATGATTTAAATTCATGGAAAGCACCTAGGAGAGGTGTTACGAACCTTTTAGGACCCAAGAATTCTTGGGTACCCATGTATGCAAAATAAAAATTGTCTTGCAGGAGTGCCTTGGGGCTGAGGAATAAAAGGGGTTCAATAAGCCAAGGCACTTGAGTATGGTAAAACCCCATCTCTGCTTCTTACTGGTTTGATCATGTGAGTTTTTAAATAATTTTTTTTTTCAGACAGCTGTACATCATGCTTTACCTGTCAGTTAAAATCTAGTGCATACATGTTTATATTTGCATCTGATAAGTCTCTCAATGCATATGATTGAGTTATCTATGCATATATGAGATTAGCATATGATTGAGTTATCTATGCAGATGTGAGATTGAAAAAGAATTGGATATCATTGCCTGAAAATTTGAATTGCATGTGATTGATGCTTGCATGTATCATCTGCATGTACATGTACATAGCCAATAGTTATTCACAAAATTTGAGATGCACATTGAACTGTATTTGCTTTGCATATTCTGAAAAATTGACACTGCATATAGGACTGCACTGAAATTGTTATGCACCTTCATGCATGATCACATGGTATATCAAATGGTATAGTGATAAAGGACAGACGAGGTCTGTCTGAAAGTACTAACCATGTGTGAGGTGGTCTTTAGACCAAGTCCTCTACCTTGTACCATGGGTCTTTGGGAAGATAAGGTTCCTGAGAAAAGTAAAGAATTTGTCATTTTCCTTAGAATTCATGGGGTTCAATTTTTTCTCATGTCTAGAAGTTAATTCTTAATAGATAACTATCTTAACCCGAGCTTTACCCAATCTCACGTAGGTTGGGAAAATAAATCTTTCCTAGTTCATAGGTTGGAAAATCCTTAGAACCTTGGACTTAAATCCTATATCTTGACATTTTCCTAGGACTTAATCAGCCTAGGCTCTGATACCACCTTAACTGTCACGTCCCGAGATATACAGCAAAAATAAATTGGGAACATGAAAGCCGGCAAAGTAAGCCTCTAACTAGCAAGACAATCAGAGCGCCAAAAAGTACAAATAATGTACACAACATCATAGATAAGAACCTTCAACTTTGATGAGAATAATATAACCAAAGTTTATAACTTGACAATTGACCCATTTGGCATCATGAATCACTAGACTTAAGAAAATAAAAATTACAAAACATGATCAACTTCACCGCCTATTATAGTGAATGATTCTAAACTGGACATAACAGACTTAATGTAGACAATCATCTAGGGCTTCTCTCGAGCTTCAATCACTCTCGGAATCGCCACTTGTATAATCCGACTCCGATCCACTAGCATTTCTTGAAAAGAGTTGGAAAAGTAGGGAATGAGCGCACACACCTAGTAGATATCTTCGTGTCAACATAACGACATAGTTTACATGTTAATACTTTACTCTAGCAGTGATGAGGACATCACCAGCTTTCCCCTTTGTTCGAGGATCCAGAAGCTCGTCAGCTATGCTACATCTTGTCCGCCACTATATTTCGAGTCATATGATGTAATTTTCATTTTCTTATCATGTACTTTTCCTTTTATTTGAGTCCAATACCTAGGTTAGGTAGCTATTTACCTAAGTCTAGAGTCATTATGTTGGTTAATGGGCCCAATTATATGGGCTAGGCCCAGGGGCGCCCCCTTCCCCTTGGTTAAGTGTTAGTAGTCCAAAAGTCAATGACTTATGTGAAAATGTGGGATTCCTATAAATATGACCCCAATCCCTCATTTGGAAGCTAATGAAGTATTGATAAAATTGCCACCAGAATTTGTGCCTACCTCTCTATCTCTCTCTCTCTCTCTCTCTCTCTCTCTCTCTATATATATATATATATATATATATATATATATATATCTCTCTAAAGGGGGCAAACCCCTCTCTCTCCCCTCTCCTCTCTCTCCAAATTTCGCACCACTCCCTCTCTCCTCTTCTTGCCACCTCATCTTCCACATCAGCCTCCCACCCTTTCATCTTCCCAAAACCCTTAACTCCCCTTCATTTCCCTCCACTTCCCAAACAACCTTTCCCCTTCCCCATACACCCATTCACCTTCCCAAGGGAGAATCCCTTCTCCTAGGCACCCCTTCCCCTCCCCAAGGCAACCCTTCCCATTCCCTAGGCCCCCATTAACCCCTCCATTAACCCACCATTCAAAACAAAGGAGAGATCTCTCCTCCCTCTCTCCTTCCCAACCCAAATTCGCATCTCCCCCTCCCTCCACTTGCTAGACCACCTCCCAGCCCCCTTTCTGCCCTTCCCACACCTTGAATCACCCCCTAACAGACCCCCACATAGTCAGGTGTCACCCCCACACCCTCCACCCCATTTCCCACCCCATCTACTCCGTCTCCCATCACCTTTCATCACCCTATCCATCTCAGTTCGCAGGCAGCAGTTGGAGCCCGACTTGCATAGACTGCCCCGGTGCTATCCGATGTCATCTGGAGGTGCACCATACATCGCCGGAAAGGTCTTCCAGTCTTCTTCGCAGGCGAGGTGGAATCATCTCATTCTGACTTCACTACAGATCGTGGTGCCCATTCTCGTCCGACTGCGCAACCGGGACCAGAACCTGGACCAGAGCTGCAGTGCAGAAGCTACCACGGCCACACCCCTCAACTTCTGAAGGCACCACTTGGCCGAGAGCTGTACCATAAGGCATCTACCATCACCAACAAGCGGAGTCCCTTTCGGCATCAGGAAGAGCCTTTTCCAATTTTTCTCTCCCGGGCGCGCAGAATAGATCGTTCAGGTCCTGCCCTGACCCCCCCTCACTCAACAGACTCCTCCTCGCCACCCTGACATCGTCTGGTGCTCTGCTTGGTTGCTGCTCAAAGAAGACTCATCCACAGTCGTCCTTGACTTGGTCTCGCATCAATCGAACTTCAGGAGCGGTCTTGGTGACTACATCCATCTGCTGCTGCACCCTGGGAACAGTATGAATCTGAGCGCAGGGGCCCTGTTCCAGAGCCTGCCCCAGCCTGTGACGACTTCAGGATTGCCCACAAAAATTTACAGACATGCCTGGATCCGTCAGCGTCGTTTCAGTGCCGGTCTCGTCGAATTCTGAGTTCGGAGGAGTGTACAGTGATGACTACACCGACCCCCTATCCTGCTGTCCCAGACCTGGGCAGATTCGGCGGGGTGCTTCATCGGCGCTAATCAAGCATAACTCCTTTCCCCGCCTGGCCGACTTAGCGCCCCTCCCTGCGTGGAGGTAGTGTTTGGTTTGTAACCTCATTTCCCCACCCTAGTCCACCCCCTCTGTGAGTGCGTAGTGATTGTACTAGCAGGTAAGCTTCCGAAGCGTCATCGGCGCGGCGTGCGGGTAGCCCACGCTTCCCCGCTCGCCCTCGTCTCCGGCCGGGATCGGCGTCCTCATGCCGATCAGGTGAGCTTCTGGCCACTTCCTCTGCTGGTTTTACTTTCGCTTGTCTTAGTATTGTTTCTAGTTGACCGTCGGCGGTGAGGTGAGCGCCCGATCTCAAACGCCATTGAATTGTGTGAACACCGCGGAGTGAGTTGAGAGTGTGACACTACAACCCACGCCCTCGGCGTGCTGGCCGCCCTTGAAATTGGGCATCCCTAGCCCATTGGGGACCATCCCTAGCTGGCCATACCCTTGGAACCTTGAGGTCCAACCTCGGACCCTCCCCATCATCGCCGGTCCGCCTACGGACCCGGGTGTGCGCGACGCGGGTGAACCCGCTTGAGTGGGTCCGCCGTTCAGTTCGGTTGCTTGCAATTCTAAGTCCGAGGGGTCATGTCTCATCAAATTGGTATCAGAGCATCATCATCCTTAGGCGTGTCGCATCAAGCAGATAAGAGAATGAGAGTGGGATTAAACATGCGATAAAAACCGTAGTAACAACAAGTAGCAAGACATGAATGTAAGGACATGATATCGCAAGAATATACGATCATGATCTAGCAATAAAATAAGTTGGCCTTTCAATCAATCACAAGAATATACTTCCATAACTTTAAGAAGGCTATGCACAAGAAAGTCATGTAACAAGCATGTAACGAGAATGTACTTTTCAAGCAAGCATGTATAATTTCATGAATTACCCTCGTGGATTTTACCAGTTTATAAAAAAAGTACTCTCAGCGCAATGCGACGCCAGTAATCATTATACCCCATGGTTAATAGTATATTTCCGGCCATCTACCGAGGGGGCTAGACTTGAGTCCTTACACACTGTCCGTGCCCACCCTTGCATCTTTAAGTTATAAATCAAGCTACTTCCACGAGAATAACAATAAGTTCAGCCAAGAATATCAAATTCAAAAATACAATTGAGATGATAGTAAGCAAGGCATGAACCTACCAATTTCATGAAAAAAGAAGTCAAGAATGAATTAAAAGGATGTTATCCTACGGTAGGACTTCGGCAGCATGGCATCTTATTTAATTTCATAGTTCATTAATGACTTGGTAAACAGTGTTTCAGGTTCCAGACAGTCAGAAGATCATCTGGGACTGTACACAATTAACCCTTGGGTCAGACCCTCGGGCTGGCTAACTGTTGATAGGACGCGGATGCAGGAAGAGCACGACAAGGAGAATGCGGTCAAGTAACGGTCCATGATCACAAGTCCTTCGACCTAGGCAAAAGTCTGTCGACTTTAAAGGATAACGTGGTCGTTTGACTAGCCACGATCAACAAAACGGGGTGGATGGACGAGCCGCGATGAAAGGTCTATCGACTTGAACAAAGTCAATCGACTGAAAATGCAAGTTGAGTCGACTTGAGCAAGAATGAGTCGACTTGGAACAGGAACACGCTGGCATGAACGCGGTCATTTGGCCAGTCGCGATATTCAGGTCGCGGTTGATCAACTGGCCACGATCAGGACAGACTGCAAAAAATATGAAGTGATCTTCTAGCATTTTAGGTTTTTAGGGTACAACTAGCTCGGCGTCCTAGTGGGTATCCCAGGCTCGCGGAGTCTTACGGAGGTCTTGAAACATGAATTCCTAGTCCGGCGGAAGGAATATCCAACAGAGAGGCATTCAATGTCCAAGAAGGTTTTCCTATTAAGTGCAAGTGACTAATAGCAACGTACCGGAGTACGGGCTATGAACCAATAACTATGATAAGAAAAAGGAGGAGAAGGAACGTGTCAAAACAGAGAATCGATGTGTAAGAAGTAAAAAGGAAATTACTTAAGTACAAAACTATAGGGTTTTGATGTGAAATTAGCATATGTTGAAACTAACCTTTTAACCCATGATATGGAATAAAACATCAACCTTTTAAAAACATGGTATAACATGAAACATAAACAGCATGAAATACGGTGCAGATATTACTATATATAATAGTAAAACGTGAAGCTTGATCTGATCTATGGTTGGGGTAAACAGAGGTCAGACCGCAGTTTCACCTAGGCCGCTATCTGGTCAGGTAGCGGTTGATTGGGCATCCACGACTTTAAGTCGCGGCTCCTGAGTCGACCATTATCACTCTATCGTGAAATAGAGACAACACCGACCTTGCAGGACCCTTTTCTACGGCTAAACAACATGCAACTAGTATAAAACCGAAAGGAAAAGCATGCTAGCATGGGAATAATGCATGGAGAGGTAAATAATCAAGCAAAAGTTATTATCTTTCTAGTTAAGGTTACATGGATAATATGAACTAGAGCCCTATTGCACGGTCATGGTAAAACATGAAATACTACGAGCATACAACATGAAAACAAGAGAGAACAGAGGGATTTTAATCCTAACTTCATGTTTAAGCCGACCATGAGACAACCTACCTATGGGATTTGTCCTAGACTTTGAATTTCTCGCCGTAAGAGAGCTCTCATTCCTGCGCTTCCTGCGTAGAAACAACAACTTCTGCTCGCTCTAACTCCTGGGTTGATCATCCTCCTAACATGTGATTTAGAGGAACGTTAGAAGACACTAAAGAGAACAAAAAGTTCTAAAGATAGAACTTGAAACGACGACGTCTTACCTCTGTTACGTGTGATCCAAAACCTAGGGCTCGTGCAGGAGGTTATGGGTTCTATTTATAGGGAACAACCTAAGGTTTCGGTTTTAGTTCCGATTAGGAGTCCTATGGGGTGTCAAGTCGATCCCCTAAGAGTCCTGGGTAGGTTTCCACTATAGATCACATCGAACCACGGCCATCTCATGGATAAAAATCCGAGCTTTCCGTGTTTTATCTGTTTTCATTTTTGGAAGTAGATCGCAGTTGAGGACTTGACCGCTACCTTCAAGCAGCAGTCACGCGATAGATCGTGACCTTGCCTGGCTTTCCGAAATTTAAGTTATATCTTAACTCCCCTTCTAATATCTCCTATTGCCCTATTAAAATTAGGGAACTTAGCCTATTACGTCTCTAAGGTTTGGGCTTGGGCCAAAAGACTAGATTTTTGATTTTAAGGCCCATTTTAAGTGGGCTTAATCATCTATTTAATAGTTGGGCCTTTTTTTCCAAAGGCTTTAACTTATTAATCCATTAATTAACCCATTTAGCTTTTAAGCCTATTAAATAGTTGAATAATTCCATTTAATTTTAAAAAAAAATCTAGAAAATTACCAGGGGTGCTACACATGCTCTCATCAACTTTGAGCGCGATCGGTTTCTTGTTTATGAGATCTTTTTCATTCCTCCTCAAGTTCAGTTCATAGGTCATCAGTGACCTAATCAACTCATCGACGGTCATGATAGAGAGATTCTTTGAATCCTCGATGACTGTGGCCTTAGTGTGCCACGCAGGGGGGAGTGACCTGAGGATTTTTCTAACTAGCTCGCTGTCAGAATACTCCTTACCAAGAGATTTTAAACTGTTTGTCAGCTGAGTTAGTCGAGCATACATTTCTGATATAGTTTCATCAGCTCTCATCCTAAACATTTCGTAATCGAAAATCAACAGATTGGCCTTGGTGGCCCTTACCTCTGAAGTACCTTCGTATATCAGCTGCAATCGATCCCACATTTCTTTAGCTGACATACATGATGGCACCCTCGAAATTTTCGTACGGTGGATGGTGCATTGCATGATATTTATGGCGCTCCAGTTCGTTGTTGACAGCTTTATCTGCTCCCTCGTCCATACATTCTCATCCTCGGGCAGCTGGTGAGGACCTTGGCTTACGACCCGCCAAATTTCGTGATCATGTGCACGTAGAAACACCTCCATCCTATTCTTCCAATAGGAATAGTTAGTACAATCAAAAAATGGAGGTTGGTTAATGGAATGAGCCTTAACTAGAAAGCTTCTAGGAACACTCCCATCGGATCTCCCTTGGTCGTTGGACCACATTCTCGGGAACCTGGCTCTGATACCAACTGATGAGTAGTGCGAGTGGATCTAAAGGGGGGTGAATAGATCCCCACCAATGAAACTTGACTATTAAAATTTAGAATAGTTGCAGAACAAATTAAATTTGAAAATTGATTCAATAGGATAAACTTGGTAGCAGATCAGAAATCGAATTGACAGTGTGTGGAATCACACAAACGAAATGATAGAACCTGTGAGGGAGGTAAATAAGAAGGATCAAACCACACAATCATAAACCACTACTCAGAGATTTTTAGGTGGTTCGGCTGCTATCTAGCAGACTTATGTCCACCCCCCACCAACCCGGTGAGGATTCCACTCTTTGCAAGGGTAACAACCGCTGATTCATAGCTTCCACCCGAGGAACAGAGTCCTCGACCACACACACGTGGATGCAATCCGCTACAACCGCTGATTCACAGCTTCCACTCGAGGAACACTCTCCTCGAATGCACATGGCTGCCTAGTAGCCAGAAAACCCTCCGATCTCTTAAAAAAGAGTATCAAAAAAAATTGCTGTCAGAATAGCACTACAGAAATCTGCGATTAAATGAAATGAAAAAGGAAAGTACAAATCAAAAACGAAAATCAGCCATGTAGCTTCGAAACAAATTTCAAAAGCTTCAGAGTGTAGATCTGTGACAGATCTGAAAGATCTTCCAATCTGAACCCTACTCACTGCTCCGGCTATATGATGGGGAGGCGAACTCTCTTACGGTGCTCTCAACTACTTAGATCGAAATCAGAGTTACTCTCTCACGATCCTGTTCTCTATCTGCTCTTCGGAGGCTCAGGGGTGCTCAAAATACTAAGGGCTTCATTACTTTCTTCTCAGACGATAGATCCATATTTATAGGAGAGAAATATGGATAATTCCCCCTTTTCAAGCTATTTTTTAATTGGTCCAAGTGAAAGATAGAATATTCTAACCTAGGATCTTTCCAGAAACAGTGCCACGTGTCCTGGGGGCGTGTGCCAATCATTGGAGAAATAATCCACATGACTGCTTAAAAGGCTCACGTGTCTGTATGTCTAAGCTCAGGTCAGTCGACTGTGTTGATAGTTCAGTCAACTAGATCTTCAATGTCTGCTTACTTGGTGCTGTGAGCTTCAGACAATATCTGTCGACCTTGATGACTTGGTAGGTAGATTGAGTTTTCCTTTTCACTGTCGACTCACACGAGCAACAACACTCGGTCGATTGATTTTTCCTTTCTTCTGTCGACTCACACGAGCATCAACACTTGGTCGACTGATTTTTCATTTCTTTTGTCAACTCACACTTTGCCTATCTTCGACAATATATGTCGATTCCTAGGCAAATCAATCGACTGACTTTCATATCTGTCGACTGAGTTGGAACTCAGTCGACTGAATTTACCTTTGTCTATCGACTAACTGGCCAACCCTTGCACCTTGATTTCAGCAAGTTGATAACCCCTTGCCTGTCTTCATTTAGTCTTTGTCAGCTTGAGCTTCTTGTTCCATCCCCATTGTGTCTTGCCATACTCAAGTTCTTCAGCTTTCCTTTCTTCTGATGTCTGTCGACTTTGTAGCTTGGTCTTATGCTGGAGTTGCTTTATCTACAACTAAAATCTGTCGACTTGATGACATGTATGTCGACTGAAGTCTGATATCTGTCGACTTGGACTCATGTCTGTCAACTGGATTTCCTGAAAATCAGACACTTAGTGCATTTATCAGAACACTTCATACATTCTGACCTTGACATATTTATCTAAGTTGCATGCACAAGATCAGACTTAATATTACATATGTCATAGTTAGACATCATCAAAACACAGAACACAACAAGTCTTAGGTGTCTCCCTACACGCCCCAGGCGAACACTGAGACACCGTACACGTAACACAAGACAAGGGTCTAGTCGGGGTCGTGCTCGTCAACACGCGTCTGAAGTCCCCGACCACATGTGCACACACTGACTAACTGCGCCACGTCAGGCCCTCTAGCTGGTTTTCCTCCCGACCCGGACTTGAGCCACCACAGTGGGAAGCCCTACGGAAACCAGCCTAAAATCGTCTTTCTCGGGTCTAGCTCTCCACTACTCCCAAGTGGGTTGGCACACGCGTGCCCATGCAAGCTACGACTAGTGGGGGAAAGTTCACTCCAAGTAAGGACCTGCCGTGAAATCGTTGACACGTAACCGGTCGTGGACACAAGTAAGTCACACGGAATACGAGTCTAAGTTGCAAAGCACAAGGCTGCCGATGTTGCCATCTCGGGAAACCATAAACTATTCACATTCCCCGCCATGGGATACACCCGCAAGTTTTAACCACATCATCGGGCGTCCCACCAAGAGACGGCCCTCGCGGGGTTTACACGACTAATTACTTATTTATTTTATCTAAAAATATCTCTATTTAAGTTCCGGGGCGAAAAACCAAGTTTCCGGGGCCGAAAAGGCCATTTTCTGTATTGGGTCAGGGGGATTCGGTCGACCTGGTTAGAGGGGTCGGTCGACCTACCGCACTGAACGCGGTCGGGGTTAGCGCCGCGTTCATCTGAGACGCGGTCAATCGCATGGCCACGTTCCTCGTGAACGCGGTCGCCCTGACCGCCGCGACCCGAGTTACCGACCTAGCCCCCCTCATATTTAAACACGGTCTCTAGGTACACTGCGACCTCTTCCAGAGGCTTAACACAGTTAGAAGACTGACCGCGTTCAGTCTTCCGACACGGGGATGGGCGAAGTGCCCTAAATCCCATCCCACTCGACTCAAACGAGGGGAAATACAAGTGATAGCCCTGTTTTATGCTCTCATACAGCAAATACATCCATTTAAACTCAAAAAATCACATGAATCACATGTATTTTCCACATTCACATCAAGAGATTGAAAGAACTCATGGCGTGCTCATTTTTTTGAGCGATCAAACCATCGTATTACGCGATTAACAACACTAAATCATGGGAAATCGGAATGGAGAGTGAGAGGGTTCCATTCCTCTACCTTAATTGTGGAAACCACGTCGTTCTACCTCGGTTCTTCGCAGAAAATCTAACCCCACGAGCGTGACATGGCCCCACCAAGCGAACCACCTCCGTCTCGCCTTCGAGATCACCTCTCCACCGCTCCGTAGCTCGACCGGATCTCCTCGTAGTAACCCATCTGCAGCCAGGAGAGGAGGAAGCTCGGGGAGAACGAATGAGGGAGGGAGAGGGTGTTGTGCCCCTGTGGTTTTGATGATGGTTTTTGATGATTGTTAGTTGATGTGAGTTAATCAGATGTTCAATCATGCTACATGTTAAACTGATGCATAAAGCATTCATTGCTGTGGTTTTGATGATTGATTTGGTTTTGATGACTGGTGTTTGATGTTAATCACTGTGAATCATTGCAATTGAAGTTTCAGACTGTTATCTGCTGCATAAAGCTTTCATATGCATTTACATAGTCTATACATTGATTGGCAGTAAGTCCACATTGAGCGTCTCATGGAAGTCCATACAGTGCATTGCATTGGCTAAGTGTATACACTGTCAGTCTCATTTAGAGTCAAAGTCCATACATTGGACTGTTACTCACTTCGCCTTCAGGCCTCCAAGTCTATACACTGGAGTCGTCAGCTGTGAGGACAGCAAGTCTGTACACTGGCCTTCTTTCATGTTAAACTACAAGTCTACACATTCAACAGTGGTCTTCCAAGTCTGTACAGCGTGAAGTCTACACTTTGGCACTGTAGCTCGCTCGCGCAAGTCTACATTAGACTGTTCTTCAAAGTCTGTACATCAGACTGTACATCGTCTTCGTGCTGTCTCTGTACTTGAGTTTTCGTGTTGTTTCCCCTCACTAACACGAAAAGATCTCGTGTCGTCTGAGCTTACAACACTTCGTGTTGATTTCCATGCTTTACAAGAAAAAGCTGCTAAGAGGTAATACTTCGTGTGTCCGTACTGTTTCTGTCTTCGTGTTGGTTTCCCTGAACCTCATGTCATTCTTGCTTCGTGTCCACACCTCGTGTCAGTGTCTGTCTTCGCCTTTGTGTTAAATTCAGCTCGTTGCATTTTCGTCTTCGAAGTTGTTCTTCTACTTCCACCATTTCATCACGTGTCGAGATAGCTGTGTTGTCTTTCACTTCGTGCAGCCTATGTGACTGTGTTGTCCCCATGTCATCCTTAGTTCATGTCGTGCTTGTGTATTTCTGTCTTCGAGTCATTTTTTGCTGGATCTTTACGTCGGTCTAGGTTCAAGTGTCGTTTCACTTCGTGTCGTTCTCCTTGCTGTCTATCACCTCGTGGTGTTTTCACAATTATGTCTTCGTGTTAGTTTTTATGTCTTTGTCTTCGTGCTGTTTTCTCTTTAGACTTCGTGTCCTTCTCGCCTTGACCACACTCCGTGTCAACTCTTTGTTATTTCCGTGATCGTGTTGTTCTTCCTATACCTCGTGTCCTTTTATTTTTGTAACCACACTTCGTGTCGGTTTTACTTCTCTATGTCTCCGTGTTGCTTTTTGTATTCGTAACTTCGTAGTGTTTGTTGTTACAGTGACACTTCGTGTCGTTATCGTTTTACTTCGTGTTGTTTTCTTTCTACCTCGTGTCGTTCTCTTTGTAGTATCTGTTTTGTCACCTTTGGACTTCGTGTCGTTTGTCTTGTGACCTCGTGTCGTTTTTGTTCTGTAACCACACTTCGTGTTGGTTACTGTTCTTCTTGTGACTTCGTGTCATGTTTCCAGACCTCGTGTCGACTTCGTGTCATGTTTCCAGACCTCGTGTCGTTTTTGTGTCATGTTTCCACACTTCGTGTCGTTCATGTTTCGTAACCACACTTCGTGTTGGTTACTGTCGTTCTTGTGACTTTGTGTCGTGTCTCCCAGACCTCGTGTCGTTTTCACTCCGTGTCAACTTCGTCTTAGTGTTGTTTTCGTCTTCGTGTCATTTTTCACTCCGTGTCGATTTCAGTTTTTGTCTTCGTGTTGATTTCAACCCGTGTCAATTACTGTTTCGTCTTTGTGTTGTTTTCACTCCGTGTCGTTTTTTGTTCCACTGCGTGCAGAACATTGCAGCACCTCGTGTTGCTTTCTGTGCCACCACCTTGTGTCGTTCTCTTCATTGTGTCTGTTCTGTCACAGTATACCTCGTGTCGTTTTCTGTGTGAACCTCGTGTCGCTTCTCTCTGTCCTCTAGGTGCATCTCGTGTTATCGTTTATGTCTGTGTGTTTTACTTACTGTTGTACATCGAGTCTTTACTGACTTCGTGTCGTTTTCCCTATTGTGTCTTCGTGTTGTCTCCGTGTCGTTGCTATTTGTTACTTCGTGTTGTTTCGTTTTAACCTCGTTCAGGTTTCTTCTAAAGTGCTGTTCTTTTGATAATCTATACAGAGTTGTTCTTTAAATTGATGACTTATCCGATACTCTGTTTTACAGGTGCTTTGATCGTGAAGCTTAAGACAGCACGTGATCCGAGGCTGGAATGAAGTCTGCTGAGAGACTGCCACGTGATCCGAATTTTTAGGGCGGGAGCTGTGGAAGCCACACGCGCCCTAGCTGCTGCTGCTATATATATATGAGCCTTCTTCCACAGAAGAAGAGTGATCGAGTTGGCGAGAAGAAGAGTCCATACAGAGAGCCATGATCCAGATAGAAAAAGAAAAGAGAAAGAAGAGAAGAGCAGAGAGTGAGAGATTATGAGAGCAGAAGAAAGAGAAAGAGAGAGATAGAAGTGTGAGCCGAAGAGTATAGAGGAGCAGAGATCGAGAGAGTGAAAGAGAAGAAGAAGAAGAGAAGAGAAGAGGAAGAAAAGCTTACCTGAAGATCTGTCTACTGGACCGTGGATCAAATTCAGGCCAGTCAGCTCCGTTGAGAGCCACATTGTGCATTTCGTGTTTCAGCTTTCTGTTTGCTGAAGTTATTTTCGTTTATTGTTTTTCCTTTGTTTTCTGGTTTGCTGTGCTTTCCGATACTCTGTAGAGAGGTCGGGGTTCCTCCTGTGGATCAGGAGAAGGGAGATTTGATCTCCGGTTGCAAGTAGCTGGGAGCTACTTGTGGGTTCCCTCCGGTTTGGAGGAAGGGAGACTTGTCTCCGGTTCTGGGCTTGTGGGTTCAAGTCCAGGGGTCCCTCCGGTTGGAGGAAGAGAGGTCTTCGACCTCTGGTTTGCTGGTGACTGGAAGTCACCGGTTGGTTCCCTCCTGGTCTGGAGGAAGAGGGGAGGTTGTTCCCCTGGCCAAGCTGTGTGGCAGCACCTGTTGCACACTGAGTCTGCGGTTTCTAGCGTGAGCTAGTGGAAGCCACACTCGGGTTGAGTGTGGGGTGGATGTAGGTCTGCTGGACCGAACCACCTAAAAACCCCTTGTGCGCTGTGGTTTGATTTGGCTATTTGTGTTTCCGCTAGATGTTTGCATAGGGGCGCTTCTAGTGTTTGCTTACAGGTTGAGTAAATGATTTGATCAGATTTTGTTCTGAGTATTTTTATCTGTCAAGAGAGCGAACTTCTAGTTGAGCTATCTGTTATTAGCACTCTAGTGATCTCACTATGTGTTTATTTAGTTCGGCAACTGCTCATTAGCTTTCAAGTTTGTCTAGTCTGCGAACTAGCATTATTAGTGAGCATAAGATTTTTAAATTGGGCATTATTCCTAGAGGGATACATTCACCCCCCCTCTGTATCCGGGCCTAGCACCCTAACAGAGGGGTGTGTCAAGAATGAGAGAGGGAGGGGTGCCTCCATCATGGGTTTTGGGAAGGGTTCGGGGTTTTTCATTTTTTTTGTTATATGCCTTTTATCATGCAAGAAGCCCCCTAATAAACCAAAATTATAATTTTACCCATTCTTCATTTAATTTAATCAAATAAATTTTAAAATCTCAATAAAATATCACATTCCTTCAAAAATCTCTCAAAATAATATTTCAAAAATTTGGGGTCCTTAAAATATTTGCGAAAAAGTTTTCGACGCCTATTAGGTGGAAATCCGAAATTGAGGGTATTACATGAGCCGCATCGTGGTGGATTAGTATGGACCGGTGGTACTCCGGTGACTTTCGTGGTTACGGCGAGTTCTCACTTTTAGTGACCCTACCCACTAGTCGTAGCTGACCTGGGCACATAGTTGCTTACCTAGTAGGGAGTGGTGGAGGCTTGACCCGAGTAGATAATTTTTAAGCTAGTTACCATAGGGCCCCTTGCCTCTGCAGCCAGAGTCTGGCTGGGGGGGGGGGGGAATCGGCTAGAGAACTCAACTTAGAGCGGATAATTTGTGTGTGCACACTTGATTGGGGGTGTTGGACACGTGCTGACGAGCGTGACCCCAGCTAGTCCTTGTTATGTGGTACTGTGTACGGTGTCTCAGTTTCCACCTGGGGCGAGTAGGGAGACACCTGAGGCTACGGTATAAGTCGTCGGTGGATGCTTCAGGCCTTGCTTCTAGTGGGGTAGTACTCCTGTCACTTGAGATGCTGTGGCTCTCGTTTCTTTCTGACGTGGTTTATTGTACTAGCAGCTCGGTGTGTTCTGTTCTACGTGACCGAGACACGGTTTTGTGGCAGGATGTAGTAGTCCTGTGTAGATTTCTTTACTTGTTATTCTCTGCCTCCCCTGTTATTTATTTATTGTTCCTGTTATTGTTTATTGCAATATTGTTCCTGTTGTTGTGAGGTAGGGATCTACGGGACCCCTACTGAGTCGATGAGACGAGGCTCACCCCTTTATTTTCAGGTGAGGCAAGGCTTACGCGTAGTGCTTCCGAGGCTTCTCGTGGTGCCGATGGTCAGGTCTAGTTGCCAGTTTGCCAGAGGCGGGGTATGTTTCGTAGTCTTGTACTTTTCTTTTAGTAGACTGTACTTGTTATGGACTTGGAGTTCTAGACTGTATAACTATTTAATTATATACTTAGTTATTTCCTATATTAGTTTACTTGTACATCTTATATTCCTGTATTTATTTTAACTTCTTGTACACTTCCACACCAACCATTAACCCTTCCGAGCCTCCTAGCTCGTGGGTCGCAGGTCAAGATTCGAATGGTATCGGGTCTCTCCTGGTATCTAGATTCTGGGTCGTTATAAGAGACCTGTATTAGGTTAAACCTATAAAATTATTTAGTAGGTTTGGTATGAATAATTATTTATTTTGTTATAATCTAAAATAATAAATATATGGAAAAAGATATTTTCCCAACAACGACATTTGTTATGGGCGTATTAGCTGATTCCCACATTCTTGCAAGATTTTCGGGATCACATGATCCACAAGGCGATTCGCCCCCATTAGCAATATAAGGTTGGTTTCATCAACATCCTCAAAGGCACATTCGACGTTTCACATAACACTAGAGGCAGGATGAGCCACCCTCCTCTGAAAACTTTCTCCTACTTCTCTGTTTTGAGTTAAGCATCAGAGGATTTTTCTTTGGAAAAATTCTTAGAGTCCCCTGATCTTCTTCTTTCTGGTGACATGTCCTTTCACCAAGGTGCGATTAGCTTCCCCATCATCACCTTCTCTAGGCCATCCAATGATTCGGAACACCTGCGACATCTCAACATCTTCATCTGGAGCAATTGAGATCCCAACATCCTCAGAGGTTAATGTTAACTTTGAGGATGATAATGTTGAAACCATTGCTGATCTTTGTTAAATTGAATTTGATTTAATACAATACCTTTTTCTTGACCAATTTGATTTTGATCTGAATCGAATCAGAAGTATCTAATCCATCTCTACTTGACCATGTAATGTCATGCAATTAGAGGCGAGTATAATCTGATTCTAAGATCCTCATTATACAGGTTGAATTAGCCCAATTCTTTTGCTAAATAGACTAAAATGCTATGCTCATACTTGCAATCCAATTAGGCATGTCTATAGGCATAAGCGGATCTTGGGGATCCAAAAATCAAATTTAAATCTGAATCATGAGGCTGATTCAGATCAGACTCTGTTTGGAAATAATGTTGGAGAAGAATTACGGAGATTTCAATTATTGGAATCTCCGGCCCCTCTCAATCTCTTCAAAAGGTGTACTCGTCCGATCAACTTTTGTCTTTAAGACATTTTGGGGGTTGCAGAGGGGTAGGGAGAAAAAAAAAGGACACTTCTCAAAATTTTCAAAAGTTGTCTAAAAGTTATATCTTCTCTCTCTAGGGATTTTTGAAAGAAATCACTTCCCTCCGATGGTTTCCCACCGGGGCACTTTAGAAATTTACTTTATCTCATTGGACTAATGTGTGAGTCCAAAGGCATATTATCTTGAAAAATCTGCATAATTAATTAAGCTACCAGGTAAGATGCAAAAAAATGGACCTTAAACAAATGTGAACTTTTATAATTAAATACATTTCAATCTTAATCAGTCTATACTCAAGCTTATTCGTTAGTATAAGAATTTTTTTGGACGAACCCCAGTATAAGTAATTAAATAAACCAAGTTCACCTCACTTAATAATCGTCGAGGCTATAGTGTTTTTTTTAAATTCCACCAACTCATTGACCATCAGATCCATATTTTTTTTTATTTATGTTCAAATACCACTTCCGTACTTTGAACCGAGTTCAGCTCCGCCAACACCAACGAACTTAACATGCACCCCACCGCAATCTGGCATTTATAACTAGGTTTGTCCGCTGTAAAGTTGAACCGACCATATAAATATCTCCATTTCGGAAAGCCGCCTGGCGGCAACTTCAACCATCATTCTTGTACCTCCCCGCTTCTCCTAGAAAGATCCAAACAGATACCCCCGACGTTTTGCTGATCGATGGAGCTCCCGTCATCTTCCCAGAGTTTATTTGTTCTTTGGAGTTGTTGAATCAGAAGGTAGAATTAGGATTTTTTTTTTTGATTCGACTGGTGAGAGCGCTAGTATGATCTGTGCGGTAACAGGAGAGGAGTGGCCGGTGTAGTGGAGATGGGAAAGAAGAAGAAGCGGGGAGGGGGCGGCCGCAAGGGTAAGGGGAGAGCTGCAGCGAGGGACTGGTCTCCTGACGCTGGAGACGACCGAAATCTCCTCTCTGAAGAGCTCGTCGCTTTGTAAGCACCATAAGCTGCATGATTATTGAATGAACTAGTTTGCATTGGGCAATAATTTGGTTTGCTCCCTTGGTTTTGATGCATGTCTAGATCTTCAATATTCCAAGAGGACCTGAGGCTTGTGTCCGAGTCGCCACACACCCAGTTTGTTATCAATCTGAGGTAGTCCTTCAGCTTGCAATGTAGCAATTAAGTCTGTGGACTTTGTTTCACCTTAGATACCACTCCGCATCATGTAAAACAGGCCTCACTCAAGCGATTTGGGCTACGATGATCCCGAAGTCTCAGCACGTCTGTTAGTAAGGTTGATTCTGCCCTGCTTGAAATTCTGTCGTTTGTTCGTTTGGACACTGCATTTGTGCCTCATCCTGGAAGTTATTTGTTGATCGTTACTTTCAGATGCCTACCGGGGTACCCTTACAAGTGCCCCAAACTACAGGTCATACCAGAGAAAGGTTTGACGAAGGATGATATGGACCGCCTCCTGTCTCTGCTTATGGATCAGGTTGGATGACTGTTATTTGCCTGTACAATCTTGTATAGCTGATAAATATGCAGTTTGCGATCTATATGGCTGATAGATATGCACCGTGTGACATGTTTCGAAAATGGTTCTTATACATGGTTCCTTGTGATAATAAGTTTCAAGAACCTTTATGAAAAGCTGGGTTTAGGTGGCACGTTTTCTGAACTAAATAAAGATATGTATAATTCTATGCAGTGAAGAGACGGAGCTAAGTTCCCTGGCAAGGACCAGAGTGCTTTAGAGATTTTTTTTAAAGAAAAAACACTTAGAGACTCCTAGCTTATTTGAGATTCATATATATGAATGCTTTTCTCAAACTAAAAGCTTGAATATCAATTTCATGACATGTCTGTCATATGAAGCTTTAATCGCAAGGAATCCTTACCTGTATCAGGTTTACAAAAGTTACACAATTAAGCTTGATTGCTATGCAGAATAAGCTACTAATTTTGATACACTATGGCTGTAAGTCAACAGAATCGTTGTCATCTTCATCATCTTCGTTGCTTGTTGATAATCTTATGAAACCCTTTATGGATTTCACCTGAGATGCAAGCTCATGGATATCTTTTCTGATTGGCTGCCCTACCTGATGTTTGTCAGCTACTAATGTCCCAAGTTCCTTATCGGGGCAACTTTGTACTGGCCAGGGTCATATCAAATGTCTAATGAGGCTAATGGTGTCAGAGAAATCTGTTTTGTTGGCTACAGACATTGTTGGCTCATTCAACTTACGAACAATCCTTAAAGATATCTCTGCACATTGAAAGAGGCTAGAAAAAGATGGAAAGAGCTAAGTTTGTTTTACTGATTTCTGTCCCATCAAAGGCAGGTTTGACCTGGAATGGATGGAAGAATTAGGACTCAGAAAAAGTAGGCCGGCCCCACCCTGGTTATTCCAAATTCCTCTTCACATTCGGAACCAACAGATTCCACGGGGATACGACCAATGCTCGACTATTTCTAAAGAATACAAAGGAGTGGGAGGAGTAGGAGGAGAAGGAAGAAGGTAAACATATTACTTGTATGTTTCAGGATCTGCGGGATCATGGTTGGTGGCCAGCAGCATTAGGCATCTAAACAGCAGCATTTCAGCAGCAGGAATGCTGTGAGCTATGTAGTTGAACATGAGAGGCAAGTGAGGCGACCAAGAGTAAACCTCATCCTCAAATGTGGCACCCCCCTCCACCACAACCCAATCAAAAATGGAGGAAAGAACATAAAGGAAAAACAGTGGCAAGAGGAAAAAGAAGAAAACATCCAAGGCAATGATATGCAAGGCTCCAAGAAACATGAATCGTCCACCAATACACGAGGGTAGAACACACAAGCACAAGAATGACATCAACTTGTAGCAGCATGTATGATGTTTATACTGAGGAGCAGAAAACTACGAGAAGTTGTCATTGACAAGAGCTTGTTCCCAAAAAATACTCGTATAATAGAAATGAAAACATTGACATGTAAGAGGAAAAAAGTAAGGAAAACAGGTTATATTTGCATGTAGTTCATGAAATGTGCTTCCTAATGTTGTTATCATTGTTTTGTTTATGTGCGTGTAAGGAAGGAGAGATGAGGCGTTCTTGGTTTGCTTGCTTTGCCTCATTACCTAGGCTAGTGAGGCAAATGGCTTCAAAAACATAGGCCATGAGCACTGGCATTTGTTGTTATTAGAACTGAGGTTCCCAGCCATTACTCCATTTTGTACATTTTTTTTTCTCCTGCATTGTGTAGTCAGGGACTGACAAGGAGTACAAAGTGGAAGGGAATTATCTGACCCTGCCGTAGGAGAACTACACTGATGTAGCTTATTAAAAATGAAGGTTAGATATTAGTCTTAGGATTTTCAGAAGTTCCCAAGATTGAAACACAGCTTTTAGAATTTATACAGAACCCCGTGGAATTGCCATAAAACCTTGTAATTTGACTGTCCTGACATATCTAGACCTGATTCTTGGATTTCGAAGAGAAAACAGAACTTCTTTCGTCGAGCTGATCTGCACCTACAAGTGGGCTGACCTCCACTCTAGTTGCATAATATTTGTCTTCATACAGAGGCTGCATGAAATAGGATTTTTTAGTGTTCGCTTGCAGGCTATATCTAGGATCACTATTTTTTTAAAGTCTTTGTATGCTGTATTGTGCATGAAGCGATTGAAGAATCATAATACAACCTAGTGATAAGCTTCTCCAAGTTATTTGTCAATGTGCAGTTTGACATTAAATCTTAAAAGATTTGCTGTATCTCTATGGATGAATCTTTTTGCATGTAATGTTCCTTGTAATGGAGTCTCTCTCTTTCTCTCTCTCATGCATGCATTTATGTATCTGAAGCATTTGGATACTGCAGTCTATTTTATTTCTTCATGCATCTATGTGTTTGAAGCATTTGGATAGTGCAGTCTATTTTAATTCTTCAATTCTGAAATTTTTTATCAGGCCAACTCCAATGCACGTGAAGGGCGGGTGATGATTTTTAACTTGGTGGAGGCTGCGCAAGAGTTTTTGTCTGAAATTGCTCCAATCCAAGAATCTCATGAACTTGTATGGAAAGCCTTTTGCTACAGAATGCACCTTTTTATTCTGGGAACAGCCCCCTTTGCCTCCACTTTCTTAACCATTTAGTTTTAAAAAGAAAGCTTCTTTTCTTCATGATTTAAGGGGATAAATTAGCTTTTGAATCAATTTGTCTTACTCAAGTTGTTTGTGAATAACATTTGGTTCTCTCTCTCTCTCTCTCTCTTTCTCTCTCTATGTGTAAAACACATGCACCACCGAACACAGTGACTTTACTGGCTTATACTGATTACACGGAAAGTAGTTTGTTTCCTTTTCCTCTTGAGCTTCTTAATAACTGCTAAACATGTTTATATGGCAGGTTCAATATTCGGTTTCTGGTGGAAAGGAACACTGGCCTGATGAAGATGCACCCTTTGGATGTGATAGAAATAATTCACCTGTTGGAACTTTTGTTCATGGTTCCTTTGATCTTTACGGGGACATGCCTGAGAGTGGTTCCTGGGAACAGAGTCTTGAAATGGACTTTGTAAGTGATGATCACAGCAAAATATCAAGGGAAAAAACATCAACAAATGATAAGAGTAGAGGAAGAAGTACTGCATGTAAATTAGCGCCAAGTGCTCCACTGGCAGATTTGTTTCAGAATCATAAACCTGGTTTATTGCATGATACAAAGTATGATGCAGTCATGCGAACAAATCCAAATGTTATCCAAGAAGAGATTGATGAGGAAAGCAGGAGCGCCTCAGCCAACTCATCATCTGAGTTGGCATCAGTGGGAAAGGGATTAAAAGGTGCAGTAGATGAGGGTTCTGCTAAGCAGGTAGTTGCATGTTCCACCACTGTTCTTTTGTTATTGAAAATAGCATCATCATACCATTTTCACTAATTCATTATAAATTAAAATCGAAGTTTGCACATTTAAGGAAATAAATTTAAAAGATGATACACTTTGATCCAAATCATATAAATCAGATAGGAATCAGATAGATCGCTTCCGTGTTTGTTTAGATGTAAGTCTATCTGTTTTTTTCTAATTGTTTTACTGACTCTGCATTGGAATGGAGCCAAGATTGGCCAAAGTAGATCGTGACTAAAATCCTTGATTTGAGCCCACTGTGTTTCTGTTTCCTGACATCTTGGGGTTTTGCCTCAGCAGCTATGAGTTTGACTCTTGCTGGACTGGCTTAGTGTCTAGTCTTTGGATGCTGCTCCATGCACCCAGGTTCCCTGAGATCTTGACATCTTGTCAGGGTTCGCTGGGGTTGCTTGTCAGTAGTAAGGGATAAAATTAGAAGATAGGGAAAATTCACATTCTGTAAATCGTAAAGGAGCAAGGTCGAATCCCTAATGTGGGTATCTTGTCTGTCTCCATTGCATGTTCTCCCATTTTACGCTATTGCAGAATATAGCTGCCAAGTCCACCTTGAAGACTCCACTGAGGATTTTATTCTAAATTTCCAAAAAACTCAAGGCCCCAAACACATACTTTCTTTTTGACATAACTTCATTAAATAAAATCTTGTTTCTGTGGCTAACCAAGAGAGAAGTGCACTAAACCTGAAGGAAATCTTAGGGATAGCAAGGAACTGTGTGTTGGCAACAAAGAGGATGTGGGGGTTTCTAGATGGGCTGAGAAGAAAAATAGTGTTGAGTACCTAAGATGGAGCTAGCTGGAGTTGCAGGCTTATCCAGTGAGTTAGTGTTGGACCCCTAAATGTCTAGGGTTATAATTTCAGACTGCAAGTGGAATCATAACCGGATGCACAAACTTACGGTGTATGCTTACATGTGAGCATGATTAAATGAATTAACAGAGCTTGATGCCATTAGGCTATGTGGCATTATGTCAAGCAGCGTATGATCGCTTTGACAATGACGAAAAGGGGGAGGGGCAATTGTGGGACCCCAAAAATGTGTAGAACTTTGATGATTAAGAAAGCTCTTATATGCATGTACATGAATATAGGTACATGTACATATATGCATGCATGTGTGCATGGTTAGAAGAAACCTAAAATGTAGGGTTTTCTGTAAAATCCTATTGACATTCTGAGGGGAAATTAGAACTTAGAGCATAGGTTGATTAATCCATGCCCATGTTAGTGCAGAGCATTAGCAGAGAGCTTAAGCATGGCCTTTCCTTTTACGTCACAACCACAAAGAGAGGTAAAGGGTCTGCCCTGGTCAAAAGAGCAGCAAGAGTTAGCAGCAACAAAGACAAGCTCCTGCCAAACAAAAGGGGAACAGTCAACAGGCACTCCTCTACAAGTCAGAGAACAGAGAGGACAAGTGCAGGTAATACCTGTTTTGTCTTGTGCCAGCCAAAAAAGGGAAGAAAGGAGGGGGTCGATGTTGCTCTTTGTCTTGGGCCAACAAAGCCCAAAAGAAAGGAAGAAGAGCTGCAGCAGCAGCACTTCCTCTTGCACACACAAAAAAAAAAAGCTGGAAAAGGATGCAGCAGCCCCAGCCCTCCCTTGTTCTTGCGCCAAGCGAAGAAAAAGAGATAGAAACAAAAGAAAGAGAGGTGCAGCAGCAGTATTTTTTTTCTTGTGCCCTAGAAGAAAAACTGCAAGAGACAGAAAAGAAGAAGCAGTATAGGAGAAGAGAGGGGAGTTCAATTTGGACTCCCTTTTGGTCCATTGGTGGGGGGCGACCAACCTGGTGGGAGTGGGAGAATCCACCCAGCGGAGGTCCACCCAGTGAAGATAGGTGGATCCCCGTAGGTCCATCAAAGGAAGTGAGAGGATCCTCATAGGGTCCACTCTGACCTCCACCGGCTGGGGGCTCTTGGCCGCATGGTTTGCCATGTTGATGCGACTCAGACCGAAATGGCTCTATTGCATCGTACTATGACCTGGACCGAGATGGCTGAATCTGCCTCACTCGGCTTTGAGTCGGTCTGAGACAGTCCAAGTCAGACCAGCTCGTATCGTACCAGGGCTGGTTCAAGTCGATCCACATCACTGATATGACAAGCCTTGCTTGGCCGTGCCCCTCCTCTGAGAGAAGTCAGTCCCTAAGCCAGTGGACCTTAGTTGCGCCTCTCCTTTGATGGGAGCAAGACCAAAGAAAGGTCTAAATGGAAAAAAAACAAGAAAGTAAAAGATTGTTTTTTTTGTAAAAACCTTAATTTTGTCGACATGTCCACTAGGTGGCCATCCCATCGTGAAGAGAGACTGCACTCCTTCCAAGTCCTATTGCGTGGAACTTTGAAATCTTCTCGCTTCGGGGGAATAACTGCCAACCTGATGTGGTGGGACCCACCAATGCTATAAATAGGCCTCCTTGGGATTGAAAATAATGTTACATGATGGCACGAGACTCCCCAGGAGAATCTCATGGAGGGTAAGGCACATTTTTTCTACTCAAGGCCTTCGGCCTTTGTTTTGTCTTGGCCTGATCCATTGAACCATGTTGGCCATGTGGTTCATGGACCTCTAGATATTAAGTCTAATAATGCTGTTTAATTACTGAGTAAGGTATGTATCTAGTATTTTGGTAGATTAATCGGTGAATAGTATTTCTCATTAACTAATGGACTATGTCTAAATTAATAGATTAGTCTTAGTTAATGAACTATGGAATATGCCATAATTCAAGGACCATGTCTTCATGGATTATATCTTTCATATTTTTAATTAACCATTGGACTATTAGTGCTGCCGAAGAATATCTGGTATCTTTTTTCAGTCCATTTCCGAAACAGATAATGGATGTGGAAATTTGATGAAGTCCACCCAATAGCTTGTTGGATATAGGAAAGTGGATACCCAATAACTATTGGATTCGAAAATGAAAACAACTATTTCCACATCAAATCCATTTTCGTTTTCGATAACAAATACACATTTGATTATATATATTATTAATAAGTTATTTGGGTTTAAACCTTTGGATGAGATTCTATTCCACATCTAATTTGAGGGTCTATAGATTTACTTGTGGATTGTGTGGTTCTTATCATTTATATTATTTATGGTGTGGTTTTATTATTTTTTTGACTTTTTTGGACTAGATAATCAATATACTTTGTAAGTTTGAAGTTTATCTTTAATAGTTGTAATGACACTTCTATTAGTTTACAATTTGACATACTATATAGATTATGTACACTTAACATAACCTGGAGATTTAAAGTTTAGTCAAGTAAAGTAACAAATGGATGGAAGCAAAAACTTCCATTTCTGTTTCTGTTTCCATTTTTCGATTTGGAAGTGAAATGGATGTGGAAGCAGACATAATGTCACGTCCCGAGATTTCAGCGGAACAAGTCCGGAACATGAATAGCCGGTAAAGTAAGCCTCTGGTTAGTAAGACAATCATAGCGCCACATTCGTTCATACAACAAGCATAAATAATGTATGTAACATCATAAGATAAAAAATCTTCAACTTTATTGAATAATAATAACCAGAGTTTACAACTGAATATTTGACTCTCTTGACAACACGACTCACTAGACTAAAGAAAACAGAAAATTACATAGACATGATCAACTTCACCGCCTATCGTAGCGAATGATCCTGAATAATAATAACAGACTCAAGTAAACAAACTATCTAGGGTTCTTCTTAATCTTCACTCGCTCTCGGAACCACCACTTGAATGATCCGACTTTGATCTACTAGAGCTTCTGAAAAGTTGGAGAAAATAGGGAGTGAGCGCACTTGCCCAGTAGGTATCTTCGTGTCATCATGTCGGCATAATTTACATATTTAATACTTTAGCTCTAGGAGGTAAGATAACGAAAAGAAAGTGTGATAAATCATGCGGTAAAAACAATAGTAACATGTGGCAAGACTAGCTATGAAGATATGATATTTCAAGAATATACGAGCATGTTCTAGAAGGAATATAAATTGGTCTTTCAATCAAGAATGTACTATCAATCATAAGAATGTACTTTTCATAACCTTAAGAAGAGTATGCACGAGAATGTATTGTCATGTAACAAGCATGTAACGAGAATGTACTTTTCAAGCAAGCATGTAATTTTCATGAATTGCCTCGTGGACTTGGCTAGTTTATAAAAAAAAGTACTCCCAACGCAATGCGACGCCAATAATCATTATATCCCATGGTTTTCAGTATATTTCCGGCCATCTGCCGAGGGGGCTAGACTGGAGCCCTTGGACACCCTCCGTGCCCGCACTTGCATCTTCTACTTATAAATCTAGTTATTTCCACGAGAATGTCAATAAGTTCGGCCAAGAATGTTAAATTCAATAATGCATTTGAGGCGATAGTAAACAAGGCAAGAACGCACTGAATTCTTTGAAAAAGAGGTCAAGAATGAATTAAAGGACGTTGTGCTACGGAAGGAATTCAGCAGCATAACGACATCTTTCTTAATTCCATAGTTCACTAATAACTTGATAAGTAGATTCCAGACAGTCAGAAGATCGTCTGAGATAGAGCACAATCAACCCTTTTGGTCAGGCCTTCGGGTTGGACAGGTTTTGACAGAACGCGGTTGCAAGGAGACCGCCATCTTGAGGGCGCGGTCCGGTACAGTCCGCGATCAGAAGTCTGTCAACCCAGGAAAAAATCAGTTGACTGAATCAAGAATATGTCGACTGAAGTATGGAATCAGTCGACTAAATGTAGAATATCGGTCGATTGAAAAACATTCAACATATTGGATGAACGCGGTCGTTTGGCCACCGCGATCTAGAGAACGCGGTTACTCGACAGCCGCTATCAGAACGCACAATCATGAAGTGCTCATCTAGTTTTTGGGCTTTTAGGGTATAACCAGCTCGGCGTCCTAATGGGAATCCCAGACTCGCAGAGACTTACAGAGGCCTTGAAACAAGAATTCCTAGTCCGACAGAAGGAATATCCGACGGAGAGACGTTCAATGTCCAAGAGGGTGTTCTTATCAAGTGCAAGTGACTAATAGCAAACGTACCGGAGTACGGGCCATGTACAAGTAACTATGAAAGAAAAGAAAACGAGAGTGAATGGGTCAAAACATAGATCGATGTGTAAGAAGTTCCATGAAAATCCCTTTAGTTCAAAACTATAGGGTCTTATTTGTGAAACTAGCATATGATGAAAATAACCTTTTAAAACATGATGGGGCATAAAACATAAACCCTTTTAAAACATGATATGAAATAAAACGTAAACATCACGAAGTAACATGTAGATACTACTATTTATCACTGGAAAGCATGAAGCTCGATCTGGTTACTGTTTCGGGTGAATAGTAGACAGATCGCGGTTCCACTACAGCCACTATCTGGAGGCCGCGGTTGTCTGGCGACCGCTACTCAGGTCGCGGTTTCTACTAGACCGCTATCTTCCTGTCGTCAGACAGAAACACATCTGGCCTTGCAAAGCCCTTTTCTATGGCAAATAAAAATGCAAACTAGTACGAGACTGAAAGGGAAAGCATGCTAGCATGTAAATAACGCATGAAAGGCATGGAATCAACCAAAGTTATTATCTTTTTCATTAAGGTTGCATGGTCAGCATGAACTAGAAAACCTATTGCGCAATCATGGGAAAACTTAAAATATTTCGTGCATGCAGCGTGAAAATGAGAAGGAATAGAGGGCTTTTATTCCTAATATCAAGTTTAAGCCGATTATGAGACAACCTACCTCTTGGGTTGATCCTAGATTTCGAATTGATCGCCGGAAGGGAGCCCTTGTTCATGCGCGTCCTGCGTGGAACCAGCTACTTCCGCTCGCGCTATCTCCTTGGTCGATTGTCCTCCTAACAGAAAATTTGGAGAGGTGTTAGACGATACGAAGGAGAATAAAAAGTTCTAAAGATAGAACTTGAAAAGACGACACTTTACCTCTATTCTGCGCGATCCAAAACCTAGGGCTCGCGCAGGACGATGTGGGTCCTATTTATAGGGAATGTCCTAGGGTTAGGGTTTGTACTTTGAATTAGGAATCTTATTGGGTGTCAAGTCGATCTCCTAAGAGTCCTGGGTAGGTTTCCTCTCTAGATAACATCGAATCATGGCCAAATCGTGGATAAAAATTCGAGTTTTCCGTGATTATCCACTTGCCGTTTTCGGAACCGGATCGCGGTTGAGATTGGACCGCTACCTTCAAGAAGCGGTCGCACGATAGACCGCGACCTGCCTGACTTTTCCAAAATTTGATTTTTATTCTAACTCCACTTCTTAATTTCCCTATTTCCCTATTTTGATTAGGGAACTTATCCCTATTACATCTCTATGGTTTGGGCTTGGGCCAAAAGGCTCAATTTTTGGTTTTAAGGCCCCTTTTAAGTGGGCTTAACCATTTAGTTAAATAACTGGTCCTTTTATCAAAGATTTTAACTTGTTAATCCATTAATTAGCCCATTTAGGTCTTTAAGCTTATTTAATGCTTTAATAAATCCATTTAAATTTCTGAAAAATCCAGAAAATTGCCAGTGGTGCTACACAACCATTTCCATTTCCATCTCTGATAATTCTTATGAGAAATGGAAATGCAAGGGAACTTACAGTCTGGAATGCAAGGGAAGCGGAGGAGGAATGGTGATTGCATTGGATAACTTACCGGCGGAACTTTGAAGGGACATATTTTGAGAATGTTTGTTCTCAATCACAATCGAAAGGTACAATTGTGATTCGGGGTGTGGGTGGATGTTGACTACATTGCATGGGCTGAATGCAGAAGATAAGAAATGACTGGCGGGTACCAAGGAAGAGGATGAGGTATTAGTTGATATTATGAGTGACCTTATTGAAGAATCCTAGGCTGCAATTATCCAAGGAAGACAGTTCAGTGCTGGTATAATAGCTCATGAAAATATGTATTCTATAAAGAAAGGGAAGGAGCCAGGTTTTATTTGCAAATTGGATTTTGAAAAGGCCTAGGATTCAATTTCATGTGAGCTCTTTGGGATATGTGGGATGCATGGGTTCTTGAGAGAAAAAATTAAATGGATCACAAATTGTGTGAATTCAGCAAAATTTTCTGTTCTTATTAATCAGAAGACTGAATGTTTATTTGGCAGCCCGAGAGGCTTTAGACAAAGGGTTTGTCCATCACCCTTGTCGGTCCTTTTTGTTGCAGATGTGTGGAGCAGAATGTGCAAATGAGTAGGAAACAAACAATTGGATTGCAGGAATATGGATGGGCAGATCTCAGTCTTTAGTTTCACTTCTATAGTTTTGCATATGACACGATTTTCATCCTCAAAGGAGATTGAAGAGCTCTTTGGGTTAAACTTTATGCTTAAATTCTTTGAGACGATATCAGGGCTCACAATAAGCTTCAGCAAAGTGAGGTAATATGTATATGTATGCCTGAGGAAGAGGATGAGGAACCTCTCCTCGCCTCTTGATTGTACTACCTCTATTTAATAAAATTGGGAGCACGCTTCAATAAAGTGAGGTAATAGGTATGTATATGCCTGGGGAAGGGGATGAAGAACCTCTCCTTGCCTCTTGATTGTGCTACCTCTATTTAATAAAATTGGTAGCACAATCTACCTTTTTTCGAAAATAAAATATGCCTCAGGAAGAGGTGGAAAAATGTGCAATAACTGTGCAATGCAAAGTTGCTTAGCTACTTATTTAGTGTTGTGGGATGCCTCTATATTATAGACAACTCGAGATTTCTGAATGGGTTCTGTAATAAATAAGCTTCATAAGAAACTAGTGAGATGGGAAAGTAAGAACCTGAACACTGGGGCCGGGCTTACCGTTGAATGCAACATCTCTTCCCTGCCAATCTTTGACATGTCAATGTATATATTTCCAAAAGAAGCAAAAAGATGAATCCATACATTGAGAGATGGAGAGGGAGCGAGAGCACAAACAGGAATGACCAAAAGGCATTGAGAGACAAAATGGAGCTTGCTGATTGGAAAATGTAGGAGGCAATGATCAGCCAGGGTTCTCCAGGTTTCTCAAGGAGCACTCTGTGCTTCGGAGGGAGAGATTGGGTGGGATGTTGTAGGGGAGTGTTGTTCGAGATGAACACATACTTATAATGATGGTGTCTACCATAATGACCATTAATTATTGGATCCCTAATGGTGTAAATTGGGTCTATCAAGATGTGAATCTTTAATGGGTTGTAATTTGGATCCAACCTAAATGCATTAGAGGATATGGATCTTAATGGGTCCTTAGTTGCTTTTCTAAATTCATATCCTTTATTGACCTTAACCATTATGTGTTTGGGTTAAATTGTTTAGTGGACTTAGCCAAATTTTCATTCAGGGGGTGTTTGTGTTCTCAAGTTTTCCGTGAAAATTTAGAATCATGGGAAATCTTTCACTGGGAAGTGAAAAAGTGTGGAAAATATTTTGCCAGGAAGAAAAACATGTGTTTGCAAACGTCATGAAAAATTAAACAAAAAATAAGAACAGATGTTTGTATTCTCACGTTGGAGAAGAGAGAGGAAAGGAAGAGTGGGGAATGGGTAGAGAGATAGAGAAATGGAGAGTGAGTGGGAAATATTCCCTGGTTCTATTTCTCTATAGGGTGAGGTGGGAAAATAAAACTCAGAAAAAAGAATATTCTTAGCATGTGGGAAGATTTCCCCACCAATGCATTTCACATGTTTGCAAACTATGTGAAAATTAGTTGGAAAAACAAAAGTGCAGTAAATTTGGTGATTGAAAGTGCCCCCTAAGTTGATCATGTTTTGCACCCAACTTGGACTTAGTCAGATTCTAGTGCAGTCCATAAGTTGAGCCATGGTCCACATGTCCTATAATTCTAGACCACCCAACTGATTACCTAGATTGTGCCTTAGCCTCATGATTTGGCGAAATCTCTAAAATGCCCCTCAAAACCTCAAAAGTCACTTAAAATATAAAAAATCTAAAAAAAATCTGAAATTCATGCTAAGTGACCAAAGTGATCTCCAAATCTTAAAACATGACAAAGTTATCAAATATCTTAGATCATAAAAGTCCCCAAAATCCAAAAAAAAACACCAAGTGACCAAAATGACCTCAAAATTTGAGAAGGCGTCCAAAATTACCAAAACATCCTTGAAACCCCAAACTTAGCATAAAATCATAAAAGTTCTGAAAGTTGTACCAAATGACCAAAGTGACTTATGTACCTTAGTAGATGTCCAAGATTACAAATATTCCTCAACCTCTAAATATCACCTAAAATCATAAAAAATATAAAAAATGTTAAAATTCACTTGAAATAACCAAAATGACCTCCAACCCTTAAAGATGTCTAAAATTAGCATTTTCTAGATAATGTTGAAACACTAAAAAATCATAAAAAATGATAAAACACCCAGGAATCTAGAATCACCTAAAGCACATATAATACCCTTTGCCAGAAACTTGCTAAAATTACCCCCCCCCCCAAGTGTGTCCCCTTTTGAAACTCCCTCACATCTGCCACTAAGTCTCCTTTGATGACATTTCAACACTTTTATAAGAAGGCCAGCGGGAAGCCATCTGACCCTGGAGCTCTATCCTCTGCAAGTGAGAAGACTGCCTGGTGGATCTCTTCCTCTGGAAAACTTTGGGAGATAGCATCCCTCTCCTTAGGGGAGAGACGGGGAAGTAGGCCATCTATAATCCTCGGCCTGTAGTGCTCATCCTCTGTAAACAATTTGGAGTAGAAGTCTCTTACCTGACCCCTAATATTCTCATTAAGAGAGAAGAAGTCACTTACCCTGATGCAAATAATGGTGTTGACCCTCCTCCCTAAAGCAATACACTAGAAGTAAGCAGTGTTCTTGTTCTCTTCTTTAATCCACCTGTCCCTCGATCTCTGTCTCTAGTAAATTTCCTCCCTAGAGAGGATCTCATAAAACTCGTCCCTCAGGTAACCGTGAGTCTCCTATCTCATCATCCATAAGATCTGCCTCGTCCAAACAATCAAGTCTCTCAACTACTGAAGAATTTTATCCTTCGTTGCTCTCCTTGGAAGGGTTTTATCTCCCCCCCCTCCCCCCCCCCAAGTCTTGAGCACCTGAGCAGTGTGCTTTAGCTTTCTAACCAAAGTAGCTATAACAGAGGTACCTACCTTGCTCATTCCAAGCACCGATGACAGTCTCCATAAAATTGGCCTCTCTGAACCCAAAGTTCTCAATTCTGAAATTGTATCTCCTATCATGCAATCCTATCATGCAAACAACTGGTCTTCAGAAGGATGGGCTTATGGTCTGAAGCAGATCTAGCTAGAGATAGCACTTGCACATGAGAAAAGTGATCCTCCCAATCAACAGAAACTAGGAATCTGTCCAACGACTCCAACCTAGAGTAAGAAGCATTTGCTCGCAGGGTGGACCAAGTGAACCAATCATGAGCAATGTCGATGTTGTCACGCTTCGAACCAGTAGCTGCGGAAACTACTCGGAACATGATAGCGAACGGTCATGTCAATTAGAGCACCAGGAGACAAAACCACAAAAAGACAAACCAAGAAAACAGATTGGACAAAAATATAATTTTATTAGTAACCAACATTCTCTTGTTACCATTCTTTGACTTAAATTACAATTTAAACTCAAACTGAAAAGATGCAATTAC
Organism: Amorphophallus konjac; assembly: GCA_022559845.1. NCBI lineage: Eukaryota > Viridiplantae > Streptophyta > Magnoliopsida > Alismatales > Araceae > Amorphophallus > Amorphophallus konjac. Next base: position 214,324,071 of record CM040118.1, read on the forward strand.
ATGACTCTCGAATCTATTCTAGACTCAAGAAAAGAAAAGACTCGGTCTTCTAGACTCTAGAGCACTCGGTCACTCTTGCCCTTCCCGATCAACATGAGTTACATCTTCATTATTATCTGAAAAATGTTAAAAAAAATTGGGTGAGCAAAAAGTTCAGTAGGAATTACATCTTTTTAGCCAGGCATAAATATAAGTAATTAACATTCTATTTTCAATGTGCATGGAAAATATATGAAGAACGATGCAATCCGTAAAACAATCCGAAGGACAATTAATCAAGAGACGATCAATAAGAATAGTGAATCAATCGGTGAATGTGGATTTCAATTTCCAAGGAAAGGCACAAGTTCAAATAGAATGGAACAAATCAATAACAAGATAAGCATGTATAACAATGAATGATCTAGTATAAGTGAACATAACTATGTAATTGGCCAATAATCGTTCGAGTTTCAATTAGCAATAATGCCCCTAGGGCCACGCAAGTCAAGTACCAAGCAAGTCATTTAGCAAGTATATCATTCATTCATTTCACATATAGTTGATTTGTCTAGACCAAATCATGCATTTTGGTTGGTGCAATGTCACACCATGAGTCACTCCCATGGGCACAAGTATATTTTGGACTTCCGTCTGACTGACATTGTTTATCAAGTGGACCCACAACCCTTTCAATAGTTATTAGACAATTCCATGTAAAAATAAATGGCAAATAACATGCAAGGAAGTTATGTTCCAGTAACAATATATAGAGCAAGATATGGTCATTGACAAGTAAGGAACAATGCTGAGGGATTCATGTTAAGAGAATTTCATGAATGACTTCAAAGGAAGACACAAATCAAGAAAATTTGGATTTCCAAGAAGGTACAGGCTTGTTGGATCGATAGTCACGCTATCACATAGTCAAAACACATTAAAACAACCATGGTCAAACAGGGTGAACGCGGTTGGGGACAGGCCGCCTTCATGAGAACGCGGTCCGGCCAAGAGCCGCGTTAAGAAGTTAATCGATCAAGACTAGAAGATAGGCGATCAACACCAGTAAATAGTCGTAGTTTCCCCCTTGAAGCGGTCAGGGTGTGGACCGCGATCATAAGGATGCGGTCGGGGTGACAATCGCATTTAGGATAGGCGATTTTAGATGAACGCGGTCTCTGGGTCATCTGCTTTCACGAAACAGAAGCTGAACGCGGTCTCTGGGCAGGTCGCGTTCAGGATAGACAGAACAGAACCTAGACAGAAGCATGTTCTGTCATTCCAAAAGCCGGTTGGACTCCGTCTTACACCAGTAGGACAAGATTCCAAGGGTTTTCAGGATTTTTGTGGTACAACCAACTCGGCGTCCATGTGATAATCCATGGCTCACGGAGTCTTACAGAGGTCTTAGTGAAGTAGTTCTAGTCCGACGGAAGGAATATCCAGCAGAGGGTCTTAATTTCACCAAGAGGGGCTATCTAACGAGAACTAGAAACCAATAATATAGTAGATGCATATCACCAAAGTGACATGATCTTTAAGTCATATTAACAATCAAATCGAATAAATAAACATCGATTATAAACTGATAAATCAGAGGCTTAACAAGAAATAACTAGATTAATTATCAATCATCTAAGTATTTTAGACATGTTGGGATAAATTTTAGGAATGAACAGAGCAAGAAGAAAAGTACAAGAGGGTAGCATTAATCGTAGGAAGGACTTATCAAATCAAAAGAAGAGCTTTTAAGGGATTTATTCATGGTTCCATATAATTTACCTATCCAGTGGGTTGTTTAGACGACAAGCCTACAGAAAATATGATATTTGGACTCCCAAAACTTGCAAAATTCGACATGATGGAAACTCGGGTTTCAGGCGAAGTGGCGAACCCCAGATAGAACGCAGTCACTACAGAAGTCGCGATCAGAAGAACGCGGTTTGGTTCATAACCGCGATCAAAATCGTGGATAATATAAAGTTTAAAATAGCTTTTAAAGATGCGGTCTATTGGGGCACCGCGATCAGGAATGCGGTTGCTGTGAAGGCCGCGATCTTAAACAAAAACTCGTTCCGGCGGTAAAAACCCTAAACGACGATACCTTGATCATGAAGTCCAAAATTCATGCTATGTAGGCCATAAAAATTGGGAAAAACTATACAAGAACGAACTAGACATGCATGGAAGCCTAACTACTTGATTGATTACGTTGGGCCTGAGAGAACACCTATCTCGGATAGATTTAAGAAAGAGGAAGAAGAAACGCGAAGAACACGACGAACGCCAAAACCCTCGATGTCCTCCTCCAAGCACGCTCCTCCCACGCTTAGAAGCCTTCACACACAAACTACGGTCGGCTAGCGAGGTTATGGGGTCGGTTTTATAGGGTTTCAAGCTTCTAAGAGTCCTAATTAGGTCAAGGATTCCTAGATAAGGAATAACTCCGAAAATCTCAACTCTATCTATATCTAGGGTCATCACCATCTCATCTAACACGAATTAGGGTTAGGGTTTAAGTTGAAATTTGGCCTCTCTTAGTGGATTAGGGTTTAGTTAAGGATTTTAGCCCATTAGGGTTAGATTTAAGCCAATTTAGCCCAATTAGAATTAGGTTTTCAGAAATTCCGACCTCCTCCCTGGTACACCTCCACGAGTTGGCTAGCACCTCCTCCCAAGTCAGCCGCTACTGAGCAACTCCCCAGCTCTCCTCCACATGAGAGTCCAAAGCTTGGGCCGCCGGCAACGAAGCTTCGAGACTTCAGGGTGGGGGTTTGGCTGTAGTAGGTGTACCAGATCCTCCGTTGTCCTTGCTGGAAGCTCTCTGTCACCCCGGCCATGGATGGCAGTATCGGCCGAAACCGATACGTTTCGGCCGAAACGTATCGGTTTCGGTCGATACCGAAACCGAAACGGGCCTTGTCACTGTAGCAGTCCGAAACCGGACCGAAACCGAAACCGGACCGAAACCGACCGAAACCGGACCGAAACCGACCGAAACCGGACCGAAACCGTCTGGTTTCGGCCGAAACTAGACCTGCTCAATACATTTTTTGCCTTTTCTGACTGTTTTGAACCGGTTTCGGCCGAAACCGAAACCGAAACCGAAACCGATACGTATCGGTTTCGGTACCGGCCGAAACCGATACCGAAACCGATACTACCATCCTTGACCCCGGCTAGGCCCTTCCTCGCATAGCAACCCCGTCGCCATGACCTGCTTCCCCTTCCCAGCACCGACTCTGGTCAAATCTGTTGATTGCAACCGCCCTATTCCCCGCCAAGGCAAGGCAAGAGAAGCGTGGCCTATCTAAGACCGGGGAGACCCACCAGTAGCCGGTGGGGAGGAAGTAGACACTGGAGGAGACCCCAGCACCGTCGGGACCTCCTGTACTTTGGACCATGTCGAGCTTGAAGGAAATGGACAGGAGAGAAGGCCCTTAACGGATCCTGCAGAACCGGTAAGGGGCCCCTTACTAGTCACGGGTAAGTCGTGGGTCCCTTGGCCGGACTCGGACCCTTGCCGCCGCCTGGCAAACAGCTGTTGAGCTGCCTGAATCACCACCTGCTACTCCCACGTGATGGCCCGACTCTGAAAAGACGACTTGAGCTGCCCTCTGAATCTGCCCAATGGACGAACCCGCCTTGGTAGACGAACACGGTTGGATTGAATTTGAATTGCCCACCAAAGGGTGGGTCGGCGGTACATCTTTAACCTCTCTACGCTCCCCCTGGTGCCATAGCATTGGCGGTTGCAGCTCCTTTATCTTATCCTTCACCTAGATCCAAAGGCTGACGGGAACTCTGGCGAGGTTGACAATGACGACTGTGGGTATTGCCGCCGGACCTACCACCTGGACGATGGCAACGACAACCATTCTCGAGCCCAACAGAGTGAAGCCTAGAGAGCCACGCTTCACATGCCCAAACCCCTTGTCCAAGAAGGCCACGCCGCTTTCGTCATAGAGGAATATTGGGACTCCCTCAATAACGATCCTGATCCTTCTTGCTGACGGGTTGCGGAAGGTTTCCCTAGTCTCTGACCACTGCTGGAGGTGGAGAAGAGTTCCACTCGTCGCAAGGAAGCCAGCTTCATCCATCCGCGACATTGTTTCTTCCTCCTGCCAACTACTAGGAACGTAGACTCGGACACCTGGGAGACCTCCCAACCACCACCTGCAAGCTCCACCAACCGCCATCGGACCTCCTCAACTTCGGCAGACCCTTCCAGCGGAGAGACACAGAGACAATGTCTCAGGCAACTAATCCTACCTTGCAAGACCTCCGCCTAGAACTCCCCTACATCCAGCCATCTCTTCTTCGCAGGCCCCTTGGGTGGCAGGTAACTCCTCACCACCTCGGCGAAGGACCGGTGAGTCTTGAAGTCACCACTGGCCTCGGCAAGAGTCGGAGCCTTACCGCTGCAGAACCGCCTAATGTGGCCCCTTCTTCCACAGCAAAAGCACGTCGTCACCCGAACAACGGTCCTCACCCCTAGTTTGCGATCCCCACTATCAGAGGGTAGCTCCGGTGAGAGCCCACCCTGACGGACTATGATGCCAAAATCCCAGAGTTTCTCTCTCTAGGGAAGGCTAGTGAGAGAAAGATATATCACTATACCTTTATGTGGTTAGAGGCGACTGAGGTGACCAAGGGGTCGCCTCATGCCTCAAACGCCTAGGCGTTTGAGACGTTTGTGGTGATATTTTATTAAAATAATTAATATAATTCAGAAATATAAATATATGTCTAAATATCACAAAAATGCATACATAAAATCAATAAACTTCCTAGGCGCTTGAGACATTTGAGGTGACATTTTATTAAAATAATATATATACTTCAGAAATATAAATATATGTATAAATATCAGAAAAATGCATACATAAAATCAACAAGCTTCCTAAATTCATTCATTCCTAAAATCAAACAAATTTAAATAAAATTAACAACACATCTAAACAAATTTAAACAAAAAATCAAATCGGCTGGGGTGTGCGGAGGTGGGCTGAGGCGGAGGTGAGGTGACTTGTTGCCGCTTCCATTGCCTAGGCGATTGCCTCCATCGCATTTGATAACATAGCTACACATTTTTAACCTAAAACACTCAAAATCAACCCAAAACATCTTAATTCACATCTAAACTTTCCAGATCTTAGCATGGACCATGATATAATTTTTGGGCTCAATTTGTCCTTTTGATAATAGACCTGTGTGCTTTTGTTAATTTCACTCAAATTGTACATGATGAAGTATATCAATAATGCTTTTGTTTGTTTTGGGCCATGTATTTGATTCTACTGTACATGTGTGGAATGTTGGGGAGTTACATCTCTTTTCTTTATTAAAATGGTCATACATTCCTATCCTTCTTTTCAAAAAAAAAAGGCGTTCCTTTTCCTATGGACAGCTTATTCTTTTATCTCTTCTTAGAAACTCTGAAACAAAGAGCCATCTTACTCATGCTTTTCAATTCTTTCTCTGGAATGCAATCCTGATTCCTGCGTCCCCGACTTTGGATTTTGTGGCCATATGCATTGATAGTTTTCTTAGTTCTAGTCCCTCCAAGATGATCTGTTATTTCCTTTATTTCTTATCTTCTTGCCTACTGTCCTTGCTCACATTTTTAGCCTCCTGTATCACCTATTGATTTCTTCTTCAATATCAAGTCTATGAATGGTCTCACAACCTATAATTCTTCCTTGTATTTTGTACCTCCCTCTCCACCCATCTTATAAAATGTCTTTTGAGAATCTTTACTCAGGACTGGCTTTCATGCCATTGATCTTTGTGCATGGTTTTCAAACTTTCTTGGTAATCAATTCCATCTTCAGCTTGAAAGTTCTTATCCCTCCATCTCCTGTTAAAGTTAAACAGAAAAGAAGGTGAGTCAAAAAGGAGATCTTTTGTGAAGTCCTTGAAAGATGAGCCAAGAGGAACTTGTTTGAGGCCACATTTGTCTTGAAAGGTTCAAAACTTTTTGAATTTTTCTCCAAATATATCCCTTATTTGCCCATAAATTTCCTTTTGTCCTGTTTGTCAAACTAGTGAGGAACATCATTTCTTTCTTAAAGTTGCTTCCTTAGTTTCATTTGATTTCTCCCTTCTGGGGGGGAGGGTCTCTATGCTGGTCTATGCCCTGTTGCATCTTAGTTCTGTGGTTCTTGCTTCTTGATGTCATTTCATCTCAATTGCATTTATCAGCTTCAGTGGTTGCGTATTTTTCTAACGACACCTATTTCTATTTCCTTTCTCTGCAGTAGATGAAAAATTTTGTTTGAGCTGAACCTTAATGTGATTCCTTGGCAGGACATCAACCTAGGAGAGCAAGTGACAAGAATGGGTCTTGTGGAAAATGTTCCTGCTTCTCCTGGTTCATCTCCAGTGGGGGTGATTGGCGGTGACAAACCTGAGAATGAGAGGACAGATCTGCTTCTGGTATTTGTTTCTAAATCTACTCTCTTGGTTAACTGGAAAAAATTCTAATTGTGCCCCTAGTTGTAATTTATCTCTTTTGTTATTAGGTTCATTTGCTGCGTGTTTCTTCTGCTTCCAAAGTATCATTGCCATATTCTTTGACTGAAGTAGCATCTGAGTTGTACAATTTAGGTGTAAGTGTTGGTGCATTTTGATCCTTGGTCTGCTGAACTGTATTACTTCCATGATACAGTCTGTACATTCTTTTTTGATTACTTAATTCTGAGTATTGAATTGGATCAGATGCTGTCAGAGCAGGCGAAGTATTTAGCTTCTGAACCATCAGCATTTGATAAAGCTTTTGAGAATGCTTTTCATCAATATATGGTTTGCTTATATGTTCTTCCTTTCTTTATTTTTCTGATTATTTATTTTGTGTGATTCCTTGTTTTACTTTGGATTGAAAAAAAAATTATGGATCCGATTGTTTCTACTTATTCAGAGTTTTTATAATTGGTTTGACAGCATTCTTCTCCAATATCTCAGTTCTGGAAGGCTAGTGCAGACTTTAATACAGACAATGCTTCTGTTCTGAAGTCTCGTTACCTGAATGACTTCGAGGAAATTTGTTCTCTTGGTAAGAAAAGCACTTTTTGGTTGTGCAATATGATTATGCATGGACTTTAGGTCCTCGTTTCATGTGTTAGTTCTTACCTTATGGTTTTGAGATTAGCTTCCTGCATCTGTTCTCATGCTATTCATTTGAGACCTTTATTTGTGTTCATGGCATAGATGTACTGCTGCAATGACAAATTTCGTGGTAAAGAGGTTAACCATTACTGGATGAAAGCTCAGGCATGTTCCCAAATAATTCAGTAAAGATAAAAGAGTCTAAGCAGTATTTCAAACTCAATGTAGAGCTTTCTTGGGTGGGTCAGTGTGATTCTTGGATTGGAGGTTTAGAAATTCAACTGTTTGTGCAAGATAGTTTCTCCTTGTGGAGAGAAAATTCATTAATCTGGCCTCACAATTTAGTTTCTCTTTGTGAAATGGGGGGGCTCTAGGCTTCATGAATCTGGCCTTACAATCTAGTTGCGAGGGGAAGCCTGGTGTTATGAGGGAAGGGTAGTCAGCTATCAGCCTGTCATATGACGCAAACCCTTGGACTGAGTATGAGCTTGTGCTACAAGAAGGTTTTTTGGAGTTAGAGGAAAGTAGGATAAAAGGTGAAAGAACAAGGAGAACAAGAGACATTGGGAGTGGTAAATCTCCTTGTCGGTTGTAGCTACTTGCAGCTCCACTCATACCCATGCCGGTATCTGAACAGGGTTGAGCATGTCACTACAATGAGCAATAGTGATTTGGAGGCCCACAGAGACTAGAAACAAAGGAGCAAAAATAATGGAATATAAATAGTTGAATGGGATAACACAACTATACTCAAGGTTCAACAAATCATACCCGATTGGCCCAAATCGGCTCATACAGTTCAATTCCACTCTGATCCTGGCCCAGGATCATCGCCTTGGCAAGATTAGCTATTCCCACCAAGGATTGGGTGGGATGGGGCCAGATTGGTCTGATCTTGGTTCCAATAACTAGTTTGACTAGCTGTTACTGCTTCCACAACCCCTGCTAGGGCGCGCCTCTAGGGCTCCCTAATATCCTCTTCCTTACTCTTCTCTTGTACAGGTACAACAGCCCTAAAGAGGGCAAGGCTAGTAGGCTGACCTACCAAACATAAGAACCTAAAATATGGAAACATGTGGTACACATGTACAAGACTAGTACTTGATCTCCGCTAACAATCTTAACACCTTTGAAGCATGTCCTGGCTTAAAGATCAATTTTGAGAAGACTTTTAGGTATTGATATGGAGGATAGCTTGATTGAAGAGTGTGCTGCTCTGTTGGGTTGCAGGATTGCTAATCTGCTAATAATCTATCTGGGCTTCTTTTGTCTTGAAAAACCCCAATGGTATTTGCTACATAGTTAGAGGTGAGAGGCGACTAAGGCGACCGAGGGGTCATCTCGTGCCTCAAATGCCTAGGCGATGGCCTAGGCATTTAAGGCGATATATTATTAAAGGGTTTTTTTTGCATATATACGCCTCTAAAGTTCTTTATTGCCAAATATACCCCTCATTTAGTCATATTATCATGAATACCCTCCAAATAGGCAAAATGTTGCGGTTATGCTGTAACACCCCACCTTAGAATCCGGTTCAGTTTCCAACTCTCATCGGATTTAGGAGAGATGCCACAGTGGGAAAACCCAACAGAACAGAAACTGGTTGATGAATTACATAAATAAAGAGAACAATAAGGAGCGGAAGAAAATATCAAGCCCATCAGTTAATTCCATTTCTCAAAATCACAATAGTCCAACTATTAAAACATAAAAGTTCCTTACAACAGTCCATTATTACAATGCGATAAAATTGCTAGCACAATCACCTCAACTGGAAAGGAAAAGAAGAAAAGCTAACAATCACACCAAATCTTCGCGATCGGAGTCACTATGCACTAGTGTCTCGTCCTCACCAGCGGAGTCACCTGAAAATGGTTACAAGCGTGAGTCTACGAATAGACCCAACAAGTCTCTAACCTCAAACTTGTTCCTTTTTCCATGCCCAACTTACTACGAGGTACTTAAACTTACAAAATACTATAATGCTTACAACATGAATCAAGACGCTGAAAACTTAAATCCGTAACTGCAAAATAGGTATCTTCATAACTATACAAATAACGGAAACAAACTTTCGCATAATGTGTTTGGTTGGAACAGATTTCAGAACAGAAATTTCAGAACAGATTTCAGATTTCAGAATAGAAATCATATACCTTTACAGATTTCAGATACAGAGACAGAATTCTTAGATACACATGGCCTAGACACAGTGCCCAAACCACCATTAGAAGGTCAGAATAGTCAGATACTCAGTCACATAGGCAATGGAGACGAGTCTTGATTATTGCGCAGAACCGAGGAAAGTCCTTCTCACCTTAACCAGTGGAATTTATCCACCTCTAGGATTTCACCTCGTGCCCTCGAGGCCAGAACAGAATGAGCCTCCCCACAGGGGCATTTCCATAGTTTAGCTCTAGACCCTTCTATGGTAGCAGTGTCCATATGGCCCATATAACAATTCTACATATATATATATACAAATGCTAAAACCATATATCAATTGCGTTCCTTTCAAATTCTGTAATGCAACTACTTTCTAACACTCCACAGTTATAGTGAAATAACTCAAATTCTGAAGGTTTCATGAACATGCATTACGATGGTTTCAGGTTCCCGTATAACAGAAAACAAGTTTATTTCTAGGTACACATGCGTAGAAAACAACTCATAACTACAAGTACATATTTTCTGTGAGCATGAAATTTTTATAGTGAGTTATCAACTTGGTTTTCTATCATTTTCTAATTTTTCAGATTTTTTTGAATTAAATTGGCCTCTCAAAATTCACTTTTTCTGAGTTGCTGGAAACTGGGACAGAACACTGGGTGCACTGACCTGTGCAATGGATGCACCGACCTATGCACTGGATGCACCGACCTATGCACTGGATGCACTGACCTGTGCACTGGGTGCACGGACCGATGCACCGACTTGTGCACTGGATGCACTGACCTGTGCACTGGGTGCACCGACCTATGCACTGGGTGCACCGACCTATGTGCTGACCTGTGCACTGGATGCGCTGACCTGTGCACTGGGTGCACCGACCTATGCACTGGATGCATCGACCCAGTCAGCGCAGAAAACGCCATTTTCGTTTAAAACCCGGCCGATCATCATGCAAAACACGTAAATAGATGGAAATCCCAGAATTTTCATAAAAACCTTATTTCTTATGTTTTTCAAATTCTTTTTAACCCAAAACACCTAAGTAATCTAAACCATATAAAGAACGATTCGGTTTTGGGACTTGCATGGATGTGTTGACATATAGCATGGTATACTAGTTAAACATAATGGAACTTGGAACAAAACCAGATTCATGACCATACATGTTCTTCTTTTAATCTAACACCTCTGAAAGTAGTTTAGAACATGCAAAAAGGATATTTTGAGTTTTAAGAACTTGCCTTAATGAAGAAAATGACATATCGAAAGAAACACTTCTCGATGAAATCTCCTCACCGAATCACGCCTGCTACCGCACGTTCACAACCCAGAAGTCCTTCAAAAGACTCCCGCACTGCCTTCCCTTCTAAACTCTCTTACTCCCAGCGGGGAACAAGAGCGCTCACACCCTTCACTCTCAGAACAGAGGAAAAATAAAAACACCAATGCCTCCTACGACTTGCAAAGAAAATGAAGGAAAAGGAGTGCCTACTCTCTTCCAATCTCACCCTTTAAAGGGTCATATGGTTGTTAATTTGTTATTAGGGGTTTTAAATCTCAACCCTTAATCTAATTAATTTAAATCAAATGGCAAGGGGAAACTCTGAAATGGTCAAACGCACCGCGGAAATCTCTACACGCAAGACTACCATATGAATTTCACGAATAGTAATGCACAGTAACGTTTTTCACTATTCATCGGTCACTTTAAAATTTTATATCTCACAATATAAAAATAATTTGAAAAATCTAATTGTTACCTATTAATCACCTCGATTTACTATATCATAGAAAAATATAAAATAAATAAAAACCCATGAAATGAAAATCACCCCCAAAATGAATAGTAACCTCATCAAAAAGAACAGTGAGACATTTAAAACCCACTATTTCTCACCCGTTTCTTCGATTGTACCTATATGCATTTACGTGAGTTTCATTTAAAACTCACTGTCTCTCATCCATTTTCCTGTTATACCTATATTCATTTATGTGGGCTTCATTTAAAACTCATTACCCACTCGTACATATATTATCTGTTATGCACATATGTTACATGAGTTTTCTTAGGAAAAAGGGTAAAACCCAACAACAACTATTCATTAGCCACTTTAAAAATTGATATCTCATAATATAAAAAGAATTTGAAAAATCTAATTGTTACCCATTAATCACCTCGATTTACTCTACCATAGAAAAATATAAAATAAATTAAAACTCAAGAAATGAAAATCACCCTTAAAATGAATAGTAACATTCAAAATGAATAGTAATGCCTTTAATGGACTACGAGACCCACTCCCTTGTTTTAGAGTTTACGTATGTATATATATATACTTGTGCTTCCCTTCTTCTTAGAACATGAAGACAAAACAAAACTTAACTAAATATTTTCTAGTTGACAGATAATTATTTTAATATGAATATATATTTATATTTATAAAATATGGATAAGACAAATTAAATTGTATATTCTTAATTACTCAAAATTGGATTATAATTAAGGGAAATTTACCTAACTCATTTTCATAATTTTTTTTATTTGACAAAATATTAGTCAAGCACAAGCAATAAATATTTCACGCATTAATCAAAAATATAATATATTATGAATTATGATAAAATTCCCAGGCACTACACCCTCTCCCCCTTAAAATAAACTTCGTCCTCGAAGTTTAAGGCAAGATACATACCGAATAGATGGGGATATCTCTTCTTCATCTCCGCTTCAAGCTCCCATGATGCTTCCTCTTGAGAGAAATTCCTCCATAGAATCTTCACCAATGGAATAGTCTTCGATCTGAGAACCTGCTCCTTACGATCCAAAATCCTAACCGGTCGCTCCTCATAAGACAGGTCCGGCTGGAACTCCAAGTCTTCATAACTGATGATGTATGTAGGATCATAGACATACTTACGGAGCATAGGCACGTGAAACACCGGGTGGATTGCTACCATAGATGGAGGTAGTGCCAGCCGATATGCCACGTTTCTCACTTGCTCTAAAATCTCGAAAGGTCTGATAAATCTCGAATGCAACTTTTCTTGCTTGCCGAACCTAGCCACTCCCTTGGTAAGTGATACCTTGAGGAATACATGTTTGCCAACCTCGAAAGCCTAGTCTTTCCTTCTGTTGTCCGCATAACTTTTCTGCCGATCTTGCGCTGCTTTCAGTCTTTGCTGGATCAGCTAAATTTTCTCGGACGTTTCTTGCACTACTTCAGGCCCGATCAACTGTCTATCACCAACCTCTTCCCAACATAAAGGAGATCTACACTGTCTTCCATACAAAGTTTTAAATGGAGCCATGCCTATACTTGCATGAAAGCTATTGTTATAGGCAAACTCTACTAAAGGTAGGTGTCGCTCCCAATCTCCCTTCCAATCAAGTACGCAAGTTCTCAACATATCTTCTAATGTCCGAATAGTCCTCTCGGACTGGTCATCCGTTTGGGGATGATAAGCCGAGCTAAGCTTCAATTGAGACCCAAAGGCATTCTGCAATCCTTGCCAAAGCCTCGATGTGAAGCGAGGATCTCGGTCTGAAATGATGGACTTCGGAACTCCATGCAATCTGGCAATGTTTCGGACCGAAACCGACCGAAATTGGACCGAAACCGTCCGGTTTCGGCCGAAACCGGACCTGCTCAATACATTTTTTGCCTTTTTTGACTGTTTTGAACCAGTTTCGACTGAAACCGAAACCGAGACCGAAACCAAAACCGATACTACCATCCTTGTCTCCGAGCTATCTAATTCGTCCTTCTAGTCCCCTCGGGCTCGGCCTATGCATGTCCCTTCTGGGCTGCTGACCCAGCTCGCCTATTGGCTATCGGATTTAACTTACATGTCTCTTTCAGACTGTTAAATCCACTTATTTTTTGTCCCTCGGGCTCGGCCTATGCATGTCCCTCTCGTGCTGCCAACCCATCCCGCCTATTGGCTGTCGGATTTAACTTACATGTCTCTTTCAGACTATTAAATCCACTTACTTTTTGTCCCACTGGGTCTGGCCTATGTATGTCCCTTTCGGGCTGCCAACCCATTCCGCCTATCGGCTTTCGGGTTTGACTCTCACGTCCCATTAGGGTTGTCAAATCCGTTCTTTCTTTCTTCTGGGTTTGGCCTATGCATGTCCCTTTTGGGCTGCCAACCCATTCTTGCCTATCGGCTTTCGGGTTTGACTCTCATGTCCCACTAGGACTGTCAAATCCATCCCTTCCTTATTCGGGGTTTAGCCTGTGCACGGGGCTGCCAACCCATCTTGCCTCTTGGCTTGCAGGCTTGACTCACATATCCCACTGGGATTGTCAAGTTCATGCTTTTGTCTCCACGGGTTTGGCCTATGCATGCTTTCACAGGCTACCAACCCTATCTGTCTATCGGCCTGCGTATTTGATTCATACGTCCCACCTGGGTTGTCAAATCCACTCTTTCGTCCTACCGGGTATGGCCTATGCATGTCCCTTTCGGACTGCCAACCCATTTTTGTCTATCGGCTTCCGGGTTTGACTTTCACGTCCCACTAGGGCTGTCAAATCCATCCTTTCTATCTTTTAGGTCTGGCCTATGCATGTCTCTTTCGGGTTGCCAACCCATCTCGCCTATCGGCTTCCAGGTTTAACCCACATGTTCCTTTTGGACTGTTAGACCTACTTATCTGCTGTCCTAACCGGGCTTGGCCTATGCACGCCCTCCTCGGGTTGTCAGCCCATTCGACTTATCGATTTTAGGTTTGACTAAGTGCATCCCACTAAGGCTGTCAAACCCACCGCTTGTCCCACCGGTGCGGCCCACATGTCCCTCTGGGGACACAGAGGGACACTAAACCCTCTCCGCCTTTTGGCATTATAGGTACTCAAAAAAAAGGAAACAAAAGAAGAGAAAAAAAAACGGGGCTAAAAAAAATATTGGTGTCCCAATGGACTTGATTGTTTTCATTAGGGGAGTAATCAAGGACAAAAAGGCTTTAGCCTGGCTAAGGTGAAAACCCGAAAGGGCGCCTTAGGCAAAAATGGGTACTCCTCAGTGTGAAAACCCGCAAGGGCGCACTGAAAAAAGCTAAAGGGGGCCAGTCCTGGCGAAAACCCGAAAGGGCGGTAGGGCTGGTAAAGTGACAAAAAAAGGAAAAGACATATATGTAAGAGGATGGAAGCAAAAAAAAACATATTGAGCTCTGTCCTTTATTCATTTATGTCATCAAAAAAAGGAGCTCGAGACAAGCTCTCGGGGTAACCAATGTGGGAATGGGCAAAGTGTAAAAGCCCTGTGCACAGGTACAAAAGGGCGCCAAGGCCTATCAAGCACCAGGCTCGCTCCTCCTCAGGTCAGCAATGAGAGTCTTACTCTGAAGAGCCTCCTCCTGAAGCCCCTCAAGCCTACGACGGAGAGTCTCGGCCTCAGCGTGCACGAGACTGCGCTCCACCTCGGTCTCTCGGACCTCTCGCAAAAGCTCCTCTACCCTGCGGGAGACCGCCTGCTCGCGCTCGTGAGTGGCCTCTACCTGAGCACCCACCTCAGCCTGAACTGCCCGAAGTTTGCCGAGCCGCTTCTGCTGCTGCTGAATCATCAGCCGAGTCCTCTGTCTCCGTTCCTGTGCGACATGAAGACGGGCGAACTCGCTCCAAAAAGCTGTCATCTTTGCCATCCACGCATCTCTGGGGAGGCCGAACGTGTGATAACCCCTGGTAAAGGCCTCCAGGCTGCCCCTTAGAGCCTCCGCAGTCGGCAAGGGGTCCACCCGGATCAGCTGCTCAAGACCTTGGAGAAGCCGGCCAGCCGTATCGGCATCTGCCAACACCACCCCAGGCTGAGGGGTGTTAGGGCACTCAACCCCAAGGGCAGGGAAGTCCGCGGGCACCTCTGGAGCCTCTCTCAAGGGAGCTGCAACCAAAGAAAAATGGAATAAGTGCTTGTTCTTAATTAAGAGGATAGGCACGGAAGCCCCGAAGGACACTGATAGGACCGGTGCGATGGATACAGAGGGGGGTGAATGTATCCCTCTTAAAAATTGCCCAAATCAAACCCTGTAGCTAGACACAGTTGCGGAATAAAAACAATTGAGCTCTTCAAGACGAGATTCTAGAACACACTTGATCAACCAGTTGGACTGCAACAATGCAGCCACCTGAGCAAGTCTAAGCCGAGACAGAATCAAATTGAAACAGTGTGTGCCATGAAGCATTCAACCAGATGACTCATTTGAGGCGATCCTAGCCATGCATCTAACGCCAATCAGATACAAGAACAAACCACGAAGATAATGAATTTTTTAGGTGGTTCGGTCCACAGACCTACGTCCACCCCTCACTCCAAACCGGAGTGAGGCTTCCACTAGCAACAGCTAGAACCGCAGACTCAGTCTGCAAACAAATGCTGCCTAACAGCTTGACCAGAGGAACACACTCCTCTCTTCCTCCCAACCGGAGGGAAACCACTAGTGACTATCCGTCATTAGCAACCAGAGACCGAAATCTCTCTTCTCCCACCCAGGAGGGAAACCACAAGTGACACCCAGCCACTTGCAACCAGAGACCGAAGTCTCTCTTCCTCCACCCAGGAGGGAACCCACAAGTGACACCCAGCCACTTGCAACCGGAGACACAAAGTCTCCCTTCTCCTGAGTCCACAGGAGGAACCCGACCTCAAACCAGAGAATCGGAAGAACAACGGTGAACAGATAAAAGGAAAAACAAGAAATAATAAAAATCACAGCGACTGAAAGCTGGAAAATGAAATGCACAATGTAGCTCTCGCAGGAGCAAATTTGGTTTGGATCTGATCCAAATACCAGAAGAACAAATCTTCAAAGAAGGCTTCAGTTCTCTACTCTTCTCTCTCTTTTTCTCTCGATCTTCACGAGCTCTCTCTCTTTCTCCTTTTCTTCTGCGACTTCTTTCTTCTCCTCTTTGCTTCTCTTTTCTTTTTCCTCTCACTGTCTACTCTTCACTCTGCTCTTCTTCTTCTTCTTCTCCACACCGGATCTTGCAGGCTCTCAGTGGCTCTCTTCTACTTCAGTCACGATCAGTCTTCTCCAGATGGAGAAGTCTTCTACTTATAGCATTTCCAGCAGGAGCAACACTGGGCGTGTGATTCCCACGCCTTCCCGTCCAGAAGGTTCCTCCACGTGTCATCATCCTGTCAGCCCTTCCAGCCTCGGATCACGTGCCCTCATTTAGCTCCTCGAGTATAAGTCCTATCAGGTTAAAATTATTTTCAGTTTGAATAAGCAAAGTATGTACATTAGAAATGGATGCACTGACTTGGTTATGCTTAGTACAAGTCCTGCACGGACTTTGTGATGCAGCTATGCACAAACAGCAGTGAACCCTGCTCAGACTCTATTTATGCAAGCGAAGCAGTGCATGGCTGTACAGACTTTGTGTATCACTGACATGCCATTAGTGTGCAGACTCGATGACCATGCAGCAACCAATGTATAGGCTTGGTACCAAAGTAGGCACGACGAATGACTTTGAATGTGTAGACTTGATACCATGTGGATGTATAGACTTGTGCAGACTTGCTAGCATGCGGATGTATAGACTTGTGCAGACTTGTTAGCAAACAATGTGCTGACTATGCCATCAATGTATAGACTTATGTTCGTGCGACCAGACAATGTATAGACTTGACAGATACAATGTGCATGCGATGCGATGTACAGACTTTGTATGTGTGCGAGACTTATCAATGTGTAGACTTGCCCATATGTATGAACAAGTGACGATGTATAGACTTGCTCAGTTCAGCTGGTGGATGTACAGACTTTGCATATGCACATGTGACGCTGAGTGAGACGCAGGATGCACTGGCTGTACAGACTTTGCGTATGCACATGAGACGCTGAGTGAGACGCTAAGTGAGACTGACTTTAACAAGCAATGCATAGACTTTGATTTATGCACATGAGACGCTAAGTGAGACGATGCATGCACAAGGAATGTATAGACTTGCGTTCATGCAGCAATGTATAGACTTTGCGTGCGTGCAATGCAGCAACCAGCCAATGTACAGACTTAGTGTTGCGAACACAGGCTGTACAGACTTTGAATGATGCATGCACAAAGACGCTAAGTGAGACACTACGTGAGACGGATCATGCTAAGACAGTGTATAGACTTGAGATGAATGCATGGACTATGCCCTTGAAGAATGTACAGACTTGAGAACGTGTGCAGTCTAGGCAAACTCTGTACAGACTTAAGCAATGTACTGACTCTATTGCATAACATGTTCGACTTTATGTATGCATAATATGTTCGATGAAATGCCATGCAAACAAGATCAATTCATATGCAGACAGAGATCTTAGTCATGCGTGCACAATGCCTTGCAACGAACAATGTACTGACTATGCCATACTCATGAATGTACAGACTTGCTGTGTGCATAAGGCAAGGCTAACGGATGTATAGACTTGCCGTGCCTGCAACAAGACCCTGTACAGACTTAATAACGTGCAGACAGGACCTCATATGCAATGAGCATGCAACAATGTACAGACTTTGTGCGTGTGCTATGCAAACGATGTGCAGACTTGCTATGGAGGGATGTGTAGACTTTGTGTGCATGCTACCAGACGATGTATAGACTTCGAATGCCTGCATGCGAGAGAATGTATAGACTTTGAATGCGTGTGAAATGCAGCAAGGCGATGTGCAGGACTTTATGTATGCAGCGATGCAATGTGCAGAACTTCCACAAACAGAGAAATGCATAGACCTTAAACCATGACTCATAGTATGACAGGAAAATGCATAAACCTTACAGATGTATATATATGAACGCTTTATGATCTGACAGAATGACTGAACACCACATGGTGACTCACAGTGTTTGACTCACATCAAGACCAATCATCAAAACCACAGGGGCACAACAGACACGACATGGCGGTATACCTAAAACTGTCTCGTGTGCGGGAATAGCTGCGAAAGTATGTTCCGAGGAAGGAGCGCTCATGGGGGCTAACCCCGGTTCATCAGGCGGTGCGTCTGCGGTTCGGCTCCCTGCAACTCAAATAACAACATGTATCATGATTGTCCATGTATAAAGTGGCATACAAATAATGTTGAGCTCTAAAGGGCGACTACGTACCTATATCAACAACATCGCCTCCTTTGGTTATGCTAGGAGGGGTGGATTTTGTATCGGGGACCCTGCTAGAGTCAGTTGGCTCACTCACAGGGGTCGGCCTTGCCTCACAGGGAGACTCTTCTATCGCAGGGATCTCAGTCGCCGACTCTAAGGAAGGAGAACCTGCGAGACAGATATGAGGAAATGGTTAATACCATGAACAAAATGTGGACACAAGCTGGGCCATTCATTGGTAGATGTGGGGAATACCTGTAAGCTGGAGGTCCGCTGGTAGGGCGCCATGGCCAGGGCTGCATTGGCCCTCCGGCGAGTCCTGGGGAACTTCCCCTCTCAGGGTAGCCCCATCAGGCTGTTGTGTGCCATCCTCGACAGTCTGGCCGGCCGCTATCCACGTACACAATGCGACAGGTATTAGTCAACTCAGCAATGGAGCTGGAGGAAAATATTTAATAATACAAGTCTGCAGGCTTCTTACCTGAAAGGGCAGCCACACTGGCCTCGCCGGTACCAGCATGAGGGGAATGCCCCAGCGGAAGTGTTGGCGGTGCGATATCAAGGTCCCTCGCCATAATTCAGGAGGTCCATGAATGAGCCAGATTCAATGAGCTGTGAGAATTCCTCCATAGAGCCGGCCGGGTCAACTCCTGTATAATGATTGGTTATATAAGCCAAACAAATCTTTACAAGAGGAGGTTAGGCTGAAAAGGTAAGAATGCATCTATGCTCACCACAAGTAGCCTCCAACTCTCCACTTTCATGGGAGCCCGATGGGGTGGAGGAATTTCTCCCATCTGGAGAAGAGCTCGAAGTCCCGGCGCCTGAAGAGGAACTCGAACTCCCTCCAGTAAGGGAGTCAGAAGCCACAGAACCCCCACTCCCAGAAGTGGACTTGGCGTTGTCTCCCGTTGCTGAGACAGGAGGAGCAGTATCAAGGACTCCTGCATAACCAAAGTACGACACTAAAGAATTAGTGATTCCCAATTCTTCATGTATCAATGAAGAGGCAGGGCTGAGCATATTACCTGAAGATTGAATACCCTGGGCCCCTACTGCGATAGGCGAGGGGGAGCCAGCCGTCACCGGTGTATAATCATCTGTGGGAGAGATTAACTCTTCAAAGCTGAAAATACTGTTCGACATAGGCTCATCCAGAGGCATATCCGCCCCCGCAGTGGTGTCCGCCTGAGGAGGAGAGAAACTCGTGCCGACCCTGGCCTCCGGGGGAGCTGCATCAGGCAAAGCAAAACATATTTATAACATTGCATATAAGCCTAAAGGTAGCGAGTATCAGAATATGCCACTCACTGGAGACAGCCTCAATCGCGGGAGACACTTCCTCGAGCCGAAGGTGAGATGGAGACCTCACGTCCCCTCCAGGACTCTCAGCGCGAGGTCTCTTTGATGCGATAGTATCCTTCTCCGGCCCCGTATCAGGAGGGCCCTCCAATGGGCCGGCGCCGGCCACCCTAGTAGCTCCACCTGCTGTCATCAAAGGAAGGTGTATAACACACGTTCTAAGACATGAAGAAGATACATGCATATTAAAAGACCAACAAGTGAGATAATTACCTGTGGTGTCTATGGGCTTCACGGGCTTCAAAATTATCTGCTCCAGCTTCAATCGGAGGACATGGGCTGCCGCCTTTACAATCTCGAAAATGGCAATAGGAGTCACCGCCATCTCCAGGTCGGAAATGTACTCCAGCGGGCCTGCACAGCCCACGGCGTTGATCACGTGGGCCCTCCACTCTGCAAATGTGCTGCCCCCAGTGTTCCCTCGGGTATTGGCTGAGACAACTGAGACTTCCTTCTCACCCTGCAGGATGCCTGCAAGTCCTCCCACCAAGAGTAGGCCTTTAAAGGGCCTGGGGCTGCCCCTGAGGCAAAGGAAGAAGGGGCTGCCGATGCTACTGCCGGTGTACTCTTTAAGGGCTTCAAAGCCCCATTATACTGGCTTTTGTCCACAGGATCGTCCAGTCTTTCTCTCGCCACCGCTCCTCAATGTCACTGACGGCCCAGGCGCCCCCTGAAAAATGGGATCTAATAAAGGCTGGGTCCACAAACAAAGGAGGCAAATCCTCCTTCCTCAAGCGCTGCTCCTCAGCAGCTCGAATGGTATCGCGGTGCTCCAGGAAAACATTGCTGGCCTTAAACCACCAGCGTGCATAATGTATGTCAAATTGGCCTCTGCGCCCCTGCTCTGGAATAGGGTACCCTTGTTTCACCTCGTGGCAGAGAAAGTCCTGCCAAGCTGTCGCTACTAAATGCACGTCCCTATGTCGGTACAGTCGAAGGGCCAGAGGAAACTCTGCACTCGAAGGGATGCCCTGATCATACCTAAAGTTCCTGGCGAATCGATGTGGGTAATAGGGCTCAAGTATGGCTGTACTGGAGCGCCGATAGACTAGTACAATGGGGCGAATGCATATAACCCACTCTGCTAAGCCGTGGGAGGAGTAAAGCATGTGAAGACACTCTGTTGACAACAGTGCCTCCCTCTTGCCCTACATAGGGGCGGTAAAGGTAGGAGAAGTAGTCAAGGGCTAGGCCCTCTCCTCTCCTCACTGGGACAAAAGACAAGGCCCGTCGGGCCCTTGCAAGCTGAACCACGACATCCTGCGACGGCTGTCCTATGAACAGAAAAATCAGCGGTGCCGCTGGATTGTCAACTGGAGTCCTCCGAGAGAGCTCTGGAAACAACAACCCTGCCCATGCGCTCAAGTAATGAGTGGGCAACATAATATTCTTCTCCCGCGGCAATGAATGAGAAGACAAAGCCCCAAGTGAGTGGTAGATGTTCGCTAGGGCTGCCGGTGCAATTGCAAGTCTCTGACCACATGCCAGTAGGCAGGATGGATAGATCACCTTAGGCCGCAAGACCCCGTCCTCTCCATGGGGAACTACAAAACTAGCCAGCCAATAGGCTAAGTAGGCCGCCAAGCATGTCAGGGGAGGCAGCTCCCTCGAATTCCATCCCTGTGTCGGTGCAGGCAAGTGGCGTGGATGGGGAGGAATGTCTACTCTGACTTCTCTGCATTCTTCCCGGGTAGTGCCAGACTGAGCAAACTCCTCATAGAAGTAGAAAGGGTCATTGTAGAAATTGCTCACCCATGCATTCAAAGTCACCCTCGGGGTGCGTGGGGTCCGGTCTGTGCCAACTCGAGCCAAGTCCCTCCAGGTCTTCTTCAAGAATCTGAAACAATATGGCATAGTATATCGCCCGGTGCCGTCGGTGGAGCTAAGGTGTAAATCATCAAGTGACAGCTCCTCGTAAGGCCTCCCGCAGATCGGAAGACCAGAAATCCTCTGAAAAGCCCGGAGGTCCAAAGAAGTCTCTCCTCCAACAGTGACGAAGGTGTTCCACTGGCGGTTGAATCTCTCTGCCAAGGCCTGTAGCAGGCCTGTATGACAAGGGTAGGAGTACAAAGCAGCCGTCACTGCATGACGGATCCCTACCCTGTCCAGTAATGACCGGTAGACAGTCAGGATGCCCCAGAGCCACTTTATCGCGCCCCGGTAATAGCTGTGAGACGGGACAACTGACCATTTCCCGTACCAACTGGGGGTGTTCAGCGCCAGAACCCTCTCAACCATGCAATCATGAGTGTACTCCTCCCAAGGATGGCAGTATCGGTTTCTGTACCGGTTTCGGCCGGTCCCGAAACCGATATGTACCGATTTCGGTATCGGTTTCGGTTTCGGCCGAAACCGGTTGAAACCATTCAAAAACCTCAAAAATTTAGTAAAACATGTCCGGTTTCGGCCGAAACCAATACGGTTTCGTCCGAAACCATTAAAAAAGTAGTATTTAATAGGTTTCGGACCTGCTACAGTGTTAAGGACCGGTTTCGGATCGGTACCGGCCGAAACCGATACGTTTCGGCCGAAACGTATCGGTTTCGGCCGATACTGCCAACAGTGACTCCTCCTGTGCAAAACTCGCCCCTGAAGGCGCCAGGAAGAGACCATCCACGACTTGATCCATGGTCTTGTGTTGTCCATGCATGTGCCAGATCGTTGGAGCCAGTGATGCAGCCCGAACTGTGAGGCTCTCGTGCTGCTGAAAGGAGCCCAGACTCTACCGATCTGGGTACTGTCTCTGCTGGGTGAAGCCATCCGGAAAGCTCGGATAGGTCAGGGAACATAACCCCTGCATGCTGTCCCTTCCTGCTAGTATGGCCCGCTCAAGGCGGCACCTCTCCTCAGGCAGTGAGGGGTCATCCTCCTCCATGCCGATCGGTGCAAAGCTCTGGAGGAACCTGTAAAGGTGACGATCCAAGGGGTAGTGACGCGGATATCCTCCTAAGCGGTCATAGGTGTAAATGCCGTCTCTCCTCGTGATGCGAGACACGTCCACAAGGCCTTCATTGTCACCGGCGCTCTCAGTCGAGCCCTCAGTGACCCACAAATAGCCGAAGTCAATCTGGTTGAAATTGTCTTCATCGATGACACGGGGAGGGAAAGGCGGCATGCGCTGGTCAGTGCGCTCAATACGACACTCATCCGCGCCTCTAACCCTCGGCCTCCTCGATCGACTTCTATCTCCGCTGCTGCGAGCCATGCCTACAAACGCAGAGAAACAAGAAATAGGAGAGCAATGTCAGGCCAAACACTCCAGGACAGCAATATAAATATTAAGTACGGTTCTGCAAAGCCCAGAAGTCTATACAGAAGACATGTGGTTATGATTCCCTTCAAAGGGCACGGGCCGTCCGCCCCGCCTCCGGCCGTGACGGATGTCCCGTGGGGGGCATTTGTTGCACCCGTAATTCTCTCGAAATAGTTCGAGAATTTTGTTTCAGAACAATCGACGAAAATATGGCGTAGCGCCGATGTCGTTGGACCGCGGAGTACCTCCGCGATTCAGGGTCTATTGGCCCGACCACATAATCACAAGTGGCGTCGCAGCAAGGGAAAATCAAGAGGGACTATGCACGCTCACCTGTCAAAGTTGCCGAACGACTGTGTATCATACGGCACGGACGGGTGCAAAGACTCCCCTCTAGGCGAGCGGCGCGCAACCAAACAACAAACGGACAATCCTCCGCTCCCGCACGAGTCTCCACAGACGTATTGCTGCCACGCGGCGAAGAGTGGGCCTCGGGGGACAATAAATGTAAAGCGGCGGCTCCTCTCCCACCCAGGGCGACAGAAAATCGCAAGAAAGATGCGGAAAGGGGCCAAAAAGGCTGCCCTGGGGTCAAATGACCCGGCTGGCCTACTCGCGGGTCGCGCCCACCCCGTTGGGTCCCAGCGGGGTCCACCGACGCCGCCCGGGGTCGTGTCACCCCGCTGGGTCCACGCGGGCCAAACGACCCCCCCGGGGTCCCTGCTCCCTCCCCCCCCCCCCCCCCCCCCCCCCCAAAAAAAAAAAAAAAAGGAAAAAGGGTTGGGCCACCCCACCCTGTCAGAATTGGGGCTAAAACCCATTTTTTTGTCAGAATTGAGACAAATCCTCACATTTCTATCAAGGTGGGATCCTTACCTTCTATAAATAGGCCCCTGGGCCAAGACGAACGAGGGGAGAAGAGAGGAAGCATCTACGAAGCCCTCAGCAGCAAGGACTTTGTTCGTTGTTTTGACCTGCGAGGGTTAAGTCTCCGGGTCTTGTATTTATACCCCTAAGGGGTATTTTTGTAATTATGCTCCTCCGTGGGCCATGTTTGTGGGTTTCCACGCCCCGAGGTGACTAAATTATGTAGTTCTGCACCTATAACGGGGGAATTACGGAAATGTCCTCTCCGGACTTGCGAGAAACAAAAAGTCCTATTGTTTGTAGTTTTACCCTGCAATCTCTTGTAATTGGGGCTACGTCCCTACTTCCCGCGTCAGTGCGGATTTCTGTGATGTATAGTCGACAACTCGTCGATAACCCTTGTATCCACTTGGGTCCTAAGTGTACTCTATAGATGTCCTTTGTACACATCGATCAGGGAAAATTATAATAAAATCCCCCGACTTTCGGGAATTGTATATATACCCCTCCCTCGACAAAATTGACGTATGTGAGTCTTCTATGGAGCCCCTCGTCATTCCTTTGGTCCGAGGACGTTGTTAGCTCAGTCCAACACTTGGGTGCCGCCTCAAACCTAGGTCTATGTAGGGTTTGGTAAAATTACTAAAATACGCCTGTGGCCTAAAAATGGCCCAGTCGCCCCTAAAACCCTCCGTAAATGGCCCCAGTGCCTTGGAAAGTCAGTGGTCCAACCCTGTTCTCATTCCAACCCAAAAATTTCAGAAGTATCCGTGGCCTGGTAAAATTACCAAAATATCCATGGGAACGTAAAATTGTCACAATACCCCCGGGGTCCAGGAAACCTCCTGCCGCTTCAAAATGCCTACGGCCTCTGCAAAATTACATCCATACCCCGAGACTCCAAGGCTTTTGCCTATGCCTAAGAGGCCTTTGATAAAGCCTCAACTCTATAAGTCTGCTGGGGGTGAATGAGTGGTGACTGTGAGATGCTCAAGTGAACAAGTCCTCAACATCAGGGCCTATAAAGGGAAGTTTAAGATTTTCTTTGACAGTTAAACAAAGGTGTTCGGACGTTAGACCGATGTAAATCAACACTGACTGTGATCAGTGGGGAAAGGTACAACACTCGAACCTAAATCGTCTTATACGATACGCACCCACGGAATGAACCTCCACATATAGAGGAATGTTTCTTTTCAAAAAGAACATATGTATATTTTTATATAATTCCGTGGCCAACACCAGTCCAACAAAGTACAGTCCACAGGGAAAGAAACGTACTCTAACGTCGGGTACACTCCCGACTCTGGCGTGCTGGAAACTACGAACCTCTGCGCTGTACCTCCGAACCTCGAGGAGGAACCGCAACACCTGAAAAGATAGGGGTGAGCCGCATCTCCTTGGCTCAGCAGGGGTCCCGCGGAACCCTACCACAAAACAACGGCGGTAACGAGAACAACAACAACAACAGCAGTAACACTAACGGCGGAAGGGACAGCCGTAACGAAAACGGTAAACACGGTAGCCGATGCAACCTCAGCTCTACAAGCTACTCCTACGGCAACGAGAAGGACACCCCGATCTCACAGTCGGGGGATCACCGAACTAACCGAAAACCCTACTACATTGCCAGAAGAAATACCACGACACCCCCGTCCTCACAGACGAAGGCCCAACCCAAGACCACGCGGTCCGGGGAGCAGTCATGACCTAGCCGTCGTGAACCCTACACTGTGTACGGGTGAAACCTCGGTAACTCTATCGGGATCCCTCGACCTGGAAGTCGGGAAAACGCTCGGAAGTCACCCGAAGAACCACGGAGAAACCCATCTCGTGTGACAGGAGTACTGCCCACCAGAAGTAAGGCCGGATGCGTCCACTGACGTCTTAGTCCGCGCCCCAGGTGTCTCCCTACTCGCCCCAGGCGGAAACTGAGACACCGTATAGGTAACCATTGAACAAGGACTAGCTGGGGTCGCGCTCGTCAGCGCTGGTCCGATGCCCCCAACCACGTGTGCACACACAGACCATGCGCTCTAGGTCAGATCCTCTAGCTGGTTTTCCCCCCAGCCCGGACTCAGGCTGCAAAGACGAGGGGCCCTATTGTAACCAACCTAGAAATCGTCTCACCGGGTCAAGCTCTCCACCACTCCCAGGTGGGTCCGCACACACGTGCGCAGGAAAGCTACGACTAGTGGGTAAGGTCACTCGAGGTAGGACTCTCGGAAGAAACCGTCGGAGTACAGATAGGCTAAGCACAAGCCCGTCACAAGTACCTCGGAACACGGGGTGGCACGGTGCCACCCGACTCTGGACAGTCCAGTAGACCTGCCAATCCAACGGTCCTTGAGTCACGTGACTCA
This sequence comes from Amorphophallus konjac, assembly GCA_022559845.1. Taxonomy (NCBI): domain Eukaryota; kingdom Viridiplantae; phylum Streptophyta; class Magnoliopsida; order Alismatales; family Araceae; genus Amorphophallus; species Amorphophallus konjac. The sequence continues at coordinate 214,350,267 of CM040118.1, forward strand.
GGCCAAGACCGTTGTACCACACGGCATCATGCCGTCAATCTACCCTACTCCTAGGGTCAAAAATCATGGTTAAGAATATTCCTTAAGGCCGCTGACGACCGCCGAGTTCATTCCCTTTTCAAGGGAGACCAAGAAACCTCCAGCCTCAGACTAGGTCACAGAACTCACAGTTCATAGGCCACACACATGGCCCACACAGAAACCGCTTTTCGAAGAAGCTAACGTCGTGCGGAAGCAGCCCTCCACACTCATATCGGTATACAGTGACTCGATCTAGCAAAACAGGAAAGCTCGGAACACATGGGGTCACCCGGACCCTCAAAACCACTCGGGCATGCTAATCGAGGTACACGACACCTCTGGACACCCAAAAACACGGTCTCGGTTCCCACGGGGTGTCCGGGACATCCACGGGGCCAAGGGTCGACCAAAGGGTCTCAACCGGGTCGACCCGGGGCCGAAACGGGCTAAAAAGGTAGGGGTCGGTCGACCAATGGCTGGGGTCGGTCGACCGCCCAGCAGGGTGGGTTGACCTGCCCCAGGGTGAGTCGACCCACCCACAGGGGTCGGTTGATCGGCCCTCTGGCTTCGGTCGACCGAACCCAGTAGAGCCCCCCTTTTCTTGTCAAGCTGGTCGGTCGACCGAACCCAACCGGTTGGTCGACCGAAACCGGCAGAGACCCCGTCCGAACCCACCCCAAGGGTTCGATTTCCACGCCCACTCGATCCCAATCTAGGGGAAAAATATTGGGGACCATTCCCTGGGTCCCAAACCATCAAATGCAAGTAAATAAACGACAAAACGTCGCTCGATCCGACGAAAACCGTCACTCGCCCTAAACATGAAAAAAATCGCCCCAACATGAACAAAAACTCACACTTGGCTCGCCTCGGCCTACAAAATCGCGGGGAAATAAAGTACAGGGGCCAAGAATCCATCCCCCTACCTCTACCGAAGATTTCCCGCGCCGAGGACGCCGATTCCTCACGAAAACTCCTCGCAAACCCACGCTGGCATCACGAACTCGGGAACGAGCCACGCCGCGCCATCGCCTCGTTCCACACTCCATCCTCGGCCGCTTGCTGCCCGCGTCGCCTCCGCCTCGTCCTCGCCATCCTCCATCGGCTGTCGGAGAAGAGAGGGAGGGAAAGAGAGAACGAGAGAAGAGAGAGGGAGAGAATGAGAGAAATGGGGAGGGGGTGGTTAAGGGTTTATATAGAAAATGATTTGGGATTTTAAAAATCCAAGAAATACAAAAATAGGGAAAAATAATTCTCACGATCCTCGGAAAACGCACAACGCGCCTGCAACGTCTCGGAGCCCGAAAACACATCGATTCACCTTATGCAGAGGTCCGAAGGATAAACAGCCAAAAATGCGATTTAATCGTAAAACACGATCCGGGACTCACAAGAGCACTCCAAAACCCACGGATTCTGATCCGGAAAATCCTAGGTATTACACTTTGGCTCTGTTTTTTTCTTTTTTGGTGTGATAATTTCATTCATATTTGAGAGGTGTCCTTTTCCCCTTGGCGTGTGTCTCACATAAATTTGCTTCAACTGCTCAATGGTCCTCTCGAGTAGCAGCACTAGACTTCTCAGTTATCTCATGCATTGATGTACTTCTTCTTAAGGTTGAAGGTGGCTTGACAATTGTAGGAGTGACTGGCCTGCTATCTGATTCTGAGTGTCTATCTGGCTCAAACTCAGGCTGTTGCTCAGTGTCATGAACAAACAAAGTTGGGTCCTCTCTCTGGTGCGCATGAGTCTCTCTAGCCCTCTTTGTTGGTCTTCTGAATTCTGGATCCCTTGGCTTATCTTCATCTAATATCCCCTCTGCCCATGTTCTATCATCAACATCAAAAACGGACTCATCAACTTGCTTTCGTACCTCAACCCAATATTGCAAGAGATTGTCATCATCAAATAATGTGTCGACATCAATTTCTGGAGTTGTATCCTCTGCGACGCGTTTGTCCCGCAGCTGTTGTCTCAACTTCATGTTCTTTATTCTCAGTCTCATGTTGTAGTGGCAGTAAACCATTTTTTTTTAATCGTTTAGCCTTTAGCCGATTGCGAACCTTTGAGTGTATAAGGTTGAGCGTGCTCTAATTTCTTTCACATTGGCTTGTTGATGTCGTTTGACTGAGCACCATAATTGTAATGAAAGTCAATGCATTGCTGCCTACATCTTGGTTGTTCACCATTATCCACCAGTCAACTGTTCCACCAATTATAAACAAATAAATGTAAGATGTTAATAAAGATTAATTCTCCATGATGTACTAATACATATTGACTCAATTTAAGTATAGAGATTTAATATACCTAGGCTCACTCTTCCCACAACGTATTGCAATTGAGAGTCAAAATATATTCCAGTCCTCATTCCATAATTGTTCGTCTATAATGATAAAGTAATAGATTAACATAACTACTTAAGTAAATTTTATGTCTTATTGATAAAATCAATAAAGGCCAACCTTTATTTCGGCATGAAGTCTCTTTTCTGGTGTCCTCGATAAACGATCAATGATTTTTAAAGTGCCTTGAAACACCTCGCCATCCATATTTGCATTGGCATTGTACATAAATCGAGAGTTGAGGAAATAACCTGCATTTGTGTATAGTTAACTAAATGTTAAATATAAATTAACCTAAAGAACAATGAACTTTGCATCAATACAATTAATCACTCACCAACTGTATGCAAGTCATGGTGTAATGCTTTGTCCCATTTGTGGTCAATAATTTTCTACCATTTTTTATATTATCTGGGAAGGAATTTCTGCAAGTCTAATTTGACATGGTCCATGGCCTTGTATAGATATCCCATATCATTCTTCTCATCGCTATCCACAATTCTTAGAACATTCACGAGGGATGTGACTACTTTCATGTACCGTGACACCCTGGCCCAGAATTTGTCGTCTTCCACGATGTGGCAGGCGTCCAAATAATCCATCTGAGCATTAACATTAGATTTGTCTATGTATTCTCACAGGGTATTGTAGTACATGAAAGCTTTGAGTTCATTCTTATACCTGTGCAAAAGACTTCAAAGAAATGAAATGCAAATCAAATACGGATGATATCTATAGGGATAAAGTAGAAAGAATTGAGCTCATTCTTATACCCGTGCAAAGACTCCAAAGAAATGAAATTCGAAACAAATGTGGTTGGCCCTGCATGGATGATATCTCGACCGTCACTTGCATGCTCCCTGAACATGTTCAATATCTTAGGATGGCCATAAATATATTGGGTGATTTTTTGTGTCCTCTCAATTGTCTTTTTCACATTATTTTCTTTTCCAATGTCTTCAAGTATCAAATTCAGACAATGTGCTGCATACGAGAACCAATATAAATGCCTACGCTTCTGCATCAACTTCTTCCCTGTAGCCTTATAACTGGCTTCATTATCAGTGACTATTTGCACAACATTGTACTCTCCAATTTGGTCTATCATCTTATCCATCAAATGAAACAAATAATTTGCATTCTTTTCATAATTTGATGCATCTACTGATTTAACAAATACTGTACCTTCGATGCAATAAACTAGAAAGTTGATCATGGACTTCTTCGTGGTACCAGTCCAGCCATCACACATAATGGTGCATCCTCTCTCCATCCAGATATGCTTGAAGCTTTCAACCTACTGATGGAGCTCCTCAACCTCTCCCTCAAGGCCACTCCCGTATATGTCTCGACGTGATGGGGCCTTCAAGCCAAGGCCGACATTTGCTATGGCATCTAGCATAAGTTGGAAATATTCTGATTCAGCTACACGTACAGAGACGCCTGCATGAAAAAATCATTTGCAAATATTTTTAAATGTATACCCTGCAACTTCAGCTGATTTTTTTACCTCTCTCAATGCTTGCTTGATTTTTGGTTGTGTAGCACTTTGTCTTCTGTGCAGATAGCTGTTAATGGGGCCTCCTCTCTGCGGGGCTGCACCTGTGTTAGGACGTCGTGCAGCTCGTGCTACACCAGCTGTACTGGAGTATGTCCCTGAATTTATTGGCGCTTTTCCTTTCCTTCGAGCGGTTTATTCACGCTCTATTGCTTCAGTTAGCTCTAGATTTGAATCTTCAGTGCCTTTCTCATCATCATCATTCCTCCTTCCCCTTCTACCCATATTCTCAGTAATTTCAGTATGATCTTCAGCCCTTTGTTGCATCCTCTCTTTTTTGCCTAGAAGGCACTGGCGCATTTCTTCTTGGACCTCTCAGAGACATCTGTCACATTGCTTGACCTCTCATCTTATCCCTGGCAAATGTTACTTTCCTCTAGTAATTCCGCCATATATCTCCTTACCACAATAATTACATTTCACTTTTCTTCTTCCAATATCAACTAAGAAGAGGTGGGCCCACCTCGGATCGTCCTGCCCTTGTTGCTCTTGACCTTGTTCACGTCTAGGCATGAGGCTGTATTAAGACAGTCAAAGATAAATGGTTGTAAGTACAATGAAAAAAATGTAATGAAACATAATTGAGTTTCAAATTATGTTGAATTAAGATAATTAGTCAAAAATCCCAAATTTAAATAGCTAATTAGGGCTTAATTTAGAGTTTTACTCTAATCACATTTCATTAAATGCAATTAACAGTATACTACCACTCTAAATTATTCAATGAAGTTTAATTGAGCTTCAATTGACCCTAACTTAACCTAATCTAACAAAAGTCCCAAATTTAAATAGCTAATTAGGGCTTAATTTGGAGTTTTATCCTAATCACCCTTCATTTATTGCAATTAACAGCATGCTCCCGCCCTAAATTATTCAATGAAGCTTAATTGAACTTCAATTGACTCTAACTTAACCTAATCTAACAGAAGTCCCAAATTTAAATAGGTAATTAGGGTTTAATTTGGAGATTTACCCTAATCACCCTCCATTAAATGCAATTAGTAGCATGCTCCTGCCTTAACATATTCAATGAAGCTTAAATGAGCTTCAATTGACACTAAATTAACCTAATTAGACAAAAGTCCCAAAAAAAAACGTTAATTAGGCCCTAATTTGGGGATTTACTCTAATTACCCGACGTCTAATATAGTTAGCAGCATGCTCCCGCACGAAAACATTCAACGGAGTTTAATTAAACTTCGATTCATGCTAAACTTACCTAATTAGTCAAAAGTCCCAAATTTAAATTGTTAATTAGGTCCTAATTTGAAGATTTAACATATTTAACATATGAAAATTAATATATTGAAGAGAACCTTACCTACAACAAAAAAAAAATAAAAACTTACAAGATCTTTGAGGAATCTGTAGCAAGAAACGGCGGCGGCGGCTGTGGCTACACGTTGTAAACAAGAAACAGCGACGGCGGCGGCAGCAAACCCCTCCACTTGGAAGTTCCTCCACCTGCACTTCTCCCCCTCCAAGATAGAAACCCCTCAGATCTGAGAATGTGAGGGAGGACAGAACTGAACTCCCCTTAAGAGGGGAGTTCGTGTCCGGTTTCGGTCGAAACCGAGCAGTTTCAGGCCGAAATAGGCAAGTTTTGGGTTATCGGTTTCGCCCGAAACGATTAATTTTTTTTTTTTTAAGTTTTAGACCTACTACAGTGAGTAGGTCCGAACTCATTTTGGTTCGATTTGAAATCGATACGTTTCGGCCGAAACGTATCAGTTTCGGCCAAAACTGCCAACCCTGCCGAGGATGGCCCCCATACATTAGAATGCACAAGTTGTAAAAGAACTCTACTCTTATTGATTGAATAGGGAAATGTAGTACAACTATGCTTGGCAAGTTGACAAACTTGACACTGTAATGACTCAATGTTTATTTTCTCGAACAAATGTGGAAACAAGATTTTCAGAAACCTAAAAGGCAAATGACCTAAATGACGATGCCAAACAAGAACATCGTTAACTGACGAGCTAGACTCCTCTAAAGTGCTAGATTGAAATGCAGCCCTAACCCCAGGGTCAAAGTGGTAGAGACTGCCCACTTCAAGGCCAGTCCCAATCACCTGCTTTGTCTGTAAGTCCTGAAAAACACAATGAGTAGGAAAAGGTAACTAAACAGTTCATTGATTTTTTAAGACTACTAACAGAAAGCAAATTTATGGGTAGTGTAGGAACATGAAGAACTAAGGATAGAAGCAAGGTCTTAGCCAGTGAGACAACACCCTTGCCAATAGCTGTAGCATAGGTGCCATTAACGATTGTGACCTTGTCTTGACCATAACTCAAGGAATATGATTGAAAGTAAGTGGATATACCCGTCATATGATCCGTGGCCCCTGAATCAATAACTCAGGGAGCACGGGGAACAGTGGGAGAGACACTTAGGGCAGTCCCCAGAGTACCTGTAGAAGGAGCGGAAGCAAAAGCGGTGAATCTCAACTGTGAGAAAATGCGTTGAAGGTGACTAATATTAGTTGAGGAGAGAGCAGTTGTATGAGATGAGGTGGAGCCACTGTCTACAACTTAAGTGAGGAGAACTCTCCCTAGGCTGAGCAACTGCTACATGACCTTTGACAATTGGAGTGCCCTTGTTGGTACGATATTTTTGTGGTTTCTTATCTGGATAGAGATCCCAACAATGTTCGACATTATGAGTATCCTTTCCACAATGTGTACACTTCCTCTGGATTTGTCTTTGCCAGGACCCCCCACCAGACTTCACATGCTTAAAATTGGTAGTCACAAGAGCAGATGATTCACCAACATTCGAGTACCAGTAGAACCATGGCCACTGGCCATTGCTTTCTTGCGCCCTTCCTCCTTGAGAATCTTGAAATAGGCTTGCTCGAGGGAAGGGAGAGGATCGACACTGAGACTTTGACCTTGCAGGGCATCGATCTCGGGATCAAGGCCAGTAAGGAATTGGAATATCCAAGTCAGCTTAACATGCTCAAGATACTACTTCTGATCTTCAGTGCAATGCCACAGGTACAGAGTAATAGTCTATTTCTTCCCATTTGTTCAAGAGACCAAAATAGATAGTCACGCCATAACTTCTTTGCTTGACAGCTTGGATTTCCGTGGTGAGTTGGCAGATACGGGAGACATCTTGACGCTGACCATACATCTGCCCTAAGATATCTCACATATCCTTTCCAGTTCTCTTTAGCATAATCTGTGGCTGAATTTCTGGACTCACGGATTTGAGTGTCCAGCCCATCACGAGATGATTATTGAGATCTCATTGTGCATATGACGGTCAGTGACAGTTGGCTCCTTCAAATGGCCGTCAATGTAGTCAGATTTCTCGTGACCACCGAGGAAGATCCGTGCAGAAACTGACCACAAGTGGTAATTTTTCTCTGTCAATTTGACAAATGTCATTTGCTCTACATACTGTCCGTCGCACCTAGAGACCATCTTCGCTACCGACGAGGCCGTCTCTAGACCTTCTGGAACAAACGTAACGTTGTCGTTGGGCCTCAAAGGAATCGTCTCGTCGCTTGTAGTTGAAGACATCTTGTTGCAGCACAAGGCAGAAGAAACGAGTGCGTAAGAGACATTCACAGCACATAGAGAACAAGTAATCGTGTCGGAGACTCCCTATACGCCACCGAGAACGAAGCCCTTGTTGCGCCCTAGAACAGGGGAGCCACAGACCAAGGGAAACGGGCCTCATAGAACAATTGATGGCGTCTGGAAAACCTCGCAACCACAGCCGCACCAAATGAGGACCCCTCCTTGACCTAGCGCCACTCGCGACCAAAGGAGAAACCAGTCTCAAAATAGGGGGCATGTTGGAAGAGAAGGCCACAGTAGAGAGGAGCCTCGATTGCCTTCTTTTTCACAACATCCATGTTCCCTCCAACGGTACGGCCATGCTATAGGACTCACACTACAGTAATCGCGGTGTTACAGTAACTGCTGGAATTTCTGGAAAGAAGGGCCGCGACCTGAAGAGGAAAAAGGAGGATCACATCTCTGGTACCATGAGGAAAGATGAAGAGAAGAAGGGGAAGAAGCATGCGCAGGGTTCTGGGAAGAAAAACAAATCGCCAGTCATCTTGGCTGATCTCAAATCAATCAATATATAGGGGGCTGAAAACCCCATGCAATTACAAGTACACCATTAAGACATGATGCCCTAACTACCCTTACACTATACGCAAAATAACAAAGAAACCAATGGACCAAATAGCCCCTATACACAGCCATGGTTATCGCCTACACACCCATTAGATACATCAGCCTTTCAATGGTCGGATGCCAGTCACAACGTTCGACAGATCAGATTGGCTTCTACGCTTCCACCTGCTTCGTGAGTGAGTGCACGTTGTTCTCATGATAGTAGGTGAATAAGATCTTCTGTTGCTGAAGATATGTCTGTCTATCCTGTTTCTTTTTTTACGTAACTTGCCCCGTGGTTGTTACCGTTTGTATGTTTGAAACAATATTAAAAATATTTCTCTTATGTAGGGACGTGAGATAAAGTAGGCAAATTCAAATTGCAGACGCCAGTGAGGAAAGTGTGAAAAAAGTAATGCCATTTTTACATATAAAAATATATCTTACAGTATTGGGTGATGCATAAGAAGATTATAAGATGTATTTTATACGTCTTGGAAATAAAAGAGTATCTCAACTGATATTATGTATTTAATGCGGTCATATTGTTGAGTTGACTGTTCAACGCCATATTTCAGACGGCATTAGCATCTGTGATTTTACCAAAAACAGGCGTTAAATAATGTGTATTACGTGCATGGCACTGTAGAGTTTAAGTGTTGCATAGCATTTTTTTCAGTACCGCCCAGTATGTATCGTACCGGGACGGTATGTACCGGTATCGACCTTGGTCGGCACGATTCAATTTCTTCATTTACTGGGCGGTATATGTCTATATCAGCCGATATGTACCGGTACCGGGCATGTCCGGTATCGAAACTAGTACCGGGTTTGAAAACCTTGTTGTGTAGACACTTTACTATATATTTTGTTGTTTAGCGCAGTCAAGAGAGATACTTTTGACAAAATCAAAAGTGTAATATATATATACCGTCTTATTTGAATGAAAGATAAAATTAAGGCGACAATGTTTTATCGTTTAATGAAAGTAGGCGAAGTATTGTCTACCCATTCGTCTAGGTATTCTAGTTTACTTTCTATATTAGACGAAGTATCGAATATGTTTGATTTTTGTCGTTTTTCACTTAGGCAAGATATCGTCTAATGCTTCGCCTATCCATAATTCTATTCGTTTAATGTTTTCAACTTGATAGATTAGATGAAGTTCCATCTATCTCAATTTTTGTCGTTTTCCAGTCAGACGAAATATCGTCAACTTATTATCTATCACACGTTAGACAAAGTTTTGTGTAACGCATCTTCAGTATAGTCTATTCCTGATTTTTTGTCGTTTTTCTTTTAGACATAGTATTGTCTAACTTTTTTTCAGTTCGACGATGTGTCGTTTATCTTGAGCTTTTTTCTTTTTAGACGAAGTATCGTCAACTCATCTTCAGTTAGATGATGCATCGCCTATCTTGAACTTTTATCCTTTTTCATTTAGACGAAGTATCGTCTAACTCATTGCCTGTCGTAAGTTGGGCGAAGTATCATCTAACGCTTCTTCAAGTAGACGATGTATCGTCTATTCTCAGTTTTTGTCATTTTTCTGTTAGACGGCTGTGAGACACGGAAAAAATCTAAGAAATACGTTTATCGTAGATAAAAGATAGATTTTCGTTCTTTTTTGAAAAGAAACATCCCCCCTATCTGAGTAGAGGGTGATCCCGTGTGTGCGCATCGTATCAGACGATTTGGGTTCGAGTGTTGGACCTTTCCCCACTGACCGGAGTCAGTGTTGATTTATATCGGCCTAACGTCCGAACACCTTTGTTTGACTGTCAAAGAAGTTCCAAAAGGCTTCTACCGGAGTTCTGATGTGGAGGGCAGACTCACTCGAGAGACTCTCCATGACCACTCATTTACCACCAACAAGTTAATAAAATTAGGGCTAAGTCTGAGCAAAACCCGAAGATTTAGGAATAAAAACGCAAATATGCGGGAGCCATAGGCATTTTTGAAATAAAAGGGAGTTTCCTGGGCCCCGAGGGTGTTTCGGTAATTTTATCAACCCAGGGGTATTTTGGTAATTTTCCCAGGCCAAGGGCATTGCTGAAATTTCTGGACTGGAACGGAAGTAGGATCGGGTTCCTGACTCCCCAAGGCATGGAAGCCGTTTCTGGAGTGTTTCAAGGGCTCTGAGGCCATTTTTAGGTCGCAGGGGTATTTTGATAATTTTACCAGACCCTAGACCTAGGTTTGAGATGATACCCGAGTGCTGGACTGAGCTGACAACACTTCCGGACCGAAGGAATGATAAGGGACTTCATAGAAGACACACATCCGTCAATTTGGCTGAAGGAGGGGTATATATGCAATTTTGACAAGTCGGGGGTTTTCATATAATTTTCCCACCCGAGGACATACATAAAACATGCTGAGTGCTTTTATAGTCCGAATGAATATAGGGGTTGTCAGCGAGTTGTCGACTGTACAAAAGTCCGCGTTAGAGCGGGAGATAGGGACGTAGTCCCAATTATAAAAGATTGCAGGGTATAACTGCAAATTACAGGACTTTGGTCTTTTACGGTCCCGTGGAGGACGTTTTCGTAATTCCACCGTTGTAAGGATAGAACCACCTGACTTAGTCGTCCCGGGACGTAAAGACTTACAAAACATGGCCCACTGAGGGGCATAATTACAAACATGGCCCACTGAGAGGCGTAAATATAAATATACCCCGTAGGGGCATAAATACAAGACCTGGGGACTTACCCCTCACAGGCCAAGACAAACAAAACAAACTCCTCCAGATGCTTAGTAGCTTCGTACGTTGTTCTTCTGTCCCTTTTTTCTCCAGACCCTTAGGGTCTATTTATAGAAGGCGGGAGGGCCCAGAGGGGTCAAATGAACGAATTTGCCCTGATTCTGTCAAGGTGAGGTGGCAAAAAGCTATTTTGACCCCTCTGGATGTCAGAAGGCTGAACGACCCCTCTGGATGCCAAAAAGGGATGAATGACCCCTCTACATGTTGGAAGGGCCAAATGACCCCACTAACTTGACCTGAGAATTACCCACGTAAGCCAAGCTACCATCATAGGCCATGGGCCAACTGCTAGAGAAGTGCCCACGTGCCTTATAAGGAGGAGGTGACAATTCTCTTAGGGTCACCTTTGGCCCGGGAGGTGACCAGAACCCCCGGGGGGGGGGGGAGAAGAGTGGGTGACCATATCCCACCACCTTCCCCACCCCGGAGGTGGCACTTCCTTCCCATCCCGCTGACACTTGGTTCCCTGACCGGTGCGGTGCACTCCGGTTCTGCGTTCCCGCTGGCTCGGAACGGTTCTGAGTTCCCGCTGGCGGTTCTACCTCACCCCGCTGCCAATGCACTCTGTGGAACAGTTCTAACCCCGCTGGCAGTGCACTCCACCCGGATGTTCTGTTCTGAGCGGGACTGTGACTCCGGCCAGCCTATGCCCCTGACCCCGCTGCAGACTTCATCTCACTCGGATACGGGTACTTTTTTGACCCCTCCGAGCACGTTTTGACCCCTCTCACCACCGTTCCGCTCTATTTTCGTCGTCCCGGGTCGGAGAAGAGCCGTGGTGGAGCTATATATTTCGGGGCGATCGCTCCTTTACCACATCCGCAGAGGGAGCATTGTTTGTTTGTCTGGTCGCTCGTCGCCGCGTAGGGAGGAAGCTTTGCGCCCGTGTGATACACTTACTCGGCTACTCGGACCGGTATACGCTTGTTTCTTCCTCGCTAATATTCTTGCTGCGACGTCGGACATAATAATATTGTTGGATCAATAGACCCTAATAGTTTGACGGTGTTGACGATACGCCATCTTTGTCATCGAACGTTGCATAGCAACAAATTCTCAAAATAACTTGAGATAATTTCGGGTGCAACAAATGCCCCCCACGGAACGTCCGCCACGGCCGGAGGCATGAGGCGGATGGCCCGTGCCCTTTGAAGGGATTGGAATGCAACTTGTTAGACTGCATCGAATGATCGTATTGCTGTCCAAAAATATTTTTAGCCTGACGCTTCTTCATTTTTATTTCCCCTCTTTGTGCTTTCAGCCATGGCTCGCAGCAGTGGGAGTGGAGGTCGGTCGAGGAGGTCCCGTGCTAGGGGCTCTGACGACTGCGGGGTTGAGCGCACGGACCGGCGGATGCCGCCTTTCCCTCCCCGTACCATTGATGATGGGAACATCAACCAACTAGACCTTGGCTATTCATGGGTCGCTGAGGGCCCAACAGAGAGTGCCGGAGCAGCTGAAGGTCTTGTTGATGTGTCTCGGATTGCGAGGCAAGGCGGTCTTTATACATATGACCGCACTGGAGGGTATCCATGTCACTATCCCCTAGATCGTCATCTTTACAGTTTTCTGCAGGGTTTTGCTCCCGTCGGCATGGAGACTGACGATCCGTCACTTCCAGAGGAGAGGCGTCGCCTCGAGAGGGCGATACTGGTGGGGAGAGACGGCATGCAGGGATTGTGTTCCCTGACTTATCCGAGTTACCTGGAGGGCTTTTCTCGGCAGCGATAGTATCCGGACAGGCAGAGTCTGGGCTCTTTTCAGCGACATGAGAGCTTTACCGTCCGGGCTACGCCGATGTCTCCAGCGACCTGGCATCTGCATGGACAGCATAAGGCCATAGACCAGGTTGTAGATGGCCTCTTTCTGGCACCCACCGGAGCTAGCTTTGCACAGGAAGAATACCTCCACGATTGCATGTTAGAGAGGGTTCTGGCTTTACAGACTCCCAGCTGGTATGGGAAGTGGTCTGTCATTCCCTCTCATAGTTATCACCGGGGCGCAACAGAGTGGCTCTGGGGCATTCTGCTAGTTTACTGGTCTTTGCTGGATAGGGTAGGGATTCGTCATGCAGTGACTGCTGCCCTGTACTCCTATCCTTATCACACTGGCCTGCTACAGGCTCTGGTGGAGAGATTCAGCCGCCGGTGGAACACTTTTGTCACAGCTGGCGGGGAGACTTCTTTAGATCTCTGGGCCTTCCAGAGGATTTCTGGTCTTCCGATCTGCGGAAGACCCTACGAGGAGCTATCACCAGATGACCTGCACCTCAGCTCTACAGATGGGGCGGGACACTACACCCTGCCATACTGCTTCAGATTTCTGATGAAGACTTGGAGGGACTTAGCCCGAGTAGGCACAGATCGGCCTCCACGCACACCGCGGGTGACACTGAATGCCTGGGTGAGCCACTTCTATAGCGGTCCTTACTGCTTCCATGAGGAGTTTGCACAGTCCGGCACCACCTGGGATGAGTACCGAGAGGTCCGGGTAGACGTTCCTTCTCATCCTCGCCACCTGCCTGCGCCGACACAAGGGTGGAATTCACGGGAGCTACATCCCGTTACTTATCTGGCAGCTTATCTGGCGTACTGGCTCTCCAGCTTTGTAGTCCCTCATGGAGAGGAGGGGGTCCTACGGGTGGAGGTGATCTATCCAGCCTGCATGCTAGCTTGTGGACAGAGACTCGCCATCGCACCAGCAGCCTTGGCGAATATTTTTCATTCACTTGGGGCTTTGTCTTCCCACTCCTCACCACGGGAGAAAGGTATATTGCTGCCCACTCATTATTTGAGTGCTTGGGCAGGGCTACTGTTTCCAGAGTTGTCCAGGAGGACTCCGGTCGAGAACCCAGCAGCACCATTGATTTTCTGGTTTACGGGGCAACCATCCCAGGACCCAGTTGCTCAGCTAGTCGGGGCCAGGCGGGCCTTGTCTTTTGTTCCGGTGAAGAGGGGAGAGGGCATAGCCCTTAACTACTTCTCCTACCTTCACCGCCCTTTTGCTGGACAGGAGGGAGACGTCATCGTCAGCCGGGTTTCCACCCATGCTTTACCTTCCCCCCAAGGTTTAGCAGAGTGGGTCGTCAGCATCCGACCCAGTGTTCTTGTATATCGACGCTCCAGTACGGCGATACTTGAGCCTTACTACCCACACCGGTTCGCCAGGAACTTCGGGTATGATCAGGCTATCCCCTCCAGCGGAGAGTTTTCTTTGCCCCTCCGGCTATACAGGCACAGGGACGTACACTTGGTCGCGGCAGCTTGGCAGGACTTCCTTTGCCGCGAGGCAGGGCCGGGGTACCCGATCCCAGAGCAGGAGCGCAGAGGCTACTTCGACATCTATTATGCTCGCTGGTGGTTCAAAGTCAGCAACCTTTTCCGGGAGCGCCGAGATGCTATTCGTACCGCTGAGGAGCAGCGTTTGGAGCGGGAGGATCTGCCTCCTTTGTGTGTCGATCCAACCTTCCTCAGGTCTCATTTTTCGGGGATTGCCCGAATTGTGAGTGACATTGAAGAGCGCTGGCGAGCAAAAGGCTGGACACCCATTGTTGACAGGAGCCAGTATAGTGGGGCTTTGAAGCCCTCGAAGAGCAAGACGGCGTCGGCTCTTGGAGTCTCTTCTTCCTCTACCACAGACGCAGTCCCGGGCCTCTCAAAGGCCTATTCTTGGTGGGAAGATTTGCAGACATCTTGCGGGGTGAGGAAAAAGTTCCAGTTGTCCCAGCCGATACCCGACGGAGCACTTGGGGGCAGTACCTTTGCTGAGTGGAAGGCCCATGTGATCAATGCAGTGGGCTGCGCAGGTCCCCTGGAGTACCTCTCTAGCCTTGAGTTGGCGACGACTCCACTTGCCATTTACGATGTTGTAAAGGCAGTTGCACGCGCCCTCCGAGTGAAGCCGGAGCAGATAGTATTAAAGCCGATGGAGCCCATAGCGGCTACAGGTGATTCCTGTTCTTCCTGACTTTAATATACATATGTATATTTATATTCTGGGATATGCATTTACATATTCCCATGACACTTGCAGGTGGGGCTGTTATAATAGCCGGTGCTGCACCACTGAGGGATCCTCTTGATGCTGAGATCGGGAGGGATTCTGTTGTCGCCAAGAGACCTCGGGCCGAGGTTCCCGAGGAGGGGGATGTGAGGTCAGCATCCCGTCCTCGGCTGGAGGTTGAAACCCCTGAGGTTGAGGCTGTGTCTAGTAAGTAGCTCTCCCAGATACTGGTCATTCCTGAGCATATATATATAATGTTATAACACATGCTTGCTTCGTTCAACGCAGCCCCCCCAGAAGCTAGGGCTGACATGAGCTTCTCTCCTCCCCCAGCGGGAGATGACATGCCACTGGATGAGTCCGCGTCGGACATTACTTTCAGCTTCAAAGAGTTGATGTCAGACGATTATATGCCGGTGACGGCCAACTCTCCCTCGCCTATTACAGCAGGGACCACAGAAGGTCAGGCTTCAGGTAGCATGCTCAGCCTTGTTTTCTCCATTGATACATGAAGATTCGAACAGCAATAACCCCTTAGTGTTTTGCTGGCTGCACAGGGGTTCATGAGGTTATTCCACCTGGCCCGTCAGCGAGAGGTGATGTCGGCTCCTCCTCCGAGGCCGGATCCGCTTCTGGGAGTGGATCCACTACTAAGAGTGGGAGTTCTGCGGCCCCAGGCTCTCTCCCTGACGGGAGCTCGAGCTCTACTTCCAGCGCCACGACCTCCAGTTCTTCATCCAGTGAGAGTGACTCTCAAGAGGAAGGAGAAATAACAGATACCGGAGGTGAATGCAGCGACATACATTCTGTTTAATTGAGCCCTTCTTATAAAGATTTGTTTGACTCATATAATTGTTTGTCCCATAGGAGTGGACTTGGCCCGATCCATGGAGGAGTTCTCACAACTTTTGGGATCCGGTTCACTTGTGGACCTTTTGACTGGCGGCAATGCCTCGACAGGCACAAAGGCCATAGAGGTAGCAGGTGTTGACACCACAGCACCGGGAGATCCCACGCCAGTGGGCTCCTCTGATGTTGACATTGGTGAGGACATCATAGCTGAGGACGGCATAGCTGATCTTTCAGGTAAGAGATGTTAGTGGCTAATGATAGACCTCTTTACCATTTTGCATCTGCTTTTGTCAAGCTGATTAATGCATCTGTTATGTGGACAACTTCAGGTCAGGCCATTGAAGAAAGTGCATCACTCCCTGGTAATATAGCTCCAACAGGGGAAGCTTCTCAGGGCGCACCAGAAGACCTGCAGACTCCAGGGGAGAGTGCCTCACCGGCAGACACCCATGCTACAGGTACTGCTCGTTTCTGACAACGAACATAGCAAATGATACATGGATTCTGTTGTGGCACTGACCCGTCTCCTGTTTTTGCCATGTAGCTTCTCTTTCTACGGAGCCGATGGTTGAGGCCTCCTCACAGGAGGAGGTTAAGGAGGCAGGGCCGACTTTTGAGACTGAGCAATCTTGCTCCCAGAGGTTTCCTGGTACAGAGTCTGCCCTTCCCGGCATAGCTGAAGAAGGGGCTGCTACTGAGACAGGTACATAGCTGTCCTCTGGACTTTGACATCTTGTGCGTGCCACTTTATAGATAAGCATTTACATGTTATTGCTTAACTGTAGAGGGTGGGGACGCAAACGTCCTGCCTGGCGGACCCGGCTTAGCTTCTGTCGCTCATTCTTCCCCGGCTGTTGAGGATGGACAGGAGTCTGCGGCAGCATCAGGTATATGCCCATGTTGTGCCTTTTTATAGTCGTTTGTGAATGCCCACTTGATTATGAACAAACACTCATTCGGCCTCCTCCTTTCTTTGCAGCTCCTGAAGAAGAGGCACCAGAGGTGCCTGTGGATTTCCCACCTCTTGGAGTTGAATGGCCTGACGCCCTTGTACTTGGAGTGGCATTACATGCTGGCATGGCTGATCAGCTTCTGCAGAGTCTTGACCAGCTTCTTCAGGCCGACCCATTGCCCACCGTGGAGACTTTGAGGACCGGTCTGGAAGTATTCACCAGGAGCTACCATGGGTTAAATCTTCCTCGAGATGCATGGGCCACGAAGCTGGAAGGCTTGTGGAGCGAGTTCGCTCGTCTCCATCTTGCACAGGAGCAGAGACAGAGAGTCCAGTTACAGATCCAGGAGCAGGAGGAGCGGCTACGTGAGCTTCGAGCGGCCCGGGCAGAGGCCGGTCTTCTCCTTGCGAGCTCCGAGGGGGATAGTCGGAGGACCTCTCTCCGAGTGGAGGAGCTGCAGAGAGAGCTTCATGAGGCTGCCGAAGAGCATCGTGTTGTCCAGGTGAGGGTGGAGACCTGCCGTCGCCGATTTGATGAGCTTCGGGAGGAGATCATCCAGGAGGAGTCCCGTCTTGCGGAGCTGCAGAGGGACGTACACCGTGGTTGACGAGCTCTGGCACTTTCTTGTACATAGGGCTCTCACGCCCCGTTTTTTTATTGGAGTTATTCCCGAGGGCTTGTCTCGGGCTCCCTTGATGACATTAATGAATAAAGGATAGAACTTAGCATAGCCGTTTTTGCTTCCATCCTCTTGCATGTATGTCTTTCTTTTTTTTTATTTTTAATCACTTTACCAGCCCTACCGCCCTTTCGGGTTTTCGCCAGGACTGGCCCCCTTTAGCTTTTTCCAGTGCGCCCTTTCGGGTTTTCACACTGAGGGGTACCCATTTTTGCCTAAGGCGCCCTTTCGGGTTTTCACCTTAGCCGGGTTAAAGCCTTTTTGCCCTTGATTGCTCCCCAAACAGAAACAACCAAGTCCGCTGGGGCATCAATATTTTTAACCCCGTTTCTTTTTTTTTTTTTTTTTACCCTATAATGCCAGAAGGCAATGAGAAAGTGGCAATCCCGTAGGGATGTGTGTGCCGCAGAGATGGGACAAATGGGTAGATTTGATTATCCGGGTGGGACGAGTGAATCAAATCTGTGAACCGAAAGGCAAAACGGGTTGGTAGCCTGAGAGGGCGTACTGAGACCGCACCCGATGGGGTAGAAACGAGCCGAAAGGCATGATGGGTCGGCAGCCCGAGAGAGCATACTGAGGCCGAACCCGGTGAGACCAAAAGGTGTAATGGGTTGGCAGCCCGAGAGAGCATACTGAAGCCAAGCCCGGTATGACAAGAGGGGTGGATTCGACTGTCCGGGTGGGACGTATAAGTCAAATCCGTGAGCCGATTGGCAAATAGGGTTGGCAGCCTGAGAGGGCATGCTGAGGCCAAGCCCGTGGGGATAAAGGAGTAAACCTGACGATCCCGGCGGGAGACATGAGTCAAGTCTAAAACCAAGAGACGAGATGGGTTGACAGCCCGAGAGAGCATGCAGTGGTCAGACCCAGAAGAAGAAAAAGGGTGGATTTGACAGCCCTAATGGGACGTGAGAGTCAAACCCGAGAGCCGATAGGCGAGATAGGTTGGCAGCTCGAGAGAGCATACTGAGGCCATTCCTGATGGGACAAAGATGGGTTTGACCACCCTAGTGGGACGTGAAAGTCAAACCTGAAAGCCGATAGGCGAGTAGGTGGGTTGGCAGCCTGAGAGGACATGCTGAGGCCAGACCCGGTGGGACATGTGCCAGAAGACACGATGGATTGGTAGCCCGAGAGAGCATACTGAGACCAGATCCCAAGAAGATAAGATGAGCCAAAAGGCATGATGGGTTGGCAGCCCGAGAGGGCGTACTGAGACCAATCCCAAGGAGGTTAGATGAGCCGAAAGGCATGAAGGGTTGGCAGCCCGAGAGAGCATACTGAGGCCATTCCCTAGAATGAAAAAGGAGCCGAAAGGCATGAAAAGCTGGCAGCCCGAGAGAGCATACTAAGGCCAGTCCCAGTGGGACAAGAGAGTAAGCGGGTTTAACTGCTCAGAAGAGACACGTGAGCTGAACCCGAAAGCCGATAGGCGGAATGGGCCGGTAGCCCGGAAGAGGTATGCATAGGCCGAGCCCGATGGGATAAAGTATGACACCGTCAGAATGCCAGTGGGACTAGGTGTCACAGGACGACATGTAAGGCGTAGCCATGGCATCAGTATGATGCTTTTGGTCGAGATGGGGTGGAGTCATTGACTTAGAGCCACCCATAGAATAGATAGAGAGAGGATTTTTTTTTTACATTACCAACCTCACCGCCCTTTCGGGTTTTCGCCGAGGCTGGCCCCCTTTAGCTTTTTCCGGTGCGCCCTTTCGGGTTTTCACACCGAGGGGTTGCCCATTTTTGCCCGAGGCGCCCTTTCGGGTTTTCACCTCGACTGGGTCTGTGGCCTTTTTACCCTCAGCCAACCGTTGAAGGCTGACTGAGTCCGCCGGGGTATTAGTATTTTTAACCCCTTTTCTTTTTTTTGTTTTTTTTTTTTGAACCTTCACTGAGGAGAGGTATTGTCCTGTGAGGACTGCTGCAGAAACTCTTGCGGTGGCGCGTGGTAGAGCTTCATATGCTTGCCGTTGAGAGGAGGGAAGGGATTGTCTCCCTTGTGGTCAAGGACCGTATAGGCCCCTCCTTCGTAGACCTTCTGAATGACGTAAGACCCACGCCAATTAGGCTGGAGTTTGCCGCTGGATCTTCCCGCGAGAACCTCCTTTTCTTTGACCATGATGAGGTCGCCTTTCTTGAACGCCCGTTGCTTGACTAGCTTATCATAGGCACGTGTCATGCGGGCTTGATACACTTGTAAGTGTTTATAGGCTTTGAGTCTTTGACCTTCCAAGTTGGACAATTCCTCGAGCCTTCTTTGAATTTCAGATTGGTCTTGACCTGGCAATCCGGCGTGCACAGCAACACGGTAAGATGCTAGCTCGATCTCCACAGGGATCACTGCTTCAGCTCCGTAGACCAGAGAGAAAGGGGAACATCCCGTAGGGGTTTTGTAAATAGTCCGGTAGGCCCATAGGGCTTCGTGGACCTTCTCGCCCCAATCCCGTTTGCGGCCACCTACTATCTTGGACAGCAGCTTGCAGAGGGTTTTGTTGAAGGCCTCGGCCAACCCGTTGGCTTGGGGATTGTATATTGATGACGTCCTCCAGTCAATATGGAACTTGGCCGCCAGAGCATAAATAGTCTTGTTCTTGAACGGCGTGCCATTATCGGATATAATCCGACTGGGGGTGCCGAATCTGTATATAATGTAGTGCCGCACAAAACGAGCAACTATCTCCCCCGTAACTTCCCGTAGCGGAATGGCTTCCGCCCACCTGGAGAAGTAATCAGTGGCAGCGAGTATGAACTTGTGCCCCTGGGACGATGGTGGGAATGGTCCCACAATATCCATACCCCACTCTGCAAATGGCCAAGTAGGCGCTGTTGGATGGAGCGGGTTAGGTGGCCGCCGAGGGACTGGGCCAAATGCTTGGCATTGATGGCATGTACGAGCGTATTGATTGCAATCTTCGTACATGGTGGGCCAGTAGAACCCTTTGAGCTTGATGCTATTCTTCATCTTGGCTCCTGCCTGGTGAGCTCCGCACAATCCGGAATGAACCTCGTGCATGACGGTCTTCGCTTCCTTGGACGAAAGGCACCGCAGGAGGACCGATCGGTCTTTTCCATGGACAAGCCTAAAGAGCAGACCGTCAATCAGCTGGTAGGATGTCGCCCTGCGTAGCAGTTGCACCCTCTGAGCCCGATCAGGAGGGAGCCAGCCGTTCTTTATTTTTATAATTGGCTCGCGCCAATCTTCTTTTTCAGGAGCATTGTCCTCTTGAATGTTGTCGACTTCGTAAACAGTGAGGCCGGATTCTTCGTCGAGCACACTTGGCATGAGCCTTCGGTGTCTGACTGTAATATTCAATTCTCCCTCAGGCGGGAGTTTTAGGGCTGCTGCCAACTTTGCAAGAGCATCAGCCTGGGAGTTGCTGCCTCTGGGGACATGGCCTATTTCAAATAGATAAAATTTTTCCTTGAGCCTCATGACGGCTGCATGGTAGGGGACGAGCTCCTTTTTACGGACATCATAGACGCCCAGTACTTGTCGGATGACGAGCTGAGAATCCCCGTACACTTTGATGCACTTGATATCTATCTCCAGTGCCAGTTTGAAGCCCAATAATTAGTGCTTCATACTCTGCCTCATTATTAGTCAGCGACTTCATGAGAGCGCAAGAGTGGTGGAGGATGCCGCCTTGTGGAGATACAAAGACTACCCCCGCGCCTGAGACATAGTCTGTAAGGCCACCGGCCCTTTTGATTGTCCGAGAGGCACCATCAAAATATAACTCCCAATGTGGGAGGTCGAGGGTGAGGACACCCGACTCCATCTGTGGTGGGACTTTTTCAGAAGACTCCCCGATTTCTTGAGAAGGCACTAACACCTCTTCGTCGGGCAACTCGAAGTTGAGTGGCGAATCTTCTGGCACAGGGTGTGCAGCTAAAACTCCGCCATCCCTTGTCCCTTAATCGCCTTGCGTGGGACGAAGGTGATATCAAATTCCATGAGGATAAGTGCCCATTTACCAAGCCTACCCGAGAGGACAGGCTGGCTGAGCAGAAATTTGAGTGGGTCACATTTTGAGATGAGCTCCACTCGGTGGGCTAGAAGATAGTGCCTTAGTTTCTTGACAGCAAACACCAAAGCTAGGCACATCTTTTCCATGGGAGCGTACCGATGCTCAGGCCCGATCAGTTTTCGACTGAGGTAGTAAAGTGGCTGTTCTTTGCCCTCATCATTGACCTGGGCTAGCAGAGCCCCCAAAGAGGCATCCATAGCAGCAATATATAAGATAAGGGGTTTCCCTCTGACGGGTGCCCCTAAGACTGGAGGAGTCAATAGATACTCCTTGATTTGCTCGAAGGCCTTCTGACAGTCTTCGTCCCATATGAAGGGTGCTCCTTTCTTCATCAGTCTGCCGAAAGGTAGGCATCTTCCTGAGAGGTTAGAAATAAACCGCCTAATATAGGCAAGTCTCCCCTGAAGAGATCTGAGCTCTGTCAAGTTCTTGGGCGGAGGTAGTCCTCTTATAGCCTTGATTTTGTCAGGGTCAATTTCTATGCCTCGATACCTGACAATGAAGCCGAGGAACTTGCCGCTGGAGACGCCGAAGGCACACTTCATCGGGTTCATCTTGAGTTGAAATTGTCGAAGCCTTTCAAAGACTCGACGCAGGTCAACTAAGTGACCCTCCCGTTTCTTTGTCTTGACGACCAGATCATCAACATAGCATTCGACAAGGTCATGTAGCATCTCGTCGAAAATCTTGGTCATTGCCCTTTGATAGGTTGTGCCGGCATTCTTCAGACCGAACGGCATCCTTTTATAGTTGAAGATCCCCTTAGGAGATCGGAAAGCCGTATGGCCTTCGTCTTTGACGGCCATGCGGATTTGATTATAACCCGACGACCCGTCCATAAAAGACAAGGCTTCGTGACCAGTGGTCATATCAACCATTGTCTCAGTGATTGGGACAGGGAAGTCATCCTTTGGGCATGCCTTATTCAAATCCCTGAAGTCGATGCAGACTCGGACTTGGCCGTTCTTCTTCTTGACAGGGACTATGTTAGCGAGCCATACAGGGTACATGCAAGGCTCTATGAAGTCCACATTGAGCATTTTGTCAACCTCAGCATTGACCTTCAGCTCCAGCTCGTGGCGCATACGCCTTTGGGCTTGCTTGACTGGCTTGACTGTTGAAAGTATTGCCAGCTCATGTTCAGCCACAGAAGGGTCGAGCCCGGGCATTTCTTTATAAGTCCAGGCGAAACAATCCCTGAACTCTTCTAAAAGCTGTCGATACGACTGCCTTTCTTCCTCATTGAGGAGAGCACTTATGAAGGTGGGACGATAGTCACTTTTGCTTCCAAGATTGATTTCGATCAACTCGTCCACAGTTGCTTGACCACCGTCTTCAAGCTCCGGTGGAGCTGGTTGGAGGTCGACGAAGTCTCCCTCGTCATCAGTGTTGGCTTCATAGACATTAAATTCTTCGAAGCACTTTTGCTCGTGGCTTGAAGCCGAAGGACTTGCTTCATCTTGTTGATGGTTAGCAGGCTGATCTGCTCCTTCCTCTGAGGGGTGGTCATTGTCGACTCCTGATGAAGGTGACGGTGTCGTAGACACATCAGCGGACTCCCTCACAGAGTCATCAACCTTAGGCTCATCTTCAGCTTGCCCATTAGGGAGAGGTAGCAGTCCTATGGTGTTGACTGCAAAGTGGACCTCGAAGTCCTTTTCCTGGTCATAGCCAAGGCCCCTTGTGTCTTTGCGGGAGAAGGGAGGTTGCCCGCGGACTTGCGGAGGGTTCCATAGCTGGTGGAAGTATGCCGCTCGTGCTGGGTCCAAAGTTTGCGGGATGTGCTGCTTTTTACACATCTCCTTAATGTGCTCTGGCATATCGTCCATCTTCTGGACTGGCTCTGGCACCACATCGGCGGGAGTATCCCAGCCGAAGTCATCTTTAGGAGGACACGGTGGGACTAAATCACCTTTGTAAAAGATGATCGGTTTGACCTCCTTGCCCTTGTTGCGTCTCCTTCTCCGTTGATAGGAGACTGCAAAGGTCTTCAACTGCTCCACCTCATACTCGTCCCGTTGGGACGAGAGCTGAAGGCACTTGGGTGGTAAGGAGATACTCCCATCAATGACCCGGCTGATAAGGTTGGCTTCAAAGTCCATATTCCGCCTTTCTGGTTGGGTCGGCTTGGAGGCGGCACTGAGGCTCAGCCTATGCAGCTTTACCATGTCTTGGTTGACAGTGAAGAGCTGCCCTTCTTCAACTTCAGGGTCCACCTTTTGCTTCCCTTTACCTTTTAAAGGCTCGGGGATTGTTAAGGTGGGCTTCCCAAAATATAGTGAACCATCGGCCAGATGGCACTCATTGGGATGGAACGGGGCCTGGTCTGCGAAGACCGTATGTTGCTCCCCTTCCTTGGCATATTTAATGCATTGATGCAAAGTTGAAGGAATGACCCAATTCTCATGAAGCTAAGGTCTTCCAAGCAGCATCTTGTAAGATGTGTCGGAGTTGATAATATAGAATGTCGCTTGGGTGACGAAATCGCCCAAAACTAGTTTGACAACAACCCGACCAAGCGCCTCCTCGGAGCCCTGATTGAATCCCGAGATCTTGACATCGGTCACCTTTTGCAAATAAGGTGCCAAGTATAGAGACTTGAAAGTCTTCAAAGGCATAATGTTGACGGCTGCTCCGGCGTCCACCAGGATGCGATTCACGTCATGTCCGTTAATCGTCCCCTTCATATATAAGGGACGATTATGGCACGGAGAGGACAGCAACATGTCTTTGTCCGTGAAGGAGATGTTGGCTGTGAGTGCTTCATACGCCTGGGCTTGCAACTCTGCAATATGGGCTTCATATGCCTCTGGATGTTGAAGTATCTTGACAAGAGCCTCTCTGAGGTCTTTGCTCCAGGCAATGGCTTCCCAAATAGTGACATTTGTTGGGAACCGCTTCATATGATGAATGATTTTGCGGTCTGCCCGAGCACGGGTCTTATCAAATGGCGGGATGATCTCTGCCAGAGTTTTCGGCGCCTGGCGAGGCTTCTCCCGCTTAGAAGGGCGCTCCTCCGCATTCTGGCCTTCCGCATCTTCTTGGAACAGCGGTGCCAAGGATTCCTCTGGAGGTGGCAGAGGCCCATCATGCTGGTCTTCATTAGAACGACCGGCCTGGCTCGCGGGCTCGACCCTGTTGGAGGGGCCGGCCTGCTCTGACACCTTCTTGCACACTGGCGGCTTGGCTGGCTCCTCTTCTTCATCGGAGGATGTGATTGTAAAAGGGACGCCACCCGGCTTAACCGTTAAGATGGGGCCTGAACCCTCTGAGGGGCTGAGGATGAAAGGGATCCCCCGAACTTGAGTTTCCGGGACAGGACCCGGCTTCTCCCCTCTGAATATTATGACCCGATCAGGAGCCAGGGGACCTTCACGTCCACGTCCTCGGCCACGACCTCGGCCACGTCCCCGGCCATTTCTTGCCGAGCGGCGCTGATATGTCGCCATAGGAGCCTGGCCTCCAGTGCTATCAGCCGTGGGACAGTAAATATTGTCGGGCGGCGGAATCGCCACCATGTTGCAGGAGAGTTCTTGCAGCATTTCCTCGAGCATCTCGACAGTGAGCTCCTCATCTCTAATAAGGAGAGCTCCTCTGGGATTGGGAAGTCTTCACCTTCTTCAAGACGGTGGACCATTTCTCGGAGCCATTGCAGAAGACGGGCTTTGCGCCCAAGTTTGTCCCAGGGAATATATTCGTCTAGAGTGACGACCCTGGTGGGATGAGGGGGAGTGTACTCCTCCAGCTCATCTATGAGCTTTTGAAGTCTTTGTAGAGGAGTTAGCTCCTTAGGAGCCTCCATAGCAGCGGCTTGCTCGGCTTGCTTCTTTAGCCTCCTCTTCAAATTCTTCCTCCGATTCTTCTCCTGCTTCTTTTGGCGTGCCGCCTCTTGAGAAGAGAGAGAAGTTTGCTTCGGCAGTGGGACTTGCTTGCCCCCAGAATTTTGCTTCTTGCTCCGGGCTGACTCCTTAGGGGCCTTACTGCCGTGGCTTTTTCTGGGGGCAACCTTGGTCCAGTTGGCCTCCTCTGGCTGAGCTTGGAAGGTAGCATTGATTGCCTGAGCAATTATTTCAGGAGGCAACTCCTGGAACTCTGCCAGTCCGCAGTGGGGCCTCTGAGAGCTTTGTGATTCCACCGACTTTGCTTGGACTGGTGGGTTGGCTTGCTTGAGCTGCTGAGGCCTTTCTACAATTGGCGGCTGCGCCAGCTTGATAGAAGCTTTCACTGGGGTCTTCGCGGGCTCAAGAGGTCGAGTCCTCTCCACGACTAAAAGCCTTGCTGACTGGGCAGGAGCTTTGGCTGAAGGCTCTGGCGCTTTGGCTTTGCCTTTATTGTCTGGCCGAGAATTTCCTCCTATGACGATGCCGGGCTGATTGGACTTGGGACGGACCTTGGAACTCTCTCCCATGGCTTGGCATCTTGGGTTCTGGACCTTAGGCCCTTTATAGGTGGCCGCGGCCTTGCCTTTAGTGAGTAATGGGAATTCATCACTTTCCGCAGGCTCACTTGGCCGGGCTAATTGGGAGAAAGCTTCCGTTTCTCGCCGGGCCTGCTGGAGAGTCTCCCTGGCGGCCTCTGCAAGGCGTAACCTTGTCATGGAATTCCCCTGAGTATCGACAACCCCTCTCTGGATGAGGGCTTCAATGAAGTCCTGGACCTCTGAGCAATTGCCGAGTGGGGTGAGACACCCTTGCATGATACTTGCAATAACGGGGGTGACTCTTGGCCGTCTCATTGTAATAAGACGGCGGGTCATGTGTCAACACCCAACCCTCCTCCAGAAGCTTGTCAAAAATCTTCTCAGTGTCCTCCTTGGGGAAAGAACACTGGTGAGAGGGTCGCCACCCTGGATACCAGAGTGTGGACTTGGGCGATTGGGAACTGGCTCCCTGGGAACTAACTCCCTCCTCCTGCGGCTCGGGGAACTGGAAGGCTGCTGCAGCGTGAATGACGTTGACGGAGAAGTGAAGACTCCTTCGTGCATGCGGCTGCGGTGGGTCGACTAGAAATTCGCCCATATCCACCTTCCCTCGCCTGATTAAGTCTTCGGCGAGGTCCTTGAATGGCTCACAGTTGTGGATAACATGGCCAACAACTTCATGATATGGGCAATAGCCCTGATGAAAAGCAGCGCCTGGCGTCTGCTCCATGGGTGACGGGGTAATCAGCCCTGCCCGTTGGCATGCGAAGAAGATATTGGGAGTTTTCTCGCAAGGGAAGGAGTATAACTTCTCTGGGAGCTCGACTTGAAGTGGAGCCTCCTCGCCTTCCGGTGAGTCCTCCTCGTCTTTAGATGAATTTGAGGATTCTTCAGAGAGCCAGCCCCTGAGCGGAGCCCGACCCGTGGGTGATACACCCGCCTCCCGTATGTGGGCTGGCGCTAACCCCCTGGCAAATGGGCCAAAAGGGAAAGTGGACAATTGCTGATCAATACTTTCTAGGAACTGCAGCAAGCGTCTTTGTTCTCGTCGCAGCTGCCGGACTTCCCCTCGGATTTTCCGAATAGTTCTCCGCAATGCTAGACATTCAGGGAATGGAGGAGGAGTGGCTCTCGGACCACCATTGGGCTGTCGACTTGAAGGCCCGGCTTCGGAGGCATTGGAGCTTGAAGCCGTCGCTACCAAATGGACCACGTTAGCCGACCGATTTGATCGGCTCCAAGGATGAGGCTGGGGTGGGTCGACTGCATGGCCTAGCATATTTACCAAGTCCTTTTGAATGAGCTCCTCTGCTATATTCTTGAAAACATAGCAATCCCCGACGGCCTGACTCAACCTTCGGTGATACACACAATAGGTTGGATCATCTGTCTTATCCACCTCCGCGGGCTTCCGCGGATCCGGTAGAGTGACGAGCTGCTCCTTCATACATAGATCAAAGAGCATCTTGGTATGCTCCTTTCTGAAGGAATAAGGCGTCTTCATGTTCTCCGCTAAGAAAGACGCATTTGTCTTATCACCAGACTTCTTGCCTTTCCCTTTGGACTTTCCTTCCCCATTATCTCCATTCGTCGGGGAAAAGTCCACGGCATTCACCTCCTTACCGCTAGCCAGACGGTCTTTGGAGGGTTTGCCTTTTGTAGAGACTTGTGCAGGGTGATCAGCGAAGAACATCTCAATCTCCGCCACCACCGTGTTGAGCTGGTCGAAGCCTCTGATATTAGAGCCCAGAAGCTTTTCACTAACTTTTGCCGAGAGACCCCTGCGGCAGATAGTGATTGCATCTTCAGGTGTCGGAGGATTATCGCAGCGCATGCTGACGTCCCTCCATCGATTGATGAAGTCCAATGCTGTTTCACCCTTCTTCTGTCGAAGGGAGCAAAGCTCTGCTAGGGAGACTTTGCGTTCGACCATTTGGAAGCGATCGACAAACTTCTTTTGCATATCAGCCCAATCAGATACTGAATTGGGCTTTAACCTTGAATACCACTGGAAGGCGGTACCAGTCAAAGACGTGGCAAAATACCGCAGCAAGTATGCCTCTTCCAAGGCTAATTCACCCATGGCCGTCATGTAATAGGCCAGGTGTTAATGCGGAGAACCTTGCCCGTTGAACTTCTGAAGTTTTGGGGCCTTCGGGCAATCCGGTGGAAGCTTCTTGAATTGATGATGAAGGGGATAAGGCACACTGTACAAATCAACGGTAGCCACACCCTCGCCATGCTGAGCGAACTTCGCTTCCACAATGCGCTCGATCATCTGCTTCTGCGCCATGAGGCTTTCTGCAGCAGGAGTAACAGATGACCGCGCATTGGCTTCATGCGGCGGGACTTCGAAGTCCACTGCCAATGGGAGTCTTGCAGCGGTGACAGAGGCATTGGCTGCTGCCGGAATGGGAGAAGGATGCTGATCCACTCCAGTCGGTGCCGTTTGAGGCGGGGAAGGAACCTCCTTTTCGCGCAAAAGCGACTGTAAGAGGTTCTTGAGCTCTTGGTTTTCCCGTTGAAGCTCGTCCAATGTGGGGGCCCGTAGTTCCTCCGCCAACTCTTCTGCATGCCGGGAGTGACTGTCCCCATCAATACTGTGGACGTCTTCCTGGCGCTCTTCTTGCCGTGCCGGCTCAGGCTGAGATGTACCGGCGGCCGGTGCTTGTTGTGTTTGTGCCAGGCCGCGGGACCCGGACCTTGGCCTCCTCGAGTATTGAAGAGGCTGATTGAGTTCCCCCGAGGTGCCCTCAGCTTGTTTTTCGCCGGAGGTGGCGTAACAGGTGAACACTTTAACAGTGTCATCGGTCACCTGAACCACCCGCTTTTTCTTGGGCGACTGTCGCTCCGGCTTGGGCGGCCTCCCAAGTCTGTCGAAGACAGACATTCGGGATGTGGCTGCTTGGGGTGAGCGATCCTCCTCCGTGTGTGTAGAACTAGCCCACGGGGAAGTCGGCCGCACCTTCTTGCCAGCTCCGTGGCGCTTCTGCCCTCGTAGGGGCTGATTTGTAAATTGCGGAGAGACCGAGGCCTCAGTGCTTGTCGGACTCCGCATTCGTCGAAGATCCGACATGCGAAAAGGCTCCTCCGCCCTCGCGCGTCTTATAATTCGGGCCTCCTCTTTGGTGACCCAGATCTTCTTCAAATGGAGCTGATGCTCCTCAATTGGGTTGCCCCCTGTCCTTGGACGGGGAGCTCGTGGCTTGGGCCGTTGCAGAAGGCCCTGAGTTGCCGCCGATACGGCAGACTTCTCCTTCTTCGCTCCGTCCTCCCTGACTTGTCGGAGGGGCTCGAAGCGGTTGGAGGTAGAAATAGTCGGGACATGACGATCCCGTGGCAGAATCGGCTCGCCTCCATCGAGCCGGATGCGGTTGTCTCCGACAATTACAGTCTTGCCGGAGCGCGAGACAGCCGCCTCGGGCCTTGCACCCTTGCGGCTACGCCGTTGCCCCCATTGGGCAGGGGCGGCAGTGGTGACACCCGCCATAGGCATGGCGTCATCCTGACGGCGGCGGCGTTGCCCTCGTTGAGCAGGGACATCACCTCTGAGGGTGGTTGCAGTAGGTTTGGCGCCGTTGCGGCGGCGGCGTTGCCCCCGTCGAGTAGGAGCGACGCCAGCAGTGATTTGATTGACCGAAAAGACTCGGCCAACAGCTGGGGCAGAAGGCCTGACACCTTCGGCCGTTGACGTGGCAGCCAAGGGAACTCGGCTGGTTGTCGGGATGAAGGGCTTGACACCCTTAACAGTTGGAGAATTGACCGGATGGACCCGGCCAGTTACTGCAGCAGAGGGTCTGACACCCTCAGAAGTTGGTTTGTCGGACGAGCGGACTCGACCAATTGTTGAAGCCGAGGGCCTGACGCCCCCGACGGTTGGCTTGTTGACCGGGCGGACCCAGCCGGTTGAAGCGGAGGGCTTGACGCCCTCAATAGTCGGCTTGTGGACCGGATTGACCCGGCCAGCTACTGAGGCCGAGGGCCTAACACCCCCAGTGAAAGGACTGACCCGGCCGGTTGTTGCGGAGAGCTTGCCGCCCTCAACTGTTGGCTTGTGGACCGGACTGACCCGGCCAGCTGATGCAGTAGAGGGCCTAACACCCCCAGTGACGGTCTTGTTGACCGGACTGACCCGGCCAGTTGCTGGAGTCGAAGGCCTGGCGCCTCCGACAGCTGTCTTCTTGACCGGGCAGACCCGGCCAGTTGAAGGGGCCGAGGGCTTGACGCCCCCGATAGTTGTCTTGTCGACCGGACTGACCCGGCCAGTTGCTGGAGTCGAAGGCCTGACGCCTCCGACAGTTGTCTTCCTGACCGGGCGGACCCGGCCAGTTGCTGTAGTAGAGGGTCTGACACCCTCGGCGACTGTTGGTACTGCAGGAGCGGCTGAACTGACTTCAGCCACTGGCACCACGCCCAAGAAGAAGGGCGAGCCGACGACCGCTGGGAAGTCGCCAAAGACGATCGGAGTTGCCAAGTATCCGAACCTGGCATGGTCGGCAACGACTTGGGGGCCGTAGGTGACGGCTGCCATCACTGTTGAGGTGTTGGTGGTGGTGGTGGTGCGTAGCACGAACGGAGTGGCGTGCAGATGCACAAAGAACTCTCAAATGAACAGAGAGATGTGCCCTCCTCTTCCCGTCCTGTAAGAGGAAGAGGGGCAATCAGAACCTTGAAGAAGATTTAGAGACTTTCTTTGACAGAAAGAAGAAAGGCGGGAAAGGTCCCACCGGGCATGCCAGTCTGTGAGACACGGAAAAAATCTAAGAAATACTTTTATCGTAGATAAAAGGTAGATTTTCGTTCTTTTTTGAAAAGAAACATCCCCCCTATCTGAGTAGAGGGTGATCCCGTGTGTGCGCATCGTATCAGACGATTTGGG
The DNA here is from genome assembly GCA_022559845.1 of Amorphophallus konjac. Taxonomy (NCBI): domain Eukaryota; kingdom Viridiplantae; phylum Streptophyta; class Magnoliopsida; order Alismatales; family Araceae; genus Amorphophallus; species Amorphophallus konjac. Next base: position 214,380,913 of record CM040118.1, read on the forward strand.
TTCGAGTGCTGGACCTTTCCCCACTGACCGGAGTCAGTGTTGATTTATATCGGCCTAACGTCCGAACACCTTTGTTTGACTGTCAAAGAAGTTCCAAAAGGCTTCTACCGGGGTTCTGATGTGGAGGGCAGACTCACTCGAGAGACTCTCCATGACCACTCATTTACCACCAACAAGTTAATAAAATTAGGGCTAAGTCTGAGCAAAACCCGAAGATTTAGGAATAAAAACGCAAATATGCGGGAGCCATAGTCATTTTTGAAATAAAAGGGAGTTTCCTGGGCCCCGAGGGTGTTTCGGTAATTTTATCAACCCAGGGGTATTTTGGTAATTTTCCCAGGCCAAGGGCATTGCTGAAATTTCTGGACTGGAACGGAAGTAGGATCGGGTTCCTGACTCCCCAAGGCATGGAAGCCGTTTCTGGAGTGTTTCAAGGGCTCTGAGGCCATTTTTAGGTCGCAGGGGTATTTTGGTAATTTTACCAGACCCTAGACCTAGGTTTGAGATGATACCCGAGTGCTGGACTGAGCTGACAACACTTCCGGACCGAAGGAATGATAAGGGGCTTCATAGAAGACACACATCCGTCAATTTGGCCGAAGGAGGGGTATATATGCAATTTTGACAAGTCGGGGGTTTTCATATAATTTTTCTACCCGAGGACATACATAAAACATGCTGAGTACTTTTATAGTCCGAATGAATATAGGGGTTGTCAGCGAGTTGTCGACTGTACAAAAGTCCGCGTTAGAGCGGGAGATAGGGACGTAGTCCCAATTACAAAAGATTGCAGGGTATAACTGCAAATTACAGGACTTTGGTCTTTTACGGTCCCGTGGAGGACGTTTTCGTAATTCCACCGTTGTAAGGATAGAACCACCTGACTTAGTCGTCCCGGGACGTAAAGACTTACAAAACATGGCCCACTGAGGGGCATAATTACAAACATGGCCCACTGAGGGGCGTAAATATAAATATACCCCGTAGGGGCATAAATACAAGACCCGGGGATTTACCCCTCACAGGCCAAGACAAACAAAACAAACTCCTCCGGATGCTTGGTAGCTTCGTACGTTGTTCTTCTGTCCCTTTTTTCTCCAGACCCTTAGGGTCTATTTATAGAAGGCGGGAGGGCCCAGAGGGGTCAAATGAACGAATTTGCCCTGATTCTGTCAAGGTGAGGTGGCAAAAAGCTATTTTGACCCCTCTGGATGTCAGAAGGCTGAACGACCCCTCTGGATGCCAAAAAGGGATGAATGACCCCTTTACATGTTGGAAGGGCCAAATGACCCCACTAACTTGACCTGAGAATTACCCACGTAAGCCAAGCTACCATCATAGGCCATGGGCCAACTGCCAGAGAAGTGCCCACGTACGTAAGGCCATAGCATAAAGCCAACTCCCATCACAAGCCATGCAAGTGTATATAAGGAGGAGGTGACAATTCTCTTAGGGTCACCCTTGGCCCGGGAGGTGACCGGAACCCCCGGGGGGGGGGGGGGGAGAAGAGTGGGTGACCATATCCCACCACCTTCCCCACCCCGGAGGTGGCACTTCCTTCCCACCCCACTGGCACTTGGTTCCCTGGCGTTTCTGGCACTTGGTTCCCTGACCGGTGCCACTTTCTTCCCTGGCGGTTCATGACCCCGCTACCGATGTTCCCGCTGCCTCTGGCCCCGCTGACAGTGCACAGGATAGGTTCTGAGTTCCCGCTGGCGGTTCTGCCTGACCCCGCTGCCAGTGCACTCTGTGGAACAGTTCTAACCCCGCTGGCAGTGCACTCCACCCGGATGTTCTGTTCTGAGCGGGACTGTGACTCCGGCCAGCCTATGCGCCTGACCCCGCTGCAGACTTCATCTCACTCGGATACAGGTACTTTTTTGACCCCTCCGGGCACGTTTTGACCCCTCTCACCACTGTTCCGCTCTATTTTCGTCGTCCCGGGTCGGAGAAGAGCCGTGGTGGAGCTATATATTTCGGGGCGATCGCTCCTTTACCACATCCGCAGAGGGAGCATTGTTTGTTTGTCTGGTCGCTCGTCGCCGCGTAGGGAGGAAGCTTTGCGCCCGTGTGTGCCGTGTGATACACTTACTCGGCTACTCGGACCGGTATACGCTTGTTTCTTCCTCGCTAATATTCTTACTGCGACGTCGGACATAATAATATTGTTGGATCAATAGACCTTAATAGTTTGACGGTGTTGACGATACGCCATCTTTGTCATCGAACGTTGCATAGCAACAAATTCTCAAAATAGCTTGAGATAATTTCGGGTGCAACAACGGCGATTTGTTTATCAGCTTTCGCATCGTCTATTCTGTCTGACTTAGACGATCTATCGTCTAATGTTCTTTTCGCTTAGAAGATGTATTGTCTAACCCGTTGTCTATCATAGGGATTTAGAGGAAGGATCGTTTAACTATGTTTTTTGTCGTTTTACTCATTAGACAAAATATCGTCTATGTTGAGTTTGATTGAACGATGTATCGTCTGTCACTCAACTTTTTGTTTATTTAGACGATATTCAATTTATTTAATTCTATCTAAATATTTAATTGATTCTGATTTAAGTTTATGGAGACCTGAATTATGTTAAACCTATAAAATTATTTTGTAGGACTGGGATGAATAATTCATTATTTTGTCATAATCTAAAATAATGAATTTGTGAAAAAAAGATATTTTCCCGACAATCTTTTTTTTATGTACCTCTTCTATTTTCCTTAATAAAATTTGTGGTACATTCTCCCTTTTCTTTCTGGAAAAGGAAAAAATACTGAATTGGTTGGTTTTGTGCATGACCTCAGTCTGTTACTGATATGTTCAGTTCATAGGGAATTTGGACTTCACAGGTTGGCCTCTCCTGTCAAAAGTTTTGGAGTGTTGACCTTAGGCAGAAGGCCACTTGAGCAACTTCGCCAAATCTTTGTATGTTTCATTTGATCTAGCTGGCTCAAAATTAAGGGAACAAAATCAATGGAACAAACCTTATATCATAGGTCTTCAAGCTAGTATTACTTACACAATTTGCACCAACGATCTTTGAGATTGCCCTTGTTTGCCTGCCTTTATTTCTTGCGGTACTGATATCTGTCAAGGTTGACTAGGGCTTCCATGGTCAGTTAATTGATGGACTTCGCAAATATATTCGGGATGTTTAGTTTCTGATTATGTCCCATCTTATCAGCTGTTTTCTACACAATTTACTTTCAGTATTTATTTGCTCTTTCAGATGTTCCGTCTTGTTTGTTATGCCTATCTAAAAGGAGGTCCTTCTTTTAACATATGTGCGTCCTATTTAACTTCTTTCACTTTATTCCTAGGTCATGGTGGTTTTGGCTATGTTGTACTGTGCAGAAACAAATTGGATGGGCGACAATATGCAGTAAAGAAGATTCAGCTCAAGGACAAAAATTTGTCTATCAACGACAAATTTTTGAGGTAAAGCTGTAAAAGTTTCTACAGACCAATTGTGTAAAAGATCATCTGATTTCTATGGCTCATATAGTAAATGTTAAAGCTATGTATGATAGATAAGTGTTATATATGACCATGTTTGATCAGTATTCTCAAGATTGGCTTTGTAAGCGTTTGCCCCGTTGATTAGCCGTGTAATTATACATTCTGCTATTGGATATGTATGCAGCACACCATTTGTTTCCTAGTTATGTACAAGTTTAACTTGCCACTCTGTTTTGATCTGGTTCGGAAATTGCAAATGTGTGATGCTCGTTGCCTAAATTTCTTGTTGCATAACTCTCATCAATTTATTCCACATTTTTCATTTGTGTTCTTGGTCAGAGAGTCAACATTTAACATTTAAGTAAAGCAAAATTCTTTTTAGATCTAATCATTCTTTGCCACTACTTTGTGTTTCATCATTTGTGACTGTTTTGTTCATGATTATATGCTTTCTTCGAGAACCTTTTTCCCTAATTTTGAATGTCCCATAATTTGTTCAAAACTTTTAAACCTATAAATCTTAGTTGATCTTAACATTCAACCAGGCTTGCAGATGGTACCAAGGTTGCAAAACTAGGGATTGGTGCCCAGATTAGTGAGCAAAAACTGACCTGGTCAGCTGATGCTGGCCAATCCCAATCGATCCTGGCTGGTCTGGCCATTGCCAGGAATGGCTAAAATGACATGTTAGCACTTAAAGTCTATGTTATCAAAAGCGCGCCTAGGCGCTGGGGTGAGGTGAGGCGTTGGCAGCTCACCTCGCCGTGGCCAGGTTTGCCTCAGCGAGCGCCTCACGGTCGCCGCAGCTGCCTCGGCACTCTCAGGCCGCCTCCCCCGCCTTGGCCCATTTGCCCCAAGCCTGTTTCGTCATTTTCGCCACCTCGGCCCAGAACTATTGCGAGCAAATACGCATATCGGGTCTCTAAGACCTGCTCCGCCTTTGCCCTTTGGATCCGGGGTTTAATACCCCTCTTCTTCCTTTTGATCCCCTCTCCCTCATCGTCCCTCTCCCTCCATTCTTCCCCCGAAACCCTAGCATCCAGGCGAGCGACGGCGAGTGGCCAGCTCTGAGCAGACGACGACGATTGGCCTCCGGCGAGTGGCGGTGCGCGGTAGTGTTGAGCGGCGGCCTCCGGCCAGCGTCCCTCTCCCTCTCTCTCTTGCAGGCACAATAACCCTCCTCACCCCTTTCTCTCTCTCTCTCTCTCGCATGCACCTCTCTCTATCTCCCTCTCCCTCTCTCTATCTCTCTCACACACAAAGACACTGTGTCACTCTCTCTCCCATCGTCTCACTCACTCACTCTCTCACTTTCTCTCTCTCCCCCCCCCCCACATAGGGGACAAGCCCCTCAATAAAATTAACAACCATTGACAATAAAATTAGCAATATATTTTTTTGACATGTTATCTGCTTAAAATTAGTTATATTTAGACATATAATTTAATTTCTGAATTAGATATATTTATTTAATAAAATTTTGCCTAAAACACCTAAAACGCCTGGGCCATCGCCTAGGCATTTGAGGCGTGAGGCGACCCCTTGGTCGCCTCACTCCTTTGACAACATAGCTCAAAGTATTTTAAAAAGTTCCAAACTATAAAAAATAAAAACATAGTAATATTGAAAAACATCAAATTGAGTATTCTCCTCTTGAATGTTATTGACCTCATAGACGGTGAGGTCAGATTCTTCGTCGAACACACTTGGCATGAGCCTTCGGTGTCTGACAGTAATATTCAATTTTCCCTCGGGTGGGAGTTTCAAAGCTGCTGCCAACTTTGCCGGAGCGTCAGCTTGGGAGTTGCTGCCCCTTGGGACATAGCCTATTTCAAATAGGTAAAATTTTTTCTTGAGCCTCGTGACGGCTGCATGGTAGGGAATAAGCTCCTTTTTCCGGATGTCATAGACGCCCAATACACTTTGATGCACTTGATGTCCGTCTCCAGTGCCAGTTGAAGCCCAATGATTAGCGCTTCATACTCTGCCTCATTATTAGTCAATGACTTCATGAGAGCGCAAGAGTTGTGGAGAATGCCACCTTGCGGAGACACAAAAACTATCCCCGCGCCCGAGACGAAATCTGTAAGGCCGCCGGCCTTCTTGATTGTCCGAGAAACACCATCAAAATACAACTCCCAATGTGGGAGGTCAAGGGTGAGGACACTCGGCTCCATCTGAGGTGGGACTTTTTCGTAATATTTTCGGGTTTCTTGAGAAGGCACCAACACCTCTTCATTGGGAAGCTCGAAGTTGAGTGGCGAATCTTCTGGCACGGGTGTGCTGCTAAGAACTCCACTATTCCTTGCCTCTTGATCGCCTTACGCGGGACAAAGGTGATGTCGAATTCCATGAGGATAAGCGCCCACTTGCCGAGCCTACCAGAGAGGACGGACTAACTGAGTAGAAATTTGAGTGGATCACATTTGGAGATGAGCTCCACTCTGTGAGCTAGAAGGTAGTGCCTTAGCTTCTTGACAGCAAATACTAAAACTAGGCACACCTTTTCCATAGGGGCATACCGGTGTTCAGGCCCGATCAGCTTTCGGCTGAGGTAGTACAACGGTTGCTCCTTGCTCTCTTCATTGATCTGGGCTAAGAGTGCCCCCAAAGAGGCATCCATGGCAGCAATGTAGAGAATAAGGGGCTTCCCTCTGACAGGTGCCCCTAGGACAAGAGGAGTCAATAGGTACTCCTTGATTTGCTCGAAGGCCTTCTGACAGTCTTCGTCCCACACAAAGGGTGCTCCTTTCTTCATCAATTTGCTGAAAGGTAGGCATCTTCCCGAGAGATTAGAAATGAACTGCCTAATATAGGCCAATCTTCCTTGTAGAGATCTGAGCTCTGTCAAGTTGTTGGGCGGAGGTAGTCCTCTTATGGCCTTGATTTTGTCAGGGTCGATTTCTATACCTCGGTACCTGACAATGAAGCCCAGGAACTTGCCACTGCAGACGCCAAAGGCACATTTCATCGGATTCATCTTGAGCTGATACTGTCGGAGCCTTTCGAAGACCCGACGTAGGTCAGCCAAATGATCCTCTCGCTTCTTCGTTGTGACGACCAGATCATCGACATAGCATTCAACGAGGTCATGTAGCATCTCGTCGAAGATCTTGGTCATCGCCCTTTGGTAGGTTGCATCGGCATTCTTCAGGCCGAACGACATCCTCTTATAGTTGAAGATCCCCTTAGGAGATCGGAAGGCCGTATGGTCTTGGTCTTTGATGTCCATGTGGATTTGATTATAGCCCGACGACCCGATCCATGAAGGACAAGGCTTCGTGACAGGTGGTCATATCAACCATTGTCTCGGTAATTGGGATGGGGAAGTCGTCCTTTGGGCATGCTTTGTTGAAATCCCGGAAGTCGATGCAGACTCGGACTTGGCCGTTCTTCTTCTTGACAGGGGCTATATTAGCGAGCCACACATGGTACATGCAAGGCTCTATAAAGTCCACGTCAAGCATCTTGTCAACCTCAGCATTGACCTTCAGCTCCAGCTCGTGGCGCATTCGTCTTTGAGCTTGCTTGACTGGCTTGACTGTTGGAAGTATTGCCAGCTCGTGTTCAGCCACAGAAGGGTCGAGCCCAGACATTTCGTTATAAGTCTAGGCGAAACAATCCCTGAACTCTTCTAGGAGCTACCGATATGACTGTCTTTCTTTCTCGCTGAGGAGAGCACTTATGAAGGTTGGCCGATGGTCTTCTTTGCTTCCGAGATTGATCTCGATCAACTCGTCCACAGTTGCTTGGCCGCCGTCTTCGAGCTCAGGTGGAGCTGGTTGGAGGTCGACGAAGTCTCCCTCGTCATCTGTGTCTGTTTCATAGACTTCAAAGTCTTCGAAGCTCTCTTGCTCCTGGCTTGAAGTCGAAGGACTTGCTTCGTCTTGTCGATGATTGACAGGCTGAGCTGTCCTTCCCTCAGGGAGGGGGTCATTGTTGACTTTTATTGAGGGTGAGAGTGTCATTGACGTCTCACCGGACTCCCTTACAGAGTCGTCGATCTTGGGCTCAACTTCTGCTTGCCCATGAGGAGGAGGAGGCAGCCATCTTATGGTATTGACTGCATAGTGGACCCCAAAGTCCCTCTCGTGGTCATAGTCGAGTCCCCTCCTATCTTTACGGGAGAAAGGAGGTTGCCCAAGGACTTGCGGAGGGTTCCACAGCCGGTGGAAATATGCCGCTCGCGCAGGGTCCTGAGCTTGCGGGATATGTTATTTTTTACACATTTCCCTGATGTGCTCTGGCATATCGTCCATCTCCTGGACTGGCTCTGGTGCAGCATTAGTGGGAGTATCCCAGCCGAAATCATCCTTGGGAGGGCCCGGTGGGACTAAATCACCTTTATAAAAGATGATCGGCTTATCTCCCTTGCCCTTGTTGCTTCTTCTTCTCCGCTGATAGGAGACTGTAAAGGTCTTCAGCTGCTCCACCTCGTACTCCTCCCGTTGAGACGAGAGTTGAAGACATTTGGGCGGTAAGGAGATGCTTCAGTCAATGACCCGGCTGATGAGGTTGGCTTCAAAGTCAACACTTCGCCTCTCCGGCTAAGTCTGCTTGGAGGCGGCCTTGAGGCTAAGCCTGTGCAGTCTTACTAAGTCTTGGTTGACAATGAACAACTGTCCTTCCTCGACTTCATGGTTCACTTTTTGCTTCCCTTTGTCTTTTACAGGCTTGGGGATTGCTAGAGTGGGCTCCCCAAAATACAGGGAAGCATCGGCCAGGTGGCACTCATTTGGGTGGAATGGAGCCTGATCTGCGAAGACAGTATGATGCTCCCCTCCCATGGCATATTTAATGCACTGGTGCAGAGTTGATGGGACAACCCAATTTTCATAGAGCCAAGGCCTCCCAAGCAGCATCTTATAAGATGTGGGACTGGTTTGCCCCCGGAATTTTGCTTTCTGCTCCGGGCCGGCTCTTTAGGAGCCTTGGTTCAGCGGCTCTTTCTGGGAGTAACATTAGTCCAATTGGCCTCCTGCGGCTGGACCTGGAAGGTGGCATTGATCGCCTGAGCAATTATCTCAGGCGGCAGCTCCTGGAACTCTGCCAGTCCACAGTGGGGCCCTTGGGGGCTTTGTAGTTCCACTGATTTTGCTTTGACTGGCGCTTTCGTGAGTTCGAGCTGTTGAGGTCTTTCTACAACTGACGACCTTGTTGGCTCGACACGAGGCTTTGCTTCTGGCTCTCTCGCCTTAGCTTTACCTTTATTGTCCGGCGGAGGGTTTCCCCTTATGACGATGCCGGGTTGACTCTGCCTGGAAAGGGGTTTGGAACCTTCTCCCTCGGCTTGGCTTTTTGGGCTCTGGGCCTTCGGCCCCTTGCACCTAGCCTTTCCTTTAGGGTCTGGTTGAGGTTTGCCACTGCCTGTAGACTTGCCCGGTTGGACTTGTTGAGAGGTGGGCTTGGCCTCTTGTGGCTTGGTCTGCCCTTGTTGAGCCTGTTGGAGAATCTTCTTAGCAGCCTCTTTAAGACGCCGTCTCGCCATAGAGTTCCCCTGCGCATCGATATCCCCTCTTTGGATGAGGACTTCAATGCAATCTTGGACTTCCGGGCATTCCCCAGTGGGGTGAGACAACCGGGGCATGATACTTGCAGTAGCGGGGGTGACTATTGGTCGTCTCATTGTAGTAGGACGGCGGATCATGCGTTAGCATCCGACCCTCCTCCAGAAGCTTGTCAAAACTCTTCTCAGTGTCCTCCTTGGTGAAAGAACACTGATGAGAGGGTCGCCACCCTGGATACCATAATGTGGACTTGGGTGGTTGGGAACTAACTCCCTCCTCCTTCGGCTCCGGGAGTTGGAAAGCGGCCGAGGCATGTATGACGTTAACGGAGAAATGAAAGCTCTCCTGTACATGCGGCCGCAGTGGATCAACCAGGAATTCGCCCATATTGACCTTCCCTTGTCGGATTAAGCCCTCGACGAGGTCCTTGAACGGCTTGCAGTTGTGGATGATGTGGCTTATCACCTCATGATATGGGCAATAGCCCTGATGAAATGCGGCACCTGGTGCCTACTCACTGGGTGATTGGCTGATCAGCCCCACTCGCTGGCACGCGAAGAAGATATTCAGGGTCTTCTCGCAAGGGAAGGAGTATAATTTCGCTGGCTGCTCACCTTTAGGTGAATCCTTCTCGCCTTCAGATGAATCCGAGGATTCCTCAGAGAGCCAACCCCTGAGCGGAACCCGACCAGTAGGTGGTACACCTGCCACCCGTATATGGGTTGGAGCTAGCCCTCTGGCAAATGGGCCAAAGGGGAAGGTAGCCAACTGCTCGTCAATGCTCTCCAAGAACTGCAGCAGGCGCCTTTGTTCCAGTTTCAACTATCGGATTTCCCATCGAATCTTCTGGATAGTCCTCCGCAATGCCAAGCATTCTGGGAGTGAAGAAGGGGCGACTCCGTGGCCAGTGTTGGGCTGTGGATTTGGAGGCCCGGCCTCGGAGGCATTTGAGCTCGAAGCTGTCGCCGCCATGTAAACCATATTAGCCGACCGGTTCGATCGACTCCAAGTATGAGGCTGTGGTGGGTCGGCCGCAAGGCCCAACATATTTACCAAGCCCTTTTGAATGAGCTCTTCCGCTATGTTTTTGAAAACATAGCAGTCCCGACGGTGTGACCCAACCTTCGGTGATACACACAATAGGTAGGATCATCTATCTTGTCCACCTCTGAGGGCTTCCGCGGATCCGGTAGGGTGATGAGCTTCTCTTTCATGCACAAATCAAAGAGCATTTTGGTATGCTTTTTTCTGAAGGAATAAGGCGTCTTCATGCGCTCCGCTAACAGAGAAGCACTTGCCTTGGCATCAGACTTTTTGCCATTGCCTTTGGATTTTCCTTCCCCCTTATCTCCATTCGTCGGGGAGAAGTCTACTGCATTTACCTCCTTGCCGCTAGCCAGGCGGTCTTTGGAGGATTTACCCTTGGCGGGAGCCTGTGTCGGGTGATCAGTGAAGAACGTCTCAATCTCCGCCACCACTGTATTCAGTTGGTCGAAGCTTCTGATAATCTAAGCCCCTGCGGCATATGGTGATCGCATCTTCGGGCGTTGGGGGATTATTGCAGCGCAAAGTTTCCCTAACGGAGCTCTACGCCCTCAAGCAAAAGAAGGGTGAGACCGCACTGGACTTCATCAAACGTTGGAGGTGGTCATATCAACCATTGTCTCGGTAATTGGGATGGGGAAGTCGTCCTTTGGGCATGCTTTGTTGAAATCCCGGAAGTCGATGCAGACTCGGACTTGGCCGTTCTTCTTCTTGACAGGGGCTATATTAGCGAGCCACACATGGTACATGCAAGGCTCTATAAAGTCCACGTCAAGCATCTTGTCAACCTCAGCATTGACCTTCAGCTCCAGCTCGTGGCGCATTCGTCTTTGAGCTTGCTTGACTGGCTTGACTGTTGGAAGTATTGCCAGCTCGTGTTCAGCCACAGAAGGGTCGAGCCCAGACATTTCGTTATAAGTCTAGGCGAAACAATCCCTGAACTCTTCTAGGAGCTACCGATATGACTGTCTTTCTTTCTCGCTGAGGAGAGCACTTATGAAGGTTGGCCGATGGTCTTCTTTGCTTCCGAGATTGATCTCGATCAACTCGTCCACAGTTGCTTGGCCGCCGTCTTCGAGCTCAGGTGGAGCTGGTTGGAGGTCGACGAAGTCTCCCTCGTCATCTGTGTCTGTTTCATAGACTTCAAAGTCTTCGAAGCTCTCTTGCTCCTGGCTTGAAGTCGAAGGACTTGCTTCGTCTTGTCGATGATTGACAGGCTGAGCTGTCCTTCCCTCAGGGAGGGGGTCATTGTTGACTTTTATTGAGGGTGAGAGTGTCATTGACGTCTCACCGGACTCCCTTACAGAGTCGTCGATCTTGGGCTCAACTTCTGCTTGCCCATGAGGAGGAGGAGGCAGCCATCTTATGGTATTGACTGCATAGTGGACCCCAAAGTCCCTCTCGTGGTCATAGTCGAGTCCCCTCCTATCTTTACGGGAGAAAGGAGGTTGCCCAAGGACTTGCGGAGGGTTCCACAGCCGGTGGAAATATGCCGCTCGCGCAGGGTCCTGAGCTTGCGGGATATGTTATTTTTTACACATTTCCCTGATGTGCTCTGGCATATCGTCCATCTCCTGGACTGGCTCTGGTGCAGCATTAGTGGGAGTATCCCAGCCGAAATCATCCTTGGGAGGGCCCGGTGGGACTAAATCACCTTTATAAAAGATGATCGGCTTATCTCCCTTGCCCTTGTTGCTTCTTCTTCTCCGCTGATAGGAGACTGTAAAGGTCTTCAGCTGCTCCACCTCGTACTCCTCCCGTTGAGACGAGAGTTGAAGACATTTGGGCGGTAAGGAGATGCTTCAGTCAATGACCCGGCTGATGAGGTTGGCTTCAAAGTCAACACTTCGCCTCTCCGGCTAAGTCTGCTTGGAGGCGGCCTTGAGGCTAAGCCTGTGCAGTCTTACTAAGTCTTGGTTGACAATGAACAACTGTCCTTCCTCGACTTCATGGTTCACTTTTTGCTTCCCTTTGTCTTTTACAGGCTTGGGGATTGCTAGAGTGGGCTCCCCAAAATACAGGGAAGCATCGGCCAGGTGGCACTCATTTGGGTGGAATGGAGCCTGATCTGCGAAGACAGTATGATGCTCCCCTCCCATGGCATATTTAATGCACTGGTGCAGAGTTGATGGGACAACCCAATTTTCATAGAGCCAAGGCCTCCCAAGCAGCATCTTATAAGATGTGGGACTGGTTTGCCCCCGGAATTTTGCTTTCTGCTCCGGGCCGGCTCTTTAGGAGCCTTGGTTCAGCGGCTCTTTCTGGGAGTAACATTAGTCCAATTGGCCTCCTGCGGCTGGACCTGGAAGGTGGCATTGATCGCCTGAGCAATTATCTCAGGCGGCAGCTCCTGGAACTCTGCCAGTCCACAGTGGGGCCCTTGGGGGCTTTGTAGTTCCACTGATTTTGCTTTGACTGGCGCTTTCGTGAGTTCGAGCTGTTGAGGTCTTTCTACAACTGACGACCTTGTTGGCTCGACACGAGGCTTTGCTTCTGGCTCTCTCGCCTTAGCTTTACCTTTATTGTCCGGCGGAGGGTTTCCCCTTATGACGATGCCGGGTTGACTCTGCCTGGAAAGGGGTTTGGAACCTTCTCCCTCGGCTTGGCTTTTTGGGCTCTGGGCCTTCGGCCCCTTGCACCTAGCCTTTCCTTTAGGGTCTGGTTGAGGTTTGCCACTGCCTGTAGACTTGCCCGGTTGGACTTGTTGAGAGGTGGGCTTGGCCTCTTGTGGCTTGGTCTGCCCTTGTTGAGCCTGTTGGAGAATCTTCTTAGCAGCCTCTTTAAGACGCCGTCTCGCCATAGAGTTCCCCTGCGCATCGATATCCCCTCTTTGGATGAGGACTTCAATGCAATCTTGGACTTCCGGGCATTCCCCAGTGGGGTGAGACAACCGGGGCATGATACTTGCAGTAGCGGGGGTGACTATTGGTCGTCTCATTGTAGTAGGACGGCGGATCATGCGTTAGCATCCGACCCTCCTCCAGAAGCTTGTCAAAACTCTTCTCAGTGTCCTCCTTGGTGAAAGAACACTGATGAGAGGGTCGCCACCCTGGATACCATAATGTGGACTTGGGTGGTTGGGAACTAACTCCCTCCTCCTTCGGCTCCGGGAGTTGGAAAGCGGCCGAGGCATGTATGACGTTAACGGAGAAATGAAAGCTCTCCTGTACATGCGGCCGCAGTGGATCAACCAGGAATTCGCCCATATTGACCTTCCCTTGTCGGATTAAGCCCTCGACGAGGTCCTTGAACGGCTTGCAGTTGTGGATGATGTGGCTTATCACCTCATGATATGGGCAATAGCCCTGATGAAATGCGGCACCTGGTGCCTACTCACTGGGTGATTGGCTGATCAGCCCCACTCGCTGGCACGCGAAGAAGATATTCAGGGTCTTCTCGCAAGGGAAGGAGTATAATTTCGCTGGCTGCTCACCTTTAGGTGAATCCTTCTCGCCTTCAGATGAATCCGAGGATTCCTCAGAGAGCCAACCCCTGAGCGGAACCCGACCAGTAGGTGGTACACCTGCCACCCGTATATGGGTTGGAGCTAGCCCTCTGGCAAATGGGCCAAAGGGGAAGGTAGCCAACTGCTCGTCAATGCTCTCCAAGAACTGCAGCAGGCGCCTTTGTTCCAGTTTCAACTATCGGATTTCCCATCGAATCTTCTGGATAGTCCTCCGCAATGCCAAGCATTCTGGGAGTGAAGAAGGGGCGACTCCGTGGCCAGTGTTGGGCTGTGGATTTGGAGGCCCGGCCTCGGAGGCATTTGAGCTCGAAGCTGTCGCCGCCATGTAAACCATATTAGCCGACCGGTTCGATCGACTCCAAGTATGAGGCTGTGGTGGGTCGGCCGCAAGGCCCAACATATTTACCAAGCCCTTTTGAATGAGCTCTTCCGCTATGTTTTTGAAAACATAGCAGTCCCGACGGTGTGACCCAACCTTCGGTGATACACACAATAGGTAGGATCATCTATCTTGTCCACCTCTGAGGGCTTCCGCGGATCCGGTAGGGTGATGAGCTTCTCTTTCATGCACAAATCAAAGAGCATTTTGGTATGCTTTTTTCTGAAGGAATAAGGCGTCTTCATGCGCTCCGCTAACAGAGAAGCACTTGCCTTGGCATCAGACTTTTTGCCATTGCCTTTGGATTTTCCTTCCCCCTTATCTCCATTCGTCGGGGAGAAGTCTACTGCATTTACCTCCTTGCCGCTAGCCAGGCGGTCTTTGGAGGATTTACCCTTGGCGGGAGCCTGTGTCGGGTGATCAGTGAAGAACGTCTCAATCTCCGCCACCACTGTATTCAGTTGGTCGAAGCTTCTGATAATCTAAGCCCCTGCGGCATATGGTGATCGCATCTTCGGGCGTTGGGGGATTATTGCAGCGCATGCTGATGTCCCTCCAACGTTTGATGAAGTCCAGTGCGGTCTCACCCTTCTTTTGCTTGAGGGCGTAGAGCTCCGTTAGGGAAACTTTGCGTTCGGCCGTCTGGAAACGGTCGACGAACTTTTTCTGCATGTCAGCCCAATCAGGCACTGAATTGGGCTTTAGTCTGGAGTACCACTGGAAGGCGGTGCCAGCCAGTGATGTGGCAAAGTAGCGCAACAGACATGCCTCTTCCAGCGCCAGTTCATCCATGGCCGTCATATAATAGGCTAGGTGTTCATGCGGAGAGCCCTGCCCATTGAACTTTTGAAGTTTCGAGGCCTTCGGGCAATCGGGCGGAAGCTTCTTGAATTGATGGTGTAGGGGATAAGGCACACTGTACAAGTCAACGGTAGCCACACCCTCACCATGCTGAGCGAACTTCGCCTCCACGATCCGCTCGATCATCTGCCTCTGCGCCATAAGGCTTTCTACAGCAGGAGCGGCAGATGACCATGCGTTGGCTTCATGTTGCGGCACTTCAAATTCCACCGCCAATGGTAATTTTGCAGCAGTGACAGAGGCATTGGCCGTGGCGGGAATGGGAGGAGGCTGTTGTTCCATCCTAGTAGGCGCCGCTTGAGATTGAACATGAACCTCTCTTTCACGCAATAGCGTTTGTAAGAGGTTCTTCAACTCTTGGTTTTCACGTCGGAGTTCTTCTAACGTGAGAGTCTGTGCCTCTTTCCCATGGTCTTCCTCGTGCCCGAGGTGGTTGTCCCCGTCGACACTATGGACATCTTCTTGACTCTCTTCTTGTTGTGCCGGTTCGGGCTGAGATGTCCCGGCAGCCGGCCTCTGCTGCGTCTGCGCCAGGATCCGTGACACGGGCCTCGACCTCCTCAAATACTGTAGAGGCTGGTTCAGCTCCCCCGAGGTGTCCTCCGGTTACTTGTCGGCGGAGGTAGTGTAACAGGTGAACACTTTGACAGTGTCATTGGTCACCTGAACCACCCGCTTCTTCCTGGGCGGTTATCGGCCGGGCTTGGATGTCATCCCTAGTCTGTCAAAAACAGATACTCGAGACGTAGAGGCATGAACTGAGCAATCCTCGTCCGTGTACATTGAACTGGCCCACGAAGAGGTCGGCCGCACCTTCTTGCCGGTTCCCCGGCGCTTTTGCTCGCGTGAGGGCTGGGTTGTAGACCTTGGGGATATCGAGGCTTCAGGGGTTGTCGGACTCCGCATTGTTGAATCCACAAAACCGCGGTGTTGAGATACAAGGGCCCAGGGTCATAAGCACATGAACCACAACTCATTTAATCAATACGGGACTATTGCCCAGGGACTATGCCCAAATTCCAACACTCCCCCTCACGGCCAAGATGGGCCGTGGACATTAATTGGGTAGAGGTGGCAAGAGGAGTTGGGTCATTTGGCCTGCTCTGATACCATGTTGAATCCACAAAATCACGGTGTTGAGATACAAGGGCCCAAGGTCATAAGCACATGAACCACAACTCATTTAACCAATACGGGACTATTGCCCAGGGATTATGCCCAAATTCCAACACGCATCCGTTGAAGATCCGACATGCGGAAGGGCCCTTTTGCCCTTGCTCGCTTGATGATTCAGGCCTCCTCCTTGGTGACCCAGATTTTCTTCAATTAGAGCTGACGCTCCTCAACTGGGTTGCCCCCTGACTTTGATCGGGGAGCCAGTGGTTTGGGTCGCTGTGTTGGACCCTGACTTGCCGCCGGTACGGCCGGCTTCTTTAACTTTGTTCCGCCCTCCTGAACCTGCCGGAGGAGCTCGAAGCGGTTGGAGGTAGAGATGGTCGGGACGTGTCGGTCCCGAGGCAGAATCGGCTCATCCCCATCGAGCCGAATGCGAAAATCTCCGACGAGTATGGTCTTGCCGAAGCGGGATGTCGCCGTTGCAGGCTTTGTGCCTTTGCGACTATGATGCTGCCCCCGTTGAGCAGGAGCGGCGCCGGCGACACCTGCCGTAGGCATGGCCTCATTGTGGCGGCGACGCTGCCCCCGTTGTGCAGGAGCAATATCTCTGAGGGTAGCCGCAGTAGAGTTGGTGCCGTTACGGCGACGGCGCTGCCCCCGTTGAGTATGAGCGATGCCAACAGTGACTTGCTTGACTGAGAAAACTCAGCCATTTGCTGGGGCAGAAGGCCTGACACCTTCGGCCGTTGTCATAGCAACCGAGCGAACTCGGCCAGTTATTGGGATAAAGGGGCTCGACACACTTAACAGTCGAAGAGTTAACCGGACGAACCCTGCCGGCTGCTGCAGTAAAGGGCCTGACACCCCCGAGAGCTGACCTGTTGGCCGAGCGGACTCGGCCGATTGTTGAAGCCGAGGGCTTGACACCCCCGACGGTTGACTTGTTGACCGGGTGGACCCGACCAGTTGCTGAAGTCGAGGGCCTAACACCCCCGACGGTTGTCTTGTAGACTGGGCGAACCCGGCCGGTTGCTGGAGCCGAGGGTCTGACACCCCCGACAGTGATCTTGTTGGCCGGGCGGACCCGGCCGGCTGCTGGAGCCGAGGGCCTGACACCCCCGACAGTGGCCGTTGCAGGCATGGCTGAGCTGGCCTCAACCACGGGTACGACGCCGAGGAAGAAGGGCGAGCCGACGACTGGCGGGAAGTCGCCGAAGACCAGTGGAGTCGCCAAGTATCCGAACCTGGCGTGGCTGGCGATGACCTGGGGGCCGTAGGTGACGGCTGCCATCGTCGTCTTGCTGTTGTAGTCGGTGGTAGTGGTGCCTAGCACGTAAGGAGTGGCGTGCAGGTGTACGAAGAGCTCTCAAATGAGCAGAGAGATGTGCCCTCCTCTTCCCGTCCTATAAGAGGAAGATGGGGGAATCAGAACCTTGAAGCAGGTTTGGGGACTTTCTTTGACAGAAAGAAGAAAGGCGGGAAAGGTCCCACAGGGCGTTTCAGTCTGTCGGCCACACAAATTTATAGATAAATAAATATTATTCTTTTTAAAAAGAAACCATTCCTGTCACGCCCCGAGCGCGGAAGGAACCCGGAGTGTGTGACGAGTTTATATCGATCATGTCAATCAGAGCGTTAGTGTATTCGACACAAAGACAGAGTGCGCAAAAGTAAAGATAACCCAATCCTTTATTCAATTGCAACCTTAAAGTACTTCTATTACATTCACTTAATGAAAGTACTAAGACTCAATAAAAAGAAAAGTACCATGAATGATTCAAGAAAATAGAAAGATAAACTAGTTGACGCTTGGATAGACGGAGTAGCTCTAATCTCTTCACTCTTGACTTTTCCCATTCGACTGAGTCTCGTCATCGGATTTACCTGAAAAATAAGGGAAAGCACTAGGTGAGTCAATGCTCAGTAGGAATTATATCTCAAATGCTAGGTGGCTTTAAGTAGATTACAAGTTACATGAAATGCAATATAGCTATGCATGTTCGCGTAAAACGACAATAGAGAACGTATAACGAATAAAGAATGTATATCAAGAGATAGTGAGTGAACTAGCAAGTCTTTCAAGAACTCATGTCAATATATATCAAGATGATCAAGCACGTATGTTTATCATGTCATGTCAAGCATTGGCTATCATGTTCAAGCAAGTAAATAAATACCCTTTCCGGGTCACGCAAGTCATGCCATGTCAAGTCGAGTAAAGTACTAGATTTGTGGAATGTCATTTAACTAGAACGACAAGCACTTCGGTGCAATGCTATACCGTGATCATTACAACTCCCATGGGCACAAGTACTTTCGGGTGCTCCTCTCAGGACCAGATCGGGCCCTATATGCGCAGGCATTGATCATGTATTTCGACATCCACTATAGTTATAGCCAATATGGAATTTCAAAAGAATAAGCTTTGTAGGAACTTTAAGGTAGACCTTGTGGAATAGAATCACAAGGATTGAACTTTCATGTAAGGATACACTATAGTCAAACCATATAATCACGATACTCACGGAAAACTAGGTGGAATCGGCTCCCTAATTAGGTGCCATGACATTAAGAATAAGCACTCATATAGAGATGGTCGCTCGTTCTCGTACATGATAAGATAGGTAGAATTAGTGTCCACAAGTATGGCACATAATTCTTAAGAAATATGGCATGGTTTCCCATTCCACCAATTCAAGAATATTCTCATGACATCCAAGTAGCACATCATGAGGGCCGGTATACCATGTTTCTTTAGAGTGACATGGCAATCAAGTAGTGTCATAGGTTTTAATGGTACAACCCGCTCGGCTGCCCTGAGGGAATCCAAGGCTAGCGGTGTCTTAAGGAGGTCTCTATGATAAAATCACCAGTCTGATCACCAGTCCGAAGGAACGGAATGTCCCGCGGAGGGTTCATCTATCACCGAGAAATAGTGGGGTAAACGATAAAACAACGTGAAACGCGAGACTATACTCACGAAATGGAATATAGTGCCTAAACAAATAACTCACTGTCAAGGGTTATATAAAACACGAAATCAGGAAGTCAGTAAATTAACGCCTGAGCTTAAGTCTTCATTTGATGAATTAGCGCCCTTGTCAGGGTCGTCAGTTCAAAATATGACGACTGTTCACTTAGCCGTTATATCCAGGTTCTGTTAATATTAAAATTCATAAATATTCTCATATTTCAGATATTATGTAAACGACGACTTATCTTAAGTCTTCAATTTAGTAAACAGCGCCCTAGTCAGGGGCGTCATATTTCAAAATGATGGCAGGGTGAATGTCGTTATTTCAATATTCAGGTAAACAGGTCACGAGTAATTCAAAAATTCATAGGTTATTCACTAATTGGCGCCCGAGTGTGTGGGGGGGGGGGTTCATTCAATAGACGACTTGAAGAGAGTCGTTATTTCTTTGTCATATGATTTGCACCGGGCAGGTACAATCATAGACACATGGTTTTTGGAGTATGTCCAATCAAGAATCTAGAGACATGTACAGACAGAGAAAAATAGCAGGAATTTATCAATATGATCATGCATTAGTTTACATGTAAGGGTTCTCCGTTATTAAATTTTAAACATGTGTATTTATTAATTAGCCCACTAATTGACGACTGTTTGCACGGTCGTTATATCAAATAGCGCCCTAGCTTGGGTCGCTATTTACTGTAAATGCAGAAGTCATAAAATCTAACACCGGCAAATCTTTCTACTGATAACTATCAACCTATATGCATGCAGAAGATCCATTAATTCATAGGGTTTATTAATTCATAGGGTTTTGCTTAGCCTTGAGAACACCTACCTTTAGGCTTGATTTGGTTGATGAATATAGGAATATCCGATACTCTGTTTTGCACAGGATGGCAACGACAGTAGGTAGAAGAAGAAAGAAGCTCCCTGCACTCCTTGTTGCAGGCAAACCGCAGGAGGACGAGGAAGAAAAAGATGAAGAATCTTCTATGTTCTTCACGTACACCACGCAGAGCAGCAACAGGGAGAAGCTTCAGCCTCTCCACGACACGTCCACGGTCAGAAGATGAAGAGGATCAAAAGCAGCAACCCCCTTAAGGCTCGGCTATGGAAGAAATCACAGGGAAGAAGCCTTCTTCTTCACGTGATAGCAAGGGCAGCAGCTGCTGGTTTACCACAACTTGAAAAGAAGAAAACCTGTAGCAGAGAGGAAGAACACCGGAGTAGATGAAGCAATAACCGGTGCTTGATCGAAGGGCAGGGTATTTATAGAGTAGAGGATCCCAATGGGGCTTAGGAGTTTGATTAGGATTAAAAGTTTCCATGAAAGAATCCTACTATTATCTAATCATCCCTACGTGTTAATCCTTCTCATCAATCCTTCCAACAGCCATGACTTCCCAGTTCGAACCAAACACCAACGGGTTTCCCGTTTTTGACTCTGCAGGGAAATAGCGCCTAGAATAGAGGCGTCCTTTAGAAAAATAGCGCCCATGATAGGGGCGTCATTCATATAATTGGCGCCTTCATGAAGAGTCTTCAATTTATGAAATTGCGCCTTAAGAGAGGGCGCTATTTGATTTTGGCCCATTTGTTATTTGTTTTAATTTGGTGCATATAAACGGTTTTAAATATATATACATATATAAGGTTTGGGCTTTGATCATTAGTTTTAAATTTTCAATCCTTCAATTTGTCAGGGTTGCTACACCCTCCCCCACTTAAAAGAATTTGGTCCCTAAATTCAATCGTATATAGACGTGGAGGGTGCAGAGTACATACCATTAGAATAAGTCAGGGAATCGCTTCCTCATGGACTCCTCGGTCTCCCATGTGGCTTCGTGCTCTGAGCATTTACTCCATTGCACCTTTAGCATGGGAATCGTTTTGTTCCTCAGTGTACGCACCTCACGATCGAGGATCTTCATGGGCTTTTGTTCATATGTGAGATCTTTTTGAATCACCCGGTCACCATGATCGATGATATGTGACGGATCATGCACATACTTCTTTAACATGGATATGTGGAACACATTATGAACTTCGGACAATTGAGGAGGCAAAGCGACTCGGTAAGCAACCTCGCCAACTCTTTCTAATATCTCAAAAGGTCCGATAAACCTTGGTGTAAGCTTGCCCTTAAGACCAAATCTCATAATTCCACGTCCAGGTGATATTTTGAGAAATACGTGATCTCCGACTTGGAACTCGAGATCTCTTCTTCTTGTGTCAGCATAAGCCTTCTGTCTAGACTGAGCCACTTGAAGTCTCTCTCTAATCAATTGAATCTTTTCGGTGGTATCCCTTACCATCTCTGGGCCTAAGAGTTGTTTCTCGCCAACTTCATCCCAGCACAAGGGTGATCGACAACTCCTTCCGTATAAGGCTTCGAAAGGTGCCATTTGTATGCTTGCCTGGTAGCTGTTGTTGTATGCAAACTCGGCCAAAGGTAAGTGATCATGCCAGCTTCCACCAAAATCAATGATACAAGCCCTGAGCATATCTTCTACTACCTGATTTGTTCTCTCGGTCTGACCATCCGTCTGAGGATGAAAAGTGGTACTAAAGTTAAGTCTCGTTCTCAACGAATGTTGTAGATCCTTCCAAAAATGAGAAGTAAAACGAGGGTCTCGGTCAGACACGATTGAGACAGGAATTCCATGTAGTCTAGCTATCTCTTTAATGTACAAAGCGGCAAGACCATCTACTGCCCATCGGCTCTTAATTGGCAAGAAGTGTGCTGATTTGGTCAAACGGTCTATGATGACCCAAATTCCATCATGTCCTCCTCTAGATTTTGATAATCCCATAATAAAGTCCATACCGATATCCTCCCACTTCCACTTGGGAATATCAAGGGGATGTAGCTTACCGGCAGGTTTTTGGTGTTCCACCTTAACTTGTTGACACGTGAGACAGCGAAACACGAAGTCTGTTACTTCTCTTTTCATGTTTGGCCACCAGAAGGTCCTTTTCAAATCTTGGTACATTCTTGTAGATCCTGGATGAATGGTGTACCTTGATCTATGAGCTTCATCTAAGATCTTCTTCTTTAGCTCTGGACAATCCGGTATACAAGTTCTATTTTTGAATAATAATCTTCCATCTGATGCTAGTTTGAAATCAGATTGCTCTTCTATTTTGCCCTTGATTTCCACTAATAACGGGTCATTATCTTGAAGTCCTTATATTTCAGAAAGTAGATCTGGCTGTATGCTCATGTGTGATAAGGTAACACACCTGCTCTCCTTGTCCATGCTTATATTAAGTCTAGTGAACTGTTCTAGCAACTTCCACTCCTGAATCATACAATTGGCTAATATTGCTCTTGGCTTCCGACTGAGGGCATCAGCTACAGGATTACCCTTTCCAGGATGATATTGTATTGTGAAGTCGAAGTCCTTGAGGTATTCTAGCCAACGTCTTTGTCTCATATTCAATTCCTTCTGAGAGAAGGGATACTTGAGACTTTTATGGTCAGAGTATACAGTAAACTGCACTCCGTATAGATAATGTCTCCATATCTTCAGCGCAAACACGACCGCAGTCAATTCTAAGTCATGGACTGGGCAGTTCTCCTCGTGCTTCTTCAATTGGCGAGAAGAGTAAGCTATAACTCTTCTTTGTTGCATTAAGACACATTTGAGGCCAATGCCAGATGCATCGGTATAAACCTCGAATTTCTCTCCTTCTACTGGTAAGGCTAAAATTGGAGCAGTGGTTAAGTGATCCTTAAGAGCTTGGAAGCTTCTTTCACATTCCTTGCTCCATTCATAACGGATCTCTTTGCGAGTTAGTCTAGTGAGCGGCACGGCGATCTTGGAGAAATCGTTGATGAATCTCCTGTAGTAGCCTGCAAGACCCAAGAAACTCCGGATCTCGCTAGCAGTGGTCGGTCTTTCCCAATTCCTTACAGCTTCAACTTTTGATGGATCAATGGATAGTCCGTCCTTTGAAATTACATGACCTAAGAAAGACACTTCTTCCAGCCAGAATTCACACTTACTGAGCTTTGCATATAATTGATTTGTCCTCAATATCTGTAATGCAATCCTCAAATGCTCCTCATGGCCTTCCTTGGTCTTTGAATAAATCAATATATCATCAATAAAAACCACTACGAACTGATCTAGATGAGACCTGAACACACTATTCATTAACTGCATAAAGGCTGCAGGGGCATTTGTTAGTCCAAAAGGTATAACAACAAATTCATAGTGCCCATACCTGCTCCTGAACGCGGTCTTATGAATGTCCTCATCTTTGATCCTTAGTTGGTGATATCCCGACCTGAGATCAATATTTGAGAAATACTTGGATCCAGATATTTGATCAAATAATTCATCGATTCTCGACAGTGGATACTTGTTCTTGATAGTGAGATGATTCAACTGTCGATAGCCGATGCATAACCTCATGGAACCATCCTTCTTCTTTACAAATAGCACGGGTGCTCCCCATGGGGAAGTACTCAGTCCTAATAAATATCTTCTTTAGAAGTTCCATCAATTGTTCCTTTAATTCTTTGAGTTCAGCTGGGGACATCCTATACGGTGCCTTAGAAATTGGACCAGCACCAGGGATCAAATCGATGGTGAAGGCCACTTCTCTTTGTGGGGGTAGTCCAGACAATTCTTCCGGGAACACATCCGGAAATTCTTGTACAACTGGAATGTCTTCTATGTTAGACTCCTTAGTATCCTTAATGGTGAAAAAAGCAAGGAAAGATACACATCATTTCCTTATTAGCTTGCTAGCTCGAAGAGTCGATATAAGAGGTGACTTGCTTCGACTCTTAGGGCTAGTATAGACCAGATCCGGAAATTCCTTGAAGGTAACCCTGCTGTTATGGCAATCAACAGTTGCCTGGTACTTGGATAGCCAATCGGCTCCCAATATGATATCATAGTCCCTCATATCTAGGCATATCAAGTCAATAGGTAGATTTCTTCCTTCTACCAAAACTTCGCAATTTTGGTAATGATGAACAATATTGGCTTCGTTTCCGAGAGGAGTTGAAATAACTAATTTGATCCATTCCGATTTCATAGGTAATGGGTCAGCAAACTTCTTGGAAATAAAAGAATGCGATGCATCAGTATCAAATAAGACATGTGCAGACTTGGAACAAACTTATAGTGTACCTTCTACTAGTCCGCCCTCGTCGTGATCTGCCTCTTTTATAGCTTGGAGACGTGCATTCTTCGTCACCGGGCGCTTCCCCTCACCGGCTTGATCGTTGAGCAGGGGACAGTCGGGAATCCGATGATCACGGCTCCCACAACGAAGACAAGCTCCAAGTTTCCTCCAACATTCATCAGCCTTGTGTCCGGCCTTATCACAGTGTTTACACACCACTTTGGGAGGTGTGGTGGTGATGGAGAACGGCTTGTTGTTCTTCTTGACTTTCTTTTCCTGAGAGGATTCTCCTCCATTACTTGGCCTCTTCTTGTGGAAATTGGGTTTGAAGGGACCGGGGCTAGTGACATGCTCCTTCTTATCTTTCCCACGAATCCTATCGGATAGCTCCGTGGCATCTTCTAGTAGTTGGGCCCGCCGTACGATTTTCGAGTAGGCTTGTATGTCCATGGGGGCCAGTTGGGTGATAAACTGGGGCCTGAGCCTATTTAGAAATCTTCTAGCTTTCATCTTCTCGGTACTGACTAGGTGTTTAGCATACCGAGACAACCTCGAGAATTGTGCCTCGTACTCAGCCACCGACAAAGATCGTTGCCTAAGTGCGGCGAATTCGGCGGCTTTCTTCTCTTGAACTCGGTCTGAGAAATATTTGTTGTTGAAGTATTCGGTGAATTCATCCCATGTGATGGGTTCTTCACCTAAGGTGGCTTCTACGGACTCCCACCAGGAACGGGCGTCCCTTTCTAATTGGAATGTTGCTAGCAATACTTTCTCTTCATCCGTGCATTGCATAACACGGAATATCCTTTCCACTTCTCGGAGCCAATGCTCGGCATCATCGGGATCGGATGAGCCAATGAACCTTGGTGGGTTCATATTTTTAAAACTACGGTGGAGATCACCGGCTCCACGGTTTACCGCTCCCTGTGCCACTTGCTGTAGCGCCTGGGTCATGCCTTGGATAGTGCGTTGCATGTTACGCCACTGAGCACGTTCGGCGGCCATTGTCCTACAAGGATTTAAATAACTAATCAATTATGAGATTTGACCAAGAGTTTGAGTACTTAAGTTACCTTAACCCATGGTTCTACCCAATTCTCACCGGGTAAAGGTTAACCTAGCCTTGGACTTGGGTTACCTAGGAATTGAATATCCTAGGCTCTGATACCACAAAAACTGTCACGTCCCGAGCGCGGAAGGAACCCGGAGTGTGTGACGAGTTTATATCGATCATGTCAATTAGAGCGTTAGTGTATTCGACATAAAGACAGAGTGCACAAAAGTAAAGATAACCCAATCCTTTATTCAATTGCAACCTTAAAGTACTTCTATTATATTCACTTAATGAAAGTACTAAGACTCAATAAAAAGAAAAGTACAATGAATGATTCAAGAAAATAGAAAGATAAACTAGTTGACGCTTGGATAGACGGAGTAGCTCTAATCTCTTCACTCTTGACTTTCCCCATCCGACTGAGTCTCGTCATCGGACTTACCTGAAAAATAAGGGAAAGCACTAGGTGAGCGAACGCTCAGTAGGAATTATATCTCAAATGCTAGCTGTCTTTAAGTAGATTACAAGTTACATGAAATGCAATATAACTATGCATGTTCGCGTAAAACGACAATAGAGAACGTATAACGAATAAAGAATGTATATCAAGAGATAGTGAGTGAACTAGCAAGTCTTTCAAGAACTCATGTCAATATATATCAAGATGATCAAGCACGTATGTTTATCATGTCATGTCAAGAATTGGCTGTCATGTTCAAGCAAGTAAATAAATACCCTTTCCGGGTCACGCAAGTCATGTCATGTCAAGTCGAGTAAAGTACTAGATTTGTGGAATGTCATTTAACTAGAACGACAAGCACTTCGGTGCAATGCCAATCATTACAACTCCCATGGGCACAAATACTTTCGGGTGCTCCTCCCAGGACCAGATGGGGCTCTATATGCGCAGGCATTGATCATGTATTTCGACATCCACTATAGTTATAGCCAATATGGAATTTCAAAAGAATAAGCTTTGTAGGAACTTTAAGGTAGACCTTGTGGAATAGAATCACAAGGATTGAACTTTCAAAGGATACACTATAGTCAAACCATCTAATCACGATACTCACGGAAAACTAGGTGGAATCGGCTTCCTAATTAGGTGCCATGACATTAAGAATAAGCGCTCATATAGAGATGGTCGCTCGTTCTCGTACATGATAAGGTAGGTAGAATTAGTGTCCACAAGTATGGCACACAATTCTTAAGAAATATGGCATGGTTTCCCATTCCACCAATTCAAGAATATTCTCATGACATCCAAGTAGCACATCATGAGGGCCGGTATACCATGTTTCTTTAGAGTGACATGGCAATCAAGTAGTGTCATAGGTTTTAATGGTATAACCCGCTCGGCTGTCCTGAGGGAATCCAAGGCTAGCGGAGTCTTACGGAGGTCTCTATGATAAAATCACCAGTTCGAAGGACCGAAATGTCCCGCGGAGGGTTCATCTATCACCGAGAAATAGTGGGTTAAACGATAAAACAACGTGAAACGTGGGACTATACTCACGAAATGGAATATAGTGCCTAAACAAATAACCCACTGTCAAGGGTTACATAAAAAACGAAATCAGGAAGTCAGTAAATTAACGCCTGAGCTTAAGTCTTCATTTGATGAATTAGCGCCCTTGTCAAGGTCGTCAGTTCAAAATATGACGACTGTTCACTCGGCCGTTATATCCAGGTTCTGTTAATATTAAAATTCATAAATATTCTCATATTTCAGATATTACGTAAACGACGACTTATCTTAAGTCTTCAATTCAGTAAACAACGCCCTAGTCAGGGGCGTCATATTTCAAAATGATGGCAGGGTGAATGTCGTTATTTCAATATTCAGGTAAATAGGTCACGAGTAATTCAAAAATTCATAGGTTATTCACTACTTGGCGCCTGAGTGTGTGGGGGGGGGGTTCATTCAATAGACGACCTGAAGAGAGTCGTTATTTCTTTGTCATATGATTTGCACCGAGCAGGTATAATCATAGACACATGATTTTTGGAGTATGTCCAATCAAGAATCTAGAGACATGTACAGATAGAGAAAAATTGTAGGAATTTATCAATATGATCATGCATTAGTTTTCATGTAAGGGTTCTCCGTTATTAAATTTTAAACATGTGTATTTATTAATTAGCCCACTAATTGACGACTGTTTGCACGGTCGTTATATCAAATAGCGCTCTAGCTTGGGTCGCTATTTACTGTAAATGCAGAAGTCATAAAATCTAACACTGGCAAATCTTTCTACTGATAACTATCAACCTATATGCATGCAGAAGATCCATTAATTCACAGGGTTTTGCTTAGCCTTGAGACCACCTACCTTTAGGCTTGATTTGGTTGATGAATATAGGAATATCCGATACTCTGTTTTGCACAGGATGGCAACGGCAGTAGGTAGAAGAAGAAAGAAGCTCCCTGCACTCCTTGTTGCAGGCAAACCGCAGGAGGACGAGGAAGAAAAAGATGAAGAATCTTCTATGTTCTTCACGTACACCACGCAGAGCAGCAACAGGGAGAAGCTTCAGCCTCTCCACGACACGTCCACGGTCAGAAGATGAAGAGGATCAAAAGCAACAACCCCCTTAAGGCTCGGCTATGGAAGAAACCACAGGGAAGAAGCCTTCTTCTTCACGTGATAGCAAGGGCAGCAGCTGCTGGTTTACCACAACTTGAAAAGAAGAAAACCTGTAGCAGAGAGGAAGAACACCGGAGTAGATGAAGCAATAACCGGTGCTTGATCGAAGGGCAGGGTATTTATAGAGTAGAGGATCCCAATGGGGCTTAGGAGTTTGATTAGGATTAAAAGTTTCCATGAAAGAATCCTACTATTATCTAATCATCCCTACGTGTTAATCCTTCTCGATCAATCCTTCCAACAGCCATGACTTCCCAGTTCGAACCAAACACCAACGGGTTTCCCGTTTTTGACTCTGCAGGGAAATAGCGCCTAGAATAGAGGCGTCCTTTAGAAAAATAGCGCCCATGATAGGGGCGTCATTCATATAATTGGCGCCTTCGTGAAGAGTCTTCAATTTATGAAATAGCGCCTTAAGAGAGGGCGCTATTTGATTTTGGCCCATTTGTTATTTGTTTTAATTTGGTGCATATAAACGGTTTTAAATATATATACATATATAAGGTTTGGGCTTTGATCATTAGTTTTAAATTTTCAATCCTTCAATTTGTCAGGGTTGCTACAATTCCACTCTATATGTGGAGGTTTTATTCCGTGGGTGCGCATAATATCAGACGATTTGGGTTCGAGTGCTGGACATCTCTCCACTGACCGCGATCAGTGTTGATTTACATCGGTCTAACGTCCGAACGCCTTTGTTTAACTGCCAAAGAAATCCCAAAGTCTCCCCCATAGGTTCGGATGTTGAACGCAGGCTCACTCGGCTGACTCTCGATGACCACTCGTTTACCACCAACATATCGACTAAACTAGGGCTTCATAGAAGACCCTTCCAATTCGGACAAAAACCCTATAGCTTAGAGTATGAATATGATTGTATAGAAGTCATAAGCATTTTTAGGGTCGCGGGAGGTTTCCTAGACCCTGGGGGTATTTTGGTAATTTTTCGTCTCTGAGGGTATTTTGGTAATTTTACCAAGCCAGGAGTGTTTCTGAAAATTTTGGGTTGTAAATAGAGTAGAATGTGATGTCTGACTCCCGAGGGCACTGAGGCAGTTTTCTGGAGAGTTCTGAGGGCTCTTAGGCCATACGGGTATTTAGGTAATTTTACTAGACCCCTTGAAGGACTAAGTTCGAGGTGGAACTCAAGTGTCTGACTGAGCGGACAATGTACTCGAGTCGAAGGAGCGATGAGGACTTCATAGAAGGGGCATATCCGTCAATTTTGCCAGAGGAGGGGTATATGTGCAATTCCCATAAGTCGGGGGTTTTCTTATAATTTTTCCCGATTGATGTATAAAGGAAATCTGTGGAGTACATTGAATACATTTATGGCCCAAGTGGGTACAAGGGTTGTCGGCGAGTTGTCGACTGTACAAAGATCTGCACTAATGCGGGAAGTAGGGACGTAGCCCCAATTGCAAGAAATTGCAGGGTAGAACTGCAAACAACATGACATTTTGTTTCTCGGGACCCCGGGGAGGACATGTCCGTAATTCCCCCGTTATATGGGCGGAACTACTTAATTTAGTCGTCCCGGGACGTAGAAACTTACAAACATGGCCCAATGGGGGACATAATTACAAAAATACCCCTTAGGGGCATATACACAAGACTCGGGGACTTATCCCTCACGGGTCAAAACAATGAACAAAAATCCCAAGTGCTGGATGCTTCCGTGCGTAGTGGTTGCTTCGTAGGTTGTCGATATGCTCAGTGGACCCTTGGGGGTCTATTTATAGAAGTTGGGGGCTCCCCGGGTGTTTGAACCCGTACGGGTTAAATGGGATGAAAATGACCCCGGGGAGGTGCCATTTCTTTTCTTTTCTATTTTTTTTTCTCACGGGGGAGAGAGGGCTGGGTCATGGGACCTCAGACTCGTCCGGGGTCGAATGACCCCGGGCAGGTCCGCATGGGACCTACCCGGGGTCATTTGACCCCGGGCGGGACCTCCCCGAGGTGAATGACCTCGGGCAAGTCCTCCTTGGGTCAAACGACCCCGGGCAAGTCCTGCCCGGGTCTGCCAACCCTGGGTAGGCCCTCCCGGGGTCATTTGACCCCGGGGAGGTCTGCCTCGGGGGTCGCGCGACCCCGGGCAGGGGGCCAGCCCACGCGCGGACCTGTCCGGGGTCGGGCGACCCCGTACGGGTTGGCACGACCCCGTATGGGTTGGCACGACCCCGAACGGGTCTTTTTGGCCTGTTCCTCCGTAAAACCGTCTTTGCTCTGTTGAAATGAAAGAGGTGAGGGCTGCCTTAAACTCACCATTGGCCAAGGAGGTGACCGGAACCCCCCCCGGGGGGGGGGGGGAGAGAAGCGGGGTGACCACACTCAAGTTGTCATTCCGGGGAGGTTGGCCTCCTGCTGCTGTTTGGCTTTATCGGATGGATTTTCACCCCAGACAGGTGCTCCTGCTGCTGTTGTGTTTCACCCCGGGGAGGTGTTTCCACCTCGGACGGATTTGCTGTTGCACTAGGCTTCTGTCCGCCTGGAGCGGTCCATCCCGGGGAGGTCTCCTGCCTGCGGAGGGGTCCAGGTCTGCTACACCTGTTGGGCAGCTGTCCGAGGAGGTCTACTGCTGCACCTGCTGGGTCCCGTTGCTGCACCTGTTGGGCTGCTACATGACCCTGGGGAGGTCATGGGCTGCTGTTGCTGGAGGTTTCACCGGGTGAGTTGCATCTCGGGGAGGTCTGGGCCATCCTCGGGCAAGTCCCAGCTGTGTTGGTTGCCATTCTTGGCAGATGAGGTCACCTGGGCTCACCACAGAGAGGTCCCAGTCCACCCCGGGGAGGTCCTTGTTGTAGTGGGGAAGGTCGCTGCTACTGCTATCACCCCGGGCAAGTCTTCACCCTGGACAGCAGGCTGCTGTTTCAACCCGGGTAGGTTTCATCTGCTGTCCACCTCATTAAGTGATAGTTTATTCTACATGTAGGTAGGCAAAAATTGTTGCCAACAGCAGTGAGGATAGTAGGGCTCTAAAATAGTGGTGCTGCCCTTCCTGACCACAAGGATACTCGGCTTGATACAACATAGCCAGTCTTCATAAAAAGAAAGACTGGAGATTTGGTGATGGGGAAGGCTGTAAGATGACCCACTTGGGCCCTCAGTAGCAAACGGCCGGAAATCATAAGAGCTATGGATAAAATTCAGGCCTTCCTTCCCATGTGTGGGCACATATGACAGCAGCCTCCGCGCCCTTGACAAATGCTCGAGTGGGCTCTGATGGGGGCGGTTTTGAAACAAGAAGATTAGTGGGGCTGCCGGGTTTTCAACCGGTACATTCTGACACAATGTTGGCAACAGTAAATTAGCCCATGCACTTAAGTAATGCGTGGTCATGCATACACTCCTGTCTCTAAGAGAATTGTTAGCTGTCATGTTCCCTAGACCGTGATAAATATTTGCCAAGGCAGTAGGAGCAATGGCCAATCTATGTCCATCGGCAAGAAGACAAGCGTGATTGATAAGCTCGGGCCGCACCAGACCCTCCTCCCCATATGGCACAACAAAAGTTGCAAGCCAGTAAATCAGATATGCAGCAAGATAAATCTGGTCTGGCAACCCTCGGGGATTCCACCCCGCATTTTCCGGCGCAGACAAATACCGCCTGTTCTCATGTGAAGGCAAAATGAGCTGTTGGTACTGACTCAAAGACCTGTCATCTTCGAGAAATCTTTTATAAAAGCAGAAAGATCCATTATAGAAATATTGGATCTATGCATTTAGACTAACTCTCACGGCTCTAGTGGAAGTAGAGGGAGCCTTTTTCTTTCCAAAACGGGCCAGATTGCGCCAAACCTTCATTAAAAATCTGAAGATCAATGGGAGTCCATATTCCCTTGATCCTGTGGAATAAAATCTGTGAAGATCATCAAGGGACACTTCTTCATAAGGGCAGCCCGAAATAGGAAGATCAGAAATTCTATGGAAGCTCCATGAATCAAAAACTGTCTCTCCCTCAGCTGTGGCAAAAGTATTGAACCTGCGATTAAATCACTCAGCCAAGGCTTGCAGTAGACCGCTATAACAAGGGTAGCGATATAAAGTAGTAGTAACAACATGGCGAATGCCAACATGCTCAAGTAGTTTGCTATAGTGATGAAGAACTCCCATGAGCCATTCTATGGCTCCCAAATGAAATATGTGAGAAGAAACAATGGCCCATTTGCCATACCAGCTAGGCGTGGAGCCGCTCATAATCTTGTCCAGGAGACAACTTGTCGTACCCTTCAGGAACAAATTGCGTGCCGGAGGGAGTCAGGAAACAACCAGAAACAACATCTGGCACTGTCTTGTGTTTTCCCCATAAGTCCCAAGCAACAGATGAAAATGTCCGCAGTCGAGTAAGGCAGCCGGTCTCAGAACTAAAGAAACCCAGTTGGGCAGCAACAGGAAATTGAGTTTGACACACGATACCTATGGGGAAGCCAGGATAAGAAGTGCCACAACAGCCAAACATGCTATCTTGTCCAACTAGAATTGCCCTCTCAAGTTGAATACGTTCCGCGGGCAAACTAACATCTTCTTCGTCCATATCCTCTGGAATGAAGTTCTGAATTAAAGGAAACAAGCACTCGTCTAGCGGAAAATGCTTCGGATAGTCCACGGGACGTTCATATTTGTAGAAGCCCCCATGCTTCACAATCAAAGATAAGTCAACAGCATCTCCCCCGGACTCATCCTCGGGGAGTGGACTTGAAGCAATCGCACTTAGCCCCTGATCAGGGGGAAATAAATTCTCTGCTGTAAGTCTTGGGGGGCCCAATGGAGGCATTAACTTCTGGGAAACAATAGGGGCTGTCTCCTTATCATACCCCTTGGACTCACGGGTATGACTCTCTCTGACGCGAGACACGATGACTACCTGCAAAGGAAAAAGGAAAGTTGTCAAATGCCAGTCCAATAAATACAGATAATGCCAAGTGTCAAAAGCATACATATCAAGGTTCTATCCATAAGGGCATCATGCCACAAGAGCAAGCGAAATTAACGAAGTGCACGGGCCGCCCGCCGTCGCCTTCGGCTCCGACGGACCCCTATGGGGGGCATTTGTTGGACCCCAAAAAGGTTTACTATTAATTTCTGATATGTTCAGAGTTTTTTAGAAAGAAAGAAAGAAGAAGATCTGATGTATCATAAATGGCCCTGAATTGACGCCAGTCGTCGCCATCATGAATCCTCTATAAGAGTTCCGCTGAAATAGGAACTATTTTTACGTGCTTTTATGCATGGGAAATTTTATTAAACAATTGGGAGGCGACACAATCTTGCTCACTCGCGTCGTAAATCAATTACCAGCAAGGTTTTCGACCTTTCTGGTTGTTTGACGGTCCACGAGAAAATTCCCCGAACAGGGCAAGCGCCAAAAGTAACCAAAGAATTCTCCACATGCTGCAGTCTAGTCTTTTCCAGTAATAAAAAAAGGTTTTTCAAAAGTGTGGCAAGCCTTTTATAGCTGGATGAAGCCAAGGAAAACCCCCTCCGCCCTCTTCCCCTCTCCCAAAAGACGCCGGACACCGGAGGGGGACCCCGTTCGGTCAAGTGGTGGCGGAGGGGACCCCCTCCGGTAGTAGTAAATCGGAGGGGGTCCTTAGGTCACCGTCAGACCGGAGGGGACCCCCACCGGTAGCTTGTGACCGGAGGGACCCCCCCTCCGATCTTTCTTTGCGTCCGGTGCTCAAAAACAAAAAAAAAGAGGAAGAAAAAGAAAAGGAAAAGAAGGGGGGAGGAGGAGGGGGTGCATACCTTTTGAACTTCCACCAGAGGGGGTGCTTCCACCGGAACCATCTAGTCTCTGCTCTATCTTCCACCACCTATAAAAGGAGAGGGTGGCCAAGCTTCAAAAGGGAGAACACGAAGCAAGAAAGGAGGAGAAGACTTGAAGAAAAGAGGAGGTGCGCTCCCCTCTCTTGCTGGTTGCTGGTTTTGTTTAAACATAAACCCCACAACATTTTTGCAGAAAAAACCTATTCTAGGGTGTGTTTGTTCAAAATGCCCCCGACATCAAGAAATCTCACATTTGTGCTGCAAATGTATTTAGAAAATATTAGAAACTTTCAGAGTAGACCAAAAAACTTGGTCTGGATGCAAGAAATTTTGTAAAAGTCCTTGGAGGCTTCAAAAATTGCAGTATGACCACCAATCTTTGTGAAATTGCACAAAAATCTATGTATTTCTAAAAAATTCCCAAAAAATCTGAAATTCAAGATAGAGAATTTTTATACATGGGAACGCTCTCCAATTGTTGGAATGTCCCTCATTGAGACCAGGGTTTTGAAAATTGTGTTTTTACCTCGGATCTTCTCAAAATTGCACAAATGACGGCAAAAATGTGAGAAAATGCAGAAAATTCAGAAAAAATCAAAAGAGCCATGCATGATGCCCTAGTCATGCCATAAATTGCAAAAAGTCTTTTACTAAAGGAAAAATTGCAATTAAGTCCTCATAAAAGGAAAAATTATAGATAAACGCTCACTCGAGGGGAAATTATAGAGACACCCCGCCTCTGGACATGGGCCGTAAGCACTGTTGGCAGTATCAGCCGAAACCGATCCGAAACCGGACCCTAACACTGTAGCAGGTCCGAAACCTATTAAATAATAATTTTTTAATGGTTTCGGACGAAACCATTAAAGGTTTCGGTCGAAACTGACCTGTTTCGGTCCGAAACCGTCCAGTTTCGACTGAAACCAGAGAGAATTACTATTTTTTAAAATTTTTGAATGGTTTCAACCGGTTTCGGCCGAAACCAAAATCGATACCGAAACCGGTACGTATCGGTTTCGGTACCGGCCGAAACCGGTATCGAAACTGATACTGCCATCCTTGGCCGTAAGGGTAGAAAGGAAGCTTTAGCAGTTAATCAAAGGTGTTCGGACTTGTCCGATGTAAATTTACATTGATTCCGGTCAGTGGGGAAAAGTTCAGTACACGAATCTTAATCGTCTGATAAACAAAATGTGCGGAATTAACAAATATGCAAAGGAAAAAAATATATATGCATATCCATCCGACGAAATGGATATCCTGAAATTCCATGCGTGAAACATCCCCCCAGTTAAGGAGAGAGAAGGAAGGAGCGCGACCTATTCTTCCCAGTAGGAGATAGGAAATAGGTGGGGGAGAGAGGGAGAAGGCACAGACGGGGACCGCAGCCTTGTTTCTTGTGTAGGAGAGAGGAGAGAGAATGAAGAGAGAGAGATACCCGGCTACCTACCTAGCCCCCCTGGTTAAGGAGAGAGGAGGAGAGAGAGCTTCGCCCTCTTACCCTGCAGGCCCTGGGTGGCTATCAAAGGGGACTGGGTCCCTCTTGAATTTTTTTATTCCTGCTTTTCTGCTGACCAGACCTGCAGACCGCGGAGCTGCCCTGGTAGTGTGTTTTGTCTTCTTCTTGATGTGACACTTTGCTGTGGAAAAATTCGACTTGCCGGGGCCACGATTCTGAGTGTTCTGAGCAACTCCCGGCTGCGCAGAAAATTCTTTTTCTTGTTGAAATAATGCAGAAACATCGAAACAGGTGCATGGTTTTTACGTCACGTGTTCAACATAATTCAGCATACTCAAAACACACAATATTTGCATGTGAAATTCTATATCGGACCTGCGTGTAATTTATACACATATGGCGCTGGTTTTATACCAGTTTTAAGCCAATTTTAGGGTTAGCATTTGTTTATTTATGCATCGAGCCAAGGGAAATTTTCCAGGTTCAACAATACCAAAGATTAACATGACTTAAGCATTCTAAATGGTGAACTGGAAAGACTCCGGTATGCGTCTGATGAAAACTTTGATATGAAGTCATGATTATGAAACGAAGAATGAATTAAGATGAGGCCCACTAGTTAAGGGGTCGATTAAGAACTATGATTTTGTTGAAGATTTACCAATCAGGTAAAGAAACTCCAAGAATGTATTTACCGTAGTTGTATAAAAAATAAGTAACTGTCAATTTCTCCTCTGGTTCAATAGCTCTATTCATTGTTCCTCATTCTTTTGTTAAGTATGTTTACATTTTCATGCAAGGTACTCAGGGAAGTAGCGACGCTTTCATGTTTGCAACATCAACATGTTGTTCGCTATTATCAGGTTAGTGTTTCCTATGATCTTTTTATTTTTCACATCAGTTCAGTATATTTACTTTTTGGCTCCTTGTTAAAAATCATGTAGGCTCACTTTGATAACGGAATAATGATCGGGTAGGCTAGTTTATTCGTCTTATTCTCCCTTAATCGATTTGGGTAGCACCGCTCGGGTAGGGTAGTTTATTCAAGGTCGGGTAGGGTAAGTGAGGGCTAAGGGTGGATAGGTTATTTGATCAAAATGGGAGAATAAGCTAACCGGGTCTGGTAGGGTGAGGTTATCTAGGTTTCTTATTTATGATATTTTTTAATTATTATATATATATATATTTTATTCTAAGTAGAATAAGAACTAGTTATCAAACTTGGTTAAGCTTAACCCTGGGATAGTTTACCTAAACTTACCCTACTCGGACTTACCCTAACCTGTTATCAAAGCGGCCCACAGGAACAATGAGTTGATAGAGGGTTCTGTGTCTCTGTTTCACGTTGCCATTGGTTAGTAGATAGGAGGAATCCCTATTTATTGGAGTTGAAGGTGGGGGATGAGGAGGTGGATGAGAGCAAGGCAGTGGAGGGGGAGGGGTTGAGGCAGTTGTTGGTGTGGTGGGTGAGGTGGTGGGGCCATTACGAAGGACCCAATTATGAGGCCCATTAAGGCCTGTTTTGGCAGTCCACTGAGGACCATTTTGGCCGGTAACATTCTACTTTTTTGTTCGCTTTCTATTTGCTTTGTGGCCCATTATAGGTCCAATAGTGTTGGCCCAGTAAATACCGTTAGGGTTTTAGGAAAATTCTAAATAAGCTCTTACTATTCGGGACTGTTAATTTCATGCCAGGTTCTCTGGAAAATCTTTGAAAAATATTTTCCTTGGTTTTTAAGAGGGTGGTTCTTCAACTAATGATAGATGACTCTGTCTTTTTGATGTTTTGTCACAGATGGGATTTGGCAACAGATGGGGGGGGATTGGACTAGGGCATGTATCACCTCTAGATTTGTTGTCTTGACAAAGGCTTCTTCATTTATGGGCATGCTTTCTGTGTTCCACATCTCAAATATGCCTATCACACATCTTGTTTGTGACAGAGGACAAACAACTTTTTGGAATGAGGCCCTTATTAGCTTTCTTGGAGGTTACACGTTTTAAGGGAATCTCTGACAATAGCTTGGTCGTTGGTGTGTACTTGCAGTAGGATGTAATGGCCCTACTTGTACAAAAAATCCATTCCCTCAGGGTCTTTGAGAAGGCAGATCTGTTATCCAGACCAACGGTTATCATATCTTGGATCGCTTAGTAGTTGCACATATAGAAATGAAGGAGTAACATTTATTCACATGCACAAGTTTATATGGAAGCCAAAAACATAATCCATGTTCTCATTTAACCGTACATGTCCACACACACATACACACAGGAAAAAAAAGGAAAAATAGACTTTACCAGCCACTGCTTGTAGTTGGAACTGGTCACATGAATAGTTAGTAACCTTCTACAGCTGAGATCCTTCTCCTGTAAAAACATTTAGATAAAATTGATGAATCTCATAAAAAGACTTAGTAGGGATCATTTACCACCTACCTTACACTCAAGTCATTACATCATAGTCATGTTCTTTATCCCAGAATAAGTGCATAGTTGCTACCATTTGACTCTTAATGCATCAGTCATTATCAGACATCAATTGCTAATGAACTTACTAAAAGGCATGATCAAAATAGGTAGACAGAAAGCTGAATATAACAGGTAACGAGCCATACAACATCAGTCTTTAATCATTGTTGCACCCGTAATTTTCTCGAAATACTTCGAGAATTTCATTCCAAACCAACCGACGGAAAAGATACGGTGTAGCGCCGATGTCGTCGGACCGCGGAGTACCTCCGTGATTTAGGGTCTATCGGCCCGATCATATTATCACAAGTGGCATCGCGGCAATGGAAGTTAAGAGGAAGACATGCATGCACGCCTGTCAAAGCGGCCGAGCAAGTGTATCACACGGCACGGACGGACGCGAAGATTCCTCCCCACGCAACGCCACCACGGCTTCTTCTCAACTCAGGTTGACAGAAACGGAGCAAAACGGCGCGG
Source organism: Amorphophallus konjac (assembly GCA_022559845.1). Classification (NCBI taxonomy): domain Eukaryota; kingdom Viridiplantae; phylum Streptophyta; class Magnoliopsida; order Alismatales; family Araceae; genus Amorphophallus; species Amorphophallus konjac. The sequence goes on from CM040118.1 coordinate 214,418,743, forward strand.
AGAGGGGCCAAAACGCATGCCCGAGGGTCAAACGACCCCTCCCGGAAGCGAGAGGGGGCCGCGGCCACCCCGCCGGGGTCGGCGGGGGTCGCGCGACCCCGCTATGGACTGGCGGGGTCGCGCGACCCCGCTAGCATCCCAGCGGGGCCGCGCGACCCCGCCAGGAACCTCCGGAGTTGCGCGACCCCCCCCCTCTCTCTCCGGTGTTCAAAAAAAAAGGGAGGGATTTTAACCCCATCAGAGGGGTCATTTGGCCTTTTTTGATGGCCAGAGGGGTCAAAATGGCTTTTTGCCACCCCACCTTGATAGAATCGGGGCAAATTTGTTCGTTTGACCCCTCTGGGCCCTCCCGCCTTCTATAAATAGACCCTAAGGGTCCAAGTGGGAGAGGAGAACAAGGAAGCTACGTACGAAGTACTTTTTGCACTCGGAGCATCCAGCATTTGGAGTTTGTTCGTTTGTTTCGACCCTTGTGGGGTAAGTCCCTGGATCTTGTATTTATGCCCCTACGGGGTATATTTACATTTACGCCCCTTAGTGGGCCATGTTTGTAATTATGCCCCTTAGCGGGCCATGTTTTGTAAGTCTTTACGTCCTGGGACGACTAAGTCAGATGGTTCTGTCCTTACGTTGGTGGAATTACAAAAACGTCCTCCCCGGGACCGTAAAAGACCAAAGTCTTGTAATTTGCAGTTATACCCTGCAATCTTTTGTAATTGGGACTATGTCCCTATCTCCCGCTCTAACGCGGACTTTTGTATAGTCGACAACTCGCCGACAACCCTTGTACTTGTTCGGACTATAAAAGCACTCAACATGTTCTATGTATGTCCTCGGGTGGGAAAATTATAAGAAAACCCCCGACTTTTAAAAATTGTATATATACCCCTCCTTCGGCCAAATTGACAGATGTGTGCCTTCTATGAATCCCCTTGTCATTCCTTCGGTCCGGAAGTGTTGTCAGCTCAGTCCAGCACTCGAGTATCATCTCAAACCTAGGTCTAGGGTCTGGTAAAATTACCGAACTACCCTTTTGACCCAAAAATGACCTCAGAGTCCTTAAAACCCTCCAGAAATGGCCTCAATGCCTTGGGAAGTCAGGAATCCAATCCTACTTCCATTCCAGCCCAGAAATTTCAGCAATACCCCTGGCCTGGGAAAATTACCAAAATACCCTTGGAGTCTAGGAAATCTTCCTCTACTTCAAACATATCTACGGCTTCCGCATACTTGCGTTGTTATTCTTAAATCTTAGGGTTTGGCTCAGACCTAGCCCTAACTCAATTATTTCTGTTGGTCGGTGGTGGGTGAGTGAACATTGTGAGCCCTCCAAGAGTGTTTGCCCTCAATATCAGAACCCCTGTAGAAGCCTTTTGGGACCTCTTTGACAGTTAAACAAAGGTGTTCGGACGTTAGGCCGATGTAAATCAACACTGACTCCGGTCAGTGGGGAAAGGTCCAGCACTCGAACCCAAATCGTCTGATACGATGCACACACACGGAATCACCCTCTACTCAGATAGGGGGGGATGTTTCTTTTCAAAATGAACGAAAATCTACCTTTTATCTACGATAAAAGTCGACCTAGATTTTTTCCGTGTCTCACAGACTGGCACGCCCGGTGGGACCTTTCCCGCCTTTCTTCTTTCTGTCAAAGAAAGTCCTCTAAACCTTCGTCAAGGTTCTGATTGCCCCTCTTCCTCTTACAAGACGGGAAGAGGAGGGTACACACCTCTCTGTTCATTTGAGAGTTCTTCGTGCATCTGCACGCCACTCCTTTCGTGCTACGCACCACCACCACCACCACCAACAACAACAACGATGGTTGCCGTTACCTACGGCCCGAGATCGTCGCCAACCATGCCAGGCTCGGATTCCTGGTGACCCCACTGGTCTTCGGCGACTTCCCACCTGTCGTCGGCTCGCCCTTCTTCTTGGGCGTGGTACTGGTGGCTGAAGCCAGTTCAGCCATGCCTGTAACAACTGTCGGGGGCGTCAGGCCCTCGGCCCCATCAACTGACCGGGTCTGCCCGGTCAAGAAGGCAGTCACTGAGGGTGTCAGGCCCTCTACTGCAGCGACTGGCCGGGTTTGTTCGGCCAAGAAGACTACTGGGGGTGTCAGGCCCTCGGCTCCATTAACTGGCCGGGTTTGTTCGGCCAAGAAGACTTCTGAGGGCGTTAGGCCTTCTGCTTCAGCTGATCGGGTCCGCCCGGTTAACAAGACAACTGTCGGGGGCGTCAAGCCCTCGGCCCCATCAGCTGGCCGGGTCAGTCCGGTCCACAAGCCAACTATTGAGGGCGGCAAGCCCTCCGCAACAGCCGGCCGGGTTCGCCCGGTCAACAAGCCAGCCGTCGGGGGTGCCAGGCCCTCGGCTTCAACAATTGGTCGAGTCTGTTCGGCCAACAAGCCAGCTTCTGAGGGTGCCAGACCCTCTGTTGCAACAGCCGGCCGGGTTCGCTCGGTCAACAACCCGACTGTCGGGGGCATCAGGCCCTCGGCTCCATCAACTGGTCGGGTCTACCCGGCCGAGAAGACAACAGCCGGGGGTGTCAGACCCCCTGTTCCATTAACTAGCCGGGTCCCTCTAGTCAATTCTTCAACTGTTAAGGGTGTCAAGCCCTTCATCCCGACAACCAGTCGAGTCAGCTCGACTGCCATGTCAACGGCCGAAGGTGTCAGGCCTTCTACCCCAGCTGTTGACCGAGTCTTCTCCGTCAATCAAATCACTGCTGGCGCTGCTCCTACTCAACGAGGGCAACGCCGTCGCCGTAACGGTCCCAACTCCAATGCGGCCACCCTCAGAGGTGCCGCCCTTGCTCAACGGGGGCAACGCCGTCGCCGCCAAGATGACACTGTCCCTATGGCGGGCGTCACCAGCACCGCTCCTGCTCAACGGGGGCGACGTCGTAGCCGCAAGGGTACAAAGCCCGAAGCAGTCGTCTCTCGCTCCGGCAAGACTGTAATTGTCGGAGACATCTGCATCCGGCTCGATGGAGGCGAGCCAATCGTGCCACGGGATGGTCATGTCCCAACCATTCCTACCTCCAACCGTTTCGAGCTCCTCCGGCAAGTTCGGGAGGACGGAGTGAAGAAGAAGAAGCCTGCCGTACCGGCGGCAACCCAGGGCCCTCTGCAGCGACCTAAGCCACGAGCTGCCCGGTCAAGGACAGGGGGCAACAAAGTGGAGGAGCGTCAGCTCCATCTGAAGAAGATCTGGGTCACCAAGGAGGAGGCCCGAATCATAAGGCGCGCGAGGGCGGAGGAGCCCTTCCGCATGTCGGAGCTTCAGCGAATGCGGAGTCCGCCAAGCACTGAGGCCTCGACGTCTGCGGGATTTACATCTCAACCCCTACGAGGGCAAAAGCGCCGAGGAGTCGGCAAGAAGGTACGGCCGACCTTCCTGTGGGCTAGTTCCACGCACACGGAGGAGGATCGCTCCCCTCAAGCATCTACATCCCGAGTGTCTGTCTTCGACAGACTTGGGAGGCCGCCCAAGCCGGAGCGACAACCGCCCAAGAAAAAGCGGGTGGTCCAGGTGACCGATGACACCGTCAAAGTGTTCACCTGTTACGCCACCTCCGGCGAAAAACAGCCCGAAGGCACCTCGGGGGAACTCAATCAGCCTCTTCAATACTCGAGGAAGTCAAGGTCCGGGTCCCGGGGCCTGGCACAAACACAAGCGCCGGCCGCCGGTACTACTCAGCCCGAGCCGACACGGCAAGAAGAGCGCCAGGAAGACGTCCACAGTGTTGATGAGGACAGTCACTCCCGGCACGAAGAAGAGCAAGGGGAAGAGCCACGGGCCCCCACATTGGAAGAGCTTCGACGGGAGAACCTAGAGCTCAAAAACCTGCTACAGTCGCTCTTGCGCGAAAAGGAGGTTCATGCCCCACCTCAGGCGGCACCGGCTGGAGCGGATCAGCCGCCTTCTCCCATTCCAGCAGCAGCCAATGCCTCTGTCACCGCTGCAAGACTCCCACTGGCAGTGGACTTCGAAGTCCCGCCGCATGAAGTCAATGCGCGGTCATCTGTTACTCCTGCTGCAGAAAGCCTCATGGCGCAGAAGCAGATGATTGAACGCATTGTAGAGGCGAAGTTTGCTCAACATGGGGAGGGAGTGGCTACCGTTGATTTGTACAGCGTGCCTTATCCCCTCCGTTATCAATTTAAGAAGCTTCCGCCTGATTGCCCTAAAGCCCCGAAGCTCCAGAAGTTTAACGGGGCAGGGCTCTCCGCATGAACACCTGGCCTATTACATGACGGCCATGGGTGAATTAGCCCTGGAAGAGGCATATTTGCTACGGTATTTCGCCACGTCTTTGACTGGCACCGCCTTCCAGTGGTATTCAAGGTTAAAGCCCAACTCAGTATCTGATTGGGCTGATATGCAGAAGAAGTTTGTCGACTGCTTCCAAATGGTCGAACGCAAAGTCTCCCTAGCAGAGCTTTGTTCCCTTCGACAGAAGAAGGGTGAAACAGCATTGGACTTCATCAAGCGACGGAGGGACGTCAGCATGCGCTGCGATAACCCTCCGACGCCTGAAGATGCAATCACCATCTGCCGCAGGGGTCTCTCGGCAGAAGTCATCGAAAAGCTTCTGGGCTCCAACATCAGAAGCTTTGACCAGTTGAATACAGTGGTGGCGGAGATTGAGATGTTCTTTGCTGACCACCCTACACAAGCTTCTGCCAAAGGCAAATCCTCCAAAGACCGTCTGATTAGCGGTAAGGAGGTGAATGCCGTCGACTTCTCCCCGACGAATGGAGATAAAGGGGAAGGAAAGTCTAAAGGCAATGGCAAGAAGCCTGATGCCAAGGCAAGTGCGTCTCGGTTGGCGGAGAACATGAAGACGCCGTATTCCTTCAGGAAAGAGCATACTAAAATGCTCTTTGATCTATGCATGAAAGAGCAGCTCATCACCCTACCAGATCCGCGGAAGCCCTCAGAGGTGGACAAGACAGAGGATCCTACCTATTGTGTGTATCACCGAAGGTTGGGTCACACCATCGGCGACTGCTATATTTTCAAGAATATAGCGGAAGAGCTCATTCAAAAGGGCTTGGTAAATATGCTGGGCCATGCAGTCGACCCACCTCAACCTCATGCCTGGAGCCGATCGAATCGGTCGGCTAATGTGATTCATATGGTGGCGATGGTCTCAAGCTCTAACGCCTCCGAGGCCGGGCCTTCAAATCAACAGTCCCACACTGGCCCGGGGGCAGCTCCTTCCTCATTCCCTGAATGTCTAGCACTGCGGAGAACCATTCGAAAAATCCGAGGGGAAATCCGGCAATTACAACTGGAACAAAGGCGCTTGCTGCAGTTCCTAGAGAGCATTGATCAGCAGTTGTCCACCTTCCCTTTTGGCCCATTTGCTAGGGGGTTAGCTCCAGCCCACATACGGGAGGCAGGTGTATCACCTATTGGCCGGGCTCCGCTCAGGGGCTGGCTTTCTGAAGAGTCCTCAGATTCATCTGGAGACGAGGAGGACTCGCTGGAAGGCGAGGAGGCTCCACTTCAATTCGAGCTCCCAGAGAAATTATACTCATTCCCTTGCGAGAAGACTCCAAAGATCTTCTTCGCATGCCAGCGGGCTGGACTCATAAGCCCATCACCCATGGAGCAAACATCGGCTGCTGCTTTTCAGCAGGGCTATTGCCCCTACCATGAAGTGGTTGGCCATATAATCCACAGCTGTGAACCGTTCAAGGACCTTGTTGAGGATTTGATCAGGCGACGGAAGGTCAACATGGGTGAATTTCTGGTCGATCCACCGCAGCCGCATGCACGGGAGAGCCTTCACTTCTCCGTCAACGTCATACATGCCTCGGCAGCCTTCCAGTTCCCGGAGCCGCAGGAGGAGGGAGTCAGTTCCCAGGGAGCCAATTCCCAGCCTCCCAAATCCACACTATGGTATCCGGGGTGGCGACCTTCCCATCAGTGTTCTTTTCCTAAAGAAGACACTGAGAGGATTTTCGATAAACTCCTGAAGGATGGCTGGGTGCTGACACATGACCCGCCGTCTTATTACAATGAGACGGCCAAGAGGCACCCCCGCTATTGCAAGTATCATGCAAGGGTGTCTCACCCCACTCGGCAATGCCCAGAGGTCCAGGACTTCATTGAAGCCCTCATCCAGAGAGGGGTTGTCGATCCTCAGGGGAACTCCATGACAAGGTCGCGTCTTGCAGAGGCCGCCAGAGAGACTCTCCAGCAGGCTCGGCGAGGAACTGAAGGTTTCTCCCGATTAGCCCGACCAAGTGAGCCTACGGAAAATGATGAATTTTCATTACTCACTAAAGGCAAGGCCACTTATAAAGGGCCTAAGGTCCAGAACCCAGGATGCCAAGCCGTGGGAGAGAGTCCCAGGGTCTGTCCCAGGTCGAGTCAGCTTGGCATCGTCATAAGAGAGAACTCTCGGCCAGACAACAAAGACAAGGCCAAGGCGTCAGAGCTTTCAACCAAAATTCCTGCCAAGTCAGCAAGGCCATCAGTCGTGGAGAGGACTCAACCTCTTGACCCCGCGAAGGCCCCAGTGAAAACTTCTGTCAAGCTGGCGCAATCGCCAATTGTAGAAAGGCCTCAGCAGCTCAAGCAAGCCCAACCACCAGCCCAAGCAAAGTCGGTGGAATTACAAAGCCCCCAGAGGCTCCACTGTGGACTGGCAGAGTTCCAGGAGTTACTTCCTGAAATAATCGCGCAGGCAATCAATGCCACCTTCCAAGCTCAGCCGGAGGAAGTTAATTGGATCAAGGTTGCCCCCAGAAAAAGTCGTGGCATTAAGGTTCCTAAGGAGCCAGCCCGGAGCAAGAAGCAAAATTCTGGGGGCAAGCGAGTCCCACTGCCGAAGCAAACTCCTCTCTCTTCTCAAGAGGCAGCACGCCAAAAGAAGCAGGAGAAGAACCGTAGGAAGAATTTGAAGAGGAGATTGAAGAAGCAAGCCGAGCAAGCAGCTGCTATGGAGGCTCCTAAGGAGTCAACTCCTCTACAAAGACTTCAAAAGCTCATAGATGAGCTGGAGGAGTACACTCCCCCTCGCCCTACCAGGGTCGTCACTCTAGACGAATATATTCCCTGGGACAAACTTGGGCGCAAAGCCCGTCTTCTGCAATGGCTCCGAGAAATGGTTCACCGTCTTGAAGAAGGTGAAGACTTCCCAATCCCGGAGGAGCTCTCCTTATTCTACAAAGATGAGGAGCTCACTGTCGAGATGCTCGAGGAAATGCTGCAAGAGCTCTCCTGCAACATGGTGGCGATTCCGCCGCCCGACAACATTTACTGTCCCACGGCTGATAGCACTGGAGGCAAGGCTCCTATGGCGACATATCAGCGCCGCTCGGCAAGAAACGGCCGAGGTCGTGGCCGAGGACGTGGACGTGAAGGTCCCCTGACCCTTGACCGGGTCATAATATTCAGAGGAGAGAAGTCGGGTCCTGTCCCAGAAACCCAAGTTCGGGGAATCCCTTTCATCCTCAACCCCTCAGAGGGTCCAAACCCCGCCTCAACGTCTAAGCCGGGTGGTGTTCCTTTTACAATCACATCCTCTGATGAAGAAGAGGAGGCGGCCAAATCGCCAAAATGCGAGAAAGCGTCAGAGCAGGCCGGCCCCTCCAACAGGGTCGAGCCTGCGAGCCAGGCCGGTCCTTCTAACGAAGACCAGCATGATGAGCCTTTGCCACCTCCAGAGGAATCCTTGGCACCGCTGTTCCAAGAAGATGCAGAATGCCAGAATGCGGAGGAGCGCCCTTCTAAGCGGGAGAAGCCTCGCCAGGCGCCGAAGACCCTGGCGGAGATCATCCCGCCATTTGACAAGACCCGTGCTCAAGCGGACCGCAAAATCATTCATCATATGAAGCGGTTCCCAACAAATGTCACTATTTGGGAAGCTATTGTCTGGAGCAAAGACCTCAGAGAGGCTCTTGTCAAGATACTTCAAGATCCAGAGGCATATGGAGCCCATGTTGCAGAGTTGCAAGCCCAGGCATATGAAGCACTCACAGCCAACATCTCCTTCACGGACAAAGATATGTTGCTGTCATCTCCGTGTCATAATCGCCCCTCATATATGAAGGGGACGATTAATGGGCATGACGTGAATCACATTTTGGTTGACACCGGAGCAGTTGTCAACATCATGCCTTTGAAGACTTTCAAGTCTCTATACTTGGCACCTTATTTGCAAAAGGTGACTGATGTCAAGATCTCGGGATTCAATCAGGGTTCCGAGGAAGCGCTTGGTCGGGTTGTAGTCAAGCTAGCTTTGGGTGATTTTGTCACCCAAGCGACATTTTATATCATCAACTCCGACACATCTTACAAGATGCTGCTTGGAAGACCCTGGCTTCATGAGAACTGGGTTGTTCCTTCAACTCTGCATCAGTGCATTAAATATGCCAAGGAAGGGGAGCAACATACGGTCTTCGCAGACCAGGCCCCATTCCACCCCAATGAGTGCCATCTGGCCGATGCTTCACTATATTTTGGGAAGCCTACTTTAACAATCCCCGAGTCTTTAAAAGACAAAGGGAAGCAAAAGGTGGGCCACGAAGTCGGGGAAGGGCAGCTCTTCACTGTCAACCAAGACATGGTAAAGCTGCACAGGCTGAGCCTCAGTGCCGCCTCCATGCCAACTCAACCAGAGAGGCGAAGTGTTGACTTTGAAGCCAACCTCATCAGTCGGGTCATTGACTGGAGTATCTCCTTACCGCCTAAGTGCCTTCAACTCTTGTCCCAATGGGAAGAACAGGAGGTGGAACAGTTGAAGACCTTTACAGTCTCCTATCAACGGAGAAGGAGACGCAACAAAGGCAAGAGGGACAAGCCGATCATCTTTTACAAAGGTGATTTAGTCCCACTTTGCCCCCCTGAAGATAATTTCGGCTGGGATACTCCCGCTGATGTGGTGCCAGAGCCAGTCCAGGAGATGGACGATATGCCGAAATACATCAGGGAAATGTGCAAAAAGCAGCACATCCCGCAAACTCTGGACCCTGCACGAGCGGCGTATTTCCATCAACTGTGGAACCCTCCGCAGGTTCGTGGGCAACCTCCCTTCTCCCGCAAAGATACAAGGGGCCTTGGCTATGACCAGGAGACGGACTTGGAGGTCCACATTACAGTCAACACCATATGACTGCTACCTCTCCATCACGGGCAAGCAGAAGCTGAGCCCAAGGTTGATGACTCTGTAAGGGAGTCTGGTGATGTGTCCTTGACACCCTCACCTTCATCAGGAGCCGACAATGGTCACCCTTCAGAGGAAAGAGCAGCCCAGCCTGTTAACCGTCGGCAAGAGGAGGCCAGTCCTTCGACTTCAAGCCACGAGCAAGAGTGTTTCGAAGAATTTGATGTCTATGAAGCCAACACTGATGATGAGGGAGACTTCGTCGACTTCCAACCAGCTCCACCGGAGCTTGAAGACGGTGGTCAAGCAACTGTGGACGAGTTGATTGAAATCAATCTTGGAAGCAAAAATGACCATCGTCCCACCTTCATAAGTGCCCTCCTCAGTGGGGAAGAAAGACAGTCGTATCGACAGCTTTTAGAAGAGTTCAGGGATTGTTTCGCCTGGACTTACAAAGAAATGCCCGGGCTCGACTCTTCTGTGGCTGAACATGAGTTGGCAATACTTTCAACAGTCAAGCCGGTCAAGCAAGCTCAAAGGCGTATGCGCCACGAGCTGGAGCTGAAGGTCAATGTTGAGGTTGACAAAATGCTCAATGTGGACTTCATAGAGCCTTGCATGTATCTCGTGTGACTCGCCAATATAGTCCCTGTCAAGAAGAAGAACGGCCAAGTCCGAGTCTGCATCGACTTCAGGGATTTGAATAAGGCATGCCCAAACATGGATGGCAGTATCGGCCGAAACCGATACGTTTCGGCCGAAACGTATCGGTTTCGGCCTATACCGAAACCGAAACGGGCCTTGTCACTGTAGCAAGTCCGATACCAAAAAAAAGATTTTTTAATGGTTTCGGACCGAAACCGTCCGATTTCGGACCGAAACCGACCGAAACTGGACCTAAACCGTCCGGTTTCGGTCGAAACCGTCCCTGCTCAATACAATTTGTGCCTTTTCTGACTGTTTTGAACTGTTTTCGGCCGAAACCGAAATCGAAACCGAAATCGATACGTATCGGTTTCGGTACCGGCCGAAACCGATACCGAAACTGATACTGCCATCCTTGTGCCCAAAGGACGACTTCCCTGTCCCAATCACTGAGACAATGGTTGATATGACCACTGGTCACGAAGCTTTGTCTTTTATGGACGGGTCATCGGGCTATAATCAAATCCGCATGGCCGTCAAAGACAAAGACCATACGGCTTTCCGGTCTCCTAAGGGGATCTTCAACTACAAAAGGATGCCGTTCGGTCTGAAGAATGCCGGCGCAACCTACCAAAGGGCAATGACCAAGATCTTTGACGAGATGCTACATGACCTTGTCGAATGCTATGTTGATGATCTGGTCGTCAAGACGAAGAAGCGGGAGGATCACTTAGCTGACCTGCGTCGAGTCTTTGAAAGGCTTCGATAATTTCAACTCAAGATGAACCCGATGAAGTGCGCCTTCGGCGTCTCCAGTGGCAAGTTCCTTGGCTTCATTGTCAAGTATCGGGGCATAGAAATCGACCCTGACAAAATCAAGGCCATAAGAGGACTGCCTCCGCCCAAGAACTTGACAGAGCTCAGATCTCTTCAAGGAAGGCTCGCCTATATTAGGCGATTCATTTCTAATCTTTCTGGAAGATGCCTCCCTTTCGGCAAATTGATGAAGAAAGGAGCGCCCTTCATATGGGACGAATACTGCCAGAAGGCCTTCGAGCAAATCAAGGAGTATCTACTGACTCCTCCTGTCTTAGGGGCACCTGTCAGAGAGAAGCCCCTTATCTTATACATTGTTGCCATGGAGGCCTCTTTGGGGGCTCTCCTAGCCCAGGTCAATGAAGAGGGCAAAGAGCAGCCGTTGTACTATCTCAGCCGGAAGCTGATCGGGCCTGAGCACCGGTACGTCCCTATAGAAAAGGTGTGCCTAGCTCTGGTATTTGCTGTCAAGAAGCTGGGACACTACCTTCTCGCCCACCGGGTGGAGCTGATCTCAAAATGTGACCCACTCAAGTTTCTGCTCATCCAGCCTGTCCTCTCTGGTAGACTCGGCAAATGGGCGCTTATCCTCATGGAGTTTGATATCACCTTCATCCCACGCAAGGCGATCAAGGGACAAGGAATGGCAGAGTTCTTAGCAGCGCACCCTGTGCCGGAAGATTCGCCACTCAACTTCGAGCTGCCCGATGAAGAGGTGTTGGTGCCTTCTCAAGCCATTGGGGAGCATTCTAAAAAAGTCCCACCACAGATGGAGCCAGGCGTCCTCACCCTTGATCTCCCACATTGGGAGTTATATTTTGATAGTGCCTCTCGGACAATCAAAAGGGCCGGCGACCTTACAGACTATGTCTCAGGCGCGGGGGTAGTCTTTGTATCTCCACAAGGCGGCATCTTCCACAACTCGTGCGCTCTCATGAAGTCGCTGACTAATAATGAGGCGGAGTATGAAGCGCTAATCATTGGGCTTCAACTGGCACTGGAGATGGACATCAAGTGCATCAAAGTGTACGGGGATTCTCAGCTCGTCATCCGACAAGTACTGGGCGTCTATGATGTCCGGAAGATGGAGCTCGTCCCCTATCATGCAGCCGTCATGAGGCTCAGAAAAATTTTACCTATTTGAAATAGGCCATGTCCCCAGAGGCAGCAACTCCCAGGCTGATGCTCTTGCAAAGTTGGCAGCAGCCCTAAAACTCCCGCCTGAGGGAGAATTGAATATTACAGTCAGACACCGAAGGCTCATGCCAAGTGTGCTTGTCACGCCCCGAGCCTTTATTACAGCAGAAGACTCGCTCGGGGAGCGCGAACAGCCGACATGGTAAGTCTCTTGCAAGCAAGAATCAATCAGAGCGCGAGACAATCACACAAGTAAATGCAATTGCACAGGATTTAATCAACTTCAACTTCATATCATAATGCTCAATATTCAAAGATACAATCACTAATTTGATTTTCATTCTACTAGACTCAAGAAATAGGAAAATTACATTGACTCAATCTAGACATTATAAACTTCCTATGTCTTCACTCTTGTAATAACAACATTCAATCGCTCTCGGACCCGCTACTTGAATCACCCGAATCCGAATTCGAACTATTTCCATCTCCTAAAAGAACATTGGAAATAGGTAATGAGCACACTTGCCTAGTAGGTATCTTCACATCAACATGAAGACACTATTAAAGTAATTAACAATTTAGTTCTAAAGAATAAAGTAAAATCATGCGAATGCGAATCAATCATGCGATCAAACCATAGTTACGAGATAATCATGTAAGATAGAATGATCAAGAATGAACTATCAAGAATATAACATGAACATGATATTGGCCTTCCATGAACAAGAATGTAACGAGATCGTACTAGCAAGCCACATACTTATCACCCTAGTCTCTTTTGAGTACATAGTTTGTGAATTTTTGTGGAATATCAAGCAAGAATGTCATGTCGTGCCGTGGATCTTCACTTATTTATAGAAATAGTACTTCCAGCGCAATGCGACGCCAGTAGCATCATACCCCATGGTTTATAAAATAGTATGTTTTCGGCAATCAGCCGAGGGGACTAGCATAGAGCCTTTGAACACAATCAGTACTCGATCGCATCTTCAGTTATAAATTAAGCTACTTCCACGCAGTATAACAGTAAAGTATGGCCAAGAATATAACACTTCCAATAATTCCATGATAACTAAAATCAATGAATGAATGCTTCAACATAAGAATGCAGGAGTCAAGAAATAGACTTTAAACAATGTCATGCTCATAGAAATAAATCGACAGCATAACGGTATTTTCCTTAACTTCCATTTCATTTAGATCAATTTAAGCAATATGACAAGTTCTAGATCATCAAGGTTTGTCTAGAATCATTGGAATATCAACCCTTGGTCAAACCTTGGGTTAACATAAACAAGCTATGTAACGGTCGTTAACTGGGTCGTTGGTGGAATTACAAAAACGTCCTCCCCGGGACCGTAAAAGACCAAAGTCTTGTAATTTACAGTTATACCCTGCAATCTTTTGTAATTGGGACTATGTCCCTGTCTCCCGCTCTAACGCGGACTTTTGTATAGTCGACAACTCGCCGACAACCCTTGTACTCGTTCGGACTATAAAAGCACTCAACATGTTCTATGTATGTCCTCGGGTGGGAAAATTATAAGAAAACCCCCGACTTTTAAAAATTGTATATATACCCCTCCTTCGGCCAAATTGACAGATGTGTGCTTTCTATGAAGCCCCTTGTCATTCCTTCAGTCCGGAAGTGTTGTCAGCTCAGTACAGCACTCGGGTATCATCTCAAACCTAGGTCTAGGGTCTGGTAAAATTACCGAACTACCCTTTTGACCCAAAAATGACCTCAGAGTCCTTAAAACCCTCTAGAAATGGCCTCAATGTTTTGGGAAGTCAGGAATCCAGTCCTACTTCCATTCCAGCCCAGAAATTTCAGCAATACCCCTGGCCTGGGAAAATTACCAAAATACCCTTGGAGTCCAGGAAATCTTCCTCTACTTCAAACATATCTACGGCTTCCGCATACTTCGTTGTTATTCTTAAATCTTAGGGTTTGGTTCAGACCTAGTCCTAACTCAATTATTTCTGTTGGTCGGTGGTGGGTGAGTGAACATTGTTAGCCCTCCAAGAGAGTTTGCCCTCAATATCAGAACCCATGTAGAAGCCTTTTGGGACCTCTTTGACAGTTAAACAAAGGTGTTCGGACGTTAGGCCGATGTAAATCAACACTGACTCCGGTCAGTGGGGAAAGGTCCAGCACTCGAACCCAAATCGTCTGATACGATGCGCACACACGGAATCACCCTCTACTCAGATAGGGGGGATGTTTCTTTTCAAAATGAACGAAAATCTACCTTTTATCTACGATAAAAGTCGACCTAGATTTTTTCCGTGTCTCACAATCATCTTCTTGAATTCATTGCTAAGTTTAAGCATTTAATTTTTCTTTCTTTTGGTTCTACAATAAACTATGTATTATATTATAAGAGGAATCTTCATGAATCTATAGATGATGGGTCACAGGTCAGGCATCCTGCTCTGACCTTTCTCTTTTCCTTACTGTGTCCAGCTCATCTTATGCTTTATAGTCGGGTTCCTGCTCCAACCAAGTGGCTCACTCATTATCCTGAAGCAACAGGGATAGCTATCCATCAATGGTCTTATCTGCTCAGCTGATCACCCCTTGGCTTAATCACTCATCTGGTATGTCCAACCCCTTGGCTCACTTATATAGATCATATTATAAGACACAGGAGAGGGAAGAGAGGAGAGACCTCCGGTTTGGGAGAAACAGGGTCACGGCCAATACACAGGCCAATCCTCCTCCAAAGACTATATGCATATATGGTGTAAATACAACAAACTTTATAGGACAAAAAATACCCCTGCCCCGTCAGTCCATGAGAACATCCTCATAGACTCACTAAATTGTACAATAATTACAAAAATGACTCTTACACCACAATGACTAAACTACACTGGTCTACACTCCCCCTCAAGCTGAGCATAAATGTCCATCATGCACATCTTGGATAAAATGGAGAAAAACTAACCCTGGGAAAACCCTTTAGTGAAAACATCTGACCTGATCCTGAGATCGAACTTATGCGAGACAAATTTCTCTAGAGTCAAGCTTCTCCCGAATGAAATGATGGTCAATCTCAATACTCTTTGTTCTATCATGCTGAACTGAATTATTTGCAATGGACTCCTCAACCCTTTAAATACCGGAAGAGTGGTGTAGGTGACTCCCAACACCACACAAAAAGATGTTGCAATAAAGGACAAGGTGATGACAAAGAAGTTCTGGGAGTGACAATGGAAGCTTCGGACTCGTATTGTTCGTGGTTTGAGAATGGTAGTTGACTTTATGAGATCGAATCACTTGTTGTTCCTCAATAGCTCAGTGGTAGAGTGGTCTAAGGTTAAGTACTCCGCAACCCCTGCCCTGTTGAGCACAACCGTAGCCCTATAGAACATGGTTGGGCCTTCTCATCAGGTATGTGTCCACTACAGAGGCCCTGGACCACTGCCCTTGATAGCTGCAGGCTAGCAGAGATGGCTGGAACCTCGGAGTGACGGTTGGACACCAAGAAGAAGAAGCAGCACAGCACCACCCCCAAAGAATAGGGACGCTATGCAGCTGGAGGCCAGCAAGAGATGTTGCACACCGCAATTCACAAGAACAGGGGCATAGTGTACCCAAAAATCCAAAGAATAAATCGGAACCAAGAAATGGAGAGGTGCAGCTCCAAGAGAAAGGAAGTCAGTGCACCTGAAAACCCTAAACATTGCACCGGTATCAAGGAGATGGAGTCGTAGTGCAAAGAATGATGCTCCAAGAGTACAAGTTTACCCCTACTTTGATACCATGTAGAAGAAAGAGACGAGAGCGAAGAAAGAGGGAGAGAGCTCCAGTTTGCGAGAAACAGGGTTGCGACCAACACACAAGCCGATCCTATAATATATATATATATATATATATATATATATATATATATATTAGTGAAATTCAACAAACTTCATGGGACAGAAATGCTCCTGCCCCATCGGTCCATGAGAAACATCCTCATAGACCCACTAAATTGTACAATAATTACAAAAGTGACCCTTACACCACAATGACTAAACTACCCTGGACTACAGGATCTAATCTGGCATAATCTTTCCTCTATGAATCATTAACCCTACCCTAAACTAACTCTGGAAAATTAACTAAGGAAGCTTAACTTAAAAGAAATGAAGGGGTGGTATCACCCTACTTGAAGGAAGACCACCCCTACTGGATCACTGCCAACTGCCACCAAGCCACTGCGGCTGCCGAGTCACCACTGCTAGTAGCTCAGCACCCTTCCCCTTTCTTCTCCTTTCCTTTTTTCTTTCCTTCCTCTCTCTCTCTCTTTCTTCTTTTCTTCCTTCCTCTCCACTTTACTCCTGGCTAGGCTGAGAGGATAAAGGGTGGTGAACCCCGCTATCTATGCTGGTGGGAGTGGAGGGGGAGGAAGAGGTGTGAGGCAGTTACATGCAGGTGGGGGGTGTTGTTTTGTGGTGGGGAATGGTTGAAGCGGTGGCAGCCCAAAGTGGTCCTCCACCCAGCCCATAACAGGCCATTAAGGGCGCCCAGCAGGGCCAGCCCAGCCAGCCTATTAAGGACTGTTTCTTGGCCCAATATACAGTCCATAAATGGGCTCAGCCCATTGAAGGCCCATTAGGCACATAACCTCTTCAGTGGCTTTTATCCTTATGTTCCTAGGTGGCATTTGATTATTAGTAGGCATATTAAATTGGAAAAAAAATTGCCTACTTTTCTTAAGGTAAGAATATACGTGGGATGGGGAGAGAAGGGAAGCCATGGTCTTGGGGTGAAATGGGATTGCAGAGTGGTTTCACATTTAAGTCTGCTGCCAAGATTCTTATGCAGTGGAGGAAAGTCCCTTGGGCCAAATAGGTTTGGAGGAAGAACCTGCTTACTAAGATCAGAATTTCACGTAGAAGTGTGCATGGGGAAGGATAACAACATGCGGCATGTCAAAGAATATCATTCACCTGCCCAAGGGTTCATATGTTCTGTGGGAATTTCTGAGGATATGTTTAATCATTTCTTCCTGTTCTGTGGCATTATTGAAGTGGTCTGGATGCATTTCTTCAAGATGATAGATAGTTCCAGGAGCAGGTTGAGGGATATCATTCACTTCAACTTTGGCGAAGTCTCTACCTGGTTACCCTTATCGTTGGATCCTGCATCATGTTTTTCGCTTTCTGTTTTCTTTTCTTATTTTCTCCCTTAAAAATAAAGCTTTCCCAAGGGTGTTAAATGATAATCCTCTGCCAGTGTTCTGCTAGTGCTGTTTCAAGTAGATTTCTGCTGATGAATCTCATCTGGTAACTCATGCTTTAAATGTTTTTGGAAAACCTTGCCATTGAGCTGTTACTCGAGTCCCTTACAATTTTCTAATGTTTGTAAACAAAAGTGGCCATTCTGATGAATCCTTGTGCTTGACATTTCTTTTTGCTGGTTACCATAGACCTTTTGTAGCTTCCTTTTGAAAATGCTTTTCTGTAAACCATTCAGGCTTGGTTTGAGACCGAGGTTGGTGGTTATCACAGCACATGGGGCTCAATGACTCCTGATAGCTCAAGCATTAGCTACATCGGAACCAGGTCAATAGATGCTGCGGGAACGGGAAACAGGCTGGAGACAACATTCTTATATATACAGATGGAATACTGTCCCCGGTATTGAGTTCTTTTCTCCTTTATGGCACAATATTTTAAATTGCTTCCTGTTCTTTGTGACAGCACATGATTAGATTTGATGTTCATCAATGCTGCAGTGAAGACTTTCATTATTGAGTTTGTGGTTTGTAATGATAATTTCTCAACCCCCAAATTGATGAGATAATGCTCTTTGATGGTACTGAATGAAAATCTCTCAACTTTCATTGGAGCACAAAATATTACATCCTCCCATTTTTGAGCAAATTTATGCAAAAAGCTCATATGGAATTGTACCATATTTTCTGGGACAACACGGATGATAGCCATGAGGGCTATAGCTAACACTGAACAGAGGCTACATGATGTCTGAACCATACACATTCTGTAGAAAAAAAAAGGACTGCACATATGAAGTTTTATTTCTTTTCCTGTGTAGTCAGAGGCGAGAGGCACCTGAGATGATTGAGGGGTTGCCGTAGCCTCAAACGCTTAGGCAGTGGCCTAGGCATTTGAGGTGACATTTTTAAATATATTAAAATAAAACAGATATATAATACATATAATTAAATATGTCAACAACACATATATAAAATCAATTAGATTAGTAAATTCATCCATTTAGATGTGAGAAATAAATTAAAAACCTATCAAATTCACGTAGACATGGTCGAAAGGCCCCTGCAGCCACAGCCAGCTCACCTAGGTAAGATGGGCTGAATCAAGGCAACTTATGGGCGACGCTTTGCCTCGCCTCATCACCTAGGTGAGCACCTCAAGCACCTTTGATAACATAGGTCCTTTCAGAGCATCAAATTTGGCCTGTGATGTCCTGCTGACGGAAATTTACCTAGGGTTCTTTATTGAAGGCTTATACACCTGATAAGTGTGCAATGTGTTTTACTAAGTTTCCATGTTTTTCTAGTGTGGTCCCCGTTGCCTTCTGTAAGGCATTAAGGCTAGTATTCAGTTTAAGCATTCTGAAGCACGGGATAATTGAATAATCTCTCTTTTTCTCTATTCTCTGAAGTTCATGTGATTTAAGTTTTGTTAGAAAAGGAATCAAGTTCTCTCTCCTTGTGTCCTTGCTCCTTTCTTTTGGTCAGGCTCTCTGCTTTCACCCAATTTGTCATCCCTTCAGCCATGCCATTGTTGTTTCCATCATGTGTTATCATCAAAAGGGAGCATAACATCGTGAAATCATGGTTGAATGTGTGTGTCCTATGTTTTCTTGTGGTTTAGCTGCAGTTACTTTGGAAATATACTTCCAATAGGATGCCTCATAGTTGTAGTTGAACTCCGCATTTATTACTAGTTCTTTGGTTAAGTCTTCAGATATGGCTCAGGCTTTTGTTGAGAAGGATGTGTATTGCAAAGTTTAAGTGATTGGTACTTGTGTCAACTGGGCCATTGCGGTCATTATAGAATGGCATAATCCGCTATTTATGACCTGTTTTAATCTCATTTACACTTAGCTTTAAGGAGAGTGGAAAAAAGATTATTATCATCCTCTCTGTCAAGTGTGGGTAACTAAACAGACATTTAAGTCACTAAACTTCTCTGTACAATCATTCTGTCCATGGAATTTCATTGAGAACAAAAAAACTAATTTTTTGTTGGTCTAAAATAACTCGTCCTTTTAAAATGTCTGATCCCGAAAAAATTGAAACTAATGGGCAGTTGTGGACTCTTTGATGGGGTGGAGTTTCTGCAGCCTTTCTCCAGTTCTTGCACCTGCAGGTATTTAATTGACAATCTCAGGGAACAGGGCCAACTGCCCTATTTGAAGCTGGATCCGGACAAAGTCAAACCATAGATTACATCAATTCAAATGTGCGATAAATGAAATATTTCATGCATACCTGAACTGGAAACCTTCATGGAAAGTTTTTTTTTTTTGAAAGTGGATGGTACCACTATTGTATTAAATAAGAAAGGGATATACAAGTATAGTCAAGAGATACCTAAGAAATCCCTATACAAAATACCACACTAAGATAGTGTGGGTGACTCTAACCCCCAAACAAAATAAAAAGAGAGGAGTTGAGAGAATTCACGTTACAAAAGAGCTTTGTCCAATCCCTCACTCTATCACATACAAAAGAGACAACCGACTCGACAACTCTTGATTCATCAACTCTTTTGGACTTTAATCTCCATCGTATTCTCATTCTTTACATACCTTTCATGAAAATAAAGAATATATTAAGTTGATAATTTAAAAAATTATAAAATATCTTGTAATTTAGAAATATTTTACCATCATGAAAATAGAAATGACTTAAATTATACACATATCTCATCTTCAATATCATTTTCTTCAAGACACTAAATTATTTGAGTCAAATACAAACTTGTTTAACAGTAACGGACGGATACGGATTCGGAATGAGGTGTATCCGCTAAGAAATCGGATATATCCGTATTCGTATCCGTTAATTTATCAGAAAGAAAAATACTATTCATTTGCTGTTCGTTAAGCTAACGAAACGGACGGTTATCGGATTATCGGTTACCATTGACATCCCTACCTCACATATCTATCATAATCCTAAACAGAAACGTGAACCAACACACTAATGCGTGGATAGAGAGGATAAGAATATGTCACTCTAGGTACAGGAACAGCAGCTGGGACAGGATATGGATATGCATATGGAGTAGTGTATGATCCATATCCATATGACGAACTTGATGACTCATGTGCTGGATGCCCATATCCATAGACATTAGATGAACTTGATGAATCTTGCTGTTGATGGCCTCCATATGCTTGTCCAGATGAGAGATCCATAGAAGTGAAAGTATGTGAAAGGTCTTATTCTGCGTCATCGTACAATCTATGTTGTTTTGATGTGCCTTGATCATTCTTTCTACGTTGATAACTTTGATATCCTCCATATATCGGCCGAGATCCATGATCTTCATCTTGAGTAGCATGAGTGAAATGATCTTCTCCCGTGAATGGACTCATGTGACCAACACCTTCATCTCCACCTATCCCACCTCCATCACCACCTAACTTACCTCCATCACCATCATCTACTTTATCACTTTTATCATCATCATTATCATCATCAGGATTAGACACATCCATATCTGAAGGAGGATCAGTGTCGTGGTGATGAGCAACCTCCGAAGATGCATCAACAATTTGTTGTCACAACATCTACATCAATTCCCGCCTCTCGTGTTACACTACATATTTCTTCACATGGCCGGCCATCTTCTTCCAAAGTGTTGGAAGCAATCCATTCTTCATATGGGTTCTCCCGATCATCCATTTCATTCTCATCCAACAGGGTGAAATAGTCAAGTGGATCATCCTCAAGATCACCTCCACGTCTATACTCATCCTCCATTCTCTTTACCTTCAGCTTCATATTATAATGACAATACACGAGTTTCTTCAACTTTGTATACGATAACCTACTTCTAGGCTTCGTATGTATCAAGGCAAACGTGCTCCAATTCCTTTCACAAGGTGAAGCAGATGCAGTTTGTGATAAAACTTGAACTGCAAGTTGTCTAAGTGTGGGAGCATCTGTTCCATACATCTTCCACCACTCACCTGAAAATCAAGTAATCTAGGTAAAAATAATTTCAATAAATCCCAAAACATCACACTTTCAAAAAAAATAAAACCCATCAAATCCATCACTACTAACCTGGCCATATACTTTCCCTACTTGCTATAGCAATCTTAGTCCCGAAAGAGGTTAATGCATCTCTAAACTTGACAATCTATCAAGATAAATATAAGAAGCATCTCAGTGTTAAAAAAATATAAGATAAATATAACTTAAAATTACCTCATTGCCAAATTGTGCTCTCCTCTTAGATTTAGGAAGTAATTTCTCAAATACTTCATGCACGGCCTTGATCACTGCCTGTTTGTCCCCCAATTTTTGCTTATATTGATACTTGGGATTAAGAAAAATGCTGATCATATAAAATCGTCAAGGAAAGAATTCATTATGTCTTTTAATAAATAATACTAAATTGAAAGATAAAAATTATTAAAATTCAAATTTGAGTATTTACCAGCCTTGTAGATAGATGCATCCATAGATTTCAGCCATCTCTCATCAATAATCTTATGTACCCAAGTCCAATTTCTTGGAGAAGATACCTTGATGCCTTCCTTCATAATGATCATAGAATGGTATACTAAACTCATACTTGAATATCTCTCAGTATTCATCGCTCTCAAAACTTGATACATTGGCTCCATAATTTTTATTACATCTCTTGCATAATCCCAAAACATAGGAGTGCATATAATTATTACACGTTTTTTCCAACTGGGCTGGTGCTATACTGAGAATTGGACCATTCTGATCCAAGGAAAAAACTCCGCAGGCCATCTTTCTCCCTCACAAAACTTTGAAGGGTAAGATAATTTGTTGCAAATTGAGTAGCTCCAAGTCGAATTATATCTCGACCACAAGTTTTTTGCACTCGATCTACAACCCAATCATGATTATAAATAAATCTTGTGACAAGTCTGCCCATATCCACGACCTTATTCACCATGCTGTGCTTTGCCACAGCTTCAAACATCAAATCAATACAATGTGTAGTGCATGGAGTCCAAAAAAGAGGGTACTTATTAGATAACAATTTACCTACTTTTTTGTAACTGCTAGCATTATCTATAGTAATCTGTACAACTCTTCCCTTTCCAATTTCTTTAACCTTGTCCTCCATCAACTTCATTATGTATTCATGATTTTTTTCCTTTCCTGTGGCATCAACAGAGTCTAGAAAAACAACACGGCCTACATTGTACACCATGAAATTAATGATGGACCTTCTTGTAGGTTCTGTCCATCCATCACAGAAAAGAGAACACCCATGTGCATCCCAATGTGGTTCCAACTTCTTAATTTCAACTTCCATTTCAAGAACCAATTCATCGAGATATTTTCCTAAGATTTCCTTAGGGGTGGGTGGAAGTACTCCACGACCAAGTTGTTGAGCTTCAGTTATCATATTCTTGAAATGATGGTCCCCTGCAACATTGGCTGGAATGTGATTATAGATAAAAAATTTTGCTACCACCTTTCCAAGAGACTCTTTAAATTTTCCTTTACTCAACATTGATTGTATTCTTTGTTGTTTGGCATCATCAGATTTATATTTTCTAGACTCTATCTGTGGTTCAACAATCCTCATACTTGAACTACGACGCATAAAATCAGCTATGCCCCGTTTGGCTTTCTTACTAGTTCCACTAGTACCAGCTCCAGGCTCTGGCACTTCTTCACAATCATCATCAGACTCACCATCATCCCTTCCCATTTGATGTAACTCTTCCATGATCTGCTCTCTATTTGACATTTGTTTCATAGCTTTCTTGCCCCTCTGTTCTTTAGCTTCTTTTAATTGTTTACGGACTTCAGGTGGACAACTCGGACACTTGGTTACATCTTGTCCTTTTTTTCCAATCAAATGATTCTTTAATCTTGTAACACCACCTGCCTTCATTACCTTCCCACAAAAATTACATTCCGATCCCCTTCCTATAGGCTTCCCATATTGCCAACCTATGTCTTCAGAAGACATGTTTCTGAATCTCTGATAGAAAAAAACATTAATAATATATCATATTTAAAACAAAAAAAACAAACAACACAATGTCTCAATTATATCATACACCCCACGTAACAACAATATGAACAAAAAAATATTGCAAACTATTAAAAATATTGCAACAAATCTAAAATTATACCTTCTGAAATTTAAATAATTCTTCAAGAATTCGCTAGTTTCCAAAGACTGCGGCCACTTTTATCAAGAATTACGACGAAATAAACTAAGATAATTGACAAAGAAAATTAACATTAAATTATAAACTATTAAAAAATTCTAAATCCTCTCCATCTCTCTCTCTCTCTCTCTCTGCCTCTCTCTCCCCCCTCTCCGTCTGTCTCCCCCCTCTCTGTCTCCCTCTGTCTCTCTCTCTCTGTTTTTGTCTCTGTCTCCCTCTGTCTCTCTCTCTGTCTTTGTCTCTGTCTCTCTCTTTCTCCACCGTCTCCGTCTCTGTCCCCCCCTCTTAATCTCTGTCTCCCTCCTCTCTGTCTCCCTCTATCTTAAACAGATAAGGGGGAGACAGAGGGGGGGAGAGAGAGAGATAGACAGATAGAGAGGGTGGGAGACAAAGATTGAGAGGCTGAGAGAGAGAGAGAGAGAGAGAGAGAGAGATTGAGAGGTGGTGGGAGATAGAGAGAGTGTCGGAGAGACAGACAGAGAGGGACACAGAGAGAGAGGGCGGGAGGAGAGATCGGGGGTCGGGGGGGGAAACAGATAGAGAGGGATAAAGAGAGAGAGAGAAAGAGAGTGTGAGGGCGTGTGGGAGGCGGGGAGAGAGAGGGTGGGAGACAAAGATTGAGAGAGGGTGAGAGATAGAGAAAGAGTCGTGGGAGACGGAGAGAGAGAGAGAGAGATGGTGGGAGACAGAGAGAGCGTTGAGAGGATAGATGGGGGGAGAGACAGACAGAGAGGGACACAGAGAGAGAGAGGGCGGGAGGAGAGATCGGGGGCTGGGGGGAGAGACAGACAGAGAGGGACAAAGAGAGAGGGAGGGAGACAGAGAGAGCGCAAGAGGAGAGATGGGGGGAAGAAAGAAAGAGAGACGGAGAGAGAGGGAGGGTGGGAGACGACCAGAGGAGACTTGGGAGAGAGACCGGGGGAGAGAGAGCGAGAGGGGATGAGATCTCTCTCCCTTCCTCTCTGTCTCTCTCACACACACACACTCACACCTGCGAAGAAATGGGGGGAGACGAATGGGGAAGGAGGAAGACGGGGGCGGGGGGTAGGAGAAGAAGGAAAGGCATACCGGAGAGAGGGGGAGACACCCGATGCCGATCGCCTGTCCGCTCGGAGATCCGACGTCGGCGAAGTCCGTTGTACAGCTATCGCCGGTGATCGACGCAATCGGCGGGCGGGGAGAGCCACCTAGGGCAGCTCTGGCGACCTCGTGCGACTGTGCGAGGCGTGAGGGCTCGATGGGGTGAGGCGTGGGGCTCGACGGGTCACAAGGTGGGGGAGGGTTTAAGGCTTTAAGCCTTTAGGGTTGACCACGTCAACCGTTTCGCGTTAACAGGCCGGACCGGCCGGTTCACCCTTTCGCGCCCGAACGAAACCCGCTTCTCGCCCGCGCACGGTCTCGCCGAGACACGCCGACCTCGCACGGCTTCGTGTGTCATGGACGCGGCGAGATCGAGATCTCGGCGAGATCTCGCGAGAATGCATTCCATGGCCGGTACGAATTGTGCGCAGAAAAGAGGAGGAAAGGGCCGACCGGCAGCAGCATCGATCGACCTACCTCTGGGTCAGTCGACCGACCCAGAGCTTTGGTCGACCGACCTGTTGGCGGTCTGCCCAGCAGACCTGATCAAACGGTCGACCGGTCCTCACCATTGGTCGATCGACCCATTGAGTTCGGTCGACCGAAAGCCTCCAGAGCGCCCTGCTGCACTCTGTTCTGAAGCAACAATCTAATGGTCGACTGACCCCACGCGTCGGTCGACCGAAAACAGTCGAAAACCCACCGTTATACTCCAAATCAAGCCCCATTCGCCCCGAACATGGGGGAAAACATCGGGGAACCTATCCCTGCTGGCCACAAGGCCGAAATACACCAATGGACTGCATTCACACATAAAAATGATTGGAAATCGTCTCTCACCCCAAAATATATTATTTTCCCCGAAATGTAAACAAAGCTCGCTCTCCGCCTTACTGCGGCCCCGACTCACACGAAAACGCGGGAAAAACAAGGGGTAGTCACTCCCCACCATCCATTACATCAAAGCCACCAGATTAACTAGAAAACATCGCCCAAATCGGCAGGAATCGCCACTCGCCCCAAAACATGCATATTTTCTCGGCAAAAGAAAACCCACTCTAAACTTGCCCGGATCGGCATAAAACCACGGGGAAAATAAAGCGCAAGGTGTTGGGATCCATCCCCCTACCTTGATCGCAGAACCCACGCAAAGCCGGCGTCGATCCATGCCGAAACGCCGAAGTTCTTGCGAGTACACCCATGGTTCGTTTTGCCGGCACCTCACGTTCCTCGTCTCCGTGCGTGCCACACATCGCCCCACGTCGCTCGCCGTCTCCTCCTCGGCTTCCTTCCACGGCCGTCCGAAGAATGCGGGAGGAGATAGGGAGGAATGAGAGAGGAAGGGGGAGACACAGGAGAGGGGAGAGTGAAACGCGAGAGAGGGGAAGAAGAGAGAATGAGAGAGTGAGAGAAGAGGGGGGGTTTGAATAACAAAAATATTATTAATTTGCTTCCTTTTTTCTTCTTCTTCTTCTTTAATTCGCTGAAAATCCAGATGATTCAGGAAAATTCTCAAATTTTGACCCGACGATCCTCGAAAAATGCACAACTCGTCGGTTGCACATGGAACCCGGAAACATTTTATTTTTTCTTTTTTGAGGGACCCGAAGATCTGATATTCCCAAAATTCATTTTTAATTAGAAAACACATTCCGAGACCCGTAGGAACACTCCGAAACCTATGGATACAAGATCCGAAAACCAGTACAGGAAGACCCGTGTACGAGATAGAGAACTCCCCTATCTTACACCCCGTAATGCAAGTCGCCTTCCAAAGAAGCCACTCCTCCATATTCAACCCCACAAGCAAACTCTTACCGATGTTGACTTTAAGACTAGTCACCTCCTCCAGCAACTCTAGCAAGAGCCTAACCATATACAATTGCTGCTCATCCTCAACTAGGAAAAGTTTGGTGTCATCTGCTGTGAGACACGGAATATTTTCACGTGGGAAAAATAAATGTTCTTTTTGAAAAGAGACATTCCTCTGCATAGAGAGGTTTATTCCGTGGGTGCGCATAGTATCAGACGATTTGGGTTCGAGTGCTGGACCTCTCCCCACTGACCGTAGTCAGTGTTGATTTACATCGGCCTAACGTCCGAACACCTTTGTTTAACTGTCAAAGGAATCCCAAAGTCTTCTATAGAGGTTCTGATGTGGAGGACATGCTCACTCGAGAGACTCTCCATGACCACTCATTTACTACCGACCAACAACAAAGACTAGGTTAGAGTTTTAACTGAGGCCATGTTTGGGCAAAACCCTAGAATTTGGGAATATGAAGATGATTTGGGGGAAGCCGTAGGCGTTTTTTGAAGTAGAGAAAGATTTTCTGGACCCCCAGGGCATTTTGGTAATTTTACCAACCCAGGGGTATTTTGGTAATTTTCCCGGGCTAGGGGCATTGTTGAAATTTCTGGGCTGGAATGGAAGTAAGACTGGATCCCTGACTCCTCAAGGCGCTGAGGCTCTTTCTAGATGGTTTTAGGAGGCTGCTAGGCCATTTTTAGGTCGTAGGAGTATTTTGGTAATTTTACCATACCCTAGACCTAGGTTTAAAGTGATACCCGAGTGTCGGACTGAGCTGACAACACTCCTGGACCGAAGTAGTGACAAGGGGCTTCATAGAAGGCACACATCTGTCAATTTGATCGAAGGAGGGGTATATATGCAATTTCCAGAAGTCGGGGGTTTTCTTATAATTTTCCCACCCGAGGATATACATAAAACATGCTGAGTGCTTCTATAGTTCAAATGAGTACAAGGGTTGTCGGCGAGTTTGTCGACTGTACAAAAGTTCGCCCTAACGCGGGAAGTAGGGGCGTAGCCCCAATTACAAAAAGTTGCAGGGTAAAACTGCAAACAACAGGACTTTTATGTTTCTCGGACCCCGGGGAGGACATTTATGCAATTCTCTCATTATTAGGGCAGAAGCATATGACATAGTCGTCCCAGGACCTAGAAACAACAACACGGCCCACTGAGGGGCAAAATTATAAATATATCCTCATAGGGGCATATACACAAGACCCGGGGACTTACCCCACGCGGGCCGAAACAAACGAACAAAAGAGCTCTGAATGCTGGATGCTCCGTAGGTTGTAGTTTGTGTGTAGATCGTCCCTCCAAGTCTCTCTCCCCCCTCTTTTTTTTGGGTGTCTGTCTAGATGTCTATGTCAGACACGGGAAGTATGGGCGTAGCCCCAATTACAAAAGTTGCAGGGTATAACTGCAAAGAACATGACTTTTTTTGTTTCTCGGGCCCCGGGAAGGACGTTTTTGTAATTCCCTTATTATATGGGTGGAACTACATATTTGTCGTCCCGGGACGTAGAAACTTACAACATGACCCACTGAGGGGCGAAATTACAAAAATACCCTCGTAGGGGCATATACACAAGACCCGGGGACTTACCCCTCGCGGGTAAAAACAACGAACGAAATGCTCCAAGGCAATGCTCCGTAGGTTGTTGAGTGTAGTAGATCATAGATCCAAGTCTCTCTTTTTTTTTGGACCTCCGGGGGTCTATTTATAGAAGTGGGGAACCTCCCCGGGAGTGTTCGACTCCGTACGGGTCCAACGGGATGAAAATGACCCCGGGGAGGTCACATTTTCAAATTTTTTTAGTCCGTGCGCGGGAGAATGGAACCTCCCCGGGGTGGGAGGTCCCCGGGCCGGTCCGGGACCTCCCCGGGGTCGCGCGCCCCCGGGAGGACCTCCCCGGGGTCGCGCGACCCTCGGAGGACCCGCCTGGGGTCACGCGCCCCCGGGGAGGACCTGCCCGGGGTCGCGAACCCCGGGGAGGACCTCCCCTGGGTCGCGAACACCGGGCAGGACCTGCCCGGGGTCGCGGACCCCGGGTGGGTCCCACCCAGGGTCGGGCGACCTCAGACGGGTCTGCCCGCCCAGGGGCGGCCCCGCGCGGGTTTGCCCACCTCCGGGCGGACCCGTCTGGGTCCCTTCGACCCCGTACGGGTCCCTTCGACCCCGTACGGGTTCCTCCGACCCCGTACGGGTTCTTCCGACCCCGGACGGGTTCCTCCGTACGGGTTCTTCCGACCCCGGACGGGTTCCTCCGACCCCGTACGGGTCTTCCATCTCCAAGTTGGCCCATTTCTGCTCCAACTAAATAAAAGCGGAGGTGTTTTTACAAACAAAATTTGCTTCCAACAAATGCCCCCCACGGAACGTTCGTCAAAGTCGGGGCGGAGGCGGACGGTCCGTGCCTTCTGTAGAACTGCACTTTACTGCTTCGTTGATTTCCAGAAAGCTGTAGTTGATGCTGGCTTGCCTCGGAGAGGCTTGTTGTCCCGAAGTTGACGTAGGCCTGCTTCTGAGAGACTTGTTGGCCTAGAGTTGATGGGGGCTTTGCTTCTGAGAGACTTGTTAGCCCGAAGTTGATGGGGGCCTGCTTCTGAGAGACATGTTGGCCCGAAGTTGTTGTAGGCCTGTCTCGAAGAGGCGCATCCATCTGAGTCGTCGTTGATTGACTGTTGAGCTGTGATAGCTGGAAATCAACATTGGCCGACCCTTGGGGGTGCGTTGACCAAAAGTCATGGTGCTGGCTGACCACTGAGATGCCACTGAAGACGTGTCGGCTAACTGCTGAGGTGTGTAGCCGTAAGTTAAAGCTGGCTAACTGCTGAGGTGTCGCCAAAGATGTGCCGGCTAACATCTGAGGTGTAGCCGAACATGTTGATGTGTCGGCTGACCGCTAAGGTATGTCGCCGAAGATGTGTCGGCTAACCACTGAGGTGTGTGGCCGAAGGTTGAAGCTGGTTAACCGGTGACTTGTGGTAGCCAAGGTTGATGTAGACCAGCCCTTAGGGCATGTTGGTCTGGGTAGATGTCGGCCGTACATGGGTTGAGGCAACTCCTTTCTTTGTTTTAGCTTCAGCTAGTGAGACTTCAAAGTTGCTTCAGAGTTTTCTGGCCCTTGGGATGGAGTGGCCGAATCGTCCTTAACTTGGTGTAGCATTGTCAGATGCATGCATTTGGTCTCCCTCAGGACGCCTGGATGACTAAGATTGTGTCTTTATGGGAGGAGTTCGCCCGCCTTCGCGCTATTCAGGAGTGGAGGTGGGGGACTCAACTGACGATTCAGTAGGAGGAGCGGCAGCTTTGCAGACTTCGGGTGAGCCCAGGCTGAGATGGGCGCCCAAGTCAAGTCCACTTACGAGTGCGAGCAGATGGCCTCCCACAGAGTGGAGGAACTCTTGCAAGAGGTCCAGGAGACCGAGGAGGAGCGCAGTCTTGCGCGTGCCGATGTAGACTCTTCGCCGTAGGCTTGAGGGGCTCCAGGAGGAAGCTCTTTAGAGTGAGACTCGCCTTGCTGAGCTGAGGAGGAGCGAGTCTGATGCTTAATAAGCCTTTTCTTTTTCTTTCTTTTTTTTTTTCACTTTACCAGCCCTACTGCCCTTTCGGGTTTTCGCCAGGACTGGCCCCCTTTAGCTTTTTCCAGTGCACCCTTCTGGGTTTTCACACTGAGGGGTACCCATTTTTGCCTAAGGCGCCCTTTCGGGTTTTCACCTTAGCTGGGTTAAAGCTTTTTTGCCCTTGATTGCTCCCCTAACAGAAATAACCAAGTCCGCTGGGGCATCAATATTTTTAACCCCATTTTTTTTTGAACCTATAATGCCAAAAGGCAAGGAGCAGGTGGCACCCCTGTAGGGACGTGTGTGCCGCATAGGTGGGACAAATGGGTGGATTCGACTGCCCTAGTGGGACGCAATTAGCCAAATCCAAAACCGAAAGTTGAACGGGTTGGCAACCTAAGAGAGGCATGCATGTGCCAAGCCCGGTTGGGACAACAAAGGAGGAGGTTTAATAGTCCGAAAGGGACATGCGGGTTAAACCTGGAGGCCGATAGGCGGGATGGGTTGGCAGCCCGAGAGAGCATACATAGGCCGGACCCGAAGTGATGAAAGGAGGGAATTTGACAGTCCGGATGGGACGTGCGAGTCAAATCCGTGAGCCGATAGGCAAATAGGGTTGGCAGCCCGACGAGGGCATGCAGAGGCCAAGCCCGCGGGGGCAAAGGAATAGACTTGGTGATCCCGGTGGGATATAGGAGTCAAGTCTAATTTCTTCATGTAATTTAATTTTCTGTAATTTTTTGTAATTTATTCATATAATTTATTCTTGCTTTATATATTACGGGATATATATTTTTTGATTTTATAATTAATGGTCGAAGTGTCGCCTAGGCGACGCCTAAGCGGGCGCCCTGTCGCCTAAGCACTTAGGGACCCTGTGAACGCTTTGGTTCGCTTTGTCGTCTTGACAACTATGGCTGCACTATCTCCTCTCTCTTCCTGCTTTTACTTTTTTTTTTTGACTTTTTCTGCTGTAAAAACCCTAATTTGGCTTTTTTTGGAGATCTAGACACCCCTCTCTTTGCCTGCTTCCTGCTGTGCATAGCCCTTGGAGCTTGGAAGGATGGCTAGCTACTGCTGCTACTTGACAGGTCAGTTTGATTTCTTCTGCTGCTTGCTTTATTCTTCTCCTCCCCTTCCTTTTTTTGGGTTGTTCAACACATCCTCTACATGTAATCTTGATGTTCATTGGAGGAGAGGTATTCCAAAAAAATAGGCTATCTAAAAATGCATTTGTCAAGGAAACATTTTAGTAGTATGTGTCGAAATGTTTTAAACATACTTTCCAAATCATGAATGAAATGGCATCCATAGTTGTCAAGGTGACAAGGTGACCCAAGGCATTCATGGGGAGCCTAAGTGCTTCGGCAATAATGCATCCTCCTAGGTGTCACCTAGGTGACAATTAGGTGCCTCTTTCAAAGCCCCAAAAATATATATCTTCAATACAAAAATTGAGAATAAAATACATGAAAAATTATAGATTTTAGTATTAATAATGGAGAGAGAGGGAGGGAGGAGAGAGGGGGCACAGAGAGAGAGAGAGAGAGAATGGGATGTTGCAGGAGTCTGTGGAGCCTAATCTACCTATGACTCAGCCTCGTATTGCAGATCGACCTAATCTCCTTGATATAAAAGGGCTAATCTCTCTTGTAAAGGTGGTTTTTAACAGGATCTGCTTAAAACGGATCATGTTATAGGTGATGCATAGGCCAGGCAGCCCAACACACCCAGGCAGGGTGCCTTGGCCTATCTGGCTCGCCTAGGGGCGGGTGCTTTGCTGTCTTTTCTGGGGGGAAGAAAGGCGGGCTGGTGCCTTGGCCTCATAAGGGCATATAGTCGCCTAGGTGACCGCCTTGACAACTATGATGTCATCGGATAAAAGGCAGATATAAATTGGCAGGAAACATCTTCTTTCCATCCCGTTCAGATTAAATTA
Source organism: Amorphophallus konjac (assembly GCA_022559845.1). NCBI lineage: Eukaryota > Viridiplantae > Streptophyta > Magnoliopsida > Alismatales > Araceae > Amorphophallus > Amorphophallus konjac. The sequence continues at coordinate 214,450,252 of CM040118.1, forward strand.
TCATATTAATCATGCATTACTCTTGAGCTAACGAAGACAGCATGGAGACAAATACCTCTCCCTCCTTTAGAACAGAAGCAACCAAATGGCATGCACAGTTCCAGTTGGAGGGTTTGTTAATTATCAAATCAAATTTTCTACCTTTTATGTGTACCGGTAACTGAAGAGAACCACCAATCCAAAACTTGAGATAGTGGGTGGAAAGGCCCAGAGCTAATGTAGATACAAAGTGGCTCATGAATACCCAACGTGGGACCAAATGGCTTTCACCAATAACCCCCTTACAATGTACCTGAGTGAAGTTGTACAGCAAATGATGCTTCTTGAAACCACAAGGCCGAAAGGGGGGAGTCCAATGAATGAATTGGATTTGATACCATGTTATTGAACCGAACTGCCAACCCAAAACTCGAGTTTGTGGGTGGAGAGGCTCAAAACTAATATAGGCATGAAGTGGCTCATGAATAGCCAACATGAAACTAAATGGCTTTCGCCAACAATATCCATTATTACTTCCTTGAGTCTGACTATTTCCTAGAATCCTGCCTATGGCAAGAAAAAACAAAGATGATTGTACAATGAGATATACATAGAAGATTGTTGCCATTGATTTAGTACAGCCAAGTTTATATTTTGAATTTACTTGTTTAATGTTATTGAAATGTAGTTTCTAACAACATTGGCTGCATAGACTTCCATCGTTTTCCATATGTTTTGTCATTTTCTCAGGATTAAATTTTCTTTGATATGAAGGACACTGCGCCAAGATTTAGAATCATATAAAGGTCCTTATGTCAAGGAAGTTCCGTGGCATTTATTTCGCCAAATTGTAGAAGGGCTAGCACACATTCATAGTCAAGGCATCATTCATCGTGATTTGACTCCCAGCAACATTTTCTTTGATGCCCGCAATGATATTAAAATTGGGGATTTTGGTCTTGGTAATAATCAGTTTCAGGTTTTGGCATTTGTTTCTGTTTACTGAACTGAAGAACATATTTCACTTGAACAAGGAGCATTTGATAGTTTGTTTGTTTGTGTTTGTTTTTGTTACATGAGTGCATCACAGTTCATCTTTTTAGCAATATTTGCACTTTGAATGCTACATTGTATCATCCTATCATCCTACCATCCTTCTTTTAGGTCAACTAGCTGTTCTTTACTTATGTTATTATAAGAGTATGTTATGTTCTTCAATTGGTCATGCATGATTCCTGTAGCTCATTCCAACAATGCATCTCTCCTGACCATTTTTTGTTCAACCAATAAACATGTGATTGGTAACAAGAAAATTTGGGAGATGTGATTACTTTTCTGTTCTGCTGTATGTGCTTTACACATCATTGTACTGTTAATGACTAACATATTATACTTCTAAGGAGTTTTTTTGGTTTTCTACAATAAACTTTTTAAAACTTTTCTCCCCTAAAAGGAATTTTGGATTGAACTAACTAGTGCAACCTGGTTGGGAGGATTGATAGCTTACTTCCCAAAACCACCAGGTAAAGGTAAGATAAAGATGGCAATTACAAATTTCTTAGGACTGTCTGCTACCTTTCAACATATGTCTTCAAGATAAATCTACTCCAATTATAAATGTAATACAAGGTCTGGTACAAATATTTTCGACATAAACACTACTCCCTCTGATGATGTAACATTGTGCTATCTCCAAAGGCAAAGATTGTGCAATGAATGCATGAAACAAAAGTGGGGAGTGAATGGATGATGTGAGCGATGAAACCCGGTCCTCTGCTACCATGGCATTGAAGTAAACTGCCACCCAAAGGTCAATTTAGTCGTGGAGACACCCAGAACCTGCTATGGGACTAAACTGCTTTTGCCCACATTTATTTTCGAATGAGATAAAAATGCCTAACTGAACTCTTTTGAGAGATAACTGGATGCACAGGAACAAATAAGAGAAACATACTCTCTAGATTACGTTTGGTACCCAACGCCTGGAATGTGACACGAACTGGTACTTGCTGCACGTATCATGCAGGGAGTCCATGTTCCACACAGCTTGGGGTCACATCTTAAATATCTGTGGTTCAACCATTAGAAACATAGTGATGGAGACCACGTAATGATTGATGCCAATGTATGCATTGACTGTGTTGAGAAACAGCTGCTAGGGCATCGAATTGATAACTTTTATGCCATTTTTAAATTTTATCCAACCAGTGGGCCACTCTGGCTCTTTTTCACCTCAAACCATTCTCAGCCTTCCAGAACTACTATGTGCTTTTAATTTAACTATGCATGTAAAACTTCTAGGTTGGCAAGTTAACCTACGCGGGGTTACTACCGCACCTTTCTGTAAAGTAAACACAAAAATGATCCCAGGCCTTTTTCAAATGGTGTCCTGTGTATTATGAACTCAGGATCCATGGTATTATCTATAAGGCCACCTATATTACTATATAACTCTTTATTGAATGTCACAGTCACCTCATACAAAATTAATGTTCATTATTATGTTTCTAAATGGGATATATTCATACTATGCCTTTTTCCATAGATCGGACTTAAGCTTGTATACGATAGAGAATTGTATCTATACATGAATAAGAAACTATGTTCAAGAATCTTTAGATAATTGCTAAATCAACAATGAAATCATTTAGACTGCATTCAAAGACGAGCAAGACATTAGGTTCTACTGTGTATCTATCTCCTCATATGCCACTGTTTTCAAATGTAATACACTGTAAACAATACTACTTTTCAACTTTCAGCATGAAAAGATGCATGTCGTAATAACTCTTACACCACCAACTCTTCATCTCAAGCACTAACACAAGGGTGTATGTGGTTATTAATTGACAGCAGTGAATACTAACTATTAACATCAACCACTATTCATAATCATATCACTAGAAGGGCGGTAAATTCAAGCTAACTAAAAACTTACTAATGTGCAATTGGTTCAAGCCCTTAATATAAAAAAGTTAAGCTGTTGAATCATACAGTCCTAAGAAAATTTTGGCAGCACCTCCTCTCAATTTAGAAGGCTTGCACAAAATCTACGTCATCCCTGAAACTTCAAAAGGGGGGGGGGGTTGAACATGCCTTAGCTTTTTAGAGAACACCTGGACAACATCTCTCTTATATGGTGTATTTATACAAACTCAAAGACCACCCAGAAACCCAAAGAAACTAGAGAAGTGAGTACAAGTCTCAAGAATAGAAGTGACCAAATAACCTTATCTCTAGTTGGAGGCTAATGAAGAAAGCCCATCATTCTCCTCTATAAGCCTTCCGCCACCTTAGATGTCTCCCTCGTATTGCACAGGTAGAGGAGGACCTTTACGCTAGATACCAAGAGGAAGTGGCCCCCCTATTTGTAGAGCTTCTTGTTCTATTAGTACATGAAGCTCTTTTCGAGCTATGTGAGAGTCTATCTATAGAAGTGGGGAATCTCCTCTTTTTAATTATCCAATATGGGACTAAATTTACTCTACCTAACCAATGCGTTCATAGTATTCAATGCCATGTATCAAACATCACCCAATTCTTTGTTGATATGTGTCAGAATCCACCAATCATTTGTGAACATTTATTAGTTATAAACCAACCATTTATAGACGTGTCATGCATCTACACAAGTCTTCTTGTTGTCCAAACATTTTCTGCCATGTGTTAGTTATGTTCCAGTCATTCAAGGACTTGTGTCCATTAGTTTTACCAAATTTGATGGATATTGTGAAGCCAACTCTAGGAATTTGCAAATCAAATTTAACCATTAAAAATTTAATGACCCCGGGTCAACAGTGAAAAGGAGCCGGCACAACATAGGGTGGAAACCCGCAACAATGTTGGTCTGAAGAGGTGAATAAGAGACTAAAATAAATGCTGGAATATAAATGGCTGAACTAGAAAATCACAATTAAAGGAAATATAGTTCTACAGTCCAAAAGAAGTACAATCCTAAGTACAATCTATATAAAAGTACAAGTCCAAAAGAAAGATACAACAACTACATGGGGCATACCCCAAACGTGAATGCCCCTTTGATTCCTGCCATTGTTGCGAGCCTTACCTGAAAGATGTATAGTTCAGCCTTATAAGTCATTGGATAAGTAGGGATCCCTTGATCTCTCCTCGAACATGTCGAGAAACCTTGAGAATAATAACAACAACAATATATAGAAAGGAAGTATAACCTGGCAGGATACTAACATATGTAAATAGCAGCAGTAAGGAAACTACGCTACAAACAGAAACCACGACATTGTCAAGCCTTGCCAAGTGCACATGGAGAAACCTGAACCATAAGAGCCCACCGTATGTAGCCAACCTCAACTCCCCACTACACTGGGCCAAGGACCTAGGGCTGGTCACCTTGCACTGCCCTGCACAGCATACACTTTTGCCCCACCTTAGACTCACGTGATAGGAAGGACTTCCACTAGTATCGCAATCAGGTGTGTCCACTGGCAACTTACTACATGTGGGCAAGGGCTATATGGGTAGATATCTATGTATATATTTTTGGGTCATCGAATTATTGATCGCTTTATACACAGTCACGAAGTGACGATTTATTTCAGACCTGAAGGGTCAGAGGGCTTATAGCCCAGAACGTTTGCTCTCCGTCTGACCAGCCAGAGGATAAGGGCTATCGAGTCGGGACCAAAGACTCGCCGTACCATGAATGCTGTGGCATTAATTATATCTCTCAGAAGGGAGAAGACCCTTGACTAATCGCCAGGAAGAAGGGCCCGATGGCCTGAAATTTGTATTATTGTTTATTCACACAAACATTTTGATATTCGTGGTGAAAAATGGAAATGAATTGCAGCTAGGCCTTTTGAGTTAACGGAAAATAACTGCGTGTGTTTTTTCATTACGGTCGTTTTGCTTGTTTTGTTATGACTATTACCATTATTATCATTTATTATTTCATTATATATATATATATGTATTAGCTCGCTTTTGTAAATGTGCACTTGTTGCACCCATTATTTTGCTCGAACAGATCGAGACACTTTCCTCGGGTTGGTCGAGGTAAATTATATTCGGTGCACCGCCGTCCCGTGGAATATTTCCATAAACCGGGATGCCCGGGTTCGTCTATCGGTTCAATTATAGGTCTCTGGCAGCAGCGAAGTCGACCGATCGTCAAAACGAGACCCACCACGACCGTCAAACAGCCTATGGCCAGGTCTCATGTGGTTCCGGACAAACTTCTCGGGCATCGGGAACCCTTCTCGAATATTCGGGATAGAGAATAAAAGGCTCGCAACAAAGGAAAAGTTACGAGAGAGGATGTGCGCACCTAAGGAAAGTCCAAGGTGCGTGTATCGCGAAATCCCAACGGACAAGCCTCCGCTCCTGACCCTGCGGCGCAAGGAAAACGACAAACAAACAAGAACGGGCACTTTTTCTCCTCTCCACGCGTCGTGCTGCGAGCAAAGTGGGCAAAAAAAAGGGATGCCAGCAAAGGGTTTTAAGAAGGGGGACCCCGGGGAGTCCACCCGAGGTGGAATAGACCCGCGGGGTCCATTCGACCCCGACGGCCTCCACCGGGGTCAAACGACCGGCTGGGGTTGATCGGATCCCCGGGGGGTCTGATCGACCCCGGTGGACCCCACTGGGGTCGAACATACTCCACCGGGGTCTGTTTCGACCCCGAATAGGCTGGTCCCACTTCCCCCGACTGAAAACAAATAAAAAGGCTAAAATGAGTCTTTGGGGTCATTTTAACCCCATTCCCTTGGTCCGGGGTAGATTGGCCTTGGATTGATCCCGCTCACTTGGTCCGGAGTCATTTGGCCCCTTGTCGTCTATAAATACACCCTCCTTTGTCCAGAGTCATTTGGGGGGGGGGGTTGAAGGAATAGAGATCGGAAATCGATAGCAACAACTATGTACAACAAAAGAAGACGAGAAGACTTGTTCTTTTGTTCGGTCCATTTCGGGGTATCGAAATATAAATATTCCCGGGTCTTGTATTTACGCCCCTGTTGCACCCGTAATTTGTCTTACAAAATTCCGGGGTATTATCCTCGCATCGGACGAGGCCTATATTTGGCGTACCGCCATTTCGGGGAATATTCCCACGCGGGGTCCTATGTTTGGCGTATCACCGCCTCGTAGGATATCTCCACACCTAGGGCTTCATAGCCTACATATTGCTGCAATTATAGACCTCTCGCAGTAATCGAAACGGTCGAGAGCCGGGTTAAATCTACTACGATTGTCAGGATCGTGTAGTTCCGGTAAAATCCCTAAGGGAGGAAGCTTCTCTCCTTTGAGAGGAAAAGCAACATAGAAGGAGGTCTACGCACCGCAAATGAAGTCCCTCGCACGTGTATCATGGAGCACGGATAATAACAAGTCTTCCCTTCGCGGCCTACGGCACGAGGAAAACGACAAACGAACAAGGAGGAGCACGTCTTCCCTTCTCCAGCGAGCAAACGAGGCTCCAAATCCCCCCAAGGCCCCTTTTTATTGAAATCAGACGAGGGAGAGACCCGTCCGGGTCGGAGGGACTCGTACGGGGTCGCCCCCCCCCCCAAGCGGGTCCGCGCGGACGCGGGCAGGCTCGCACGGGGCTGCGGGCGGGGGTGCGGGCCCGAACGGGACCCGCCCGGGGTCAATCGATCCCGGGCGGACCTGGCCGGGGTCAAACAACCCCGGGCGTACCTGCCCCGGGTCATTTGACCCCGGGTGGGCCCGGGGACCTCCCACCTCGGGCCGGTCCTTTCTCCCGCGCACGGAAACCAAAAAGAAAAAAGAAAAAGATGGGAAAAGGGACCTCCCCGGGGTCATTTTCCTCCCGTTTAACCCGTACGGGTCCAAACGACCCCGGGGAGGTTCCCGCTTCTGTAAATAGACCCCCAAGGGTCCAGAAGAGGGGACACTACGAGACATCCTACGGAGCATTGCCTTGGAGCATCCAGCATTTTGAAGTTTGTTCGTTTGTTTTGGCCCGCGAGGGGTAAGTCCCCGGGTCTCGCGTATGTACCCCAATGAGGGTATTTTTGTAATTTTCCCCTCAGTAGGTTATGTTGTAAGTTTCTAAATCTCGGGGCAACTAAGCCATATAATTTTGCCCTAATAATGGGAGAATTGCTTAAATGTCCTCCCCGGGATCCGAGAAACATAAAAGTCCTATTATTTGCAGTTTTACCCTGTAACTTTTTGTAATTGGGGCTACGCCCCTACTTCCCGCGTTAGTGCAGACTTTTATACAGTCGACAACTGGTCGACAACCCTTGTACCCATTCTAACTATAAAAGCACTCAGCATGTTCTATGTATGTCCTCGGGGGAAAATTATAAGAAAATCCCTCGACTTATGGAAATTGTGTATATACCCTTCCTTCGGCCAAGTTGACCGATGTGAGCCTTCTATGAAGCCCTTGTCACTCCTTCAGTTCGGGGACGTTATCAGCGCAGTCTGACACTCAGATGTCACCCCAACCCTAGGTCTATGTAGGGTATGGTAAAATTACCAAAATACCCCTGCGACCTAAAAATGGCCTAACAGCCCCCGTAACCGTCCAGAAAGAGCCTCAGCGCCTTGGGAAGTCAGGAACTTGGTCCTACTTCCATTCCAGCACAGAAATTTCAGAAATACTCTTGGCCTGGGAAACTTACCAAAATACCCCTGGCCTGGGAAAATTACCAAAATACCCTCGGGGTCTAGAAAATATCTCTCCACTTCAAAAATGCCTACGGCTTCCGCATATTTGCGTCTTTACTCTTAAATCTTAGGGTTTTGCTCAGACTTAGCCCTAACCCTATTAACATGTTGGTGGTAAATGAGTGGTCATGGAGAGTCTCTCGAGTGAGTCGCCTGCCCTCCACATCAGAACCTAAGGAGAGGACTTTGAGATTTCTTTGACAGTCAAACAAAGGTGTTTGGACGTTAGGCCGATGTAAATCAACACTGACTACGGTCAGTGGGGAGAGGTCCAACACTCGAACCCAAATCGTTTGATACTATGCACACCCACAGAATAACCCTCTATACATAGAGGAAATGTCTCTTTTCAAAAAGAACATTTTTATTGTCTATTTTTCCTACGTTAAAGATTCCGTGTTCCACAGACTAGCATGCCCGGTGGGACCTTTCCCGCCTTTCTTCTTTCTGTCAGAGAAAACCTTCAAACCTTCTTTAAGGTTCTGATCTCCCTCCTCTTCCTCTTACAGGACGGGAAGAGGAGGGTACATCTCTCTGCTTATCTGAGAGTTCTTTGCGCGCCTGTGCACTTCTTCGCTCGTGCTACGCACCACCACCACCAACCAACAAGGAGACGATGGCAGCCGTCACCTACGGCCCCCAGGTCATCGCCAACCATGCCAGGTTCGGATACCTGGCGACGTCGCTCGTCTTCGTCGACTTCCCAGCAGTCGTCGGATCGCCCTTCTTCTTGGGCGTTGTGCCTGTGGTTGAGGTCTTTGGCGGCTAAGTTCCATATTGACTGGAGGACGTCATCCGTCTACAATCCCCAAGCCAATGGGTTGGCCGAGGCCTTCAACAAGACCCTTTGTAAGCTGTTGTCCAAGATAGTAGGTGGCCGCAAACGGGATTGGGGCGAGAAGGTCCACGAAGCCCTATGGGCCTATCGGACTATTTATAAAACCCCTACGGGTTGTTCCCTATTCTCTTTGGTCTACGGAGCTGAGGCGGTGGTCCCTGTGGAGATCGAATTGGCATCCTATCGCGTTGCTGTGCACGCCGGATTGCCAGGCCAAGACCAGTCCGAGATAGAAAGAAGGCTTGAGGAATTGTCCAACCTTGAAGGTGAAAGACTCAAAACCTACAAACACTTGCAAGTGTACCAATCCCGCATGACACGTGCTTATGATAAGCTCGTCAAGCAAAGGGCATTCAAGAAAGGCGACCTCGTCATGATCAAGGAAAAGGAGGTTCTAGTGGGAAGATCTAGCGGCAAACTTCAACCCAATTGGCGAGGACCTTACATCATTCAGAAGGTCTACGAAGGAGGGGCCTATACGGTCACCGATCATAAGGGAAATAATCCCTTCCCTCCTCTCAATGGCAAGCACATGAAGCTCTACCATGCGCCACCGCAAGAGTTTCTACAGCCGTCCTCACAGGACGTACCTATCCCCAGTGAAGGTTCCAGTTAAAAAAAATGGGGTTAAAAATATTGATACCCTGGTGGACTCAGTCGACCTTCAAGGGTTGGCTGAGGGTAAAAAGGCCATAGACCCGGTCGAGGTGAAAACCCGAAAGGGCGCCTCGGGCAAAAATGGGCAACCCCTGGATGTGAAAACCCGCAAGGGCGCATCGGAAAAAGCTAAAGGGGGCCAGTCTCGGCGAAAACCTGAAAGGGCGGTGAGGTTGGTAATGTGAAAAAAAAACAAAACAACAATCCTCTTTCAATGTGCTTTACGTGTGGTTCTAAGTCAACGACTTCACCCTATAATGGCAAGAGCATTATACTAATGCCTTAGTCGTATCTCCTACGTCGTCCTGTGACACCTAGTCCCACCAGGGCGTCCCGACATTGTCATACTCTATCCCATCGGGATTACCTATATTATAGACTTCCCGGGTTCAAACCCCGTGTCTCTTCGGGCTATCCAATCTGTCCTTCTAGTCCCATCGGGTTCGGCCTGTGCATGCCCCTTTCGGGCTGCCGACCCATTTCGCCTATCGGCTTCCGGGTTTAGCTCATATGTCTCTCTCGGACAGTTAAACCCACTTACCCTTCTGTCCTACTGGGTTTGGCCTACGTACGTTCCTCTCGGGCAGCCAACGCATCTCATGCCTTTCGGCTCATTGTACCTCTGCGGGATTGGCCTCAGTATGCCCTCTCGGGCTGCCAACCCACCATGCCTTTCGGCACATTTTACCTTCTGGGATTGGCCTCAGCATGCCCTCTCGGGCTGCCAACCCATCATGCCTTTCGGCTCATTTTACCTTTGCGGGATTGACCTCAGTATGCCCTCTCGGGCTGCCAACCCATCATGCCTTTCGGCATATTTTACCTTCTGGGATTGGCCTCAGTACGCCCTCTCGGGCTGCCAACCCATCATGCCTTTCGGCACATTTTACCTTCTGGGATTGGCCTCAGTACGTCCTCTCGGGCTGCCAACCCATCAGGCTTTTTGGCTCATTTTGCCTTCTAGGGTTTGGTCTCAGTATGCCCTCTTGGGCTGCCAACCCATCTCACCTATCGGCTTTTGGGTTTGACGCATGTCCCACCAGGGCTGTCAAACCTACCTTTGCCCCATCGGGATTGGCCTCAGCGTGCCCTCTCGGGCTGCCAACCCATCTTGCCTATCGGCTTTTGGGTTTGACTATCACGTCCCACTAGGGCTGTCAAATTCATCCTTTCCTCCTACTGGGTCTGGCCTCTGCATGCCCCTTTCGGGCTGTCAACCCATCTTGCCTCTTGGCTTCAGACTTGACTCATCTATCCCACCGGGATTGTCAAGTTCATTCTTTTGTCTCTACGGGCTTGGCCTATGTATGCCTCCTCAGGCTGCCAACTTTATTCGCCTATCGGCTTACGGATTTGATTCATATGTCCCACCTGGGCTGTCAAATCCCCTCTTTCATCCTACGGGGCTTGGCCTACGCATGTCCCTTCTGGGCTGCCAACCCATCTCGCCTTTTGGCTTCCAGGTTTAACACGGATGTCCCTTTCGGACTGTTAAACCTACTCCTTTGTTGTCCCAACCGAGCTTGGCGTATGCACACCCTCCTCGGGTTGCCATCCCGTTTGGTTTATCAGAGTTTGGATTTAGCTAATCGCATCTCAATCGGGCTGTCGAATGAATCCACCCGCTTGTCCCCACCAGTACAGGCACACATGTCTCTCTGGGAGTGTCAAACTCTCTTCGCCTCTTGGCGCTATAGGTACTTAAAAAAAACAGGGATTAAAATATTGATGCCCCAACAGACTTGGTTGTTTCCGTTAGGGGAGCAATCAAAGGGCAAAAAGGCTTTAACCCGGCTAAGGTGAAAACCCGAAAGGGCGCCTTAGGCAAAAATAGGTACCCCTCAGTGTGAAAACCCGCAAGGGCGCACTGGAAAAAGCAAAAGGGGGCCAGTCCTGGCGAAAACCAGAAAGGGCAGTAGGGTAGGTAAAGTGATAAAAAAAGGCATACATGCAAAAGGATGGAATTAAAAGCTGTTGAATTCTGTCCTTTATTCATCAATACTATCCATGGAGCCCGAGACAAGCCCTCGAGGGTAACTAAAAAAAATGGAGCACGAAGGCCCTATCTACAAGAAAATGTCAAGGCCCATCAGGTGCCAGACTCGCTCCTCCTCAGGTCGGTAAGGCGAGCCTCCCTCTCAAGAGCCTCCTCCTGAAGTCCCTCTTGTCTGTGGCAGAGAGTCTCCACCTCAGTCTGTGCATTGTCGCACGCCAGCTCAATCTCCTGAAGCTCTCTCTGTAGCTCCTCTACTCGGAGAGAAGCCCTCTTGCGACGCTCGCGAGTAACCTCGACTTCAGCATCGAGCTCGACTTGGGTGGCCTGAAATCTGCGGAGCTCCTCCTCCTCTTGCTGGATTTGCAGCTGGATCCTCCGTCTCCTCTCCTGTGCGAGCTGGAGGCGGGCAAACTTACTCCACAAGGCTCCCAGCTTCGTGGCCCACGTGTCTTGGGGGAGACCCATCATGTGATAGCCCCGGGTGAAAGTCTTCAAGCTGCTCCTCAAAGCCTCTGCCGTCGGCAAAGGGTCAACCTGGATCAACTGGTCAAGACTCTGGAGAAGCTGGTCAGCCATGGTGGCGTTCAATGCCGCTCCAAGTGCAGGAGTGTCAGGCCACTCAACTTCGAGAGCAGGGAAGTCCATGGGCGCAGACTGCCCCTTTTGTTGATCCTGAATCGGGAGGAGAATAAAAGTGTGTGAGTGTACCACCACAATAAAGTCACCATGGTAAAAGTCCAAAGGTATAAGTCACAATGGCTTTACCTGAAGCAGCCATGCCCGTTGGGTCAGGCCTGACAGAGGACCCCTCTTCCAAGACCGGAGGGGAGCTACCAACAGGTACCAGTCCCTGTTCAGTGGGCGGTGCTGGAGCAGCCGATCTCTCTGCAAACGAGACAAGGCATGGAAAGTCTCAGCACTTCATCGGCACTAATAATCAAAATCAGCACTTCATAGTGATGAAAACATACCAGTCTCTACAAGCACCTCCTCCTCAGTCACAGCGGTGTCGACCTCGGTCGTAGAAGGAGAGACAGCTGAAAGAAGACACCAACGTACGGAACGGGGGTCAATATCATAGAGGAATAAAGCCTCGTCAGGCGGATGGCATAAGTTCTTGATTCGACAACCATGTACCTGGAGCTGGAAGCCCGGTGGAGGCCGCTGCCTGGCTAGCGGTGACCTGCGCCTCCGAAGGTATCCGGGACGAACCCGCCATGTCCACCCCCGTGGGCTGAGGGAAACGCCTTTCCTCCGGGCGCTCGTCAACTGTACAAGGCAAAGGCATCACATAATAGCAATATGCAACGATATATGGCAAGAAGAATGTACAAAATATTTCTGTGCATACCTGAAGCCTGCATCCTGCCGGCCTCTGCAGAGCTGGCACCCCCTGCTAATGGCCTCACGGCTGAGGGTGATGCTACCCCATCTGGTACCCCGCCCCCAGTGGCCGAAGCCCTCACCTCGCCATCATAATCTGGCAAATCGATGGAAGGTCAAGACTCAATGAGCCTAGAGAGCTCGTCCAGGGAGGAAGTCGACCAGGCAGTTGCACCATGTGCAATAGAGTCAGTCAAAAGGCTCATAACTCAAACGGGAAGAGACATTCAGTCCGAAGATTACCTGGGCTCACCCTTATCTCTCCCTCTTCAGAGGAGCTTGAGGAGGAAAAAGAAGTGCCTCCGCTACTTGATGAAGTGCTGGAGCTTTCCCCGCTTGGGGAGTTTGAGGATGCAGAAGTCCCCGTGCCCCCAGAAGACTTACTCCCTTTCTTCTCAACAGAGACCGGGGGCTGGACCCCGGGATCCTTTGCAACAGACAATGCCATGTCAACCAGGGTATATATTCTCTCAAGCATAAGAGAGGGAAAGCAGGGGTTGAGTAAGGAATGTTTTACCCAAGCCCGGAATCGCGGAGGTCCCTCATATGCCGAGCACAGGAGGCGCTAGTCACCGGCGTGTAATCTTCGGCGGGAGGGTCCAATCCCTCAATGTCCAGGCTGATATCAGGAATGGACTTGTCAATCTCCAGCCCTGCCTCCGCGGAAACGTCTCTGGCACGAGGAGAAAAGTTCGTAGCGGCCCGAGCCTCAGGGGGAGCTGTCCCCAAAAGGAGTCAGACCACAACATTGTGAAGACATGTTACAGTGTCGGCTTAAAATAAAATTTCCTCCACTTACTAGAGACGTCCGCTGGAGTGGGAGAGTCCTCCCCAGAACGTGGGCGGATAGCAGGCTGCGTGTCATCCTCTTGGCTTTCAGCCCGAGGTCTCTTCCCGGAAGCAGGAGTCTCCTGTCCACTAGTATGGTCTGCAAATGATAAAAGATTGCATGAAGTATGCATCTTAAATTGCAGAACAAAAAGGGGCAAGGCTGAATGATTTAGCATATACCTGGCTCCCCGATGATCCCCTCGGGCTTCAGAATGATTTGCTCGGACTTCAGACCAAGGGCCCGAGCAACTTTGTTAACAATAGCCAAGATGGCATTGAGGGTGGCAGCCACCTCCAAATCCGAAATATACTCCAGAGGGCCCGCACAGCCCACGGCATTGATAGTGTGGGCCCTCCCCTCGGTGAAGGCTCTACCTGCGAACACCCCCTCCGGAACCGCCTCGGACAGCTGAGATTTGGTCTTCAAACCACAGGAGGCTTTCAAATCCTCCCACTAGGAGTATGGTGCAGAAGACCCAGGGGCCGCTCCTCGGCGAGCAGACCCAGAAGCAGAAGTTGCAGCAGGTGTGCTCCTCAAGGGCTTCAAAGCCCCAGTATACAGGTTCCTGCCAATGGGAACGGGGAGTCCCTCCTCTCTCCAGCGGGCCTCTATCTCATGAATAGTCCTGACAACTCCAAAAAAGTGAGACCTGATAAACTCAGGATCCAGTGACAAGGGAGGCAGGTCCTCCTTCAGACGCTGCTCCTCAGCGGCTCGAATAGTGTCAGCCCGTTGCTTGAAGACGTTGCTGATTTTGAACCACCAGCGCGCATAGTGTATATCAAAAAAGCCCCTACGCGTCTGCTCTGGAACAGGATAATCCTCCTTTACGTCACGGAAGAGGAAACCATGCCACGAGGCTACTACCAGATGAACATCTCTCTGCCTATACTGTCGAAGTACCAAAGGGAAATTTGCATTTGGAGGTATGGCCTGATCGTACCCGAAGTTCCTGGCGAACCGATGCAGATAATATGGCTCAAGGACTGCTGTGCTGGAACAACGGTAGACCAGAACTCCAGGCCGTATGCAGACAACCCTATCGGCCAGTGCATGGAGGGAAGGCAGAGCCCATGAAGACAACCTACAGACAACTGTGTCACCCTACCGCTCCGAATAAGGACGGTACGAGCGGGAGCTATGGTCAAAATCCAGGCTCTCATCCCTCCTAGTATGGAGGAAAGACAAAGCACGGCGGGCACTAGCAAGCTGTAAAACTGCATCCTGGTCCGGGTGACCAGCAAAAGCAAAAATAAGTGGTGCAACTGGATTATCTACTGGTGTCCTCTGTGACAACTCTGGTAACAGCAAGCCAGCCCACGCACTCAGATAATGGGTGGGCATCAGAATATGTTTATCTCTCGGCGATGAATGTGAGGTCAGGGCTCCGAAGGAATGATAAATGTTCGCCAGCGCGGCCGGAGCTATGGCAACCCTGCGACCCCATGCCATCAAACACGCCAGGTAGATCACCTCTGCTCGCAGAACTCCTTCCTCTCCATGAGGGATCACGAAGCTGGCTAGCCAGTAAGCCAGATAAGCCGCCAAGTACGTCAACGGCAGTAGCTCCCTCGAGTTCCACCCTCATGCTGGGGGGGGGGGGGTAGGTGACGAGGGTGAGAAGCAAATCGAAGCTCTACCTCTCGGCACTGCTCCCAAGTCATGCCTGAGGAAGCAAACTCCTCGTAGAAACAGTAAGGACCACTGTAAAAGTGTGTAATCCATGCATTCAGGGTCACCCTCGGTGTCCGTGCAGCTCTCTCCTTGCCCACAAGGGCTAGGTCCCTCCAAGTCTTCATCAGATACCTGAAGCAATAGGGCAGAAGATATCGGCCTGTTCCATCCGAAGCACTTAGATGCACATCATCCAAGGACAACTCCTCGTACGGCTGTCCGCAAACGGGAAGACCCGAAATCCTGTGGAAGCTCCACAGGTCCAGTGACGTCTCTCCCTCAGCAGTCATAAATGTATTCCAACGCGTATTGAACCTCTCAGCTAATGCCTTGATCAATCCTGTATGATAAGGATACGAATACAGGGCCGTTGTAACTGCATGGCGAATGCCTGCCCTGTCAAGTGCTGCTCTGTAAACTGTCAGCACGCCCCACAGCCACTCAGTGGCACCGCGACGGTAGCAGTGGGAAGGGATGACGGCCCACCTCCCGTACCAGCTGGGGGCCTTCTGCGCCAAAATCCTCTTTAGCAGGCAATCGTGATCATAGTCATCATGCGCAAAAGCTGCGCCAGAGGGAGTTAGAAACATCCCGTCATTGGTGACGTCCGCGGTCCTGTGATGCCCAGCTACATGCCAAACGGTTGGTGAAGACGGCACTGCTCGAACAGTGAAGTTGTCGAACTCCCTGAAGAAACCCAGGCTCCTCTGGTCAGGGTACTGCAGCTGTCGCACAAAACCCTCTGGGAAGCTAGGATAGGAGAAACTGCAAGTGCCATGCATGCTGTCCTTTCCAAGCAATATGGCTCGCTCGAGACGACGCCTCTCCCCTGCCAGCCAGGTATCATCAGCCTCCACACCAGGAGGCGCAAAGCTATGAATGAAAGGCAACAGATGCCGGTCCAGTGGGAAGTGCGATGGATATCCGCCCGAGCGATCGTAAACATAGCCTCCATTCCTCCGCGTAATTCGGGAGACGTCAACGGTGCCCTCAGTGGTGGCAGCCTCTCCTGTCGGGTCCTCAGCGACCCAAGTAAACCCGCGGTTCACCGCATCAAAACTCTCTAAGGTGATGCTACGAGGAGGGAATGGTGGCATAGGTCTGTCCGTCCTCTGCACATAATGGTCGTCAGAACCTCCAACTCTGGGCCTCCGGGAGGTCTCTCTGTTCCGACTAGGGCGAGCCATGTCTGCAAGAGCTGCAATGTCTAGACCAGAGAGATAAAGATGAGTAATAAGGCTCAGTCAAAAGCTAAATTAGCCAAGGGACAGCAATAAAATCATTAAGCAGTCCTACAAGACCCCTTGTTCTGTCAGGGAACTCGTGGATTACCAAAAATAATGGAAAGCACGGGCCACCCGCCCCACCTCCGACTTTGACGGGTGTCCCGTGGGGGGCATTTGTTGCACCCGTAATTTGTCTTACAAAATTCCGGGGTATTATCCTCGCATCGGACGAGGCCTATATTTGGCGTACCGCCATTTCGGGGAATATTCCCACGCGGGGTCCTATATTTGGCGTATCGCCGCCTCGTAGGATATCTTCTCATCTAGGGCTTCATAGCCTACATATTGCTGCAATTATAGACCTTTCGCTGCAATCGAGACGGTCGAGAGCCGGGTTAAATCTACTACGATTGTCAGGATCGTGTAGTTTCGGTAAAATCCCTAAGGGAGGAAGCTTCTCTCCTTTGAGAGGAAAAGTAACATAGAAGGAGGTCTACGCACCGCAAATGAAGTTCCTCGCACATGTATCATGGAGCACGGACAATAACAAGTCTTCCCTTCGCGGCCTACGGCACGAGGAAAACGACAAACGAACAAGGAGGAGCACGTCTTCCCTTCTCCAGCGAGCAAACGAGGCTCCAAAGCCCCCAAGGCCCCCTTTTATTGAACTCAGACGAGGGAGAGACCCGTCCGGGTCGGAGGGACTCGTACGGGGTCGCCCGCCCCCGGGCGGGTCTGCGCGGACGCGGGCAAGCCTGCGAGGGGCCGCTCGAGGGGGTGCGGGCCCGAGCGGGACCCGCCCGGGGTCAATCGACCCCGGGCGGACCTGGTTGGGGTCATTCCACCCCGGGCAGGTCCTACCTGGGGTCATTTGACCTCGGGTGGGCCCGGGGACCTCCCACCCCGGGCCGGTCCTTTCTCCCGCACACGGAAACCAAAAGAAAAAAAGAAAAAAATGGGAAAAAGGACCTCCCCGGGGTCATTTTCCTCTCGTTTAACCCGTACGGGTCCAAACGACCCCGGGGAGGTTCCCACTTCTATAAATAGACCCCCAAGGGTCCATAAGAGGGGACACTACGAGACATCCTACAGAGCATTGCCTTGGAGCATCCAGCATTTTGAAGTTTGTTCGTTTGTTTTGGCACGCGAGGGGTAAGTCCCCGGGTCTCGCGTATATGCCCCTATGAGAGTATTTTTGTAATTTTCCCCTCAGTGGATCATGTTGTAAGTTTCTAAATCCCGGGGCTACTAAGCCATATAATTCTGCCCCAATAATGGGAGAATTGCTTAAATGTCCTCCCTGGGATCCGAGAAACATAAAAGTCCTGTTATTTGCAGTTTTACCCTTCAACTTTTTGTAATTGTGGCTACGCCCCTACTTCCCGCATTAGTGCAGACTTTTATACAGTCGACAACTCGCCGACAACCCTTGTACCCATTCGAACTATAAAAGCACTCAGCATGTTCTATGTATGTCCTCGGGGGAAAATTATAAGAAAACCCCTCGACTTATGGAAATTGTGTATATACCCTTCCTTCGGCCAAGTTGACAGATGTGAGCCTTCTATGAAACCCTTGTCACTCCTTCAGCTCGGGGACGTTATCAGCGCAGTCCGACACTCAGATGTCACCCCAACCCTAGGTCTATGTAGGGTATGGTAAAATTACCAAAATACCCCTGCGACCTAAAAACGGCCTAGCAGCCCCCGTAACCGTCCAGAAAGAGCCTCAGCGCCTTGGGAAGTCAGGAATCCGGTCCTACTTCCATTCCAACGCAGAAATTTCAGAAATACTCCTGGCCTGGGAAAATTACCAAAATATCCTCGGGGTCTAGAAAATACCTCTCCACTTCAAAAATGTCTACGGCTTCCGCATATTTGTGTCTTTACTCCTAAATCTTAGGGTTTTGTTTAGACTGAGCCCTAACCCTATTAACATGTTGGTGGTAAATAAGTGGTCATGGAGAGTCTCTCGAGTGAGCCGCCCGCCCTCCCCATCAGAACCTAAGGAGAGGACTTTGAGATTTCTTTGACAGTCAAACAAAGGTGTTTGGACGTTAGGCCGATGTAAATCAACACTGAATACGGTCAAACAAAGATTTCTTTGACAGTCAAATAAATATGCGGAAGTCGTAGGCATTTTTGAAGTAAAGGGGAGTTTTCTGGCTAATTTTACCAACCTAGGGGTATTTTGCTAATTTTACCAACCTAGGGGTATTTTGGTAATTAGGGCTAAGGCTGAGCAAAACCCTAAGACTTAGGAGTAAAGACACATATATGCGGAAGCCGTAGGCATTTTTGATGTAGAGGGAGGTTTTCTAGACCCCGAGGGTATTTTGATAATTTTACCAACCCAGGGGTATTTCTGAACTTTCTGAGCTGGAACGGAAGTAGGACTGGGTTCTTGACTTCCCAAGGCGCTGAGGCTCTTTCTGGAGGGTTACGGGGGATGGTACGCCGTTTACAGGTCGCAGGGGTATTTTGGTAATTTTACCATACTCTACATAGACCTAGGGTTAGGGTGACACCCGAGCGTCGGACTGAGCTGACGGCATTTCCGGACCGAAGGAATGAGAAGGGGCTTCGTAGAAGACACATAACTGTCAACTTGGCCGAAGGAGAGGTATATGTGCAATTTTGTGAAAGCTGGGGGTTTTCTTATAATTTTCCTCCGATGACATACATAAAACATGTTGAGTGCTTTTATAGTCTGAATGAGTACAAGAGTTGTCGACTGTTCAAAAGTCCGCACTAACGCGGGAAGTAGGGGCGTAGCCCCAATTACAAAAGTTGCAGGGTATAACTGCAAAGAGCATGACATTTTTGTTTCTCATGCCCCGGGAAGGACATTTTTGTAATTCCCCTATTATATGGGTGGAACTACATATTTGTCGCCCCGGGAGGTAGAAACTTACAACATGACCCACTGAGGGGCGAAATTACAAAAATACCCTCATAGGGGCATATACACAAGGCCCGGGGACTTACCCTCGCGGGTCAAAATAACGAACAAACGAACAAAATGCTCCAAGGCAATGCTCCGTAGGTTGTAGTTTGTAGTTGATGTCCCTCCTTCTGGACCCTAGGGGTCTATTTATAGAAGTAGGAACCTCCCCGGGGTCGTTTGGACCCGTACGGGTTGAATGGGGTGAAAATGACCCCGGGGAGGTCTTTTCCTTGATTTCCGTGTGCAAGAGACGGAGGCTGCCCGGGGTGGGAGGTCCTCGGACCCGTCCGGGGTCAAATGACCCTGGGCAGGTTCGGGGGGACCTCCCCGGGGTCGATCCACCCCGGGCAGGTCCTGCTCGGGGTGAATGACCTCGGGCAGGTCCCTCCCGGGGTCAATTGACCCTGGGCAGGTCCTGCCGGACTGCGCACCAGCCCGCCCGGGGCCGGACGACCCCGTACGGGTCCCCCCGGACCCCGGACGGGTCCCTCTCACCCCGGACGGGTTCCTTTCACCCCGGATGGGTGTTTCTCACCTCGGATGGGTTCTTTTCACCCCAGATGAGTGTTTTTGAGGCAAAATTTGCTTCTAACAAATGCCCCCCCCGGAACGTTCGTCAAAGCCGGAGGCGGAGGCGGACGGTCCGTGCCCTCTGTAGAACTGCACCTCACTGCTTCGTTGCTTTCCAGAAAGCTAAGAGTTGATGCAGACTTGTCTCAGTGAGGCCCATCAGTCTAGAAGTAATGTAGGCTTACCTCGGCGAGGTACTTTTGACCTGAAGTTGATGTCGACCAACCCTTAGGGTATATTGGTCAAAGCTAATGTGCACCGTCCCGATGCTCAGGTCCGATCAGCTTTCAGCTATGGTAGTATAACGGCTGCTCCTGGCCCTCATCATTGATCTGGGCTAAAAGAGCCCCCAAAGATGCGTCCATGGCAGCAATATAGAGGATGAGGGGCTTCCCTCTGACAGGTGCCCCTAGGACTGGAGGAGTCAATAGATACTCCTTGATTTGATCGAAGGCCTTCTGACAGTCTTCGTCCCATATGAAGGGTGCTCCTTTCTTCATCAATTTGTCGAAAGGTAGACATCTTCCTGAGAGATTAGAAATAAATCGCCTAATATAGGCGAGTCTTCCTTGAAGAGATCTGAGCTCTGTCAAGTTCTTGGGCAGAGGTAGTCCTCTTATAGCCTTGATTTTGTCGGGGTCGATTTCTATGCCCCGATATCTGACGATGAAGTCGAGGAACTTGCCGCTGGAGACGCCGAAGGCACACTTCATGGGATTCATCTTGAGCTGGTACTGTCGAAGCCTTTCGAAAACTCGACGCAAGTCAGCCAAGTGATTGTCCCGCTTCTTTGTCTTGACGACCAGATCATCGACGTAGCATTCGACAAGGTTATGTAGCATCTCGTCAAAGATCTTGGTCATTGCCCTTTGGTAGGTTGCACCGGCATTCTTGAGGCCAAACGGCATCCTTTTGTAGTTGAAGATCCCCTTAGGAGATCGGAAGGCCGTGTGGTCCTTATCTTTGATGGCCATGCGGATTTGATTGTAGCCCGACGACCCATCCATGAAGGACAAGGCTTCGTGACCGGTGGTCATATCAACCATTGTCTCAGTAATTGGGACGGGGAAGTCGTCTTTCGGGCATGCGTTGTTCAAATCCCTGAAGTCGATGCAGACTCGGACTTGGCCGTTCTTCTTCTTGACAGGGACTATATTGGCGAGCCATACAGGGTACATGCAAGGCTCTATGAAGTCCACATTGAGCATTTTGTCAACTTCAGCATTGACTTTTAGCTCCATCTCGTGGCGCATACGCCTTTGAGCTTGCTTGACCGGTGGAAGTATTGCCAGTTCATGTTCAGCCACCGAAGGGTCGAGCCCTTGCATTTCTTTGTAGGTCCAGGCGAAGCAATCCCTGAACTCTTCGAGAAGCTGCCGATATGACTACCTCTCTTTCTCACTGAGGAGAGCACTTATGAAGGTGGGCCGATGGTCATCTTTGCTTCCGAGATTAATCTCGATCAACTCGTCCACAGTTGCTTGGCCGCCGTCTTCAAGCTCCAGTGGAGCTGGTTGGAGGTCGACGAAGCCTCCCTCATCATCAGTGTTTGTCTGGTAGACTTCAAATTCTTCGAAGCTCTCTTGCTCCTGGCTTGAAGTCGAAGGATTTGCTTTATCTTGTTGATGATCAGCAGACTGGGCTGCTTGCTAAAGGTTGGCAAACTGGGCTGCCCTTCCCTGAGTTCCGTCTGAGGGGTGGTCATTGTTGACTTTTAATGAGAATGTTGTTGTCGTTGACGCCTCACCGGACTC
This sequence comes from Amorphophallus konjac, assembly GCA_022559845.1. Lineage (NCBI taxonomy): Eukaryota > Viridiplantae > Streptophyta > Magnoliopsida > Alismatales > Araceae > Amorphophallus > Amorphophallus konjac. The sequence goes on from CM040118.1 coordinate 214,471,784, forward strand.
CCTTACAGAGTCATCGGTCCTGGGCTCGACTTCAGCTAGCCCGTGATGGGGAGGTAGCTGTCCTACAGTATTGACTGTAAAATAGACCTCGAAGTCATTCTCCTGGTCATATCCGAGTCCTCTCGTATCTTTGCGGGAGAAGGGAGGTTGCCCACGGATCTGCGGAGGGTTCCACAGCTGGTGGAAGTACGCCGCTCGCGCGGGGTCCTGATCTTGCGGGATGTGCTGCTGACACAGACAGAGGATACAGTCATAGTGATGGAGGATATGATTCACAGAGCCAATATGGACATCCAACATGTTATGAAGGTGGCCAACACGAAGCAGGCATGTATGAGTGGGGTCATCAACCAAGATTTCAATTTCATCCAGTTCTAGCCAGTAGCAGTTTTGGGTCAGCATCCTCTTCTTCTCAAGGTTCTGCTACTTATGCTGATTTTGGATTTCAATCAAGTCAACAACCTTATACTCCAAGAGGGATCCAAAGAGGGATGCACGACTTGGCTGCATCATTGTTTGGTTACAATGAATATACAGAATATGTGCAGCCTTTTTTATAGGTATCAACAACAGAAGCCAGATGATGAGGGACAAGGTTCTTCCCGCTATTATCCATATTAGTGCATCATTATTTGGGTAGGGATCATTTAATTTTCGTAACATTTACTGTGTCTGTAATGTTTATTGTACTGCTTGAACCTACTTCATGTTTAATATGTAGCGAATATTAGTTTAACATGCGCACTGTCTATTTCTAGCACTTAATTCAATTTATTCATAGTCAAATGCATGTCCAACGATTTTTTTTTATTTTTTCTGATTCTTCATAATTTTCTTGATTTTTTTTTCCGAATTTTTCTGAATTTTTTGAATTACCTGAACCGGTTTCGGCCGGTTTCGACCGAAACCGATACGTTTCGATTTCGGACCCGGTCAAAATCGAGTCTGAAACCGAAACTGCCATCCCTGGGGCAGGTAGCCTTGGTTGCCAAGACCATAGCCTCGAGAGGAGGTAAGAGTTGGCAACACATGCACGCCCGTCAAACCTGTAAAACACGTCTAACCCCTCGGACACCTATCTCTAAAACGCGCTACACCCTCAAATGTGTTCTCTTGCACTGACAACCACCAAACACTGCTTGACACTACTGCATGTCAAGCTTTATCGGCTTTTGACCAGCAATTAAACTGAGATTGTGGCCACCTTCATGGACTGTTTTCAGTCTGAATGCGTCAGTTCTACTGGATGCGATTTCCTTAAATGTGTCAGATTGGCCGGACTCGATTCACTTAAAAGTGTCTGCCACCTAGACAGCTTTCACCTATTATGGATCCTTCACTAAAATGACCATAACACCACACACAGTTATTGAAATCTTTAGTGCCCACTTCATTGAATCGTTACTCAGATCTCTACAAGTTTGCTCTGTTGCAAAGTACTATAGCCCCAAATTGGACCCTCAAAAACTACCATTTGCACCTCCGACCGGGCCTACCAACTGGCCCGACACTTAATTGGGTATTTGAACCCTTAACGAACTCCAATAACCTATGTCTGAGTACCTGGGATGGTACAACAATCATGCCCAAACTGTTGGCTAATTGTCTAATAGCTTTTTGGGTATGAGGCTAACAAAATTAAGGATATAACAGATGGTGTATTGTACTATTGCGATCCTTGGGTATATTTTTAGTGAATCATGATCGTGCATGCGCCAGAAAGGGAACTTAACTAATGCTTCACTAAGCTGATTAAACATGAAGTAGGCATATTCTTGAACAGTTCTTATGTTAATTAATAAAGTTAGAAGATAAGTGAGTGTATACATTTAATCTTTTGTTGTTTCTTGTCAGCATATTAAGTACAAGACCTGTGGCCTTTTGGGAGTTCCAGTTCCCTTTTGCCAGCAAGTAGAAGTACCAGAGTAGGTCTGCCAACCATACACAAAAATGCATTAGGCCACGTTGAGCAGTTGGAGAAATTCTTCATGGGAAATTGTTGTCTAGTCCATAGGTAAAAATTTGTGTTTGGAAACTGGATAATACTTTTAACGGAGTAATGGGGTGCCATTGGTCTGTTCAAAGTGTTATCCCATAAAATTGTTGATGCAATCCACATTTTCTCGGGGGAAAATAAATACCTTTAATGGAAGCCAAACTGAGAGGGGATTGTCTGGGTAGAGGCCTTCTCCACGCAGATAAGAACAGGGTCAGCTAAGAATGGAGGGCCCTTCCTTGGTGTAATTAAGATTGTGTACATGTAATATGCTCATCCAAATTCTGAAACTCTTTTTGTTGAAAGTATAGGAAATAAGAACAACATCAAATCTGATCTTCAGAATGTTTATTTTAGAGCTTTACATTCTTTATTTCATTGGAGCAAGTTTATTTTTTTTCGAATTCCTGCTGAGTGTTAGAAGAGAGAATTCACGATTCTGTAATCCCTCAGATTTTTTTGAGTTCTTTTCTTGAGCGTGCCCCTCCCCCCACCCCCACCCCCACCCAAAACAATCGCCTCCTACGTGACAATCTCTGTGTTTTCGAGCTGCTCAAAATTTGGACTAGTATACTGTGTTTTCACTAAAGTAGAAGTACATGTGAAGAGGCTTGATATCTAAATATCATTTCGGGAATTGGACATCCTATTTGATTGGCAAATGTAGGCTAGTCCTTAAGTGCAGCATGTAGCGCATTCTTGAAATGAAAAATGCACATGACGCAAATATATTGTCACACTACAATTTTATTCCCTCTACACTGCATTGGGCTTACAAATGGAAGCAAATGTGACATTACTTAAAATCAACAGGCCTCAAGTATATATGCTATAGACCATGGTTTTAAAATTCTGCCAAAGGAAACAAAATAGGTGGTCCCATATGTCCTACATGGGCAAGGATTTAGTTAATAGGTTCCGTAGCAAACAGTAATGACCATCATCTAACAGTGGTTACATGCGAATTTCGTTGATCATCTTTTTCTTTGATATTTCTATGGATGTATGTGCATGAAATTCCGTGTGATGTGTTTTCATTTGTGACTTTTTCCTCCTGCCAGGTGAACACCAACTTGTGCTTGTGAACTTCAAAAGTTGACGCTTTTTAACAGGATCCATTTAAACTAGCCTAGGATATAGAAACATATACACCATCGATTGTGGGAAAGGATCTGTCGTGTAAATTGGTCATTTTTCACCTATTAGCATACTTTATTTAAGGGATGCAACTTTTTAAAAGTTGCTTATGATCTAATGTAGTAGCCCCAAACTTCTTTTGTTAAAGGGAAGAACTCATTGTCATGTTTTTTATAAGCCGATATTATTCATTGTTCTTATGGGTCCTGTCCTCTTCAATTTGTTATATTGCAATAGACATTACACTGTTTCCTTTTTCATTTGGATTTTTTAGCAAAGTTCTTGAAGCTGGAGCAGCTAGACCAAGATCAGATGTTCCCTACTGAGGCAACTGGAATTTCTATGGATGGTACTGGTCAAGTGGGTACTCTCTTTTATACGGCACCAGAGATTGAGCAAGGGTGGCCACAAATAAATGAGAAGGTTAGCATTTTCTGCAATCATGGGGTTTGTTTCTCTCTATCTTCGAACTTCATGCATGGTAAGATCTATCTAGTGCTGCTTTTAAAGACGCAAGAAAATGTGCTTTTTCTATATGTACTTGATTTTATTGATGTAAGGCCCCAAGGCCCTTTTACATGCACAGTCGTCTCTGACTCTCTGTTTGCAGGTGGACATGTACAGCTTAGGTGTTGTGTTCTTTGAGTTGTGGTACCCATTCACCACAGCTATGGAAAGGCACATTGTCCTTTCAGAATTGAAGCAGAAACAAACGCTTCCTGTTGTGTGGGTTTCTGAATTTCCAGAACAGGCATCATTAGTGAAGCGTTTAATGTCTCCGAGTCCATCAGACCGCCCAACAGCCATGGAAATATTACGCCATGCATTGCCTCCACGAATGGAAGATGAGTGGTTAGATGGTGAGAATCTTGCTTATTGCTATTTAAGCTAAGCATATATACATGTTTCTTCTGCTTTGGCTGAAAACAGAGGGAACTATACTGCTGTATACACTTTTAGTCTTTGACCTCATTAGTTGTTTGATTATGTAGATTCTTGCTGTCTTGAAATTAGTCATTTACTGGCGATAAGTTTATGGTTTTGTTGATCTCGTGTTATGTTTCTAATTCATGTTATTTGTTCTCCCTTTTCAATTAATGAATTGTGGTACTATTTACCTTCCTGGACAAACATATAGTGTTCATAAAAGGAAGACAATGTGGAAAATACCACTGGACATTATTGACGTTTGACTTGTCTAAACATCAGGTGGTGGGTTATTTAGTGGGTCAGACATAATGACAGCATGTAAAGGTCCATGCAATATGTGCCATCTCTTTCTGATCAACATGGAAAAACTAGTGGGTCGGATTCCTAAGAAAATGGAAACTATTTTTTTCTGAAGGGAACAAAAACTGATAGTTAAGAATGCTTCTATAATGTAAGGTGACTTTGTGAATCCAATACTAGTAAGAGTAGATGTTATACAAAGGTAACCTGGGGCACAGGTTGTCAAAAGCAAGGAATTCTTTTGTGAGATTGGCCTTCCCTAGCTGTACTCATGTTGAGGTCATTTGTGTCAAACTGTTGAACATATCCATGAGCATCTGTTCTCTTTAACTGCATACAGATTCCTTCAGATTCGTGGAGCCAAGATTTTCTGCTCACTTTCCATTGGCATGACCCATCTTCATCTAAGGTCCAGTTGGGTAAGAATGCAACCTTCTGTGGCATTGCGAAGGTGACAATATCTGCATAGTATGCTCTGTCTTAACGTGGTCCCTTTGAACTCCAAAAAACTCTAGAATATCCTGTTTTTGGAATATTTGCAGCAAAAAGGGAAGTAAGAGAAGAAAACAGAAATAAGAAGAGTGTGAGAAGTGCACTGGGAGCCATCCTTTGTGGGGATAGGTTTCGGTAAGGACAGCCCCCTTGTTCAGCTTGCGGTGGCTAAAGACAAGGTGAGGGGAGGATGCAGCAGGAAAATCACTTTTACCCTACATTGGCTTGCTCCAATAGGAAAAAAGGGAATGACTATCAAAGGGGTATATATGCACAGAGACAACACAAGCAGCAAATCTGTGAGCATGGAGGATTCTCTTCAAGGCTCTTTAAGACTTCCTTGAGAATAGTTCAAGTGTTTCTTGACCCTTCTTATACTTGAAAAACAATCAGAATAAAGATGTTATTTGAACCATCCAAGTTATTTGATGATGTCTACTTTTGTGTTTGTGGATTAGTGGATCTTTCATGGGTCCATCTTACTTTATTCATCATGGTAGATTCAATACGGGTCCAGACGGCATCCACTAGCAAAGCAAGTCCTTAATGGCTAATAATTGTGTCCATATTGTTCCAAATTATGAATGGGCATTCCAGGACTCACTTATTGTGGCTCATAGGCCCACAAGCTTCATGACCCACAATTTAAGCTCCATTAGGATGGCATCTCTTAACAGACTTAGTCAAATTGGGCCTAACAGACTTAGTCAAATTGGGCCTTTTTGGCTTGACCATAGTCCGCTTAATCCATCATCATGACTAAACTAAATCTTGATCCAAATTAAAAGTCCTTGAAAGTTGCAACATAAACCTTGATCCTTAAATTAATGACTCAAACCCCAAGTTATTGCAAGGTTGTATGCTAAATATTAAGTCCTTAAAGTTCACAGCTTAAATCTTAAACCAGTTAATATCTAGAAGTTAAAACCCAAAAAATGTTAATGCAAAATGCCCTGAATGTTGTAAAATTTTTAAGAAATACCCTGAATTCATAAAAAATATTCCCGAAATATCCTAAACTCATTAAAAGTTGCATGGATACCCTGTGTCACGCCCCGAGATATATGTACAGCGGAAGTAATATCGGGAACATGAACAGCCGGCAAGATAAGCCTCTCGCAATCAAGATAATCAGAGCGCTAAACATTCACACATAAAGAGGAATGCACAAGATGATATACTCAAACTTCACTTTATTGAATAATAATCGAAAGTACATAATGTTGACTCTTGACTCCTTACATCACTAGACTCAATAAAAGAAAGTTGCATAATGACTCATAAAGTAAAAATTACATGATATGACTCCAAACTAACATAAGCACTCATGACACTCTTAAGTCTTCTCTCGGGCCTTTAATCATCACTCTCGGACCCATCATCGGAATACTCGGAATCCGATCCACTAGAGTTTCCAGAAAAGATTGGAAAAGTAGGGTAATGAGCACACTTGGCCAGTAGGTATCTTCGTATCATCATGAAGGCAAGTTTAAATAATTAACATTTTTGCTCTAGAATATAAGGTAAAAGAAATGCTGTAATCATATGATATAAACCAACACAAGTATCACGATATAAAAGATATGAGAGTTCATGTAGAATGAGAGCAAGATCGCGAACGAATATAACATCACTCTCGGACCCATCATCGGAATACTCGGAATGCGATCCACTAGAGTTTCCTGAAAAGATTGGAAAAGTAGGGTAATGAGCACACTTGGCCAGTAGGTATCTTCGTATCAACATGAAGGCAAGTTTAAATAATTAACATTTTTGCTCTAGAATATAAGGTAAAAGAAATGCGGTAATCATATGATATAAACCAAGTAACACAAGTATCACGATATAAAAGATATGAGAGTTCATGTAGAATGAGAGCAAGATCGAGAACGAATATAACATGAATGTAACTTGGCCTTTCATGAACGAGAATGTACTTTTCATAACAATAAAGGCTATGCACTATAATGTCATGTAACAAGAATATACTAGAAAGCATGTTATGGCCTCGTGGATTTCACCTGTTTATAAAAAAAGTACTCCCGGTGCAATGCGACGCCAGTGTTCATCATACCCCATGGTTTATAGTATGTTTCCGGCTATCTGCCGAGGGGGCTAGTGTCGAGCCCTTGGACACTGTCCGTGCCCGCTCTTGCATCTTTAAGTTATAAATCAAACTACTTCCACGAGATATAAATAATGTAGGTCGATAATAACAAGTTCAAACTATAGTTCATGATAACAACACCAAGGTAAGAACGCACCAATTATGAATATGAGAGTTCCAAGGTCGAATTAAGAACAAGGTCATACTACGGAAGGAATCCGGTAGTATAACGGTATATTCAATAGTTTTCCATAATTCATTAGATAGCTTTTTGAACAAGGTGTTAGGTTCTAGATAAGCAATAATCCATCTAGAAACATAGGAAACGCAACCCTTAGGTCAAACCCCGGGTTAAATAACACTGGGACAGGAAACGGTCTAGTCTGGGCCGTTTCTTGAAGTAGCGGTCATAGCCTGGCCGTAAACTGAAAGTAACGGTCCTGGAATGGCCGCAATCATGACAGAGTCGATGCCAGAAAGAAAAAGAGTCGACGCAGTGAGTGCTGGAACAAGATGACGGTCGTGGGATGGCCGCTACCAGAAGGTGGCGGTCTCTTGAGGGCCATTATCTATCCAGGGTACAGAAAAAACGCCGGTAAGATAGGTGCTTTCTAATCCATTGGATTTTTAGGGTACAACCAGCTCGGCGTTCTAGTGGGAATCGCAGGCTCGCGAAGACTTACGGAGGCCTTGAAACATGATCCCCTAGTCTGACAGAAGGAATATCCGGCAGAGAAGTTCACAAGTCCAAGAAAGTGTGCCTATACGTGCAAAGTGTAACTAATGACATCGTACCGGAATACGTGTCATGTACTTAAGAAAGACTCAAAGATGAGATGGAATCGTGTAGAAAACAGCGATCAATACATCCATAAAACAAGTGTATAACCCATGTAAAAATAGCTTTAATACAAAACTATATAACTTTTGGGCATGAAATTAATATACATGAAAATGAAGTTAAAACATGCTAACATAAAATAAAATGTAGTAAGAATCATGAAATCACTTCTAACCATGGAATAATGCCAGACATAACCGGGCTAAGGCATGGTTTCTATCATTATAAACTAAGGATATACATATATTTAAACTGGATACAGGAAACAAGTTGCGGTCTTGATGGGGCTGCAATCATCAAGCTGCGGTCTATCGCACGGCCGCTATCTGAGGGTAGCGGTCTCTGATGGACCGTTTTCTGTCTTTCAGACAGAAAGGTAAAACTCATGCGTGCACGGCTAATCTAGGGCAGTAAACATGCGAAAACTATGCTAAACAAGTAGATAAACATGATAGGATGAAGATAAACTAAGAAGATACATGGGTTTGCACGAATTAAGCCAAAGTTTTCATCATTCCTTCTTAAGGTGCAAGGATAACATGCTATGAAGACTATACATGTGCGATCATAGGAAAACATAAAATACTCTATGTATAATGCATGAAATCATGAGAGAATTAAGGGCTTTTAATCCTAACTTGATATTTAAGCCGTTCATGAGATAACCTACCTTTGGGTAAGACTCTAAATTTCGAATTTTGGACTGGAAGTCGATGCTGGCTCCTGTGCGTCCTGCGTGGAACCGTCGATTCCTAGATGTTCTAACTCTTGATCCTCCCGTTCTAAATTCATGAAATTTGGAGGGTAGGTAGAAGATACAAAGGGGAATAACTTATTCCAAAGGATAGACACGTGATTATCTCGATTAGGGCTTCTAATCTTCAAATCTTCCTTGGACGGACACACTGTTTTCTGTGCAGACTGCAGAGAAACGACAACTTCTGGGGCTTCTAGCTCTCCAACGGTTTGACCTCCTAGCACGAAATTTGGAGAGGTGTTAGACAAAACTAAGGAGACCAATTTATTCTAAAGGACTAACCTGAGAAGTCGTCTCCTTACCTTCGAAATACGTGAGCCAACATTAGGGTTCGCACGGGACGAAGTTAGACCTATTTATAGAGTTTGCTAGGGTTTGAGGATTTAGATCCATCTAGGAGTCCTAAATTTAGGTGACAAATAGCTATGTAAGGGTGACAAATAGTCAACTCCTGTCGGTTTTCGCGCATTCCCGAGGCGACGAATGAGACTTCCAATGCTATTTAAGGGTGACAAATAGCTATCTAAGGGTGAAAATAGCTATCTAAGGGTGACAAATACATGAATAAGGGTGCCAAATAGATGGAAGTGTACATAAGCATTTAAGGAATTTAATGGGTGGGACCCACGTGTCAATGACATGGACCAATAGTTGAACGAGTAACTTTCCTACCCGTCTAGGAGGGTAGCTAGCATTTCTCTTTCGAGAATGTTTGCCTGTTTCACAATATTGAAACCATAAGGGAAACTTGGATTTAAGCTTGGATTTCTTATCTGTTGGTCAATCTTCTGCAGATTTTTGGAGGCATAGATTGCCTAAAAAGGGACTACTTAATTAGGCCTTCTTGCTTCCTTTGTGTTGAATATTCATAAATATTTATTCTTTATTATGTAATAGAATGTTGTTGCTGTGTTGCTAACATATATTGGTTTCTTCTGCAAGGCAACTTTTTTGATTCTTCTGTTTTTCTGCCGGCTGTAATTCTGGTTGCCTCCAACTTCAATTTATTTGGTATTGTAACGAAGTAAACATTTTTTTCCAGATATCTTGCGCACAATCCAGACTTCGGAAGACACATATGTTTATGATCGTGTGGTATCTACTATTTTTGATGAAGACAGAATAATAACAAAATCACAGAGACAACACAGTGGAAAGAGTAAAGGCACTGAAGAAATTTCCTCTTTTAGACAGTACTCAGAATTAGCCTCTGAACTACGAGATAACATTATTGAGGTTAGCAAGGAAGTGTTCACCATGCATGGAGCCAAGAAGCTGGAGATAGCACCAATCCGTTTATTTGATGGTTATCATCCATTTGATAGGTTTGTTTTTTTCAGGCTCTACTTTATTATAGCCAAATGATATGTATCAGCATTCTTCACAAAATGAGTAATTTATTGAATTTTTTTGCCTTAGACCCAGAAGGAGCACAGTCAAGCTTTTGACAAGCGGAGGAAACATACTTGAGCTTTGTCATGAACTACGCTCACCATTTGTTAGTTGGGTCATTACAAATCAGGTATTCTCTGTCAAAATGATGCAGGAGCCTTTGACCATTCTATTGTTTTATCTTGTTGTCTGGTAATAAAAATTCTCGAACTAAGCATTATTGATTTACTTGAAATCCTGGAAAATAGAAGACTTGAATATCCTGTATGTTAGGAAAATGTCCTCCAATGGCCTGTTTGGAACAAAAAAGAAGCCTGCAATTTTGAGTAAGAAACAGGAAGTTAGGTGAAATACTCTAGCATTTGAGGATATTCTTTTACAACCTAAAAGTGTTGACCTCACATTTGCAAAATATAAAACAAAATGTGGTCTGCATAGAGCAGACACTTTGTGGATATGGGAGTTTTTTGAAGTTCCCTAAGATAAAAAATCTTTTTAGAGGAGTTCCTATATTGCCAAGACATCAAGAAGAGTAACTGTAATGGAGGAGACATCAGGAAAAGAGGAGGTTGGGAAGCACTCGGGGAGAGAGTTGCCAACCAGAAAAGTTGAGAAGCTGGGAAACCAGGATCAAGATGGCCGTGAGTGGAGAGTGGTGCCCAGGCGGAGAGCAGCTCGTGAAGATGAGAAGGGAAGCAGAGCAGGTCACAGAGGTAAAACTCCGAGCTCTACCTACAGGTGAGTTTCGGCCGAAACCAATACGGTTTCGTCCGAAACCATTAAAAAAGTATTATTTAATAGGTTTCGGACCTGCTACAGTGTTAAGGGCCGGTTTCGGATCGGTACCGGCCGAAACCGATACGTTTCGGCCGAAACGTATCGGTTTCGGCCGATACTGCCAACAGTGCATTAAATGCCTTGCATGTGGAGGCTTTAGGCATAGAAGATGGGCTTGCAAACAGGGGAAGGAAAGGTCTGGAAGGGAGCATCCGAAGCTCGGAGGGGTCAAGACAGAACTTGAACTGCTCTGAGGAGAGGAATCATCTGGTGGTAGAGATTCCTTGGCTTGCTTTGGTGGCAGATGATAGGAGAAGGCTGGAGAAGTGTGCTGTGGTGCAGGTGAAAGGGGGATGGGGCTCTGCAAAGAAGATAGTTGAAGATTTACTCAGATTGTATTGGCCTTCTGCTACCTGGTGGATTCGAGAGCTGATGGATGGGTTATTCCTAGTGTGGTTTTCTGATGATTTGAAAGAAACCTCCTCATATTCCTTGGCTTCTTCCAACGAGGGGACTGCACTCTTACTTAGTCCCCATGGAGGGACACTGCTACTAAGAAGCTACAAGAAGGGAAGGTTGTTTGGTGCAGGGTGGTTGGCATCCCTCTCCACGTCTGGAACCCGGACACCTTCCATAGTATCGCTGCTTTCTTTGGGAGTCTGAAGAAGATTGACAAAGAAACCCTGGATGGGGAGCACCTCTCCTTTGCCAGACTTCTGGTTGAAGTTGATGAGGAGCAGGCTATCCCTCAGAAGGTCATTGCCAAACTGGGAGGGATAAGGTTTGTAATTTCAATTTCTGTGGAGTCAGAAATGTCGTTGGAAGGTGGAGGGGAAGAATGGACTTGGGCAGATGTGGTGGTGGCCTACCGGAACCATGGAAGAAAGGGGGCTCCCTTCGCATGGGGGAGACCGGGGATGACTCGCCCTAGTGAGGTGGTGTCTCACTCGTTGGCTGCCGGACAGGCTCCTCTGGGGTAGGCGAACTGAGTCATCTTCTCACTTGGCATCCTCGAGAGCAAGCAAACGGAGAAAATCTCTGTATCTCAGACCACTCGGTCTTCTTCGGACTTTTGCATGCTTACCACTGGGCTTCCTGGGGAACTGGACCTCCATGACCGTGAGAAGAAACCGCCAACTTCGTGAGAGGAGGATGTTGGCAGCTGTAGTCCCAAGGTACGGCCTCGGTCGATGCTCTCTTGTTCCCCATTGACGGACGTAGTGGGGGAAACAGGTCAAGAAGAGAAACATTGTCATGTTTCTCGGGACCCAACAAGATCCAGATCCGGCTTTTTTCCTTTTCGAGTTTCGGGTAAGTTACTGGGCTCGTGGATCGTGGAGTTCGGGTTCGGACAGGCAACGGCTTACGGGTAAGTCATCAGGTTGACCCAACTTACTCGTTGGATCGGCCCTCGCGGGTCTTCTTCCTCGCCTGACGGGTTGGCCTTCGCAGTGACTTGAACCTTCGTTGTTCTTGGCCCCCGCTCACTGCTCGGACGGCATCGTCACTGTCATTGGCAGCTATGTCGACAGTGACGATGATGGCGGCTCTCTTTCCGGCGGTGGGATTCATCATGGAATCTCTTCTCCGCCCTGTCCACTATTTCCATGGCAACCAGACAATTCAGGAAGAGCCTCCGAAACTTTGCTTCAGGCTCTTATCCATCCGAGCCCAGATGGCTCCCACACCGGCAATGACAGCTCTGTCAACAGCGGCGATGACGATGGCGGGGATCAGCTTGTGATCCCTTCTCCGGCTTGTCCATTGCCTCTGTGGCAGCTGGCTGCTTTGGGTAAAGCTTTCGCCGGCCTTCATGCTTCATTGACTGAGCAAGAGTGCAAGATGGCCAAGGTTCAACTGGGATCAAGGCTTGCTGGAAAGGGGCTGGAGGGTGATTGGTTCAGCGTTTCTTCAAGGGAAGAACAGTGCTTGCCGGAGGATGAAGATGAAGATAACGAAGTACTTCCACTCATAGTGACAATAGGGTTTAATCAACCAGCAGTGACTCAGAGCACACACAATACAGAGGTGGGAGATATTGGTATCAGAGAAGATAATATTACAGATAATAACCAGGGCACAGTGGCAGTATGGGATCTGCTACAGGAGGAATTGGTCAATGGTGATCCCCTGGCTATAATGGGCACAATGTCTGTGGAGCAATGGTCAGATGATTTGGTTAAACATAGGATTTATGGTGGGAATATCCTTTGAAGGCAAGGAACAGTATGTCAGGAAAACTTACCTTAACCTGCAGCTCAGCTTGAAAAGAAAGGGCCTGGGGGAGGTGTCAAAATCGGGAGCAGAGAGCTAAGGTATCTGCAATCAAATGAAATGATTGAAGGGCTTAGACTGAAGAAAGACAATAGCAAGGGGAAGATGAAGATGAAGATGTATCAATGAAGATTGTAACATGGAATTGTAGGGGTCTGAATGCTGAAGACAAAATGAGGGAAATTAAAGCCATGGTGCAGAGGGTCAAAATGGATATATTCGCAATACAGGAAACAAAAATGGAGAATATTGATATGGGAAGGGTAATGAAATTGCGTGGAAATGCACTTCAAGCATGGAATTTCAAGCCTGAAGATGGGAACAGAGGGATATTGGTTCTATGGAACCATGAGATACTAGAATTCTGTGGAGAGCAGGTGGAACAATTTTCTATTTCTGTAAGGTTCACAATGTCTATAAGGTTCACAATGAAGAAAGATGGCTTTCTTTGGGTGTTCACGGGGGCATATGGACCGGTGCAGAACAATCTAAAGCAGAGCTTCTTCCAAGAAATAGGTGGTAGTCTTAGAGGGAATAAAGAGGCTTGGTGTATTGCAGGAGACTTTAATGCAGTCAGATTTCCAGGGGAGAGATCAAATCAACAGAACTGGTGTACAAGAGTGGATCCAATCAGCAGAACTCATAGAGATACAGGTTAGTTTTGTGTTCTTCACATGGATCGGGCTGGGAAAGACGCAGGCAAAATCAAAGTTGGATTAAATTTTCATTTCTGTTGATTGGCAACAGAAATTTATTAATATTACAGCTAGAGGCCTCCCCAGAGTATTGTCTGACCACATACCTATTGTCTTGAATACTACAAACCAGAGAAAACATAGTAAACTGTTCCAATATGAGAGAAGCTAGGCCAATGGTGAGAATTTCATAGAATTAGTACATAAATGTTGGAGGGAAGCCCCAAAAGGCAGAGATGCATGCACTGCACTATTCATAAAACTTCAATGGGTGAGGGAGAAAATGAAAAAAAATGGAGTCAGGTAAGTTTTGTAGCGGCGGGAAAAATTAGACAGCAGCTCTTACAGAACATTGAAGAAATAGATATCAAGAATGACCAAGGGGCTTTATCAGACGAAGAGAAAAGGCAGTGGGCAGACCTTAAACAGCGGTATGAGGAGTGGTCAATTAGAGAAGAAATCAGATGGAAACAAAGAGCCAAAGAATTATGGCTCAAGGAATGTGACAAAAACACAATATTTTCATGCTATGGCAAATGCCAAGAAAAGGAAACATACATTGACACCATTAAAGTTGGAAAGGGAAGCAGAAATATAGAGGACCGTAGTGGAATATTATCAAGATTTGTTTAAGGAAGATGAACAATGGAGACCGCAAATAAGATGTGAGGTGTTCCAACAAATTTCAGAAGCAGATGCAGAGGCCCTATGCAGACCATTTGCGGAGGAAGAAATCAAACAGTCAGTCTTCTCTATGAATCCAAATAAGTCACCAAACTCAGATGGATTTTCATGGGCTTCTATCAACAGTTCTGGGATCTTCTTAAGGAAGATATCATGGCAGTAGTAATAGACTTTCATAAGAGACCATGGAGAGTTAAGTGCTTCAATGCAACTTTTGTGGTTTTCATTCCAAAAAAAGACAAGGCAGAGTCCCTATCAATTATAGGCCTATAAATATGCTCAATGGGATATATAAAATCATTACAAAGACACTAGCCAATAGATTAAAGGGGCAATTAATGGATTGATAGATAGTAGTCAATCAGTCTTCGTACTGGGGAGATGGATACTGGACAATTATATGGCTGCATTTGAGTGCATGCATGAGCAGAAGATTAAAATAATAATAATAAAGAGCTGCTTGGTGGTTAAGATTGACTACGAAAAGGCCTACGATATAGTGAATTGGAACTGCCTGATGTTCAGAGTACTAAAGCTGATGGGTTTTAGCGAAAAGTGGATTAAGTGGGTCAGGTGTTGTGTTTAGACAGCAAGGTTTTCAGTCTTAGTGAATGGTACACCGTGTGGTTTCTTCGCAGCTCAAGAGGGCTAAGGCAAGGGGACCCATTGTCACCTCTGCTGTTTGTTCTAGTTTGTCAGCTGCTGAGTGGAATGTGGAAGAGGGGAACATTAACAGGACTCATAGAAGGAATCAAGGTGGGGCACGACTGCGGAAGAGGTGACACATCTGCAATATGCAGATGATACAATCCTATTTACACCTGCGGTGGAGGAGAAGCTAATTAATCTAAGAATTTTGCTCAGTCTTTTGGAGGCTGTCACTGGCCTGAAAATTAACTTCTCCAAAAGTGAGGTAGTGGGAGTTAATGTGAATGAAAGCAAGAAGGATCAAATTGAACATATTTTGGGTGTTAGGTGGTGATCTTTCCCTATCAAGTACCTTGGGTTACCCCTATCAGATGGAGCTATCAGAGCCAAGGAATGGAATGGGATTATCAAGAGGGTGGAGGACAGAATAGCTACTTGGAAAGGTAAACTCTTATCAATGGGGGGCAGATGGATTCTATCAAGGGTGGTTCTCACAAGTTTACCAGTTTATTACTTATCCATATTCAAGATTCCAAAGTCAGTCTGCAAAAGGATTGAAGCACTGAGGACTGCTTTTTCTGGAAAGGGAAAGGGCTAGAGGAGAAAGGTTTTCGTCCTATGTCATGGAAACACGTGTGAAGATTTGAGGATTGTGGAGTGGGTCTCGTGCCAATCAGCACAATAAATGAAGCATTGTTGATGAAATGGTTATGGAGATCAGATATGGAGGAGGGACCCTCATGGAATAACATTGTCAAGAAAAAATATCTATATAAGGGGGGATGGTTTTCAGAACATGAACATAAAAACCAGTTATCCTCAATCTGGAAGAACATTCTGAGTTGTGGTGATTTCTACAAGTGCCCCACTGTAACACAGGTAGGTGATGGTGGGAAAACCAGGTTTTGGGAAGATCCATGGATGAACAATAGGCCTCTTCAACAAGTATACCCAAACTTGTATTGCATAGCAGTCACAACAGAAATTAACATAAACACAGTGTGATCAAACTCAGACAATCATTTTCAGCGGAATGTGCATTTTCTTAGAAAGCTTAGCGAAGTGCAAGTCAATGAATTTCTGCACCTTTCTGGCATGCTAGACAATATGAACAGATCTCAGGGCAACATGGACAGTAGAACTTGGAGATTGGGAAAAATCAGGTAGATCTCAGTTAAATCAGTAATTAGAATGCTTATATACGGTGGTCAGAGAGTGGCCTGGCATAAACAGGTTTGGAATAGGAGACTGCCAATCAAGATAAGGCTTTTCTTATGGAAAGTAGCTTGGAATAGGATCTCAACTGCTGATAGGGTGCTAAGATTTTAGCCAGATATCAGAGTGGTGTGTTTTCTGTGGATGTTACAAAGAAACAGGAGCCTACATTTTCCTCCAGTGTGGTATTAGACAAACTGTGTGGATGTAACTCTTTAAGACTTTAGATGTGAAGTGGACAACTTCAGTAACGTCCATGAACTCTTCAGGGATTGGGATAAGTACTATTTGGTGGATGGTGAGAAAGTTATACGGAGGTTTTGTCTGCCAGCTATCATGTGGTCAATTTGGAGAGAGAAATATTAGAATCTTTAGAGAGGAACTTAGTCACCCAGCTACTATTATCAGCCACTGCATTAAATGTATTTTTGATTGGCATGTCAGTGCCTATGGGTCCTCTGGTGGGCACTTAAGTATAATGTATAAGATGAGGGATTGGAAACGATTAACTTTGTATCCTTGTAACACTACTCCCACCTTGTAGTGGCTAGTGCAGCCATGGGGGGTGGGGGATTTGGTCTCTACTATCTTGGTAGAGCCTCCTTTTTGCTTCTTTGTACTGTCTTCTTGCTCTTCAATGAAATGTGGCCTGTTGGTCACCTCCCCCCCCCCCCCCCACCCCCCAAAAAAAGTTCCTATATTGCCTGAAAACTCTATTTTCTCTTTCGTCACCCAGCTAAATGGATGAGTATGTTTGGAGAAATAACTTCGTTTTAATTGAACCTTTTCCAAAAGAGCCTGCATATTCTTTCATTACTACTGCAAAAGTGTATATACCTCTATTTTTCACCAAAGTTGAAACATTAAAGTTGCTTTTGGTGTATCATATATCTATTATATCTTTCTGAATGTTTTAATTTTTCACTTGCAGAAA
The DNA here is from genome assembly GCA_022559845.1 of Amorphophallus konjac. Taxonomy (NCBI): domain Eukaryota; kingdom Viridiplantae; phylum Streptophyta; class Magnoliopsida; order Alismatales; family Araceae; genus Amorphophallus; species Amorphophallus konjac. The sequence goes on from CM040118.1 coordinate 214,488,963, forward strand.
GTGAATTTCAAACGATATGAAATTTCATGGGTCCACAGAAAAGCAATTGGCCATTCAACCCCAAATCGTTTTCTTCAGGTATCTGGCTGATTTTTTGTCTAAAATATGTGAATTATACCACTAAGTTTATAAAAAATAAATAGATGTAGTTGTTGCGCCCACTATTTGTCTCGGATAAATCGAGACCTTTCCCTCGAGTTGGTCGGGGTTCAATATTCGGCGTATCGCCACTCCGTGGAATATTTCCACACATTGGGACTCTGTGGCCCGTATATCTCTGCAATTTTAAACCCCTCGCAGCAAACAAGGTGGTTGAGAACCGGACTAAATCCACAACGATTGTCAGGATCATGTGGTTCCGGGCAAAACTCCGAAAGGATGAGCTTTTTCTCCCTTAGATGTTCGGAGTGAATAAAGAAAACCTTCGCAGCAAGGAAAAGGGATGCAAGGGATGGTGTACACACTGTCGAAGAAGTCCCACACATGTCTACCACGCTGCTCGGACAAGAACAAATCCCCTCTTCGTGGCCTACGACGTGGGGAAGACGACGAACGAACAAGGAGATGCGTTCTCTCCTCTCTCCGCGTGGCGTGCTGCGAACAACAGGTTCTACAAAGCCTTGGGCAGAGCTTTTTTAAACAAAAAGGGGGTTAGCTTTCCTTGGAGTTAGCTTTCCTTTAATGCCAAATCTTCGAATACCACGTCCTGGAGAAACTTTCAAATATACATGATCTCCTACCTGAAACTCCAAGTCACGTCTTCGATTGTCGGCATAAGACTTTTGCCTATCTTGTGCCATTTTCATTCTCTCTTGAATGAGCTTGATTTTCTCCGTAGAATCTCTGATAAGGTCGGGGCCTAGAAATTGCTTTTCCCCTATTTCATTCCAACATATTGGTGATCGACAACTTTTACCATATAGGGCTTCAAAAGGTGCCATTTGTATGCTAGCCTGATAACTGTTATTATATGCAAATTCTACCAAAGGCAAGTGATCATGCCAACTACCTCCAAAATCGATAGCACAGGCTCTGAGCATATCTTCTACCACCTGATTTGTTCTTTCCGTCTGACCATCAGTTTGTGGATGAAAGGCTGTGCTGAAGTTCAATCTAGTCCCTAGTGAATGTTGTAGGCTCTTCCAGAATTGTGATGTAAATCGGGGATCTCTATCTGATACAATAGTGACAGGGACACCATGTAACTTGACGATTTCTTTTATGTATAATGCTGCCAGGATATCCACAGACCATCGACTCTTTATTGGTATAAAATGTGCAGATTTAGTCAATCGATCTATGATTACCCATATGCCATCATGTCCACCTCTTGTCCTAGGTAACCCCATAATGAAATCCATCCCTATACTCTCCCACTTCCATTCGGGAATAGTTAAGGGGTGCAATTTACCTGCGGGTCTAAAATGTTCAGCTTTAACTTGTTGGCAGGTTAGACATCGAGACACGAAATCAGCTATCTCTCTCTTCATATTGGGCCACCAGAAACTTCTTTTCAGATCCTGATACATCTTTGTACCTCCTAGATGAATGGAGTACTTGGACTTATGTGCTTCATCTAGGATTAGTTTCTTCGTAGCCTCATGATCTGGTATACATATTCGGCCCTTAAATAACAATCTTCCGTCATTGGAAATAGAAAAATCCTGCCTTTGTTCAACATTGGCCTTAATTTCCAGTAATATAGGATCATCATCTTGTAATTTGACCAAGTCCTCTATTAATGTAGGTTGAGCTCGAATATTAGCTATGAAACAATCTTCTTCCTTTATGTCAATATCTAAGTTCAATTGAGCAAATTGAGGAACAAGGTCGGTTACATTAATCATAAGACTTGATAACATACCCATTGGTTTTCTGCTGAGTGCATCTGCTACAGCATTTGCCTTGCCAGGATGATATTGAATAGCAAAGTCAAAGTCTTTGAATATTCTAACCACCTCCTCTGCCTCATGTTAAGCTCTTTTTGAGAAAATAAATATTTCAAGCTCTTGTGGTCTGAGTAGACCGTAAACTTCTCTCCATAAAGATAATGACGCCAAATTTTCAAGGCAAAAATAACTGCTGTCAATTCTAAATCATGTACAGGATAATTTTCCTCGTGCCGCTTCAATTGTCTTGAAGAATAACAGATTACCTTTCCATTTTGCATGAGGACACATCCAAAACCAATACCAGACGCATCCGTATATACTTCGAATCCACCACCCTCCATTGGTAGTGACAAAACAGGGGTTGTTGTAAGATGATTCTTAAGAGTTTGGAAATTCTTCTCACATTCCTCTGACCAGACAAAAGGATTTTCTTTTCTGGTGAGTCTAGTTAAAGGAACTGCTATCTTTGAGAAGTCCTTAATAAATCTTCTATAATAACTAGCTAGACCCAGAAAGCTCCTTACTTCAGACACAGTCGTAGGCCGACTCCAATTCTTGACAGCTTCTACCTTAGAAGGATCCACAGCAATACCTTCTTTTGAAATAATGTGGCCTAGGAATGAGACTTCCTCGAGCCAGAATTCACACTTATTGAGTTTGGCATAAAGCTTGTGTTCTCTAAGTGTTTGCAAAGCTATCCTTAGATGTTCTTCATGTTCTTCTTTTGTTTTGGAGTATATCAGGATATCATCGATGAAGACGACAATGAATTGATCCAGGTATGGCTGGAAGACACTGTTCATAAGTTGCATAAATGCTGCTGGGGCATTAGTTAACCCAAATGGCATTACCACGAATTCATAGTGGCCATAACGACTTCGAAAAGCCGATTTATAAATGTCTTCTTCTTTGATTCTAAGCTGATGATAACCTGATCTGAGGTCAATCTTAGAAAAATATTCTGCTCCCGAAAGCTGATCGAAGAGCTCATCAATACACGGCAATGGATACTTGTTTTTAATTGTCAGCTGATTCAGTCGCCGGTAATCGATGCATAGTCTGAGAGAACCATCCTTCTTCTTGACAAATAAAACCGGCACACCCCAAGGGGATGTGCTAGGTCTGATGAAACCCTTGTCTAGTAGTTCCTGCAACTGCCTTTTCAGTTCCTTGAGTTCTGTGGGGGACATCCTGTAAGGGGCTATAGAAACAGGTGCTGCTCCTGGAATGAGTTCGATTGTGAAGTTCACTTCCCTCTCGGGTGGTAAATTGGGTAGTTCGGATGGAAATACATCTGGGAACTCATTTACAATAGGGATGTCTGCTATAATAATATCCTTGGATTTTGAAATAATGACAGAAGCAAGGAAAGCTTCACATCCTCGCGAGATAAGTTTGCAAGCGTGAAGTGAGGATATAATAGTGGGGTGTTTCTTGTATTTGATGCCAAGAAAAGAGAATCTCGGAAGACCAGGTTTCCGAAAGGATACTATCCTCTTTCGGCAATTGATATAAGCATCGTGGTCTACAAGCCAATCTACCCCTAAAATGGCATCATAACCTTTCATGTCAAGGCATACTAAGTTTGCGGGGAGATTATGACTTTCTACTATCACTTCGCTATCAGGATAATAGTTGGTAAGCTTAGTTCCAGATCCTAAGGGTGTGGATATAGCAAGATCTGAAGGTAAGGGAACTGATGCGATTGGTAATGTCTTAGCAAAAGTAGTGGAGATAAAAGAATGAGAGGCACCAGTATCAAATAGTACAAATGCAGGACGAGAACAAATTTGAAGAGTACCTTCCATAAGCCCATCATCCCTGGGCGCTTCCTCTTCATCTAGAACGGCATTGAGGCGAGCCTGCCTCCTGCGCCCATTACCACAGGACTGGTCCTTCATAAGGGGGCAATCCGGCATACGATGCTCCCTGCTTCCACAACGTAAACAAGCGCCAAGGCGCTTCCAACACTCCTCAGCCGAATGGCCGAATTTCTCACAAAATGTGCAAGCCGTGGCGACCTGCTCCTCTTCCTTGACTTTCTTTTGCTTGTGGGAACTTCCACCGTTCCCACTCCTAGATCTTTTATTACTATCACGGCTTTGGTAGGGTTCCGTGATACTAAATTTCTCCTTCTTATGACGCCGATCAGAACGTCGGCTTGACTCTTCTCCTTTCCCTTTTAATTTCTCGACCTTCTCTAAGGTCCTTTCACATAAATATGCTCGTTGAACTATCTCCGCATAGGTACGGATGTTTTGGGTCCCGAGTTGCTGAATGAAGCCGAGTCGTAACCCGTCCATAAACCGATTTGCCTTCAATAAATCGGTATTGATTAGATGTGATGCGTACGGTGCTAACCTTGAGAATTGTAGTTCATACTCTGCCACCGACATCATCCCTTGTCTAAGGGAGGCGAACTCCGTGGCTTTCCTTTCCTTTACATGCTCGGAAAAATACTTGGTACGGAATAAAGTAAGAAAACCGTCCCATGTATGCGGTGCATCGGCCGGAGGTGCCGGAACCGACTTCCACCATGTACGGGCATCTTTATTTAGTTGAAATGTTGCTAGACGCACCTTCTCCTGATCAGTGCATTGAATAACATCAAATATCCTATTCATCTCATCGATCCAATTTTCTGCCTCATCGGGATTTGAAGATCCATAGAATCGCGGAGGATTTAGACTCCGGAAATTGCGATGTAGATCGCCAGCCCGTGCTCCTGCGCCACCTTGCGCTATAGTTTGCAATGCCTGGGTAAGGCCGGCAACTGTTTGTTGCATACCATCCCAATCTACGCGATGAGCCATTTGTAAGATAAGGTATCTGAGAGAGAAAATAACAACTTGTTATTTCTCATGAAATTGGAATGAGCAAAATAAATCTTAAAGCTAATTAATTATCTTATCCCGGCTCTACCCAATCCTCACATGGGTATGGAATTTCTTCCTTAGTTCATAGGTAGGGGTCCTTAAACCTTGGACTTATCCTATGACATGATTCCTTTCCCTAAGTCCTGAGACTTAGGCTCTGATACCAACTTAACTGTCACGCCCCGAGCCCTTATTACAGCGGAAGACTCGCTCGAGAAACGTGAACAGCCGGCATGATAAGCCTCTTGCAAGCAAGAACGACCAGAGAGCGAGACAATCACACACATAAATGCAATTGCACAGAATTTAATCAAATTCTAAATTTATTTCATAAATGATCAAAGTATTCCTTTACAATAATCACCTTTCATTCTACTAGACTCAAGAAATAAGAAAATTACATTGACTTAATCTAAGCATTATAGACTTCCTAAGTCTTCGCTCGTAGCTTTACAAGACCTTCACTCACTTCCGGACCCGCCACTAGTATAGCCCGAATCCGAATCTGAACTACTTCCATCTCCTGAAAAATGTTGGAAAATAGGTAATGAGTACACTTGCCCAGTAGGTATCTTCGCATCAACATGAAAGCACTATTAAAGTGATTAATATTTTTTCTCTAAAGAAATAAGGCAAAATCATGCAATGCGATAATCACGCGATTAAACCATAGTAACGAGATAATCATGTAAGATAGAGTGAGCAAGAACGAACTTATCAAGAATATAACAAGAACATGATATTGGCCTTTTCATGAACAAGAATGTAACAAGAATGCACTATCAAGCCACATAATCAACACTCCAACATCTTATGCTTATGAGCAAGTGCTTCGTGAATTTCTGTGGAATATCGAGCAAGAAAGTCATGTACAAGAACTTGATCATGCTGCATCGCGTTGTGATTTTTCACTTCACGAGCCGTGGATAATTCACTTATTTATAAAGAAAGTACTCCCAGCGCAATGCGACGCCAGTAGCATCATTCCCCATGGTTTATAAAATAGTATGTTTCCGACAATCAGTCGAGGGGACTAGCATAGAGCCCTTAAACACAATCAGTGCTCGATCGCATCTTCAAGTATAAATCAAGCTCTTACCACACATGATAATAAAGTATGGCCAAGAATATAGCAATATCAAATAATGAAAATCAATGTATGAACGCTTCAATTTGAATATGAGGAATTCAAGAATGACATTAAACAAGGTTATGCTCATAAAATAAATTGACAGCATAACGGTACATTCTTAATCTTTCATAGTTCGCATTGGGTTTCTTGGTCAATATGATAAGTTCTAGACTATCATTAGTCCATCTAGAATCTTAAAAAATCAACCCTTTGGTCAAACCTTGGGTTAACAGAACAAAGTCTGTGACGGTCGTTTACTGGGCCGTTACATCATGTGACGCTCCAGTAGAGGGCCGTTACAATGATCAGAGTCCAGAACTATCAATATAGACTCAGAGAAATGTGACGGTCATGCAATGGGCCGTTACGTGATTCTGACGGTCCAATGTAAGGCCGTTACATTACTAGATCCAGAAAACAACGATAGTGTATTCTAGTTAATGGGCTTTAATGGTACAACCAACTCGGCGTCCTAGTGGGAATCCCAGGCTCGCGGAGAATTACGGAGGCCTTGAAACAAGATTTCTTAGTCCATTGGAAGGAATATCCAATAGAGAGGTCCTCATGTCCAAGAATATGTTCCTATAGTGCAAAATGTGAACTAATGGTCAACATACCGGAGTATGCGCCATGTACTTATAGAAATGACTCTATTGATAGAGAAAGAATATATATATATATCGATGTGAAATCATGATAAAACTCTATTAATACATCATTCAAAATCATGTTTCTAATTACAAAACTATAGAGTTTGGGCTCATGAAATTAACATAACTTAAAGTAATAGTGAGATACCAAAACATGCAATACCTATCATGAATGATTAAATAATCTCAAAGTCACGTAATCAGGTTAACACTTAGGTAACTAGGCATAATAATAATTAAATCTTGCAGGTTTCCAATCTGTCTTGAGTTGACAATACACATGCACCTGACGGTCTAGCCAAGACGCGTCACAGGGAGTGTGATGGTCTATCGAGCAACCGTTACAGAATGTAACGCTCCTGCATAGATGCGTCAGAGTCAACAGAGAAATCAATAGGCAATCAGGGACTGTGATAGTCCATCATATGGCCGTTACTTGAGTGTGACGGTCCTACTATGGTGCGTTACAGTATCTGCTGACTGAAAATGATATGAAACCTAAGAGATCAACTCACATTGTTAGGGTGCTAGGCCCGGATACAGAGGGGGGGTGAATGTAACCCTCTAGAAAATATAGCCCAAATTAAAACATTAAAGCTCAGATATGCGGAATAAGACTAATGAGCTTTCCAAGATGAAATGATAAGGCAACACATGGACAAACAGTTGGACTGCAACAATGCAGCCACCTGATCAACCAGAAACGAAGGCAGAGCTAAACAACGCAAACACACTAAGCAGAATATAATGCTCAAAAAGTTAACTCTCTAGATAATGCAACTAGCCAAGCATGCGCAACCTGTGAATGGGAGGTAGAAGATATGGAGCTAACGCAAGGCAAACCACTGCACAAATAGTTTTAAGGTGGTTCGGTCCTTCTGACCTACATCCACCCCTCACTCCCAACCGGAGTGAGGCTTCACTAGCCAATGCTAGAACCAAACAGACTCAGTCTGCAACAGGTGCTGACACACAGCTTGACCAGGGGAACAAACTCCCCTCTTCCTCCCAACCGGAGGGACACCCCAACTGACTCCCAGTCACTTGGAAACCAGAGACGCAAAGTCTCTCTTCCTCCAAACCGGAGGGAACACACCAGTGACTCCCCGTCACCAGCAAACCAGAGGTCGAAGACCTCTCTTCCTCCAACTGGAGGGACCCCTGGACTTGCAACCCACAAGCCTAGAACCGGAGATCAGATCTCCCTTCCTCCAAACCGGAGGGAACACACAAGTGACTTCCAGCCACTTGCAAACTAGAGGTCGCAGACCTCTCTTCCTCCAGACCAGGAGGGACCCGACCTCAATCCAGAGGATCGGAAGTACAAAGCTAACCAAATGAAAAAGGAAAAAATAAGAAGGGGAAAATACACAGCGATCAGAAAGCTGTAAAGAAAGATAACACAGATGTGGCTCGCATGGAGCTGACTGGCCTGGATTTGATCCACGGTCCAGTAGACAGATCTTCAGGTAAGCTTCTCTTCCTCTTCTCTTCTCTCTCACTTTCTTTTTCTCTTAACCCTCACGAGCTCTCTAACTCTCTCTTTCTCTTCTTTTTCTTCTGCTCTTCTTCTCTTTCTTTTCTTCTTCTTTCGCAGGCTCTCTCTGTCTCTTCTCTTCTCTTCTTCTTCTTTTTCTTCCTCTTTTCTTTTTCTCTGGATCGAAGGACTTTCTGCTCTCCAGGCTTCTTTTTCGATCACCTTCATCTGTTGGATGAAGGCTTCCTTTTATAAGCAGCAGCCAGCAGGAGGGCAGCACTGGGCGCGTGTGGCTTCCTCATTTCCCGCCCAGAACTTGTGGCCACGTGTCAGTCTCTCAGCCAGCTTCAGCACACGTGTCACAATCCTGTCTGCCCTTCCAGCCTCGGATCACGTGCCTCCCATTCACTGAGGAATATTCTTCCTCGGACCACCTTCTTCTTTTTGTTTTTCTTCTTCTCCTGCAAAGAAATAAAACGATTAAAACTCAGGGCCACAAAAACTAAAACTGCATGAGGTATGTGATAGCAATACGAGATGCACTGTATTGAGAACGACACGAGATACACAAGATTACTACAGTACGAAATAAAGAGAGAATGACACGAGATACATACTAATAAGGCTAACACTACAAAGAGAACGACACGAAGTATCACTGTAACAAAACAACCACTACGAAGAGAACGACACGAGATACACAAGCAACACGAAGACACGAATACAAAAACAACACGATATGACAAACAGCAAAGAGAACGGCACGAGGTGAAACGACACTTTACTAAAAAGACTTGAATACACACGAAAACAACTCGAGTATTAAGTTGCTTGAACGTACGAACGACTCGAAGACGAGGACGACACGAAAACAACATGGACTGAAAATAACTCGAAGACGAAAATAGAAATCGACACGAAGTGTGGTTACAAAACAAGAAAGACACGAGGTCTAGGAAAAGCAACACGAAGACAGAAGACAGACACGGCTATCACGACACGTGATGAAGCAGTGAAACCAAGAAAAAATGACTCGAGGAACAACAGTAAGTGACACGAAAACACGAGCAAACATAAATGATGACTCGAGATGAGCAACTAAATACTGAAGAAACGACACGAGGTTCACAGGAAAATGACTCGAAGTTCATCAGAACAATTCGAGCTGCTTCAGTAAACAACACGAAGACAATCAACAAACGCAGAAATAACATGAAGACACAACAAGAGACGGTCAACGAGACGCTAACTCGGTACAGACTTGAGCTCAAGCAAGACAGTCGATGTATAGACTTGATAGAGATCTCTGTAGCGAATGTATAGACTTGGAAACATGGAGGCAAATGTATAGACATCTGAGGAAATGAAACGAGTCAGTGTACAGACTTCAAATTCCACCGACCAGTGTATGGACTTCAACAGTGAACGGCTGTACATACTTCATGTGAAAAACCCAATGTACAGACTTCACGCTGTACAGACTTTCCAAAGAGAACGTAACGCTGTACAGACTTGAACTGAAGACCAATATATGGACTTCAAAACAGATGCTAAGGCCAAGAGGAGTGTATAGACTTTTACGATGTATGGACTTGGTGATCTTCAAAGCACAATGTCCAGACTTTGCCACTGTATGGAATTGAAGAAACAGTGCAACGTATGGACTTGATCTCAAGAAATGTAAGCGATGTACACACTTAGCCAATGTGTAGACTTTGTCTTAGACGCTAAATGAGACGCTAAAGTCTGTATAGACTTAGCCTAAGACAATGCATGAACATATCAGCAGAGAAGCAATGCACAGAACAGAAATCAAGCACAAGCCAATATATCACAGCATGACTCAAGCATACACATGCGTTCTTCACAATTCAGACATTGCACACTTATGCAATCTCCCACAAAAAAGGTCAGACATATTCAAGACAATGTGGTTACTCATTCATGTTGCTATCATTAAAACATCACATCATCAACAAAGCACAAGGGGCACAACACACATCATGTCTAAATCAAATACCATGTCTATTCTAGGCATGATAACGAAGTATAGGCTATCTATATGCATGGGTTCCAGTGAATAGACAAGATAACTTCTTTTATTTCTTTTTAAGGTTAAGAGATGTATGAAATGCATGGAACTATGAAAATATGAAATGCATGGAACTATGAAAATATGAAATTGATGATCTATGATGCATGAAATTCAGTCAAATCAGAGGGCTTTTAGTCCTATCAAGATGTTTTTGCCGTCGTGAGATGACCTACCTCTTCTAAGACCTTTAAACTTCGAATTTGGTGCTAGGTGCTACTCTTTGATCCTTGTACTTCCTGTGATAATTCAGCAACTTCCTTGGGCTCTAACTCCTCGACCTCTTGACCTAAAGATGTGAAATTTTGAGAGTAGTTAGTCTAAAGTATTGTAAACAAATTCCTCTAAAGAACTTACCCGAGATTATGACTCCTTACCTTGATTCCACGCGAGCAAAAGTAAGGGTCGCGCAGTTCAGAACTAGGTCCTATTTATAGGGTTCTAGTTAGGGTTTGAAGATTAGATCGATTCTAGAGTCCTTAATCTGCTAAAACTTGATCTCTAAGAGTCCTTAGTAATGTTATAACTCTTCCCAAGTTGATCCCTAGTGGATAAGATCATCAAGTTCCCATCTTTTTATAAGTTCTTCAACTTACGGAATTCACAGAGTGTAACGGTCGTAGACCCATGCGTTACAAGCATGTGACGGTCGCGCGATAGACCGTTACATTCAACGTATATAGAGTTTCAAATAAATAAAACTCTTTTATTCATTTATCCATATAATTATCTTAGATAATTTAGTCTTTATCCTTGAAATTCGTAAATAAGCTAAATAACCTTCTAGAACATGGGCCAAACTTAATGGGCTTGGTCCTTAAACCTTTTGGATAATAATTAGATAGGCTAGGTTAACTATATAATTCTACTAATCTATTTATAAATTTATTTAGGCCTTTATAAATTCTAGAAAATTATTTTATAATTCAAAAAAAAAATTATTTATATAAATTCTGGGGCACTACAATCCTGGCCAACCTTTGGGGGTGCATTAGCCAAAGTTGATGCGGACCGGAATTCAGGGCATATTGGCCCACAATTGATGCAGGCCTGCCTCGGAGAGGCTTGTTGGCCTGTAGTTGATGTAGACCTGTCTCGGCGAGGCTTGTTGGCCCAAAGTTATTGCAGACCTGCCTCGGTGAGGCTCGTTGGCCTGAAGTTGTTGTAGACCTGCCTCGGCGAGGCTTGTTGGCCTAGAGTTGATGCGGACCTGCCTCGGCGAGGCTTGTTGGCCTAGAGTTGATGCGGACCTGCCTCGACGAGGCTTGTTGGCCCGGAGTTGATGTAGGCCTGCCTCGGCGAGGTTTGTTGGCCTAGAGTTGATGCGGACCTGCCTCGACGAGGCCTGTTGGCCCAGAGTTGATGCAGGCCTGCTTCGGAGAGACTTGTTGGCCTAGAGTTGATGTAGGCCTGTCTCGACGAGACTTGTTAGCCTAAAGTTGAGGCGGACCTGCCTCGACGAGACTTGTTGGCCCGGAGTTGTGCCTCGGCGAGGCTTGTTGGCCTAGAGTTGATGCGGACCTACCTCGACGAGGCTTATTGGCCCACAGTTGATGTAGGCCTGCTTCGGAGAGACACATCCGTTTGAGTCGTTGTCGATTGACTGTTAAGTTGTGATAGTCAAAAACTAACATTGGTTGACCCTTGGGGGTGCGTTGGCCAAAAATCTTTGTGTCGGCTAACCGTTGAGGTATCACTGAAGATTTGTCGGCTGACCACTGAGGTATCACTGAAGATGTGTTGGCTGACCATTGGGATGTCGCCCAAGATACGCCGGCTAATAGCTGAGGTGTGTAGCCGAAGGTTAGAGCGGGCTAATCGTTGACTTGTGATAGCCAGAGTTGACGTAGACCAGCCCTTAGGGCGTGTTGGTCTGGGTTGATGTCGGTCCTACACGGGCTGAGGCATATACCATCCAGTGCAGACTTGAGCACAGCACTACCCTAGGCAAGGGCGTCGTAACTTGTACATCAAAATTCTGTACATTTCATTTTGCTTCGAAAGGGCACTCGTTGGATTCTGTCTCCTTTCTTTGTTTTAGCTTCAGCTAGTGAGACTTCAAAGCTACTTCAGAGTTTCCTGACCCTTGGGATGCAGTGGCCGAATGGTCTTCAACTTGGTGTAGCATTACCAGATGCATGCATTTGGTCTCCCTCGGGACGCCTGGATGACTGAGCTTGCGTCTTTATGGGAAGAGTTCGCCTGCCTTCACGCTATTCAGGAGCGGAGGTGGAGGACTCAGTTGATGATTCAGCAGGAGGAGGAGCAGCTTTGCAGACTTCGGGCGGCCCAGGCCGAGGTGGGTGCCCAGGTCGAGGCCATTCACGAGCGAGAGCAGGCGGCCTCCCGCAGAGTAGAGGAGCTTTTGCGAGAGGTCCGAGAGATCGAGGAGCGCAGTCTCGCGCGTGCCGATGTAGACTCTCCGCCGTAGGCTTGAGGGGCTCCAAGAGGAAGCTCTTCAAAGTGAGACTCGCTTTGCTGACCTGAGGAGGAGCGAGTCCGGTGTTTGATGGGCTTTGGCACATTCTTGTACACAGGGCTTTTGTACTTTGCCCATTCTTGCCTCAGTTATCCTGAGGGCTTGTCTCGGGCTCCTCTCTTTGATGACATTGATGAATAAAGGATAGAGCTTAATAATTTTTGCTTTCATCCTCTTGCATGTATGTTTTTTTTTCTTTTTTTTTTTGTCACTTTACCAGCCCTACGGCCCTTTCGGGTTTTCGCCAGGACTGGCCCCCTTTAGCTTTTTCCAGTGCTCCCTTACGGGTTTTCACACTGAGGGGTACCCATTTTTGCCTAAGGCGCCCTTTCGGGTTTTCACCTTAGTCGGGTTAAAGCCTTTTTGCCCTTGATTGCTCCCTTAATGGAAACAACCAAGTCCGCTGGGGCATCAATATTTTTAACCCCGTTTTTTTTTGAATACCTATAATGCGAAGAGGCTGAGAGGGTTTGGCATCCCCAAAGGGACATGTGTGTCGCATCGATGGGACAAGTGGGTGGATTTGATAGCCCTAGTGGGACGCGCTTAGTCAAATCCGAAAATCGAAGGACCGAATGGGCTGGCAACCCAAGGAGGGCGTGCATAGGCCAAGCCCGGTTGGGACAGCAAATGAGTAGGTTTAATAGTCCGAAAGGAACATGTGGGTTAAACTTGGAAGCCAATAGGCGAGATGGGTTAACAGCCCAAAAGGGGCATACGTAGGCCAAGCCCGGTAGGATGAAAAAGGTGATTTGACAGCCCAGGTGGGACGTATGAATCAAACCTGTAAGCCGATAGGCAAATAGGGTTGGCAGCCTGAAGATGCATACATAGGCCAAGCCCGTGGGGACAAAAGAATGAACTTGACAATGTCGGTGGGACATGTGAGTCAAGTCTTAAGCCAAGAGGCGAGATGGGTTGACAGCCCTAAAGGGGCATGCATAGGCCAGACCCAAAAGATGGAGAGGATGGATTTGACAGCCCTATTGGGACGTAAGAGTCAAATCGAGTCAAACCCGAAAGCCAATAGGCAAGGGATGGGTTGGCAGCCCGAGAGGGACATGCATAGGCTGGACCCAAAAGAAAGAAAGGATGGATTTGACAGCCCTAGTGGGACGTGAGAGTCAAACCCGAAAGCCAATAGGCAAGGGATGGGTTGGCAGCTGGAGAGGGACATGCATAGGCCGAGTCCGATGGGACTGGAAGGACGGATTGGGTAGCCCAAAGAGACACGAGATCCAAACCCGAGAAGTCCAAAATATGAGTGGAGCCGACATGCCGAGGGACGTATGAGTCAAGTCTCTAAAGGGAATGGATGGACTTGATAGCCCGAAGGGACATAAGAGTCAAATCCAGAATTGAAAAATATAAGTGGGGTTGACTAGTCAAAAGACATGAGTCAAACCTCAGAAAAAAGAGATGGATTTGACAGCCCGAACGGGGCATACGAATCAAATCCAAAGGCTCAAAATGTTGGTGATCCGAGTGGGATAGAGTATGACGATGTCCGGATGATACTCACAGCGCCCTGGTGGGACTGGGTATCGCACGGTTATATGGAAAATATGGCTAAGGTATCAGTGTAATGCCTTCGCCATTATAGGGTGAAGTCACTGACTTGAAACCACCAGTACAACATGTTGCAAGAGAGTTATTTTTTTTTTCACATTACCAACCTCACCGCCCTTTCGGGTTTTCGCTGAGGTTGGCCCCCTTTAGCTTTTTCCAGTGCGCCCTTGCAGGTTTTTGTTGAGTTATGGTTTTGATGATTGTTGTGATTGTTAAGTTATGGTTTTGATGATAACTTAACTTAATATGTGATTAAGTGATGATAACTAAACTTGTGGTTGATTGCTCATGCTCTTGTTATTTATGTATGGTTGAGATGGCAAATGTGAACGGTTACATGGTCTTGATCCTTGGTTTGCATATGTTGGTTTTACAAGAGGCAAGAGGTTTCATAACCTCTTCAACGGGAACAAGCATGGTATTAACCTTAACTATCTTGCTTGCAGGATCAAACACATGACAGTCACCTGGTGAACCAAACGTGTTGATAAGCACCCTACTCCTTTACAATCCAAAACAGGTGGTATATGTCATTTACTGTCAAGAACCATTGGTGAGACTCTTACCTTGTCTTAGCATCGATCTCACCTTGTGTATCTCATATACCTCTCCTTCATACACCTCATTCATGCACATTAAAACATGAAACCCTTCTGGCCATCGTGCGCCCTCGCCCGCGGATCGACCTGCGCGGTCAGGTCGCGGGGGTCAAGGGGGCAGCGCCCCTTGCGGGGGTTTCCGGGGGCCCCGGAACAAAATTTTGATTAATGCTCAAATGGTTTGCATGAACTTAATGCATTTATCATATGGATGGTTGAGCTATAGTTCTAATCAATTATGTATGCTTTTGCAGGTCAAAACACTCAGTAAAAATCCACAAGGTCAAAGACTCAGTTGACACCTTCTAAACTGTCAAGGGTGATGCCACATACATGAACGAGCTGCTAAAAGACTTAAGCGACGGAGCTGAAGAGGTTAACGGACCGACTCGGGAAAACCCGGGGTCTGCCCAGCTGGCGGTCGACCGCCAGCTCAGGGGCGGTCGACCGCCCCTGCCAGCAGCTCACCGCCTACAGGGATTCACAGTGGCGGTCGACCGCCAGCCCAGTAGCGGTCGACCGGAATTCCCAGAAACCAATGGCCAGCAGTTCTCTTAGTAGCGGTCGACCGCCAGCCTCTGCAGGTCGACCGCCAGCCCCGATAAGCCAAAAATATTGACTTTTGTCTATCTCGAAAGAAGCATCTCCTCTTTCTATTGTTTAATCCCAAAGCCACCAAACCCTCCAGAATTTGTGGATCTGGTCTAGGGTTTGTCCATAGACCTTCCAAGGGTTATAAAACATCCTATTAGAGTCATAACTCTAATCATCCAAGAGATCCAAAAGGGGAGGCTGTCCAAGGAGGAAGAAGAGGGTACTGTACCTCCGTGAATAGTACCTCGTGCACCAAGTTCTTCATCTATCTCCAATCCATTCAAGGTACTTCTGAAGCCAACAAGCATCTATGAAGTGAAGAAGCAAGCAACCAACAAAGAGAGATCAAGGGGGAGGCTATCAAGAAGCAAACAAGGTTTTCAAGAAGAGATCAAAGGAAGATTGTCCAAGTGAAGGAGAAGGGTACTGTAGCCGTGAACAGTACTCCGTGCAGCAAGTGTTCTTCATCCATTCTCAACCCCACAGCATGCATTCAAAGGGAACCCAAATCAAGAGTTTTCTAAACTATGCCTCATCGTCTTTATGATTTGGGTGTTGTATTTATGTTCATCATAAACTGAAGAACTTGTGTTTGTGTGGATCGTTGTTGGATCCGTGTGCCTGTGTGTGTGTGCCGCCGTATTTGATTCGTGTGTGTGCGTGGATCTTCCTAGATCTGCGTTTGTGTGTGTGTGGGTCTTTTAGATCCATTCTGTCTCGTGTGTGTGGATTGCTGCACTTGTGGCAGCAAGTGTGTGTGTTGTTGATCCGGTTGTTGGATCGTGTTGGAGACCTCGTCTCCGTGTCGTGTTGGAGACCTCGTCTCCGTGTGTGTGTGTGTGTGTGTGTGTGTGTGTGTGTGTGTGTGTGTGTGTGTGTGTGTGTGTGTGTGTGTGTGTGTGTGTGTGTGTGTGTGTGTGTTGGGGCACGTCCCCGTGTGTGTGTGCAGGCGTCGTCCTGCGTGTGTGGTTGGAGCGTCATCTCCGTTTGGGGATTTATCTCCGAGTGAAGTCTCACCGGGTTTGGTGAGGGGTGGACGTAGGATTGCCGTCGTTGCATCCGAACCACCTTAAAAATCGCTGTGCATTGTGCTTGTATTGTGTGGTTTGCTCCATTTCCTCTATCTCCATTCTACATAAACGTTAGTTTAAATTGTTGTTCTGGATTTATCTTCATATATCTTGCATAATCTATATCTTATCATATAAAGTTTGATAAATCCAATTTATGTTCAAATAGCTTTGAATCTCTTAACTAGCTTTGTATCACATATTTTATAAAAGGCCAAAAGTTTTCTTAAAATTGGTAAAACACCCAATTCACCCCCCTCTTGGGTGTCATTGATCGCGGGACTTCAGTTTTCACACCGAGGGGTTGCCCATTTTTACCCGAGATGCCCTTTCGAGTTTTCACCTCAGCCGGGTCTATGGCCTTTTTGCCCTTAGCCAACCGTTGAAGGGCGACTAAGTCCGTCGGGATATCAATATTTTTAACCCCATTTTTTTTTATCTTGAACCTTCACTAGGGAGAGGTGTGTCCTATGAGGATTGCTGCAGAAACTCTTGCTATGGCACATGGTAGAGCTTCATGTGCTTGCCATTGAGCGGGGGAAAAGGATTGTTTCCCTTGTGGTCGACGACCACATAGGCCCCTCCTTCATAGACCTTCTGGATGATGTAAGGTCTACGCCAATTGGGCTGGAGTTTGTCACTGGATCTTCCCGCTAGGACCTCCTTTTCTTTAACCATGACGAGGTCGCCTTTGTTGAATGCCCTTTGTTTGACGAGCTTATCATAAGCACGTGTCATGCGGACTTGTTACAGTTGTAAGTGCTTGTAGGTTCCGAGTCTTTCACCTTCAAGGTCAGATAGCTCCTCGAGCCTTCTCTCTATTTCAGGTTGGTCCTGGCCTGGCAATCCAGCGTGCACGGCAACGCAGTAAGATGCCAGCTCAATCTCCACAGGGACCACTGTCTCAAGCCCCGTAGACCAAGGAGAATGGGGAACAACCCGTAGGGGTTTTGTAAATAGTCCGGTAGGCCCATAGGGCTTTGTGGACCTTCTCACCCCAATCTTGTTTGCGACCACCTACTATCTTGGACAACAACTTGCAGAGGATTTTGTTGAAGGCCTCGGCCAACCCGTTGGCTTGGGGATTGTAGAAAGACGACGTCCTCCAATCAATATGGAATTTAGACGCCAAAGCATAAATAGTCTTGTTCCTGAATGGCGTCCCATTGTCCGAAATGATGCGACTGGGGGTGTCGAACCTGTATATAATGTAGTGCCTCACGAATCGGGCAACTATCTCCCCTGTAACTTCTTGTAGCGGGACGACTTCAGCCCATCTGGAGAAGTAATCAGTGGCGGCTAGTACGAACTTATGGCCCTGAGATGATGGTAGGAATGGTCCCATAATGTCCATGCCCCACTCTGCGAACGGCCAAGTAGGCCCAGTTGGATGGAGCGGGTTAGGCGGCCTCCGAGGCACTGGCCCGAATGATTGGCATTGGTGACATGTACGAGCATACTAGTTGCAATCTTTGTACATGGTGGGTCAATAAAACCCCTTGAGCTTGATGCTATTTTTCATCTTGGCCCCTGCTTGATGGGCCCTGCACAATCCAGAGTAGACTTCGTGCATCACGATTTTTGCTTCCTTGGATGAAAGGCACCGTAGGAGGACCGATCGCTCTTTTTCATGTACAAGTCTGAAAAGCAGGCCGTCAATCAGCTGGTAGGATGTTGCCCTGCATAGTAGTTGCACCCTTTGAGCTCGATCGGGAGGAAGCCAGCCGTTCTTTGTCTTTATAATTGGCTCACGCCAGTCTTCTTCTTCTGGAGCATTCTCCTCTTGAATGTTATTGACCTTGTAGACAGTGAGGCCGGATTCTTCGTCGAGCACACCTGGCATGAGCCTTCTGTGCCTGACAACAATATTCAACTCTCCCTCACGTGGGAGTTTTAAGGTTGCTGCCAACTTTGCCAAAGCGTCCACCTGGGAGTTATTGCCCCTTGGGACATGGCCTATTTCGAACAGGTAGAATTTCTCTTTCAGCTTCATGACGGCTGCATGATAGGGAATGAACTCCTTCTTCCAGACGTCATAATCGCTCAGTACTTGTCGAATGACGAGCTGAGAGTCCCTGTACACTTTGATGCACTTGATGTCCATCTCCAGTGCTAGCTGAAGCCCAATAATTAGCGCTTCATACTCTGCCTCATTATTAGTCAATGACTTCATGAGAGCGCAAGAGTTGTGGAGAATGCCGCCTTGTGGAGATACAAAAACTATCCCCGCGCCCGAGACAAAGTCTGTGAGGTCGCCAGCCCTTTTGATTGTCCGGGGAGCACCATTAAAATACAACTCCCAATGTGGGAGGTCGAGGGTGAGGACGTCGGGCTCCATCTGTGGTGGGACATTTTCACAATGTTCTCCGGTTTCTTGAGAAGGCACTAACACCTCTTCATCGGGCAGCTTGAAGTTAAGTGGCGAATCTTCTGGCACAGGGTGCGCAGCTAAGAACTCCGCCATTCGTTGCCCCTTGATCGTCTTACGCGGGACAAAGGTGATGTCGAATTCCATGAGGATAAGCGCCCACTTGCCGAGCCTACCAGAGAGGACGGGCTGACTGAGCAGAAATTTGAGTGGATCACATTTTGAGATGAGCTTCACTCTGTAAGCTAGAAGGTAGTGCCTTAGCTTCTTGACAGCAAATACCAAAGCTAGGCACACGGCACACCTTTTCCATAGGAGCATACCGATGCTCAGGCCCGATTAGCTTCCGGCTGAGGTAATACAGTGGCTGTTCCTTACCCTCTTCATTGATCTGGGCTAAAAGTGTCCCCAAAGAGGCATCCATGGCAGCAATATAGAGAATAAGGGGCTTCCTTCTGATCGGTGCCCCTAGTACAGGAGAAGACAATAGATACTTCTTAATTTGCTCGATGGCCTTCTCACAGTCTTCGTCCCATACAAAGGGTGCTCCTTTCTTCATCAATTTGCCGAAAGGTATGCATCTCTCCGAGAGGTTAGAAATAAACTGCCTAATATAGGCTAGTATTCCTTGCAAAGATCTGAGCTCTGTCAAGTTCTTGGGTGGAGGCAGTCCTCTTATGGCCTTGATTTTGTCGGGGTTGATTTCTATGCCTCAATACCTGACGATGAAACCAAGGAACTTGCCGCTGGAGACGTCGAAGGCACACTTCATCGGATTCATCTTGAGTTGATACTACCGGAGCCTTTCAAAGACTCGACGTAAGTCAATCAAATGATCCTCTCGCCTTTTTATCTTGACGACCAAATCATCGACGTAGCATTCAACGAGGTCATGTAGCATCTCGTCGAAGATCTTGGTCATCGCTCTTTGGTAGGTTGCACCGGTCTTCTTCAGGCCGAACGACATCCTTTTATAGTTGAAGATCCCCTTAGGAGATCGGAAGGCCGTATGGTCTTTGTCTTTGATGGCCATGTAGATTTGATTATAGCCCGACGACCCGTCCATGAAGGACAAAGCTTCGTGACCAGTGGTCATATCAACCATTGTCTCAGTGATTGGGACATGGAAGTCGTCCTTTGGGCATGCTTTGTTCAAATCCCTAAAGTCGATGCAGACTCGGACTTGGCTGTTCTTCTTCTTGATAGGGATTATATTGGCGGGCCACACAGGGTACATGCACGGCTCTATGAAGTCCACGTCGAGCATCTTGTCAACCTCAGCATTGACTTTCAATTCCGGCTCGTGGTGCATATGCCTTTGGGCTTGCTTGACTGGCTTGACTGTTGGAAGTATTGTCAGCTCATGTTCAGCCACAGAAGGGTCGAGCCCGGGCATTTCTTTATAAGTCCAGGTGAAACAATCCTTGAACTCTTCTAGGAGCTGTCGATAAGCATGCCTCTTTCTCACTGAGGGGAGCACTTACGAAGGTTGGCCGATGGTCTCATTTGCTTCTGAGATTGATCTCGATCAACTCGTCCACAGTTGCTTGGCCATCATCTTCGAGCTCTGGTGGAGCTGGTTGGAGGTCGACTAAGTCTCCCTCATCATCAGTATTTACTTCGTAGACTTCAAATTCTTCGAAGCTCTCTTGCTCGTGGCTTGAAGTCGAAGGACTTGCCCCGTCTTGCTAATGGTTAGCCGGCTGAGCTGTCCCTCCCTTAGGGAGGTGATCAGTGTTGACTTCTGGCGATAATGTCATTGACGTCGACTCCCTTACAGAGTCGCCGATCTCGGGCTCAACTTCAGTTTGCCCGCAAGGAGGAGGTAGTAGTCCTATGGTATTGACTGCGTAGTGGACCTCGAAGTCTCTCTCCTAGTCATAGCCGAGTCCCCTCGTATCTTTGCGGGAGAAGGGAGGTTGTCCATGGACTTGCGGAGGATTCCACAATTGGTGGAAATATGCCGCTCGTGCGGGGTCTTGGGCCTGGGAGATATGCTACTTTTTGCACATTTCCCGGATGTGTTCTAGCATATCGTCCATCTCCTGGACTAGCTTTGGTGCAGTGTCGACAGGAGTATTCCAGCTGAAATCATCTTCACGAGGGCCCGGTGGGACTAAATCACCTTTGTAAAAGATGATCGGCTTGTCTCCCTTGCCCTTGTTGCTCCTCCTTCTCCGCTGATAGGAGAATGTGAAGGTCTTCAGCTGCTCCACCTCGTGTTCCTCCCATTGAAACGAGAGTTGAACACATTTGGGTGGTAAGGAGATGCTCCGGTCAATGACTCGGCTTATGAGGTTGGCTTCGAAGTCGACGTTTCGCCTTTCCGGCTGAGTTGGCTTGGAGGCCGCTTTGAGGCTTAGCCTGTACAATCTTGCCAAGTCTTGGTTGATAGTGAACAGCTGCCCTTCCTCAGCTTCATAGTATATTTTTTGCTTCCCTTTGTCTTTTACAGGCTCGGGGATTGCTAGAGTGGGCTCCCCAAAATATAGGGAAGCATCTGCCAGGTGACACTCATTAGGGTGGAATGGAGCCTGATCTGCGAAGACAGTATGTTGCTCCCCTCTTTTGGCATATTTAATGCATTGGTGCAGAGTTGATGGGACGACCCAATTTTCGTGGAGCCAGGGCCTCCTGAGCAGCACCTTGTATGATGTGTCGGCGTTGATAATATAAAACGTCACTTGGGTGACAAAATCGCCCAAGGCTAGCTTGACTTCAACCCGACCAAGTGCCTCCTCGGAATCCTGATTGAATCCTGAAATTTTGACCGCGCTCACCTTTTGTAAATAGGGTGCCAAGTATAGAAACTTGAAAGTCTTCAAAGGCATGATGTTAATGGCTGCTCTAGCGTCAACCAAAATTCGATTCACGTCATACCCGTTGATCGTCCCTCGCATATATAAGGGGCGATTGTGGCACGGAGAGGACAGTAACATCTCTTTGACCATGAAGGAGGTGTTGGCTGCAAATGCTTCATATGCCTGGACTTGCAACTCCGCAACATGGGCTTCATAAGCCTCTGGGTCTTGGAGTATCATGACAAGAGCCTCCCTCAGATCTTTGCTCCAGGCGATGGCTTCCCAAATGGTGACATTTGTTGGGAACCGCTTCATATGATGGATGATTTTACGGTCCGCCCGAGCATGGGTCTTATCAAATGTCGAGATGATCTCCGCCAGAGTCTTCGGTGCTTGGCGAGGCTTCTCCCTTTTAGAAGGGCGCTCCTCCCCATTCTGGCCCTCCACATTTTCTTGGAACAGCGGTGCCAGAGACTCCTCCGGAGGTGGCAAAGGCTCATCATGTTGGCCCTCGTTAGAAGGACCTGCCTGGCTCGCGAGCTCAACCCTACTGGAGGGGCCAGCTTGCTCTGTCGCCTCATCGCGCACCGACGGCTTGGCCGGCTCTCCTCCTTCATCGGAAGATGCGATTATAAAAGGGACGCCACCCGATTTAGCTTCTGAGATGGGGCCTGAACCCTTTGAGGAGTCGAGGATAAAAGGGATTCCCTGAACTTAGGTCTCCGGGACAAGACCCAGTTCTTCCCCTCTGAATAATATGACCCGGTCGAGAGTTAAGGGACCTTCACGCCAGCGTCCTCGTCCTCGGCCACGACCCCGGCTATTTCTCGCCGGGTGATGCTGATATGTCACCATGGGAGTTTTGCCTCCGGTGTTATCAGCCGAAGGAGAGTTAGTGTTGTCAGGCGGCGGGATCGCCACCATATTGTTGGAGAGCTCTTGCAGCATTTCCTCGAGTATTTCGACGGTGAGCTCCTCATCCTTGTAAAGTAAGGAGAGATCCTCCGGGATTGGAAACTCCTCACCTTCTTCGAGACAGTGAACCATCTCCGGAGCCACTGAAGAAGGCGGGCTTTATGCCCGAGCTTGTCCCAGGGAATATATTCGTCTAGAGTGACAACCCTGGTGGGACGAGGGGGAGTGTACTCCTCCGGCTCATCTATGAGTTTTTGAAGTTGCTACAAGGGGGTTGGCTCTTTAGGGGCCTCTATAGTGGCTGCTTGCTCAGCTTATCTTTTCAACCTCTTCTTCAAATTCTTCCTGCGATTCTTCTCTTGCTTCTTTTGCGTGCCGCCTCTTGAGAAGAAAGTGGGCTTGGTTTTGGAGGTGGGACTGATTTGCCCCTGGAATTTTGCTTTCTACTCCGGGCCGGCTCCTTAAGAGCCTTAGTTCTGCGGCTCTTTCTGGGAGTAACCTTAGTCCAGTTGGCCTCCTCCGACTGCACCTGGAAGGTGGCATTGATCGCCTGAGCAATTATCTCCGGCGGCAGCTCCTGGAACTCTGCCAGTGCACGGTGGGGCCCTTGGGGGCTTTTCAATTCCACCGATTATGTTTTGACTGGCGACTTTGCTTGTTCGAGCTGTTGAGGTTTTTCTACAATTGACGACCTTGTTGGCTCGACACGAGGCTTTGCTTCTGGCTCTCTCGCCTTAGTTTTGCCCTTATTGTCGGGCAGAGGGTTTCCCCCTATGGCAATGCCAGGTTGACTTAGTCTAGAAAGAGGTCTAGAACCTTCTCCCGCGGCTGGGCTTTTTGGGCTCTAGGCCTTAGGCCCCTCGCACCCAGCCTTGCCTTTGGGGTTTGGCTGAGGATTACTGCTGCCTGTAGACTTGCCCGACAGGACCTGCTGAGAGGTGCGCTTAGTCTCCCGTTGCTTGGTCTGCTTCTGTTGAGCTTGCTAGAGAATCTTCTTAGTGGCCTCTTTAAGACGCCGCCTTGCCAGCGAATTCCCCTACGCATCGATCTCCCCTCTTTGGATGAGGACTTCAATGCAATCTTGGACTTCTGGGCATTCCCGGGTGGGGTGAGACACCCTGGCATGATACTTGCAGTAGCAGGGATGACTCTTGGCTATCTCATTGTAGTAGGATGGCGGATCATGCGTCAATACCCGACCTTCTTCCAGGAGCTTGTCAAAAATCTTCTCAGTGTCCTTGGGGAAAGAACACTGGTGAGAGGGTCGCCACCCTAGATACCACAATGTGGACTTGGGCGGTTGGGAACTGACTCCTTTCCCCTTCAGCTCTGGGAGTTGGAAAGCGGCCGAGGCATGTATGACATTAATGGAGAAATGAAAACTCTCATGTGCATGCGGCTGCTTGTGGAGCGATCAGGAATTCGCCCATATTGACCACCCCTTACCTGATTAAGTCCTCAACGAGGTCCTTAAAGGGCTGACAGTTATGGATGTTATGCCCTATCACCTCTTTGTATGGGCAATAGCCCTGATGTAATGCAGTGCCTGGTGCCTGCTTACTGGGTGATGGGTTTAGCAAGCCCGCTCGCCGGCATGCGAAGAAGATGTTCAGGGTCTTCTCGCTAGGGAAAGAGTATAACTTCTCCGGCTCCTCGCCTTCAGATGAATCCGAGGATTCCTCAGAGAGCCAACCTCTGAGCGGAGCCCGGGCAGTGGGTGATACACCTGCCTCCCGTATATGGGTTGGAGCTAGCCCTCTAGCAAATGGGCCAAAGGGGAAGGTAGCCAACTGCTCATCAATGCTCTCCAAGAATTGCAGCAGACACCTTTGCTCCAGCTATAATTGTCGGATCTCCTCTCGGATCTTCCGAATAGTCCTCCGCAATGCTAAGCATTTGGGGAGTGAAGAAGGACTACATCTGCGATCGGCATTGGGCTGTTGATTTTAAGGCCCGGCCTCGGAGGCATTGGAGCTCGAAGCCGTTGCCACCATGTAGACCACATTAGCCGACCGATTTGGTCGACTCCAAGCATGAGGCTGTGGCGGGTCGACCGCATGGCCCAGTATATTTATCAAGCCCTTTTGAATAATCTCTTCTGCTATGTTCTTGAAAACATAGCAGTCCCCAACGGTGTGACCCAACCTTTGGTGATACACACAATAGGTAGGATCATATGTTTTATCCACCTCTGAGGGCTTCAGTGGATCCGGTAGGGTATTGAGCTATTCTTTTATACACAGATCAAAGAGCATCTTGGTATGCTCCTTTCTGAAGGAATAAGGCGTCTTCATACGCTCCGCTAAGAGAGACGCATTCGCCTTGGTATCGGGCTTTTTTCCATTGCCCTTTGATTTTCCTTCTCTTTTGTCTCCATTCGTCGGGGAGAAGTCTACATCATTTACCTCCTTGCCACTGGCCAGACGGTCTTTGGAGGATTTACCTTTGGCAGAAGGATGTGTCGGGTGATCAGCGAAGAATATCTCAATCTCCGCCACCATTGTGTTTAGCTGGTCGAAGTTTCTGATATTTGAGCCCAGAAGCTTTTCACTGACTTCCGCCGACAGACCCCTGCGGCATATGGTGATCGCGTCGTCGGGCGTCAGAGGATTATCGCAGCGCATACTGACGTCCCTCCATCGCTTGATGAAGTCCAACGCGGTCTCGCCTTTCCCCTGCCGGAGGGCACAGAGTTCTGCCAGAGAGACTTTGCGCTCGGCCGTCTGGAAACGGTCGACGAACTTCTTTTGCATGTCAGCCCAATCAGCCACTGAGTTGGGCTTAAGCTTAGAATACCACTGGAAGGCGGTGCCTGTCAAGGACGTGGCAAAGTACCGTAGTAAATATGCCTCTTCCAGCGCCAGTTCACCCATGGCCGTCATATAATAGGCCAGGTGTTCATGTGAAAAGCCCTGCCCATTGAACTTCTGGACCTTTGGGGCCTTCGGGCAATCAGGCGGAAGTTTCTTGAATTGATGGTGGAGGGGATAGGGCACGCTATACAAATCAACGGTAGCCACACCCTCACCATGTTGAGCGAACTTCGCCTCCACGATCCGCTCAATCATCTGCCTTTGTGCCATGAGGCTTTCTGCAGCAGGAGTGGCGGATGACCGCACATTGGCTTCATGCTGCGGGACTTCAAATTCCACCGCCACTGGTAGCTTTGCAGCAGTAACAGAGGCGTTAGCCGTGGCTGGAACGGGAGGAGGCTGTTGTTCCATCCCAGTGGGCACCGCTGACGGTTGAACCTGGGTCTCCTTTTCGCGCAGTAATGCTTGTAAGAGGTTTTTCAGTTCTTGGTTTTCACGTCGGAGCTCTTCCAACGCGAGGGTCTGTACCTCTCTCCCAAGATCTTCCTCCTGTCCGGGGTTGCTATCCCCATCGACACTATGGATGTCTTCTTGGTGTTCTTGCCGTGCCAGCTCAAGCTGAGATATCCCGACAGCCGGCGTCTGCTGCGTCTGTGCCAGGATCCGAGAAATCGGCCTCGACCTTCTCAAATACTGAAGAGGCTGGTTTAGCTCTCCTGAGGTATCCTTCGGCTACTTATCGGCGGAGGTTGTATAGCAGGTGAACACTGATAGCATCGTTGGTCACCTGAATCACCCGCTTCTTCCTGGGCGGTTGTCTGCCAGGCTTGGGTGCTATTCCTAGTCTGTCAAAAATAGATACTCGGGACGTGAAGGCCTGAGCTGAGCAATTCCTCGGGATGCCGGATCTACATCTAAGTCTTCCGTCTCCGCTCCTGAATAGCATGAAGGCGGGCGAACTCCTCCCACAGGGCCGCAACCTCGGTCATCCAGACATCCCGAGGGAGACCAAACGCATGGTAGCCTCTAGTGCAACACTCTAAGTGACCCCTCATAGCCTCAATAGTCGGGAGGGGATCGATCTGTAGCAGGGATTGGAGATTCTGAATGAGCCGGGTGCCCACGTCGGCATCCACTAAGGCTATGCCAAGCTGAGGTCCGTCAGGCCACTCTAACCCCAGAGCAGGATGTTGGCCCAATTAGGAATGCAAGCAAGAGGGGGGTGAATTGATTGCACCCCCTTTTCAAAAACTTAATGCAGTGAAGTTTAGATGAGATTAATAAACACTTTAATCACAGAACAAGGAGAATAAACAGAGTAAATATCAAGCAAGCTCTCACAGCTCTCCAACGATAATTTGTATGAACCACTCGGATAAAGTGTGAAATGCGCACAGATTATATATATATCTCTCCACTCACCGCATCACACACGCAATCGAGAACGGACAAGATAATACGGCAATCACACAAATAGCAAACCACAACGCGAGAATTTTTAGGTGGTTCGGACGCACCCAGTGCAGTCCTACGTCCACCCCTCTCAACCTGAGAGGATTCCACTAACCACGCTGCACAACCGCAGCAAAACGATCACAAAGATCACACATGGGCACAACGGCCCAACACACACGCGTGTTCTCGCGCGACTACGAGAAACCACGCACACGGAGACGATGCTCCGAAATCGTATATGGATGAAAAATATAGAGAAATACAAATCCAGGTTCAGATTTAGATCTATGCTTCAAATAGAAATAAGGAAGAGAAAGAACAAGAGATCCCCCTTCAGATCTTCAACAAATCCCATAGATAGGATGGTAGGGTGCGCTGGAGAAGTTGATTCACGGAGTGGGAAGCGGCTAGCCTTGTAGAATGAGGTGCCCAATACAATCTGACCTCAAAGAGCAGCAACAGTAGCCTTCAGATCGAAGCTCTGGCTCGTGGATGGCGTCTTCAGCGGCTTCTTCTTCTTCCTCCTACTATGTGCGTCGCCCTTCCTCCTCTTACAAGAATAGAGATATTAGCCCCAAAAGTATTCTTTATCGAATGCAGTTCGCAGCCTTCATATACCCAAAGAAACAGGACGGAAAAAGACATGAAAGCCCATCTTAAAACCTTCTCAAAACATCACCCAAACAAGTGGTGAAATCCTAAGGGTAAAGGGGGTAAAACCCAAGCCAATCGGATCACAATGGGGGGTTCGAAACACAAACCGGAATCTCGATCCGGACGTGTCTGGACAAGTGTCGACTCTCGGAGTCGACACTTTTTCCAGCGAGTTCTGTCCCGTTTAAAAAAAAATAGGACTCCAGCCGAAAGTGTCGACTCTTAGAGTCGACACTTTTTGGCAAACATTCTGTCTGCTGCAAAAAGAACACCCAGGCCTGCAGGTGTCGACTCTCAGAGTCGACACTTGCAGCCTGCTGCACCCAGGCAGCAGGCTGGGCTACAAGTGTCGACTCTAAGAGTCGACACTTGCAGTTCCAGAGCCGAATAAGGCCTTATGCAATAAAACCAACCCAAAATATTAAAAATGCATCAAGTCCAATCTAGCCACATTGAAATACATTCAAACATAAATTCTTACCATGACTTCAAAGATTTGAGAGCATTATAGATCCTGCACTATTAGAAACACAATTTTGTCATTCTTTGTTCTATGCAAATGAAGAAACCAACTTCAATGCATTTCTCCACAAGACTGCCTCCTTTAACCTGCAAGTTAGTATACTGAAATGCAACTTCACATTTGAGTGATTCAGAGTTTTTCAAACCATATTCTTCATAAGCTCACATATCCAATATGATTCAAGCAATGCATTCATGCGTTCCAAGTTTAGTCCAAGGCAAGCTCAACTCATTCACATATTTAGACCCAGTTGAAAAATCTTCCAACAATAGTAAATATCATGCTTAGCTCATTGAAAACCATTCATGGAACCTATCAAATTGACTCACATTTATCAAAGGATATGCAATGCAAATTACACAAAACAGCACATTTTGTCTTCGTTAAAATACGTCGGGGCACAACAATCTCCCCTTTTTGACGAAGACAAAACTTCTTGGATTACCACAAGGATTTGCATGAATGAGACAAGACCAACATTACCCATTTGAAGTTCTTGATAACCAAAGCTTTCAAAACAAGCTTAAAACAGTTCAAAACATGTTTTCAACATTCATTCACCAATTATTTCTCCCCCTTTTTGTCAAAGTCAAATAGGGGACGAACAAAGATGGAAATAACATGGAATGTCTCATATTGAATGATCATGCAAGCATACATGCATCCATAGTAAGATATAGAATCAAGCAAGTCCTGTATGGACAGGTTAAGAATAATGCTTTTGATTTTTGAACATGATGACCATGAACACTACTAAGAAGGTCGTGCTTACAAAATGATGGTACTGCATAAGACGTGAAATATGACTTATTCATAAAGTACATTCACACAATCGATCCGAAGTGTGTATGTGAAAGATGAGACAGAGATCCATAGCAATATGGATTATCAGATTTTCTGAAGAACCTTGGAAAGAACCTCTCCTTCCTACACTTTCATACACAATGCTCGACTTTTGGTAGCTACGCACAACCCCAAATTTTTTTTTAAATAAGACTAAAAAGATGACTAATCTTTTGACACGAGTCGTACCCTTTGTTTCAGGGGCACTTCCTGGTTACTCAGTTTCGTCATTTATTTTTGTTGTGGATTTGTTTTCACTTTTCTACGCGAGTTTCCTCCTTTGTTTCAGGGGGGATTCTCGGCTGCTCAGTGCCAAATCACACTTATTCATAATTTTGGTGGGGTTGACAACTTTTTCCTCACGAGTCATGCGACTACTATGTAGGGAATTAAGTGCCCTCAAAAGTGTTGAGTGGAATAACTGAAATCCTTATTAAATAGAGTCATTTATCTCAAAAGTGCAAATTGTGTGAGAGATTGTCCTGAATGTAAGAGATGAATTAGTCTAATCACTATTATGTCTCCCCCTAAATGTATGCACAGTTATGAATTGAACCTCCCCCTTAATATGTGCCATGTAACAAACATGTCTAAATCAATGCAATTTTGTTTAGCAAGGGAAAAGGTCATAGGAGGAATCAAAAAGAGGGGTGATATATTATATACACTCAAACATGCATTGAGATAAAATTTTCACACAGGGTGATTACCGGTACGTGGCGGAGAACATAGGTCCGAAGACCACCGTCGCGCATGAGGAAAGCTTCCAGCTGGACATAATCCAACCTTCCGCAATCGTCATTTGATATACCGGAAATCATGGCATTCAAGCACACAAGTTTAAGATATATGAAGTTATGTACATGCGGATGCAAAGGAATAAGGATATGCATGAAAGTTAGATGTTATTCAGTGTGTTATGCACATTAAAGAAAAGATTGAATCCTAAATGCAATGGAAAACTCCTTATGTGCAAGAAAGTAAATCAGTATGCACAGATGATTTATGAAAGATTTGTGAATGAAAATATATACATACCAATGCATCAAAAAGATTTTAGATATCTAATTTGCACACACCTAATTCTCTCCTAAGAAAAGCAAACTGATCAGAATTCAAAGGCTTTGTAAAAATATCTGCAAGTTGTTGTTTTGTATCTACAAAAGTTAACTCAAAATCACCTTTATTGATGTGATCTCTAATAAAGTGGTGTCTAACTTTTATGTGCTTTGTGCGAGAGTGTTGGACATGATTTTTGGACAAATTTATTGCTGAAGTGTTATCACACATGATGGGGGTATTTTTCAAGCAAATACCAAAATCTAACAACTGGTGTTGGATCTAGAGTACTTGGGCCGCACAACTGCCTGCAACCACATATTTGACTTCAACAGTTGATAAAGCCACACAGTGTTCTTTCTTTGAGGCCCATGAAACCAAGCAGCCCCCTAGAAACTAACAGTGACCGCTTGTACTCTTACGATCCATTTTGCACCCAGCATAATCAGAATCAGTGTATGCAAGTAAATCAAATGAATTATTTTGAGGATACCACAAACCAAGGTCAAGTGTTCTATTCAGATATCTAAAAATTCTCTTCACGGCCGACAAATGAGATTCCCTGGGACAAGATTGATATCTTGCATAGAGACACACACTAAAATGAATGTCAGGCCTACTAGCAGTAAGATATAACAATGAACCTATCATACCCCTAAAAAGCTTTTGATCAACGATATTACCTTTCTCATCTTCCAATTTGAGTGAAGTGGACATTGGTGTAGCAAAACGTTTGGCATTCTTTAATTGAAACTTTTTCAGAATTTCTTGAGTATACTTCTTCTGGTTTATAAAAACACCATCATCCGATTGCTTTATTTGAAGCCCCAAGAAGAAGTTTAACTCGCCCATCAAACTCATCTCGAATTCTCCCTGCATAAGTTGGGCAAAATCATCATTCATTTTAAGGTTCGTGGCTCCAAAAAGTATATCGTCTACATAAACTTGCACAATTAAAGCATGTTCATTACAAGTTTTTATAAACAACGTTTGATCTATATTACCTCGTTTGAAGCCATTATCAATCAAAAATGAACTTAAACGATCATACCATTCCCTGGGAGCTTGTTTTAACCCATATAGTGCCTTGTCCAATTTGTAGACGTGGTCCGGAAATTTTTCATCTTCGAAGCCCGGTGGTTGCTCCACGTATACCTCTTCCTTGATGACTCCGTTGAGGAAGGCACTCTTGACATCCATTTGAAAGAGTTTGATGTTCCTGTGACATGCATAATCAAGAAGAATTCTTACTGCTTCTAATCTAGCCACAGGAGCGAATGATTCATCAAAATCAATGCCAAATTCTTGGGAGTAGCCCTTAGCCAAGGATGGCAAACTCGGTTTCGGACTCGGTTTCGCCCGGGTCCGAAACCGATATGACTCGGTATCGGTTTCGGTCGAAACCCAGTTAAAAGGTTCAAAAAAATCAAATTAATTCTAAAAAATCTGAAAACAAATCATAAATAATATAAATAATCACTTAAAATCATAAAAATTATTACACGTGCATTTGACTGTATAAGTTAGTGCAATAACCTTGAAGTAGATAACTACAAAAATTGAATTTCAAACATTGAACATGTGAAAGTTAAAGTAATATTCCATTGTACATTAATACAAGCAGTACAATAAACCAAATTAGACAAAATAAATGTTACAAAAATTCATTGATTCTTACCTAATATGGATAATAATTACTAGAAGAACCTTCACCCTCATCGTCTGGCCCTTGATGTCGATACCCATAACCAGGTTGCATGTATGGTCTATATTCACTATAACCAAACAATGAGGTAGCCAAGTCCTGCATCCCTCTTTGGATCCCTCTTGGAGTGTTTGGTTGGCTTGATTGAAATCCAGTATCAGCATAGGAATCTTGAGGAAGAGAAGAGGAACTGGTCGGATATGGATGGAACTGGAATGATGGTTCATAATTCCACCGCGCATAAATAGCTGCTTCCTATTGGCCACCTTCGTAACCTGGTGTATCATATCCTCGCTGACCTTGACTGTATCCAGTAGTACCACCTGCAGCACCTGCATCACCTGTACCACCTGCCGCACCTGCATCACCTGTACCACCTGCAGCACTAGTACCACCTGCAGCACCTCCGGGATGATCACCATCATCATCATCACCACAAGAAATCAGTCGCTTTTTAGCCTTTGGGGATGCTTTTTTCTCTTGTGGTGCCAATTTTTCAGTGATCTTTGACATGAGTTATTTATCCCTTGGCGTGTGCCTCATATAAATCT
Source organism: Amorphophallus konjac (assembly GCA_022559845.1). Taxonomy (NCBI): domain Eukaryota; kingdom Viridiplantae; phylum Streptophyta; class Magnoliopsida; order Alismatales; family Araceae; genus Amorphophallus; species Amorphophallus konjac. Next base: position 214,521,080 of record CM040118.1, read on the forward strand.
GCTTCAACTGCTCAATTGCCGGGTCCTCTTGAGCAACAACATTTGTTCTCTCAGTTTGCCCATGCACTGATGTACTTCTTCTTAAGGATGTAGGTGCCTTGCCCATTCTAGGAGTGACTGGCCTGCTATCTGAGTCGGAGTGTCTAGCTGGCTGAAAATCATGCTGCTCCTCAGTGTCCTCAACAACCCTAGACATGTGGGCATGAGTATCTCTGGCCCTCTTTGATTTTCTTCTTAATTCGGGATCTCTTTGCTCATCTTCATCTTGTATGCCCTCTGCCCATTTTCTATCATCATCATCAAAAACGGGCTCATCAACCTGCTCTCGTGTCTCCACCCAAGACTGCAACGGATTCTCATCATCAAATAAGGCATCCACATCAATTTCTGTGGCGGCATCCCCGGCGGCGCGTTTATCTCGCAGCTGTTGTCTCAACCTCATATTCTTTATTCTCAACCTCATATTGTAGTGGCAGTACACTAATTTCTCTAACCGTTCAGCCTTTAGCCGATTGCGAACCTTCGAGTGTATAAGGCTGAACGTGCTCCAATTTCTTTCACATTGGCTTGCCGATGTTGTTTGACTGAGCACCCTAACTGCAATGAAAGCCAATGCATTGCTGCCCACATCTCGGTTGTTAACCATTATCCACCAGTCAGCTGTTCCACCAACCATAAAAAAATGCATTTTAGTTGTAGAAATATATATTCATCAGGTTAAGAAATCCAAAAAATAAAATATACCTGGGCTCACTCTTCCCACAGCGTATTGCAATTGGGAGTCAGCATATGTCCCAGTCCTCATTCTGTAATGGTTCATCTACAAACATAAAGTAATACATTAACATAACTACTTAAATAAATTCTATACATGTTATTGAAAGTATCAAATAAAGGCGAACCTCTACTTCGGCCTCTAGTCTCTTTTCTGGATTCCTCGATAAACGACCAATGACTTTTAAAGTCCCTTGAAGCACCTCGCCATCAACATGTGCATCGGCACCGTATATAAATCGAGGGTTGAGGAAATAACATGCATTTGTGTATAATTAACTAAATGAAATTTATAAAATAACATAAAAGCATTACCCCAATTTCAGTACAATTAACCACTCACCAGTTGCATGCAAGTCGTGGTGTAATGTGTTGTCCCATCTCTGGTCAATAATTTTCCACCATTTTGCATAATGTCTGGGAAGGGAATGCTGCAACTCCAATTTGGCACGGTCCATGGCCTCGTACAGATAGCCCATATCATTCTTCTCATCACCATCCACCATTCTTAGGACCTTCACGAGAGGTGTGACTACTTTCAAATACCGTGACACCCTGTCCCATAATTTGTTGTCGTCCACGACGTGGCAGACATCCAGATAATCCATCTGTGCATCAACTGTGCCCTTGTCGATGTAGTCCCGCAGGACATTGTGGTACATGAAAGTTTTCAGCTCATTCTTGTACCTGTGCAGATAAATGAAATTTGAAGCTGCATCAACTGTTACATATTAGTAAGGATAAAGTATCAAGAATTGAGATCAATCTTATACCTGTGCAAAGACTCCAAAGAAATAAAATTGGAAGCAAATCTGGTTGGGCCTGCACGGATGATATCTCGCCCTCCACTGGTATGCGCCCTGAACATATTTAGTATCCTAGGATGGCCATAGATATACTGTGTGACTTTTTGTGCCTTGTCAATTGTCTTCTTCACATGCTTTTCCTTCCCTATGTCTTCAAGCATCAGATCAAGACAATGTGCTGCACATGGGAGCCAATATAAATGACTGCGCTTCTGCATCAATTTCTTCCCTGCAGCCTTGTAACTGGCTTCATTATCAGTCACCACCTGCACAACATTCTCCTCTCCAATTTGTTCTACCATGCCATCCATCAAATGAAACAAATAATTTGCATTCTTTTCATAATCTGATGCATCAACTGATTTCACAAACACTGTACCGCTGATGCAATAGACCAAAAAGTTTATCATGGACTTTTTCGTGGTACCAGTCCAACCATCACACATGATGGTGCATCCTCTCTCCACCCATATATGCTTGAAGCTTTCAACCCAATCATGGAGCTCCTCAACCTCTCCCTCAAGGCCACGCCCGTATATGTCTCGACGTGAGGGGGCCTGCAAGCCAGGGCCAGTATCTGCTATGGCATCTATCATAGGTTGGAAATATTCACTTGAAGCTGCATGTGCAGGGACACCCTCATGAAAAAACCATTTGCAAATAGATTTAAATCCATGCCCTGTAACTTCTGCTGATTTTTTGACCCCTCTCATTGCTTGCTTGATTTTAGGTTGTGTAGCTTGGGGCCTTCTGTGCAGATAGCTGTCCATGGGACCTGTTCCCTGCGTATGTGGGGCAGCACCAACGTCAGGACGTCGTGCAGCTGTACTCTCATAGGTCCCTGAACCCATGGCTCTCTTCCCTTTCCTTCGAGCGGCTTGTTCACGCTCCCTTGCTTCAGTCATCTCTGGATCTGAATCCTCAGTGCCTTCCTCATCATCATCCCTCCTAACCCTTCTGCCAGAAATCTCCTCAACAATTTCAGCCTCATCCTCAGCCCTTTGTTGCACCCTCTCCCTTTTCCCCAGAAGGCACTGGCGCATCTCTTCTCGCACCTCTCGGGGACAGTTGTCACATTGTTTCACCTCTTCTCTTACCCCTGCCAAATGTTACTTTCCTCTGGTAATTCCGCCATACATCTCCTTACCACAGTAATTGCATTTCACCTTTCTTCTCTTAGCATCAATTAAAGACATGTGGGCCCACCCCGGATCCTCCTGCCCTTGTTGCTCCTGTGTTTGCTGACGTCTAGGCATGATGCTGCATTAAGACAGTCAAAGACAATCTCTTGTAAGTACAATGAAAAAAAGGCAATTGAACATGAAAGAGCTCCAAATTAGTCAATGAAGCTTAATTGAGCTTCAATTGTGGGTAATAAAGTCGAATTAGACGAAAACCCCAATTTTTATGAGATAATTAAGCCCTAATTACCAAATAACCCTTAATGACCCTTCATAAAAATGACATCCCAGCATGATCCCACCCCAAATTCATCAATCAAACTTAATTAACCTTCAATTGTAGCTAGGAAACTCGAATTAGACAAAAGTCCCAATTTTTTTGAACTAATTAAGGCTTAATTACTAATTAAGTCCTAATTACCCTTCATAAAAATATAATCCTAGTATGATCCCACCCCAAATTCGTCAATGAAATTTAATTAACCTTCAATTGTGACTATGAAACTCGAATTAGACAAAAGCCCCAATTTTTATGAACTAATTAAGCCTTAATTACTAATTTAGCCCTAATTACTAATTAAGTCTTAATTACCCTTCATAAAAATATAATCCCAGCATGAAGGCACCCCAAATTCGTCAATGAAACTTATCTAACCTTCAATTGTGGCTAAGAAAGCCGAATTAGACGAAATCCCCAAATTTGTTGCATGAATTAGGGGTTAATTAATAATGAATCTAATTTTAAGTATGTAATTAAGGTTTATTTTGAAATTTGAACTAATTAGGGTTGCACAAATTAAGGTAAAAAAAAATTACTTACAACCCCAAGTGCACAACAGGCTAGCAGGGGGTGGGCAGTCCGGCGGTCCGGCGGTGGCAGTAGGGCGGTGCCGGCTGTGGGAGTAACAGCAGCACCTGCTGTAGCAACAGCAAGAGTAGCAGGCTGCAGGCAGCGCCGGCAGCTGGCAATAGCAGTTGGTGCGCAGCAGGCAGGACCAGGCACCAGCCGCAGCACAGCAGCAGCTCGGCAGCAGTAGCACCAGCAGCACTGCAGCAGCGGCAGCAGCACAATAGCGGCGGGCCAGCACCACAGCAGCGACAGTAGGCCAGCGGGAGCAGCACAGCAGCTGCAGGAGACAGCAGGCAGCAGGGGGGAGGGTTTCGGCCGAAACCGTGGCTGGGTAGTGGGTTTCGGGGGGGGACACAACAAATCATAAAGGAGGTTCACATGTTTCGGTCGAAACCATCCGGTTTCGGGCCGAAACCGGATGGTTTCGGGCGAAAGCAGTATCGGTTTCGCCCGAAACCGATACACCTTTTATGTTTCGGATCGCTACAGTAATTGGGGCCGTTTTCGTATCAGTTATGTCCGAAACCGATACGTTTCGACCGAAACGTATCGGTTTCGGCCGAAACTGCCAACAATGCCCTTAGCTACTAATCTTGCCTTATTCCTCACAATCACCCCATCTTCACTAAGTTTGTTTCGGAAAACCCACTCAGTTCCGATTATGGGATGATCATTAGGCCGGGGCACAAGGAACCACACCCGATTCCTTTGGAATTGGTGCAGTTCTTCTTGCATGGCGAGAACCCAAGAATTGTCATTAAGAGCATCATCTATAGATTTGGGCTCAACAGAGGAAAGTAAAGCAAGATTATCGTAATGTTCTACTTCCCTGATTGAAGCCCGAGTTCTTATCCCTTCCTCCACGCCGTCGATAACATTGTCCAGGGGATGATCTCTGTGTGTGGTCCATTGGCGTGGAAGGATCTGTTGTGTTGACTCCTCTTGTTGTTTCTTCAGCTCATCCTCTTCTTGATTTTGTGCCTCACCTTGATTGCTAGACTCTCCTTTCTCATTCTCATCTTCACCTGAAACAATAAAGTGTTCATCATTATTAGGCTTCCTTAGAGTAAATTTATCAACTACAACATGACGACTCTCCTCGACTACAAGTGATCTAGAGTTATACACTCGGTAAGCTCTAGATGTCAATGAATACCCAAGGAAAATCCCTTTATCACTTTTTGCATCAAATTTTTCCAGATTATCCTTACCATTATTCAGAATATAGCGAATAGATCCAAATGGCTTGAAATGAGATATATTCGGTTTCTTACCTTTGTATAGCTCGTAGGGAGTTTTCTTAACGATCGGTCTTACCATAGCTCGATTTGTGATATAGCAAGCAGTGTTGACTGCTTCAGCCCATAAATACCGTGGTAGACCATTTTCTGCCAACATGGTACGCGCCATCTCCACGAGCATTCGATTCTTTCTCTCAACAACTCTATTTTGTTGTGGGGTCCTTGGTGTTGAAAATTGGTGTTCATACCCCTGCTTCCTGCAAAAATCATCAAACTCAGAATTGTCAAATTCCTTTCCATGATCACTTTGAATTTTCTGAATATGAAAGCCCTTTTCATTTTGAACTCTAATGCAGAAATCAGCAAATTTTTTGAATGCTTCACTTTTGTTAGCCAAGAACAACACCCAAGCATATCTAGAGAAATCGTCTACAATGACAAATCCATATAGTTTCCCTCCAAGACTGTGAGTCCTGGTGGTACCAAACAAGTCCAATTGAAGTAACTGTACGAGTTTTTCAGTAGAAACAATGTTTTTGCATTTGAAAGAGACTTTGGTTTGTTTTCGTTTATTACATGCTTCACAGATTTTTGAAGTTTCAAAATTTAAGCATGGAAAACCTCTAACTAAATTATTTCTTGTTAGCTTTCTAATGACATTAAAATTAGCATGTCCTAAACGGCGATGCCACAACCACACATCATCATTTTTGTTTGCAACCAAACACAAGTTTTCAGAGCCAAGCTCACTAAAATCAACATGATAAGTATTTTCACTTCTCACTCCTATGAACTTAATTTCATGAGTGTTTGCATCAATGATAGAATAGTGAGAAGATTCAAAAATGACTTTGTGACCTTTGTCACAAAGTTGACTGATGCTTAATAGATTATAATTTAAACTTCTAACAAGTAAAACATCTTTAATGCAGTGGTTGAGAGCCTTACCAACTCTCCCAATACCAACTATTTTACCTCTGTCCTGTCCACCAAAAATTATCGCACCTCCATTTTTGTCTGCCAAGTCTGCAAAAAGTTCTTTATTCTTTGTCATGTGCATGGAGCATCCGCTGTCCAGGTACCATTTATTTTCTCTTGCCTTCATGCAGACCTGCAAGAACAAACATCAAATCTCATTTTGGTTTAGGTACCCAAGCAAGCTTGGGTCCCTTAGTGTTAGCATTCACAGTGGTGTGACTGTATTTTCTCAAAAACATGTCATCATCAAGTTTCATCAACTGGCATATATACATGTCGTGTCCTACTCTCCCACAATAAAAACAAGTGGGTCTTTTTCTACCAAAATTGTTTCTTTTATTTACACTCCTAAAAGTAGAGGGGAATTGAGAATGAACAGTTTGTGTTTTTGTGTGTGTGTGTGGACACTCTCCATGACTTTGTGAGTTTTTGATTTTGTGATGAAAATCATTCTTGTTGCCATGCATGAAACTTGAACTTTTCTCAACATGATTTTGTTTTGCCTTTAAAAGGTTTTCATGAACAATTTTCATCTCATTCAATTCAGTGGTGAGAGATTCAACTTGGTTTTCTACCTCGACCTTGACTTTTTCACACTCACTCATTTTCACATTTACCTCATCCACTCCTTTTTCAACATTTCATTCTTTTCTTGAATTTCTTCTTTATGTTTGAATGCATTTTGTTTTTCTACCTCTAAACAGGAAGTTTTATCTTCAAACAAAGCCAATCTTGATTCAAGCGTTTCATTAACATTTTTGAAATTTTGAACTTGAATTTCAAACAAGCTACACTTCTCACAAGGATTGGATGAATGAACAATTTCATGAATTTTCTTCCTGAGATTTTTGTTTTCATTTCTGATCTTTTTATATTTTTCATACAAGTCCTCATAAGCTAATTGCCATTGATCATTCGTAATGAATTCAGAATCAGAAGTTACCTGTTCTTGATCCTCTTGTCCCATGAGACACAAGCTCTTGACTATTTCTTCAATATCTTCCTTTTCTTCAGACGTAGGATCATCCTCGTCTTCATCACTTCAAGTGGCCTTCATGGCCCTTGGCTTTTTGCCTTTGTCCTTCTTGGCCTTCTTATGCAGCTCGGGACATTCACCTCTCATATGTCCCATCTTCTTGCACTCATAACACATGATTTCAGCCGGTTTGGATGGTTCATTTTTCTGCTTGAATTGTCGCCTTCCTTTCCTATACTTTCCACCAAACCTTCTTCTTTGGCGCAAAAATTGCCTGACCTTTCTTGTAAGCATGGCAACTTCTTCATTATCTATATTGTCCATGGAATCCTCCTGGCTTGAGATTGGGTCTGGGTTTGCTTTCAAGACTATTGACGACTTCTTCTTTGTGTCCTCTTCCGTCCTCTTAATATTTATCTCATAGGCCATTAAAGACCCTATGAGTTCATCCAATGAAAGTGTTGATAGATCCTTTGAGTCTTCTATCACTGTTGCCTTGGTGTGCCAACTAGGTGACAACGACCTCAGCACCTTTCTTACCAGGTCAGTATCCTTGAAATCCTTCCCGAGTGACTTCAGTCCATTTGTGACCTCCATAAGAAGTGCAAACATCTCGGAGATCGTTTCCTCGTCCTTCATATGAAACAGCTCATAATCCCGGATAAGCATATTAGCCTTCATCTCCTTGACCTCTGAAGTACCTTCATAAATCAATTTCAGCTTATCCCACATTTCCTTTGCACTGCTGCACATAGAAACACGAGCATATTCAGTCGGGTGAATCGCACACTGAACAATATTTAAAGCATTGAAATTCACAGTAGACTTCTTTATATGATCATCATTCCACTGCTCCTCATCTGGGGGTAAGGTGTATGGACCATTCTTAATAACAATCCATATTTCATGACTTTGAGCATGGAGGAAAACCATCATTCTATTTTTTCAATAACTCTAGTTATTTCCATCAAAGTAGGGAGGCCTGTGTATAGAATGACCTTCGGGCATCAACCCCTTGTTAGCCATTCCTAACAGATCACTCTAAACTGCGAGGTTTCAAGATAAAACAGAGTCGAGGCTCTGATACCAATTGTTGGCCCGATTAGGAATGCAAGCAAGAGGGGGGTGTGGACGCATAAAATTGCACGTCCATATGTCCCGCTAAGCTCCGCGTTAATGTCAAAGTCAAAGGAAGAAGACCCGGAGAGACTGGCCATCCAGGGCTCCGGGAAGATACTACCGCCCGGCAAATCCCCGCATTTGCATGGGCGCATTAAAAGACCGAGAAGTCACAGGATGTCCTCCTGAATTAACACACTGCTAGGGACCCTCCCTCGGGCCCCTAACGGTGAAGAAATATCCCAAAGAATGCACGGCTTCAAGTTACTTAAGCAAAAGCAAAGGCCCTCCTGCGGCACGGGCCTGAGGCCCTTCAGCGGCACGGCCATAAGCCCCAGCGGCACGGCCCTTCAGCCTTTCAGCGGCACGGCCATAAGCCCCAGCGGCACGGCCCTTCAGCCTTTCAGCGGCACGGCCATATGGCCCTCCAGCGGCACGGCCATCTAGCCCTCCAGCGGCACACTCCATATCATGTCTGAAGTCTGTACAAGCTCATGCATGCTCACAGTGCGAAGTCTGTACAGAGTTCTTGCAAACGCGAAGTCTATACATCCGAGCTCCAAGTCTGTACACTGGTTCGCTGCATCAAACGAAGTCTGTACAGCCATCAACCAAAGTCTATACGTTGGTGAAGTCTGTACATCCACCAGTTCAACTGCCAAAGTCTATACACTGGTGAAGTCTGTACATCCACCAGTTCAACTGCCAAAGTCTATACACTGGTGAAGTATGTACATCCACCAGTTCAACCGCCAAAGTCCATACATTGATGAAGCCCGTACACCGCTTTTGACGCAAGCCCCTGCAAGTCTATACATTGCAGCTGAGCTGAAGTCTGTACAGCCTTTGCTCTGCCAAAGTATGGACATTGTGAACTCTCAAGTCTGTACATCGTCTGGTTGCCTTGCCCACGAAGTCTATACACTCCTTCACCAAGTCCTGGCCCTTCCAGCGGCACAGGGCTTCTTGGCCCCTTCAGCGGCAAGGCCTTTGGCCCTTTAGCGGCACAACCTTTCTGCCCTCAACGCCATGCGCCCTTTCCCCAGCGGCACAGCGCTGAAAGCCTCCCGACGGCATGCACCGGCAGAAGACACAACGGTCAATAGGCAGACCCATTGGCGCGCAGTCCAGCCACTTCAAAGCCAGCTAGCGCCTGTCTCCGTGTCACCTTCTGGCTGGAGGAGGGGAGATCTTCGCCTGACGAGGAAGATACCGAAGTCAACCTCGGATGGCAGTGCCATCATGAGGCGACCTCGTCAACCGTCCGCATATAAAAGGCCCCCCATAGACAGAAGAGAGGGGGAGAAGAGGATGGATTTCTGCTAGAGAGAGAAAAGAAACACAGAGAAAGAAGAGAGCATCTTCGTGCGAAGAGGCCCGTTCGAGGCAAGGAAGAAGAGAAGAAGAAGGTAGAGGAAATGTAGGAAGAAGAGAGGAGTGTTGCATGTAGCAGAGGGGGGGGAGGAATGGAGGACAGGGAATGGTTACCCTTCCTCGTTCCAGCCCTCTCTCCAACTCTTTTTTTTTTATCCTATTGTTTTCTTCCCTCCGTTTGTTCAGGGATGCATTGTATGATGTGGGGTCTTCGGGCCATGATTCCTTTTTCTTTTATCATCCTGAATCTTCCATGAATGAAAGTGTTTGGTTCTGCTTCTTACTGCATTTGTCATCTTCTTCTCACCGGTCTCTTGTGGTTTTGCTTTCTCTTCCCTCAACCTCCCAACTCCCTGTTCTACTTGATTTCCCGTAGCGCTGGTTTATGCAGTCAATAGGGTTTGCTCCTGGCTAGATAGGGTATGGCCAGCTTCGTCCCTCTTCAATGGCTCTCCGTTGCACAACAACCCTTGATATCCCCTTCTATCTCGGGTCTGTGGGAGCCCATTCTCTTTGACACATTGGAGTCACTCGATGCCCAGAGCATTCTCCTCTGCCCTCCTTCGGGACCAGTGGCATGCCCACACACCCTCAAGCTCCCAGCCTTTCTACCACTCAAGGCCCCCAGCGGTACGCCTTTCCCACGCGGCCGTTTGGCGGTACAGCCTTCCTTGAGTCTGCTTGGCGGCACACTCTCCTCAGGGCCATTCAGCGGTGCACCCCCTCTCTGCTTGTCAGCGGTACACCCCCCTTTTTTTCCTTGGCCGCTCAGCGGCACACCCTTGGACTGTCAGCCTGGCACTCCTTGATTGCCACTTCCCGGTGTACTCACAGTTTGCGTCAGTCTATTGGTTCCTCGCTCGATGTTTTCTCCGAGTTTCCCGAAGTTTCCCTAAAGTCGGCTGCTCCGGCACCCCCCTCAGCTGTTGGTTCATGCCACCCCCGTGGGCATGCTCCTTGTTATTCCTTTACCTCCCGGGTCAAGGGGAGGTGCTACCGAATTTTCACCAGGAATAACAACAAATTTAAGAGATGAAAAGAAGCAGCAAACAGATGGACTGAGCAATGATAAAAACACCCTAGCCAACTAAAAGGACTATGCAAGATTCAAAGAACTGGACTGAACAAGACTTCAAGCACTGTATTGCTAAAATATGACTTGGGACTCAATCTCATGACAGGAGAATGAAAGCTTAACCATCTAAGATGCCTCATCTTGAACTGAACAAGGAATCCTCTCTTGAGTCCTGGCCCACCCCTTCAGCGGCACAATCCGCTTGGTTTCGTTTGCTACTTTTCCCAGCGGTACACCCTGGCCTACCTCTTCCAGCGGTGCGCCCTAACCTTCTATCCTCTAGCGGTACGCTCCCCCCTTGCTGTCTGAGCGGCACGCATCCTCCCAGCATTCCATCAAGTCTATACATCGCTGCATCATTCACGTTCAAAGTCTGTACATTGTCTTCTTGTTCATGCATTGCATCATTTGAATTGAAGTCTGTACAGCCTGTGCATGAAGTCTGCACACTGTCTGGTCGCACACACTTATAAGTCTGTACATTGGCAGTTCTACCTACGTTGCACTCATAAGTCTATACGTTATGAACTCTCAAGTCTGTACATCGTCTAGTTGTCTTGGCTAAGTCTGTACGTTGATTATCTGCTCGCTCATCACTCCTTTGGCAAGTCTATACATTGTGAAAGTCTATACACTCCTCATTGGCTTGCTTCATGCACCAAGTCTGCACATTCCTTTTAAAGTCTGTACGTTGCATTGCATGAAGTCTGCACGTTCCTTTCTAAAGTCTGTACGTTGCATTGCATGAAGTCTGCACATTCCACGCTAGTGAAGCCTGTCCAAGTCTATACACTACATCGCCTCATTCATCGTCTTGCAAAGTCCATACATCGCCGCTATGTGTGTGCATCGTTGAACAAGTCCATACATTCATTGTACCGCTGGCCAAGTCTATACATTGTCCATTGCATAACACGCAAGTCTGCACATCGTGAGTGTCCCGCTGCCAAGTCTATACATTGCATCGCTGGGCAAGTCTATACATTGTCTGTTGCATACAGCAAGTCTGTACAGTCCTCGTGGCCCGTTCACGCATCAGCTCCTCCAGCCCTTCCAGCGGTACGCTTCCAGTCCCCCAGCAGTACGCCCCACATTCTCCCAGCGGTGTGCTCCCCTGGTGCCTCAGCGGTACGCTACACCCTCTACCCTTCAGCGGTACGCCCATCTCCATTCTTCCAGCGACACGCTTCCCAGCGGTACACCCTCTTTTACACTTTGAACCGCACACGCCATTCATCTCTCAGCGGTACACCCTAGTCTCCATCATCTCCCCAACGAATACACACAAGCATACAATAAAAAGGGAGGGGGGCTATATGATAAAAGGAACGATGAATAGTGATAACAATAATGAGATAAAAGGGGTGGTCCCAACCAAGATAACAACAAGGGAAGATAATATCAAAGAAAGGGTAATGTCAATAAACAAACGATAATAACAAGCGTCGACGACCATCGTGAATACGACAATATGGCAGCAGTCTCTCCTTCCTGGATTCCGAACCCGGGGATATTAATGATGCCCCTGTAAGCTGGAAGTCACTCTCGGGAGTTCTCTCTCTTGTCATGGTGACCGCCCGGCCTTACTTCGGGCCGATAATTCACCAGGGTCCCCTCCCTCGTCGGGATCTGATTTGCCTCCCTGCATTAAAATTGCCGTCCCTCGGTAAACATTTGTACGGATTCGTCCCCCGGGTTATCATCTCATTTCTCGTGTGAACTGGTGTCCAGACATGAAATGGTCCATCAGTGACCGACATGACCCGAGTACTCAGGCCCCCACCTCGGGCTCACCGCATAACTCGACGGGTGTTTCCTTTCTGCATTAATCAGTATTTCTTTCGGCCGTGGAGCCCTTATTTCTGGCAATTAATCAAGGGTATTCCCCTCTCCGAGGGGATGTAAATAACGTTGTGACCTTTATGGCACAACGGGTCTCAGTCCCGACCCGAACCACACAATCGCCTGACTGAGTCAGATCGAGCGCACCATGGGCTCTCCGGAGCCCGAACAAATCGTCACTATGTGACTGGCACGCCCACGCACTTAATAAAACCAACAAACGGATAGACGAATAGAACGAAGATCTCTCGAAATTAAGTGCGTCCACAAGTCTGGCACGCCCGGTGGGACTGGATTACCCTTCATCTTTTGTCGGAACCAAGGGCTCCACGGCCCCCTTCTTGTAATACTGATTCCCTGATTTGCAAATGCAGGTTGCGTCACAGACGTCCCGATGGCACCCACTTTCGGCCACCAACCCGTCGAGAGTCACGTGCGGAACGGCTACATGGCCGTCCCTCTCACCTTCTGGAGCTTCCCTCCCTCGGTTGGCTTCCCCAACTTTTTGGGAGTGGCCTTCACTCACCTGTTGGACGTGGAAGCGTCTAACGGGATCAAGAACGGCGCCTCCACCCAGGGGGCCACCGAAGCTGCTGCCAGCTGACCAATGGCCGAATCCCCCAAGACTGCCCCTATGAAGATATTGGGCTGCAACGTGCACCATGTGCACGAAATCGCCGTCCCATCTCGCCCAGGCTCGGCTTCCCATCAGAGAAGGCTCCGAAGGAGTCGTGCAACCACATCATCCCGAGGCCGGGTCTCCGGCACCGGCAAGTCTGCTGTCGTCGGAACGCTCCGGGTGCATCTTTCCGGGCGGCGCTCCGAAGTGATCCCGGATCGCATCATACCCGCCGTTCCAGCGCGTAACCCCTTTCAGCCACTGGAGAAGATGAAGGGCAGGATGACGCCCGCAGCTCCGGCCACAGTCCCACAGCACCGACCGGCCCCTAGGCCGACGAAGGGCAAGCAGGCGTGGATTCCCAAGGCAGCCCGGGCTATTTCACCAGCCTTGAGGGGACCCAGCACCTCTCGCCCGGCAAGGGCTCAACAAGCAGACCGGGTCAAGACATCGGCCGCCGTCTATCAGCCGGCATCGGCCACACTGACCCCACCAGAGAACACCCGCCGTCGACACCACCGACGTCACTACCAGGCTGCCCGTGAGGAGCCTGCAGCCTACATGCCTGTTACTATGAACAGGGCCACACCACCGGCTTCTCCTCCAGATCAAGACTGGGAAGGGGTGGAGCAGGCCATGAGAAACTATCTGCGGGGCCCGGGGAGCACTCCCCTGGGTCGTCAGAGATTGCTGGGGGCAGTAGCCTCGGCATTTGAAGAAGAAGAAGCCCGACCCGTGCCTAGTGCCGAGTCGAGGAACTGCTCCGAGGAGCGCTATCAGTCCCCGCCGAGGGAAGAGGCGAGGCCGCGGGGGTCGGTCTTTGACAAATTGGTCTTCCCAGGCAGGCCGTCAAGAAGAGCAACAAGAAAAGGCAGAGACCTAAGGGTCTACACTTGCAATATGGCAGGAGTGTCCGGCCGGTACGGGGCCTTACCGACCAAGCCCGAAGAAATGGCCAGACTTGTGGCAAGGCCAGGACCTCTCACCAGAAGAGGGAAGGCAGCAACCGAAAGGACACAAGCTCACACTGAAGGAACTGACTACGGGGAGTCGTCGACGGCCCTGGCCGCCAATGTCATTACTGAAGGCACCACGGGAGGACCATCCACTTCGTCCGAAGAGGCGCTAGCCGAAGTGAGAGGGGGCACCCCCAGCCTCTCAGTGAGTGACCCTGCTGTATTACTCATGATGCAGCAATATCAAAGAGAGATCGAGTTGCTAAAAAAGCAGTTGACCGACAGAGCTGCTCAACCCTCAACGTCCGGGCAGACCGAAGCACTACCAGAGACCCCTGGGGGTAACGGTCAGGCCTCGGAAGCTTCTCCACAGGCGACGGTGTCTCCGCCGATCCCCGGCTACACCGGGGGCATACCTCTGCACCAGCCACATCACATAACTCCGGCCCCGCCGCCGAACCTACCTTTCCAGGGATCCACCATTGCGCCTCAGGTGACAGTGTTAACGACGCCACTGGCGCAACCGGCTCATTTCTACCCGAACCCGGTGGACCCGGCGACGGTGAACAGACTTATGTTGGAACAGATGATAGACATGAAGCTGGCAGAGAGGGGCGACAATGATTGCACGCCCTTTGATGTGTATCGGGTACCTTATCCGGCACACTATGCTGCAAGGAGGCTCTCGGTCGGCATCACCAAACCGCCGAAATTTGAAAAGTTTAATGGGCAAGGGTCTCCCAGGGAGCACATCGCCTACTATGTGAATATTATGGGGGATTTAGCTGCAGATGAAGTCTATCTCCTCAAATTCTTTGGCTCAACACTCACCGGGCTTGCTTTCGAATGGTACTCGAGCCTGCCCGCCGGGTCCATTGCAGACTGGCCCGACATGCAGAAGAAATTTAAAGAAAGGTTCTACATAGTTGAACGGGAGGTCACCGTGGCGGAACTCTACGCCACAAGGCAAAGAAGTGATGAGTCGGCACTCGACTACATAAAGAGGTGGAGGAACCTCAGCATGAGATGCAGGCGTCCCCCGCATCAGGAGGACGCGGTGCAAATTTGTAAACAGAACCTGAAGAAGGAAATCCTTGAAAGAATGATCGGTGCCGAGGTAAAGTCATTTGACCGCTTAAACAATATAGTGGCGGAGATCGAGGCATTCCTTGCTCGATACTCTTCCACTCCAACGGCATCAAGTCAAAGGGCCAGACAAGCCGAGAAGAAGCCGATGCCGCCAGAAGTCCACACATTGGACTTTCAAGCTTTTGAGAAACAGACGGAGAAGGCCAAGGAGACGGCCAACCCACCTCCAGCAAGGGCTACTGAACGACGGGAAGGTCCTTCCTTGCGGGAGAAAATGAGGAATAAGTTGTATTCTTTTCCTCGAGATAAGTCCCGGATCTTGTTTGAATGGGCCACCAGATATAGTAAAATTACATTGCCAGAACCAAAGAGGCCTGGCGACATAAAAAGAAAGGATGACCCTCGTTTCTGCCTGTACCACCAGATGCTGGGGCATACTATCGAGGAGTGTTATATCTTCAAGGATGTCATTGAATCCTTGGTGAAGAAGGGAGAACTGGACATGGGGGAGCACAAGGTGGATCCTCCGCAGCCGCATGAGATGCCAAACCTCGGCACTTCTGTTAACATGATCTCTCTTTACCAACAGCTGCCTGAGGAATGGGCAGAGGCCAATACAGCTGCAACATATGAAGCCATTGTCATGGCACCAGCTCAAGACCAAGGAGGTTGGCAGGCTGCGCCGACGAGGAATAGAAGAAGAAGGCAAGCCCCCCGGCCCACGCCGGAAGTTCATATAAGGGGTGTCACACCTCGACCAGTCCCACCACCAGTGACGCCTATTTGGCATGATACAGCCCCCCGGCTAGTCATGCGGCGCTTCACTAACAATAGGAAGAAGCATACCCCGATGCGGATGCACAAAGAGACCAGTCCCGCAGTGGAAAGGCTCTAGGCCATTATTGATGGGCTTGAAGATTATGAGCAGCCCGAAATCCGGCCTGTGGAGCTGAAGGAATATGTCCCCTGGAGGGAGTTCGAATCACTCGAACTGGCGCCAGAAGCAGAAGCCGAAGCAAAGGAAGAGCCCCTCTTGTGGGGTGAGCCTCCCCAAGGCCAGTTGCCAGCCACTGAAGAAAAGAAGAAAAAGAAGAAGAAAAGGCCCGGAAACAAGAAGAAGAGCGGGGTTTGTTGGGACGCTAAAGGGTGATCTAGAGGGGGGTGAATAGATCACACACCCGTTAAAAAATTACTGCAGTAGAATCAAATGCGGAATTAAAACTTCTACTGAACAGATAGTGGGCACAATGCGAATACCACCCAGAACAGATGAAGAACCGTCCTAAGCATACATCTACTGCGCGAAGATAGAAATATAGAAGCTAGGCAAACCACAAAACAATCACACAGTAGACAAAGGCTTTTAGGTGGTTCGGTCCTCCAGACCTACATCCACCCCACACTCAACCCGAGTGTGGCTTACTGCTGACTCACAGCTTGAATCGCTGGGTCTCACAGCTTGCCTACAATCCGCTGAGCCTCACAGCTTGCTGTCCGAGGTATCCACCTCGCCAGCTGAGCCTCACAGCTTGCTGTCCAGAGGAATCCTCCTCTGCAAAACCCGCTGGGCAATACAGCTTAGCCGTCCAGTGGAATCCACCACTGCAAGTGCTGCCACACAGCTTGAACACAATAGTTTCGAAAAACAAAACAAAAGACAAACGAAAGACAAAAGGAATCCCTGCAGGGAATATAGCTCAAACAAGTGAGCAAACCTCAGATTTGGTTTTGAACCAGAGATCTGAGGAATAAAACTCTCAACTCTTCACTCTCTCAACTCTCTTCCTTTTCTCTCTTTTGCTGGATCGAAAGGGCTCTCTGCTCTCTGCTTTTTCTTCAAGGCTTCTGCATTCGATCTCCTCTTCATTTGTGGACGAAGGTTTCCTTTTATAAGCAGTCACAGCAGGAGCAGCACTGGGCGCGTGTCTTCCACATTTCCCGCCCAAGTGTTTTGGCCACGTGTCATCCTGTCAGCCCTTCCAGTCTCGGATCACGTGCCCCTTCATTAAGCTTCATGAACAGAGCCTGTCAGACAGAGAATTATCAGTTTAATGTCGACACATTGTATAGACTTCGTTCGATGCATCAAGCAATGTGTAGACTTGATAATGCGAAGACAGTGTATAGACTTTGCAGTGTGTGCAGTGATGCACAAGATGAAGTATGCACAATGGCTGTATGGACTTGGCGTTCTGAACAATGTACATACTTGCTGTGAAGACCAATGCCCAAATGCAGTGTATGGACTTAGCGTGAATGCAATGCAAACACAAGAGTGTATAGACTTGATGAATGCGATGCAGACACACAGAGTGTGTAGACTTGATGAACAATGCATTCTAGGCAAAACCCTGTACAGACTTGAATGATGAAGCACACGATGCAATGTGAAGACTTTGAAGAACGTATGCTGTACAGACTTCGAATCAAAAGTTGCACGATGTACATACATACTCGATGTACATACTTTCTATATGCTCAAGACTATACACAACGAATGTGTATACTTGCTGTAAGGGATGTGCAGACTTGATAAATGAAGCAAGTGTATAGACTTGATGAATAAAATGCATTTTGCACATGAGAAAGTCTGTACAGACTTTGTAGTGCTGAGACGATGTACAGACTTCATGCGTGCAACAGTGACAATGTATAGACTTTGAAATGCAACGTAGGTGAAGACCCCAATGTATAGACTTTCAATATGAATGCAACCACTGTACAGACTTGCTCAACCAGCCCGATGTACAGACTTGGAATTTCAACAGAAGGATGTACAAACTTGGCATTTCAACAGAAGGATGTACAGACTTGGAAAGTCAATCTGCTGAATGTACAGACTTGGTGGCTGAACATAGGTAAAGATAAGCACTGTATAGACTTGCCACCGACCAATGTATGGACTTGAACTGCGTGCTACAGTAATGTGTAGACTTTTAAGTGCAACGCAAAAGGCTGTACAAACTTACTCGAGTGAGACAATGACCAAGACGATGAAGTCTGTATAGACTTTACAGTGAATGCATGCTGAGACGCAACATAAGACGATGCAGTGTACAGACTTCATGTAATGCATGCAGACGCTGACTGAGACGGTGCACAATGTATAGACTTGTAAGACGCTAAATGACACAGTCCAATGTATAGACTTTACTTCGTGCATGCAAGACACGGCTGATGCAATGTATAGACTTTAGATCAAATGATGCAATGCATGAACAAGAAGACTCTGTACAGACTTCATATGATGCACTGACAATGTACAGACTTGATGAAGCATGAACAAGCCGATGTACAAACTTAGCCTGTATAGACTTAGTGCATGAAGAGCCTTGACAATGTATGGGCGATGTACAGACTTGCACATATGATGCACTGGCTAAGCCACGAATGTATAGACTCTCAGCCATGAACAAATGCAATGTACAGACATGCGAAGCTGGGGGGTCAACCCACTTAAGTGCACTGATGTAATGTATGCACATAGCAGATATTGAACTGAAGCAATGGATGTATAGACATGATATCTGATAGAATGCAATGCATCTATACAGAGAACAATTGTCATCAATGCTAAACACAACAACATAGCATATGCAAAGTATGCAATGCATCTATACTGACTCACTGTTATGAATGCACCTGTGATACTCTCACTGTGTTGCTATCATCAAAACATCATAACATAAACATTCTCCCCCTTTTTGATGATGGCAACAAAGCGACAGTGAGTTACTAACCAACAAAAATATTCTCCCCCTTTGACATGATCAAAAAGAAAGAAACACATGAGTGCAAAGTGCAGCAAACATGCAGATGAACAACTCAAGACTCCCCCTGAATGAATAACTCCCCTTGAAATATTTCTCCCCCTATGAAAAGGAATATGGACAGATAATCAAAAGGTAGAGAAGGTAGGAGGGTTACTAGACAACAGCTGAAGCATTGGTTCAGAAAAAGAGCATGACTATAAACAACTGTTAAGGCATAAGAATCAGCAATATACAATCTTGACAGAAATTCAGGTTTAACAGTGATAAAGATAGAGTAAAGCAGCTGACCACTGAAAAAGAGTTTTAGACTCCATTTATAGCAATGAATCTAAGGCACATGATTTTAATAGATAAGTCAGAAATAATACCCTTTGTGATTAAGCATGGAAGTTTAAGAAAGCAACTTGAATGTGTGTTGAGAAAAATAATTTTCACTCAATGACT
Source organism: Amorphophallus konjac (assembly GCA_022559845.1). Taxonomy (NCBI): domain Eukaryota; kingdom Viridiplantae; phylum Streptophyta; class Magnoliopsida; order Alismatales; family Araceae; genus Amorphophallus; species Amorphophallus konjac. The sequence continues at coordinate 214,540,177 of CM040118.1, forward strand.
TTTGATTTCAAGGGTTACAGTAGTTTATTTTTCACTTTTTCATTTTGAGAAACTGAGCTAAGTGAATAGACCAGTGGCATTTATGCTGTTGACATTAGGTGTACACCTTGATCAGAGGCAGGTACCCCCAGTTACTAGGCATAAACTACTGGATCTATTTCAGATCAAGACCTACAAGGAACTATCTTCACCTTTGACATTAGGTGTACACCTTGATCAGAGGCCAGTACCCCCAGTTACTTGGTGAGGACTCCCCCTATAGATTTGACCCTATGAACAGAGGTAGTCTGAAGCACTTCATGACTATGAATTCTCCTGCTTCTTTGGAGGAGATCACAGTTTCTCAGTGCAATTCAGCCATTGCTCTGTCACTGTGTTCAGCTCATTACATTTATGATCTTATTTACAGCTGCCCTGATATCTTTTAGAGAGATTGTTTAAAAATCAGTACACACTCTTATTCACCTGTTCTAGACATTTCCAGTTTAACACTTTCAGGTATTACAAAAAGACTTTTTCTATTTTAACCATGAGACAAAGATTAAGAGCTATAAAAGTTTTCTTTTATCTCAAGTTCTGAAGTGCAGACACTTAACTCTTCAATTTATAAAGGTTAAACCTTTAGTTCCTTTCAATTTGTAAGAGTAATTCTTATAAATGAACAATTGCAATAACCACAGCTCAATGCACTAAACCAGATGCAATACTGTTGTTCAGTGAAGGTTAGGGAAATGATAGCAATAGTCATTAAGATCCAAGAGCATCTGATGTCAAAGAATATGAATGAATTGAGTGGGGACTATGAGGAGTGAAAAAGATTCAAAGAATTGAACTGAACTCACAGCACCCCCTGACACCATGATGCAAAATATATGCAATGCAATACACTGTTCTACATGCTGACTATGCAACAAATCTGATAATGATGACCAAGCGACAACATACAAGCTCCCCCTGTCTATATGCATGAAATGTATTGAAATCACATCACATGATATCAAAATTTGCATTCGAATATGATTCATACAAATTAGACATAAGAGAATTACCATTAGCATGATTGTTCAATTCATATTGCAGAAGCTTCAGTTTAGCACCAACAAATCAACATATATGCATATGCAATTTCAGACAATCATCTATATGCAAATCATGTATGAGGAAAGTTCAGAAAATCCAAACCTGACAATGATGATATGCAATCATTTCAAGTTTATGCACCCAAGTCATGAACATTTTTATCCTTTTCAGATTTTTTTTTAACATATGATGATATGCATTACACGACATGCAGACTACAACAATAAGCAAATGATAGTCATGCAAATGATATATGCAAACATTAGACACATGCATTGACTATGAACATGGTTGTGTAGTGCATCTGGCATCTTATGTACACATGCAATAACTGGCAAGAGAATAGCATTGAATTTGAGTAGAATTAAATTCAATAGCTGAGTCTGGAATACAGACAGATCAGCTAGACAAGAATAGAATATCAGACATCAAACAATCAAATCAACATGACTTTCTCAACTCAAGTTCTGAAGGTAAATCACTTACCTGCTTTACCAGATTGATTTATTTTTACCCTTGGTGTTGCACCAGATTTTTGACAAGGCCTCCAATTTCTTTCAGCTCTTAGGATTTTGGCCCTGCCTCTTGTCATATGCCTGAAGTAGCTTTTTCTGTTTCATCAGTTTGTTCCCGGCTACCAGACATACCTGCAAACACACTTAGGGAGCAGGTTTTGGAACCCAAGATATTTTGGGCCCCAAGACAGAACCAGACACTTGAGAGTGAAAACAAGACAACAGCTGTTTAGGGATCCACATTTGTGTAAAGATGGAAGGTTTGGTGGATTCTACAGCTTGAGAGTTCTTTTTGTTATTTTTCTTTTTCTCAGCACCAACAGGTTTAGTTTTCTTTTCCTGGTGCTTTGATGGTTGTTGTGTAGTCCTGGCATTCATTTTATTAAAAATGTTTTTGTTTTTCTGCCAGTGCCTTGGCCAATGAGTGTACTGGAAGTTGTGTTCCAAATTGGTCCTAGGCTGACCATAGAACCCCTGGTGACTAGGACTCCATGTCCTAAACTGACTATCCCATCTCCTAGCTGGCTGAGGTCTATATGGCTGATACCAAGTGGGGAAATTCTGATACCCAGATCTCATGTATACAGGGTTCCACCCAAACCTATTAAGTGGTTGAGGATGAAAGTTATGATAGACTTGGGCTCTAGGGAAATAGGGATGAGCAAATGGGTTCCTAGCTGCACTTGGTCTCCCTGCCACCTTTGACCCTCTAGGTTTCTGAACTGACTTATATTGGGTCTTTTTCTGAGCAGTTGATGGTGATGGAGACTTAGCAGCCTTGGGCTGGGGTTTTGATGTGCTAGCTGGCTGACCCCTAGCCTTGGACCTATCCTTGGAAGAAGAGCATGCAGCTCTAGGCTCTACAACTTTCTGCTTTCCCTTGTCCTTAGCACTGGACACTTTTGATTTAACATTATTGAAGGCAAATTTTTCATTGACCATTTTTATGAGTGGTCCTCTATTCTTTTCTCCCACACATGAAATGGTTTTCAATTCAAAGCTCTTTTTAGCTGAGGGATTAAAACCAAGACCCTCCTTTCTGAAATTAACTTTTGACCCTAGCAAGGCATTTAGATTTTCAGTTCCTTGGGTCATGCTTTCAATGATTTTCATTTTGTCAGAATTTTCATTTCCAGATTTTCAATAGTTTTCTTTAATTCAGCATTCACTGACAAAACAGCTTCATATTTTTCATTTGAAGTCTTTATTTCATTTTCAGACTTCTGAATTTTCAATTTCAATTCATCAACAACATTTTTCAGCAAATTATTTTCTTTCCTACAATCAATCACAACATGCTTTAATTCATCAAAATCAGAACATGCATTTTTCAATTTGTCATTCTCTGATTGTAAGCATGCAACTTTATCAGAAAGAGTTTTATCATTAACCAGAGAATTCATTTTCTTCTTTAAGAGTCTGTTTTCCTTCTTAATATCATTAGCTTTATCTAACAGGTCTCCATAAGCATCTGCCCAATCAGAAATAGTGTAATGTTCGAAAAGGGATGATACCTGATCAGACTCTTCTTCTTCTTCTCCATTCCTGGCCATCAAGCAGATGTCCTTTTCTGATTTTCCACTATCTGAGGAAGTGCTCAGTGTGCCTTCTTCCTCATCACTCCATGTACTGACCATGGCCTTTCCCTTTGGCGCCTTCTTCCATGGTCTTCCTTTCATTTTCTGTAACTCTGGACAATCAGCCTTCATATGACCTGTCTTCCTGCAATGATAACAAGCATTAACATCAGATTTTTCAGCAGGGTTAAATTTATACCTGTTTTGCTTCCTGCTGTGGTATTTTCTGTAGAGATTCTTCCCTTCTCTTTTAAGAAATCTACTGAACCTTTTTGTGATCATAGCTATTTCATCCTTTTCAAGATCTGATCCAGATGAACTCCGATCACTGGATGATCCAATGCTGCTGGACTGTTTTGAGCAGCTATGCTTGGCCTTCAGAGCAATAGGCTTCCTGTATTCGTGCTCTTCAGTTTGAAGTAAATTCATCTCGTACGCCATCAAGGAGCCTATCAGCTCATTGGGTTTCATCTTTTGTAGATCTTTTGACTCCTCAACCACAGTTGCTTTGGTATGCCATATAGGAGTCAACGATCGAAGGATCTTCCTCACAACTTCATGATCAGTATAACTCTTTCCCAGATTTCTTAGACCATTTGTTATGATGGTCAGACGAGCATACATTTCGGTCACTGTCTCACCAGGCTTCATCCGAAATGCTTCATACCTTGACACTAGCATGTTTGCCCTCGTCTCTCTCACTTCAGATGTTCCCTCATAAATGACTTCGAGGGTATCCCACATCTCCTTCGCTGTCTTGCAGGATGACACTCTGTCAAATTCAGTGGGATGAAGTGCACACTGAATGGCGTTGATGGCGCTCCAATTCAGAGTAGATTTCCTGACTTCTTCTCTGGTCCACAATTCCTCATTCTCGTGTAGCTCATAGGGACCTTTGCTTATAATCTTCCAGATCTCGTAATCTTTGGCTCTGAGGAAGACCTGCATCCGGTTCTTCCAATATGGGTAGTTGGAACCATCGAAGAATGGTGGCTTCGTAGTGGACTGACCCTCTGCTGTTAGCCCTCTAGCATCCATGGCCGATCCTCTTTAGGATGTTAGTCCTGCACAAAGAGTTAGGCTCTGATACCAATTGTTGGGACGCTAAAGGGTGATCTAGAGGGGGGTGAATAGATCACACACCCGTTAAAAAATTACTGCAGTAGAATCAAATGCGGAATTAAAACTTCTACTGAACAGATAGTGGGCACAATGCGAATACCACCCAGAACAGATGAAGAACCGTCCTAAGCATACATCTACTGCGCGAAGATAGAAATATAGAAGCTAGGCAAACCACAAAACAATTACACAGTAGACAAAGGCTTTTAGGTGGTTCGGTCCTCCAGACCTACATCCACCCCACACTCAACCCGAGTGTGGCTTACTGCTGACTCACAGCTTGAATCGCTGGGCCTCACAGCTTGCCTACAATCCGCTGAGCCTCACAGCTTGCTGTCCGAGGTATCCACCTCGCCAGCTGAGCCTCACAGCTTGCTGTCCAGAGGAATCCTCCTCTGCAAAACCCGCTGGGCAATACAGCTTAGCCGTCCAGTGGAATCCACCACTGCAAGTGCTGCCACACAGCTTGAACACAATAGTTTCGAAAAACAAAACAAAAGACAAACGAAAGACAAAAGGAATCCCTGCAGGGAATATAGCTCAAACAAGTGAGCAAACCTCAGATCTGGTTTTGAACCAGAGATCTGAGGAATAAAACTCTCAACTCTTCACTCTCTCAACTCTCTTCCTTTTCTCTCTTTTGCTGGATCGAAAGGGCTCTCTGCTCTCTGCTCTTTCTTCAAGGCTTCTGCATTCGATCTCTCTTCATTTGTGGACGAAGGTTTCCTTTTATAAGCAGTCACAGCAGGAGCAGCACTGGGCGCGTGTCTTCCACATTTCCCGCCCAAGTGTTTTGGCCACGTGTCATCCTGTCAGCCCTTCCAGTCTCGGATCACGTGCCCCTTCATTAAGCTTCACGAACAGAGCCTGTCAGACAGAGAATTATCAGTTTAATGTCGACACATTGTATAGACTTCGTTCGATGCATCAAGCAATGTGTAGACTTGATAATGCGAAGACAGTGTATAGACTTTGCAGTGTGTGCAGTGATGCACAAGATGAAGTATGCACAATGGCTGTATGGACTTGGCGTTCTGAACAATGTACATACTTGCTGTGAAGACCAATGCCCAAATGCAGTGTATGGACTTAGCGTGAATGCAATGCAAACACAAGAGTGTATAGACTTGATGAATGCGATGCAGACACACAGAGTGTGTAGACTTGATGAACAATGCATTCTAGGCAAAACCCTGTACAGACTTGAATGATGAAGCACACGATGCAATGTGAAGACTTTGAAGAACATATGCTGTACAGACTTCGAATCAAAAGTTGCACGATGTACATACATACTCGATGTACATACTTTCTATATGCTCAAGACTATGCACAACGAATGTGTATACTTGCTGTAAGGGATGTGCAGACTTGATAAATGAAGCAAGTGTATAGACTTGATGAATAAAATGCATTTTGCATATGAGAAAGTCTGTACAGACTTTATAGTGCTGAGACGATGTACAGACTTCATGCGTGCAACAGTGACAATGTATAGACTTTGAAATGCAACGTAGGTGAAGACCCCAATGCATAGACTTCCAATATGAATGCAACCGCTGTACAGACTTGCTCAACCAGTCCGATGTATAGACTTGGAATTTCAACAGAAGGATGTACAGACTTGGCATTTCAACAGAAGGATGTACAGACTTGGAAAGTCAATCTGCTGAATGTACAGACTTGGTGGCTGAACATAGGTAAAGATAAGCACTGTATAGACTTGCCACCGACCAATGTATGGACTTGAACTGCGTGCTACAGTAATGTGTAGACTTTAAGTGCAACGCAAAAGGCTGTACAGACTTACTCGAGTGAGACAATGACCAAGACGATGAAGTCTGTATAGACTTTACAGTGAATGCATGCTGAGACGCAACATAAGACGATGCAGTGTACAGACTTCATGTAATGCATGCAGACGCTGACTGAGACGGTGCACAATGTATAGACTTGTAAGACGCTAAATGACACAGTCCAATGTATAGACTTTACTTCGTGCATGCAAGACACGGCTGATGCAATGTATAGACTTTAGATCAAATGATGCAATGCATGAACAAGAAGACTCTGTACAGACTTCATATGATGCACTGACAATGTACAGACTTGATGAAGCATGAACAAGCCGATGTACAAACTTAGCTTGTATAGACTTAGTGCATGAAGAGCCCTGACAATGTATGGGCGATGTACAGACTTGCACATATGATGCACTGGCTAAGCCACGAATGTATAGACTCTCAGCCATGAACAAATGTAATGTACAGACATGCGAAGCTGGGGGGTCAACTCACTTAAGTGCACTGATGTAATGTATGCACATAGCAGATATTACATAGCAGATATTGAACTGAAGCAATGGATGTATAGACATGATATCTGACAGAATGCAATGCATCTATACAGAGAACAATTGCCATCAATGCTAAACACAATAACATAGCATATGCAAAGTATGCAATGCATCTATACTGACTCACTGTTATGAATGCACCTGTGATACTCTCACTGTGTTGCTATCATCAAAACATCATAACATAAACAGGGTTGTTCTCTCCTGCAACACCCTGTCAGCATTGTTTGACACTGCCCTCTCTCTGGGGGAGGAAGAGCAAGAGACGCCCATTGAGCCATCAGAAGTGAACCAGGCCGAGGCATCCACCTCCCAGCATGCCACCAAGTCGGGAAGGAAATGGGGACGCCCTCCTCAGGCCAACCATAACATCCTGCTCATGGGAGAACAGCCATATCATATCCCTGAACCTTGGATCCAAGGCATGGAGATTCCCCCTCCCTCGGGTCTCTACCCCGGAGAGCCGATCGGCCAGAATACCCCTTCATTCATTGAGTTTCTAACGACTCAAGGGGAAAGGCAGTCATGCCCCCGAGAGTCTCGACAGGTCAAAGAAGCAAGTAGCCTCTCGGCCCCACTCGTGGCAAGTCCTCCTCTGTCAAGGGAAGAGACTGGCAACATCCCGAACCTTACCGAGTTCATGCAAGAGAAGGCAGAAACCCAACAGGCCCCGCAAGCCCAAGTAATACCTGACCCGGCGGAGGAGACACCCCCTGAGCTGGCTCCCCAGGCCCAGACTGGGGGCAGGCGTAGCAGAGCCGAAGAGATGAAGTTGCTCGAGGTCCGAGCCGGCAACAGAATAGTCAAGCACTTGAAGAAGATCCCGGCCAGGTTTACCGTCTGGGAGATTCTATCCCTGGATGAAGAGACACGGCGGGCCGTCATCGCAGCACTCCAGACGCCAGCTTATGTGGAGGCTTGCCTTGCAGAAATGTCACCCGAGGTAGCGGTGGCTTTCACGGAAGAAGATATGCTCCTGCTTACCTGCAGTCACAACATGCCACTCTACATGAAAGGGCAGCTGAATGGGCACCCCATCAATAGGGTACTGATTGACCCTGGGGCGGCAGTGAACATACTCCCTTACCGGGTATACCAAAAACATTACTTCGATGTGCATTTGATCGAGGTCAAGAATGTTAAGATCGCCGACTTCAACGAGGTCCCCATGGGGATTGCAGAGTTTAACCTCTCTCTCGGTGATTTCACGACTAAGGTCCAATTTCATGTTATTAACTCTGGTACCTCCTACAAAGCATTACTCGGCCGGCCTTGGCTGCACCAGAACAGGGTCGTGCCGTCTACTCTGCATCAATGCATCAAGTACCCTGGCGACGGGAAGGAGGAGAGAATCTTTGCCGACCTCCACCCTTTTGAGGTGTTCGAGTGCCATCTCTCAGACGCCAACTTGTATCTAGAAAAGCCGAGGCAAACTCCCCAAGTCACCTTAGACAAGGGAAAGATGAAGGCGGAGCCGGACAGTTGGTTCCCTCCACCGCCGCCAGGATATGTGGCTCCCCGTCAAGTAGCATTTGTTTCTGGGGCAGAAGGAGTATTCAAAGTAACTCCTCTTTCCATCTACCCCGCACCGGGGTTGCCGCACCTCGAAGACTTGCTGGAGGACATCAGGGTCCCGTTCGGGATCATCAAGCCTCTCGCAGAAGTTGACTGCCAAGCGGCTGAACCATTGAGGACCTTTGAGGTGCCTAACCCCGGAGGACGGTCCACTATTTTCTATGTGGCTAATGAACACCCGATCAGAGGGGACGATGATTGTAAACTCCCCGACGACCTGCATGACCCACTCGTCCCGATCACGGGACTGCCCGACATGACTGGTCGTGTAGCCAGAGTGACCAGGAAACAAGGGGTCCCCTTTCGCCAGCTCTCCAGTCAGAAGGACATGTTCGAGAAGATGTGGAACCCACCAAACCTGGACCGGAGGTTGTTGCAAATCACCCGGCACCCGGGATTAGGTTTCTCATTAGAGGATTCCTACGAAGCCGACGTTATATCGGTCTCGGCTCCAAGCGACAGCAGCCTCACGGGCGCCCAAGGCCCACAGGAAGTGCAAGGTCGGCAGTACCTTAAGCCTTCAGTCGGTGAAGATCAGGACGAGGAGGTATTCTTATGGAAGCCGCCTCCCTGCAAGAACAAGGGGAAGGCCCCGTCCTCCTCTGAGGGAGCGGCCCCGAACGACTCCAGCGACGGGCCGTCATTGCCTTCGTCGGACACTGATGTAAAAGGCAAAGAGGCAAGTCGAACTCCGGGCCTCCCTCGGTGCGACTCCGCCCTGTTTGCCATGTGCTATCAACAGCAGCGAGAAATCGAGATGCTGAAGGCTCGGTTGGCCGAAGTAACCGCACTCATATCTGACTTGATTGGGGGCATCTTCCGCCAGCAGAATATCGGCATGCACCTGCCCCGGGGGGCCATCCCGAACATCCCTACGCACTGGAGAAAGGAGACCAGAGGCGCAACTGTTTCCCCAGTCAGACGGCCGTCCGACCAGAATCCCACATTACAAGAGAGAATGCGGAGGCCCTACTCCTTCCCGAGGAATAAAACCCGAGGGATCTTTGAATGGGCTTGCTACTATGGCAAGGTTACCCTCCCAAGGCCCAAGAGGCCGTAAGATGCTCGCAGAAGTGGTGATCCTTTATTCTGTCCGTACCACCAAATACTGGGTCACTCCATAGAAGACTGCTACGTCTTCAAGGACATTGCTCAGGACTTGATTGAGAAAGATGAGCTCAGAATGGGAGATTACGTGGTAGCTCCACCACGCCCTCATGCGACAGGCAACCCCGAAAGAAATATCTACATGGTGTCAGTCCAGCACCAGATCTTTGAAGAGGTGGTGGAGAATGGGCAACCCCGGTCACCGGCAGAGAAGTGGCCCCCGGTGTGGCAATCAATTACTTCGGTCCCGGCTGGAGCCGTCTATGATGACTACCAAGAAGACCCCGGAGAGGTTCTTTGTCTCCCCGCACAGGAGAACCCCCCGGAGCCGCAACCTGCAAGCCTGGAACAGGGAGATACCAGCAGAGCCTCACCGCCCAACGAGGCGAAGCAGGATGACATCTATGGCGTCCTTGAAGCAGAAGACGGCGAAGATCAAGATTTCGTCGACTTATTGCCAGCACCGCCAGAAATTGAAGATGGCGGTCAGGCCACAGTAGATGAACTTATCGAAATTAACCTGGGCACGGAGGGCGACCCCAGGCCGACCTTTCTAAGTGCCCTTCTTCCTCTACAGGAGAGGGGACGGTATATCAAGTTGCTACAAGAGTTCCGGGATTGTTTTGCCTAGAATTATAAGGAGATGCCCGGCCTGAGTCCTGGCTTGACTCAACATGTTCTTGCCATCGACCCCAAGGTCGAGCCAGTGAAACAGTCTCCCCGACGCATGAGACCGGAACTGATACACCAAATTTGTAAAGAAGTCGACAAGCTCATAGATGTCGATTTCGTAGCTGAGAACCAGTATACTACCTGGTTGGCCAACATTGTGCCAGTGAAGAAGAAGAATGGACAGATCAGGATTTGCGTGGATTTTCGCGACCTGAACAAAGCCTGCCCAAAAGATGACTTCCCGGTGCCTATCACTAAAGTGATGATTGACGCAACCACTGGCCATGAGGCCCTGTCCTTCATGGACGGATCGTCCGGCTATAACCAAATCTGGATAGCTGAGCACGACCGAATTCATACGGCCTTCCGGTCGCCCAAAGGAATATTCCATTACAAAAGAATGCCCTTCGGCCTCAAAAACGCCGGCGCCACCTACCAGCGGGCGATGACCAAAATATTCGACGAGCTGCTATACAACAAAGTCGAATGCTACATTGATGACTTGGTCGTCAAGACCAAGAAAAAGGAAGATCACCTGAAGGACCTTAGAGTCGTCTTCGAAAGGCTCCGGCAGTACGAGCTGAAGATGAACCCGATGAAGTGTGCCTTCGGCGTCTCCAGCGGGAAGTTCCTCGGCTTCATTGTCCGATATAGAGGGATCGAGATCGACCCTTTCAAAATAAAAGCCATCCAGGAGCTGCCTCCTCCGAAGGATCTAGGAGAGCTAAGATCCCTGTAGGGTCGACTGGCCTACATCCGAAGATTTATTTCCAATTTGTCGGGGCGTTGTCAGCCATTCCACAGATTGATGATGAAGAATGCACCTTTTAACTGGAACCAGGAATGCCAAAAGGCCTTCGATCAGCTGAAGGACTACTTAAGGACCCCGCCTGTGCTGGGGGCACCTGTTAAGGGGAGGCCGCTTATTCTATACATAGCCGCCACCGAATGCTCCCTGGGGGCAATGCTCGCTCAGAACAATGATGAGGGGAAGGAGCAGGCCCTCTATTATCTCAGCCGGAGGCTAGTAGGGGCAGAAGCAAAATACACCCCGATCGAGAAGGTCTATCTTGCCCTGGTCTTCGTAGTCAAGAAGCTGAGGCATTACATGCTCTCCCATGAAGTGAGCCTGATCTCCAAGGCCGATCCAGTCAAACACATTCTCTCCCAGCCAGTCCTGAAGGGACGTCTCGACAAATGGGCCGTGCTGCTAATGGAATTTGATATCACCTACGTGCCGCAGAAGGCCGTTAAGGGTCAAGCCGTGGCCGAATTCTTTGCAGCACATCCTGTGCCCGAAGATTCCCCATTGGCTACAGAGCTGCCCGAAGATGAAACGCTGGAGGTGGACCAAGTCCAACAGGTCGCTTGGCAGCTGCACTTCGATGGAGCTTCGAGAACAGAAACGGCCCCGTCCGGACATACAAAAGTACGGGCAGGGGCCGGCATTGTCCTCAAATCCCCCGAGGGAGAAGTATTGCATACATCTTGCTCCATCAATAAACCTTGCACAAATAATGAGGCGGAGTATGAGGCTCTGATTATTGGTCTCCAAGTTGCGTTGCAGATGGAGATTAGAATGCTGCAAGTATTTGGCGATTCGTTACTAGTCGTCAAGCAAGTCCAAGGGCAGTTTGATGTCCGAAAGCCTGAGCTGCTGCCTTACCATGCTAAAGCAAAGCGGCTCATGGAACAATTCTACCTTATTGAGATAGGCCATGTTGCCCGGGGAGAAAATGCACAAGCCGATGCACTGGCAAAACTGGCAAGCTCATTAGCAGTCCCGCCTGATGGGTCTCTTAGCATCCGGGTGGTGAATCAGCGCCAGGTGCCTAGCATGATAGAAGAGCCAGAAGAAGAAGAACTGGAGGTCGCTGCAGCAGAAGCTGTCGGCCTACCGGACTGGAGGGATTCCCTCATGCAATGGTTTAAATACCAGCAATTGCCCAAGCAGAGAGAAGAAAAGATCAGGCTGATCAGAACAAAGGACTCTTATGAGGTCCGGAACGGGATCCTATTCCGAATTATGGCGGATGCCAAACGGAAAGTACTCCTGCGGTGCCTATCCACGGAAGAAGCTTGGAGGGTCATGAAAGAAGTCCACGCCGGAACAGCAGGTGCACACCAGGCGGGACCAAAAATGAAAATTGAAATAAAGAAGCTTGGCTACTACTGGCCAACCATGTTTGATGACTGCTGCAAGTACGCCAAGTCTTGTCAGAAATGCCAGGAGCATGCCACAGTACCCAGGAGGCCGCCCGTGCCGCTACATCCGACATTGCCCAGCTGGCCGTTCGCCCAGTGGGGAACAGACGTCGTGGGCCCACTACCCGCGTCATCCGCCGGGTGCAAATACATTTTGGCGGCAACTGATTACTTCTCCCGTTGGGCAGAAGCCGTTGCTTTGAGAGAAGTGACTGGTGAGATCGTCGCCAGATTCGTCCGGCGCAACATCATATTCCGGTTTGGTACGCCAAACCGAATCATCTCAGACAATGGAAGTCACTTCCGCAACCAGAAAGTCTACCGGCTGGCCGAGAAGTACAAGATCGACTGGAGAATGTCAACCCCCTACAACCCACAAGCCAATGGTTTGGCTGAAGCTTTCAACAAGACTCTTTGTACTCTCCTGTCCAAAATTGTTAGTTCTAACAAGAGGGACTGGGAAGAGAAAATGTATGAGGCCCTGTGGGCGTATCGAACTGTATACAAAACTCCGACGGGTTGTTCACCCTTCTCTTTAGTGTACGGCTCAGAGGCACTCGTCCCCATTGAGCTGGAAATACCCTCCCTTCGGGTCGCAATCCAACACGGGCTAGTCCATGAAGAGCAAACAAATGTCGAGCGAAGGCTCGAAGAGCTCTCCGACCTGGAGGGGAAGCGGCTTCACGCCCAGCAGAACATCCAGATCTATCAAGCCCGAATAGCTCGCGCTTTCGACAAGCTCGTCAAAGAGCGTGAATTCAAGAAGGGTGACCTCGTTATGGTCAAAAGAGGGAAGTCATGGCTTCCAACCCCAAGGGCAAGCTGAATGAAAATTGGCTTGGACCCTATGTAATCCAAAAGGTCTATAAAGGCGGGGCATATGTGATAGTCGATCATCGGGGGGAGGTCCAGTTTCCACCCCTTAATGGTAGGCATATAAGATTGTATCACGCTCCAATTCCTCCATTCAATGAATAATACATTTACCCGCCCCGCGGCGGGCGGATTTGCTTTCAATTTCTTGAATGGTTTGCTTGCCGCCTGTTACGGACCACAAGAGAAGCGACCAAAGGGAACGCGCGCATACCAAAAAAAAAGAGAAGAAAAAAAAAGAAAAGGAAAAGAAAGAGAAGGAAAAGAAAGATAAAAAATGGGAAAAGAAAGAAAAAAAAAAGAAAAAAAGAGGGAAGAAAAGAAAGAAAAAAGAAAGAAAAGAAGAGGAGGATTCAGCCCTTCCAATAAACGAATCAACCCTGTCAGCCCTTGACATTTTGTGGGCACTGATGAAAAATACCCCACCCGGACCTTTCGTCCGAGATGGGGAATCAATCCGTCTCCTTGCGTTGGCACTCACCCGTACCGACGAATATTCCAATAAACGAATCAACCCTGTCAGCCCTTGACATTTTTGTCGGCACTGACGAAAAATACCCCACCCGGACCTTTCGTCCGAGATTGGGGAATCAACCCGTCTCCTTGCGTTAGCACTCACCCGTACCGACGAATATTCCAATAAACGAATCAACCCTGTCAGCCCTTGACATTTTTGTCGGCACTGACGAAAAATACCCCACCCGGACCTTTCGTCCGAGATTGGGGCATCAACCCATCTCCTTGCGTTGGCACTCACCCGTACCGACGAATATTCCAATAAACGAATCAACCCTGTCAGCCCTTGACATTCTGTCGGCACTGACGAAAAATACCCCACCCGGACCTTTCGTCCGAGATTGGGGCATCAACCCATCTCCTTGCGTTGGCACTCACCCGTGCCGACGAATATTCCAATAAACGAATCAACCCTGTCAGCCCTTGACATTCTGTCGGCACTGACGAAGAATACCCCAACCGGACCTTTCGCCCGGGATCGGGGAATCAACCCTCCTCCTTGCGTTGGCGCTCACCCGTACCAACGAACACACCCAGAGATAAATAAACCACACCTGTCATCGACACTCTGTTGGCACAGATGAACAACCCTCTTTTGACCAAGACCTCCCGTCGGGGTCATTGAACGAACAAACTCTTCTCTCCGTCCCTTCGGGCGACGAACAACCCCTTCTGACCAATACCTCCCGTCCGAGTCGCCGGATGAACAAATTCTTCTCTCCGCCTCTCCAAGGTCGGATCAACCTACTTGGGTTAAACATACCAGTGACATCATTCGACTGAGTCGCTTTATGGACATGGTGGAGTGGTCCCCTCGTCCCCCCTCTGGAAGGGGCGAGCACTCTCCAAAGCTCATATGCGGATCTCATCAGGGTCTCCCCGAATAAATTGTTAACGTGAACTTGCATTCCATCACATAGCAAGAAAAAGAAAGGGAGGGAAGAAACCGTCCGACACCACACGCATACCATAGACACATGAAATAATTGCATTGTATTCTTTTCAGAAAAAAATTACATCGGCCTCGAGGCATACCCCGGTGTTACATGCAAAGAAGGGAGTGGAAGGGGAATCGACCGCTATTCTAGCCCTCGGAAGATGTCCTCAAAAGGGAGGATCCCGACGCAAGGGAAGCTTATCATCTCACGCAGGCGGCCCTCCTGCGCCTCGAGGCTTTCCAATTCTGTCGTCACAGAGGCCACGCCTGCCTCGGCAACGGCCAACTCTTCAGCCTCCTGGGCCTTAGCCGTCTCTGCCTTGACCAGGTCAGACTCCGCCTGGGTAAGCCAGCCCCAGAGTTTCTCTATCCGGCTCCCCAAGGCGTCAATGTCGGCATTGTACCTGTCCAAGGCTCCTTGATGTTGCTCTCGGCTGTCTCTCCGAACAGCCAACGCCTCCAGATACTCATCCCTCTGGGCACCGATAGCTGTGAGCTCGGTCGGGGCTAGCGTCTCGAGGAATGCGCGACGGTTTACGTATTTCAACAATAAGAGAACACGTCGCGACCATTCTTCCAGTGGGCAGCCCATCATTTGCAACGCCTTGGTCAGCTGCTCCACAATAGCTTTCGCGCCCTGGTATGTGAGCGTCGGGTCGGCGACGACCATCGAGCGCAATACCAATAGGGTCTGGCGGACGGGCAGATCCGAGCTCACATGGCCGACAGAAGGGACGACTGGTGGGTCGAAGCTGACTTCGCTGTCCACAGCCGCCCACAGCTCTGTGTCGACCACGACCGAGCTACCCGGAAGGGCCACGGACGAAAGGAGGGGTCTCCCGGCCTCCAAAGATGACCCCTGACCAGCCACCGCCACAGGTGAGGGAGAGACCATAACGGAGACGTTCGGCGCCGCCATGATGAGCGGCTGCTCCAGCTCCATAGACCGGGCAGGTCCCGAACCCGACGATGCCGCCTCCTCCATCATAACTAGAGCCCCGGCAGACAAAGTTGCTTCGGCCTCCGCCACCTCGGCTGGCGAAGTCTCTATGGCGGGCGGGTCCAGTGTCGCTCCCGGGAAGTCTTCATCTCCCCCTGCCTGGAATTCCTCCGAATGCTCGTGGAGGATCGCCAATATCTTCCCTAGAAGCCAGGCTTCCTCAGGTATCACTGGCGTCGGGATCGGTGGCAGTGGGATCACCAAATGCGGGACGGCTCCCATCTGTAGAAGAGACGTCAAGGACCCCACGTCCGGCCCCAGAAGCATCTTCAGCCTTTTAGCCGCATGCACGCGGAAAGATGAGCTCCACCTGGGGACGGCTTTACGAGCCCGAGGCGCGCGTGCTCCGTGGGGCGTTGTTGTCACCTGGCCATGTGAAGAGAAGTTAGCCGTTTGCCAAGTGGAATAAATCATTGAATCTCAAGAAAGCCCAGCGTATTCCCCTGCTTACCTCGCCCGCCGGCACTATGCTGCTCTCCGGCGTTACCTCTCCCCGGGCAGCAACTTCAGAAATTGTCTCCTCCCGAGTCTCGGCTTCGGGTACCACCGGCACTTGCACTTCGACCTCTGGTGCTATCTCTCCCTCTTCTAGGACTCCGGTGGCTGGGGTAGAGGTCTTCACGGCTCCTTCAGAAGCACGAGCCTGTATTGCCTCGAATAAATCAATAACTCCGAGCGAGAGCTCAGAAGGAAAGAAGAGGAAACTATGCACTCACAGCCACTGCCGCTTCTTCCCGAAATGAGATCTTGGCGGTCGAAACGGCAACGCCGGAGCTCGCCACGACCTCCTCTCGCCGCACAGCCTCGGCCAGGGACGCCAATTCGTCCAAAGCCGCAGCAGCTGTCTCTCGCCTGATAGCTCCCGCCCCCGGAACTTGGGTCTCTGCACCTTCTGACGGGGTCTGTCCCTTTGAAAGCCAAAAACAATAAGATCAAGAAGATTAGCCGAGGGCCTAAAGAAAGAAAACCTGAATTAACAGGTTCGCACTTACGGGCGCCTGCTTCACCAGGCTAAGAGACACAGACAGTACCGGGGCTTTCCAGGCAGGAACTTGAAGTAGGGGTTCTCCGGGGACACCCTCAGTTGAGAGTACTTCGTCGGAGGAATAGCCATAGTCTACCTTCTCGCCCGACGAAGATCTAGGGCTGGTGGGCACCTCCTTTGCTGGCAAGGCAGCCCCCGCCTCAACATCCGGGGTCGGCAGTCGCGCCTTCCTTGACCGCCGCCCCTTCTTCCGATATATCTGCCCGAACCGGGATGCCTCCGGGGCCGCCTCCGGTTCTGGGACCGCCACATCAGCTCCTGCATAAGCAAGGCAAAATCCAGATTCGGTCAGGTCCGCAAAATTTTGAGGAACGAAGAAAATTAAACGAATGACCGCTCGAGAAAGTGCTATACCTCCTTCGACTTCGGCAGCGGGAGCTGGGGCGAAGAAGGTCTCTTCGACGGATTCTACCGCCTCGTGGGTCACAGGCGCGGGCCTCTTTACGATAGCTGAAACAAAAGGACATGGGTGTCACAAGGAGCGTCCCTCTTAGCATCTCAACAAACTCTGAAGAGCCTCGAAGAGCAGAAGGGACCCAACCTGCAGACCGACTCGGCTCGGCCTGAGCAGCTTCGAATTCCTCGAATGAGGAGATTACGGGTGCCGGGGGAGTGGTCGGCGTGGCTTTGGCGGCCTCGGTCTTTCTGCGTTTGGCCTCCCGCCGCCCAGCCGCCTTAGCAGCATCCACAGCCTTCTTCACGGGCGATTTCGCCCGGGACCTCTTCGCAGGCGGGGGCAGGGGGGTCGTGGTCGGAGCCGCTGGCACCTCCTCGAAGTAACCAGGTTTCCCTGCCTGCCGCAGGAGATTGCGATACGTCGCCAGTTGAGTGCTGTCGGGGTGATCTGTCAAAAAAGGGGAAAACAAAGGACCCGATCAACGTCCAATATTCAAGAAAGGTCAGCACTGAGGAACACAAGGGAAGGAAGAAAACACTAAGTACCGTGGGGGCCAGTGTACAGCCGTAACGTTATCGGCCAATAGCTAAGGGACGATTCCTTGTCCCGACGAGCCGCCTCTCGGACCAGCCAGCATACGTCTTCAATTTTCTGGCAGCGATCTGAGAGGGCAGCCAGGTCTGCATGCTTCTTGGCAGCCAGGTGACAAAAGAGGTTGAAATGGTCCATCCCCCATCCCTCGGCATAGTAGTAGGCGATGTGGAGGCGCTTGCCCAAGATGACCATGGCTGAATCTTCAATCTTCAACCCGTGCACTCGAAGGAGGACGTAGAGCCACGTGGTGTCCTTGTAATTCTCCGGGTTCCGCTCCTCCCTCCTCACAAATGTGCGATAGGGACACAGTGCATCCCTCTCCGGGCGCCAGCTCCTCGCCGGGGTGCCTTCTTCCTCCATGGGGAATGGATAGTTGATCAGTTCCAGGTGGTCACTCCCGATGTGGCAGAGGTCTCGCAAGGTCTTCTTGAAATCATCCTTCGCCACAGGAGGCAGTTTGGCCTGCGGCGCTGGCTTGGTCTCACGAGCTGCCTTGCGCGCAACCATGTAGGCGGCGACTTCTTGTTCCTTGCCACGCCTCAATCGGAGTAGGTGCTCCGGGTCAATATCCAGTACCGGCACTGGCTGCCAGCTCAGAAATCTCCTCTCGGCCCCGTCCCAGCAGTCGGTCCGGCATAGTCGGTAAAAAGCTGTCCGGGCGTTCCACCACTTCACATATTCGGGAGTCACCCGTGGAACCCGACCCGGGGCTGGCACCCTGAAGCTGGCAGTGTCTGCCCGATGAAAGAAATCCCACCAGGTTCGGGCAGCTTCGGCGGTAGGACTCCCCCGGAGACTTCGCACCGGTAATTCAAAGCGAGCACTGTGTGCCGGGATATGCTGGTCATATCCAAAATTCCTGCCGAAGCGAAAAGGATAATATGGCTCCAACAGCAAACTGTCCCCTTTGCGGAAGGCCAGCACACTGGGACGGATGGACAGCGCCCAGGCCCTGAGTTCCGGCTCCAATAGCGGGCGAACCACGTTCTCCTGACTGATCGGGTGCACATACTTCTCCACTTGGTCGTCTCGGCACTCCCGGTTACTGTTTACTAATGGACTTGAGTGAGCGGCCAGGGTCCAAAAGTGGATGGTGCCCGCAGCATCAAGGGGCACCGTCGTCAACTTGCCTCGAATGTCGTACAGTCGCATGGACATCGAGCTTGACGCCACACTCGCAAACTCCAACATCCGTGGAACCAATCCCCAGCCTTGAATGGTGCGCGGGGCGAATTCTGGGAATAAAGAACAGACCCACGCATTGAAAAAATGCAGTGGGCACACATACCGCGCTTGACGCGGGAACTGTTGGCGGCTGATGTCCCCGAGCGCTTTGTATATCAGACACAGCGTGGCCGGGCACAAAGACAGCTTGATACCCCAGGCCATCTGACAGGCAGGGTAAATGGCGTCCGGGCGAATGACGGTCTCGTCCCCGTGGGGCATGGCGAACGAGCACAGCCAGTACGTCAGATACGCCGCGCAATGTGTCAATGGGTCGACTCCCATCGGGTTCGGCCCGCCGCGGCGCCCTCGAGAAGGGATCTTCACGTCAACCTTTGACTTGGCGCGTTTCTTCCGGCCGGCAGCAGTGCCAATGTGTGGGAACTCCTCATACTGCTTCAGCCCATCATAGAAATATTGCACCCAGAGGACCATGCGGACCCTTTTCCGGTCCCCTCGGGGGGGTTGCCTCCCGCCGTGCGACAGCTGATATAGTTCCCGGTACGCCTTCATAAGGTACCGGTATGAATAGCCCAGAGAATAGTAGCCATCTCCGTTGGTTTCATCCTTGATCATATCCGGCGGACAGACTTCTTCGTAAGGCTCCCCGTCAATGGGCAAGCCACTGAGCTGACTGAGACTCCACAGGTCTAACGAAGTCTCGCCCTCTGCGGTGTAAAAGGTGTTGGTCTCTGCATTAAACACCTCGATCATCCCGCAGCAAAGACCCCTGGAAATAGGGTAACTGTACCGGGAGGCGTACACACTGTGGTAGACGCCAGCCCGGATGAGGATCGGGGCATAGTTGAATAGCACATACTCTGTGAATTCCACGGCCCCTTCCCGGAAGTTGTGCGCGTCTTTGAGCTTCAACTCTCCGAACCAGCCCAGAGCCAGCTCATGCTTGAATCGGATGGCCAAGCAGTCCAGCAGAAAAGGTTCCTCTCTGTATCCCCACTTCAACGGAGCCAGGAACAGACCGAACCGGGGATGCTCACTTTGAACCCGCCCGGCAGATGTGTCCCACCGAGCAGGGATGAACTGAGGCGCCCGCACTAGTTTGTCCTCTGCCGGCAGCACGGCTTCGAGCCCCAAGATGGGCTTCCACTCCCGAGCTTCCCCCACTAAGTACATCGGGATGCTCCTCGAAACACTGTAAAATAGGCTGTCCCGGGACTGCAGAATCGTCCGCTCAGCCTCTTTGACAACCCGAAAGTTCCACCTCTCCTGGCGACTGAGGTGCTTCAGGAAGCGAACGAGATGCTTGTCCTTCGGGAAGTCCTTCCGGTACTCCCCCATAGCCCGATCAAAAGTCATGACGCCGTCAACCCGAGTAAGCCTGCAGTAATCCATTGTCTCGGTGTCTGAGCCCGACGATCCGGCCAGTGCCGCTATCTCGGTGTGCTCCCTGTCCAAGTCTTCTACGTTGAACCAAGTGACTGCTGGCACCGGAGGTGGGGGAACGTGCTCGGCACCGGAAGCAGCAGAATCTCTCGGGGCAGCCATTTCTCTGTAAAGGGCAAGATACCGCAAGTCAGAACAAGGCATAAGTAAAGGAAAAGGAAAGGAAATTATAAAGGGGGCTACAATACAGTTGAATTAAAAGAATGCCAATAATTTCTGACAAAATTTCGACAGAGTTTCCCCTAGGCCGGAGGCGTAAGGGAAAACACGGGTGCACGCCCACAAGGAGTGACGGCCCCAACAAAGTGACGGTGTGCCCAAGGGCGACACCGGAGGTCCTCCGGTTGAAGAAGTCTTCTTTCCTCAGCGGTACGCCCAGGCCACATCCCCTGGCGGCACACCCTGTGCCTCTTCCCAAGGGCACGCCCCCTGGCAGCACGCCTTCAGTGGCCCCAGCGGCACACACCCTGTGCCTCTTCCCAGCGGCACGCCCTCGGTGGCCCCAGCGGCACACCCCAGTGGCCGCCCCAGCGGCACACACCCTGTGCCTCTTCCCAGAGGCACGCCCCCTGGCGGCACGCCCTCGGTGGCCCCAGCGTCATACCCCAGTGGCCGCCCTAGCGGCACACTCCCTGGCCGCCCCAGCGGTAGGCCCTTTTGGTCGCCCCAGCGGCACACTCATGCCCCCTGGTCGGCGGCACACCCGTGCCCACTCTCAGCGGCACACACGCACCAACCCCCCAGCGGCACGGTCTGTGCCCTCGCCAGCGGCACAGTCCGACGCCATGGCCGCCCCCATGCCAAGAAGAGGAACAAAAAGGGAGAAGGAAAAGAGGAGAAGAAGAAGGAAGAGAAGAAGAAGAAGAAAGAGAAAGAGGAAGAAGAAGACGACGGGAGCCTAGGGCTCCGTCGCCCCCAAGCAAAGGAGGAAGAGGAGAGTGAGAAGGAAAAGAAAAGAGAAAGGAAGAGGAAAACGGAAGGAAAAAAAAGGAGAAGAGGAAGAGAGAGCAGGAGAAAGGAGAAGGGGGGGAAGACCTCTCCGTCACGACCCCTCACCCCGGTGAAGACGACGCCGACGACGGCGGCGGTGGCGACGTTCGGTGAAGAGGAAGAAGAGGAGGGGGGTTCGTCCGCCGAAGAGAGAGAAAGAGAAAGAGGGGAGGGAGAATTCGAAACGGGGTGACCGTTCGAACCCCCCCTTTTTTATATGGCAAGCGAAAAGAAAAGAAAAAAGGAGGGAATAAAAAGAAAAAAATAATAAGAAAGAAAGGAGAATAAAAAAAAAAAAGGGGGAAACGAACGAACGGGAGGGGAAATAATAAAAAAATGATGATGAAAATGAGAAGAAAAAAAGAAAGAGGAAGAAGAAAAAAAAGAAGAAAAGGAGGGAATAAAAAAGAGAGAAAATGAGAAGAAAAAAAAAGAAAAGAAAAGAGAAAAAAAAGGAAGAATGAGTACATATGTATATATATATATAATAATAATAATAATATAACACATATATAATAGCAATACAATAAATATACGATAGAGATCACGATGTCCGCATCACGTGTCCTATGAACGTACGTCCAATAATGTACGTTAATTCCCCAGACACACCCGCGGGCACCGTCTGGCTCATCCTTCGCCCGCACCGCCCTCGGGTGGGGGGCATTTGTGGACGCATAAAATTGCACGTCCATATGTCCCGCTAAGCTCCGCGTTAATGTCAAAGTCAAAGGAAGAAGACCCGGAGAGACTGGCCATCCAGGGCTCCGGGAAGATACTACCGCCCGGCAAATCCCCGCATTTGCATGGGCGCATTAAAAGACCGAGAAGTCACAGGATGTCCTCCTGAATTAACACACTGCTAGGGACCCTCCCTCGGGCCCCTAACGGTGAAGAAATATCCCAAAGAATGCACGGCTTCAAGTTACTTAAGCAAAAGCAAAGGCCCTCCAGCGGCACGGGCCTGAGGCCCTTCAGCGGCACGGCCATAAGCCCCAGCGGCACGGCCCTTCAGCCTTTCAGCGGCACGGCCATATGGCCCTCCAGCGGCACGGCCATCTAGCCCTCCAGCGGCACACTCCATATCATGTCTGAAGTCTGTACAGGCTCATGCATGCTCACAGTGCGAAGTCTGTACAGAGTTCTGGCAAACGCGAAGTCTATACATCCGAGCTCCAAGTCTGTACACTGGTTCGCTGCATCAAACGAAGTCTGTACAGCCATCATCCAAAGTCTATACACTGGTGAAGTATGTACATCCACCAGTTCAACCGCCAAAGTCCGCACGTTGGCGAAGTCTGTACATCCGCCGGTTGAGCTTCCAAGTCTATACACCGGCCCCTGCAAGTCTATACATTGCAGCATGATTGAAGTCTGTACAGCCTTTGCTTTGCCAAAGTCTATACATTGATGAAGTCTGTACACCGCTTTTGACGCAAGCCCCTACAAGTCTATACATTGCAGCTGAGCTGAAGTCTGTACAGCCTTTGCTCTGCCAAAGTATGGACATTGTGAACTCTCAAGTCTGTATATCGTCCGGTTGCCTTGCCCACGAAGTCTATACACTCCTTCACCAAGTCCTGGCTCTTCCAGCGGCACAGGGATTCTTGGCCCCTCAGCGGCAAGGCCTTTGGCCCTTTAGCGGCACAGCCTTTCTGCCCTCAACGCCATGCGCCCTTTCCCCAGCGGCACAGCGCCGAAAGCCTCCCGATGGCATGCACCGGCAGAAGACACAACGGTTAATAGGCAGACCCATTGGCGCGCAGTCCAACCACTTCGAAGCCAGCTAGCGCCTTTCTCCGTGTCACCTTCTGGCTGGAGGAGGGGAGATCTTCGCCTGACGAGAAAGATACCGAAGTCAACCTCGGATGGCAGTGCCATCATGATGCGACCTCGTCAACCGTCCGCATATAAAAGGCCCCCCACAGACAGAAAGAAGAGGATGGATTTTTGCTAGAGAGAGAAAAGAAACACATAGAAAGAAGAGAGCATCGTCGTGCGAAGAGGCCCATTCGAGGCAAGGAAGAAGAGAAGAAGAAGGTAGAGGAAATGTAGGAAGAAGAGAGGAGTGTTGCATGTAGCAGAGGGGGGGGAGGAATAGAGGACAGGGAATGGTTACCCTTCCTCGTTCCAGCCCTCTCTCCAACTCTTTTTTTCTATTCTTTGTTTTCTTCCCTCCGTTTGTTCAGGGATGCATTGTATGATGTGTGGTCTTCGGGCCATGATTCCTTTTTTATCATCCTGAATCTTCCATGAATGAAATAGTGTTTGGTTCTGCTTCTTACTGCATTTGTTATCTTCTTCTCACCGGTCTCTTGTGGTTTTGCTTTCTCTTCCCTCAACCTCCCAACTCCCCGTTCTACTTGATTTCCCGTAGCGCTAGTTTATGCAGTCAATAGAGTATGGCCAGCTTCGTCCCTCTTCAATGGCTCTCCGTTGCACAACAACCCTTGATATCCCCTTCTATCTCGGGTCTGTGGGAGCCCATTCTCTTTGACACATTGGAGTCACTCGATGCCCAGAGCATTCTCCTCTGCCCTCCTTCGGGACCAGTGGCATGCCCACACACCCTCAAGCTCCCAGCCTTTCTACCACTCAAGGCCCCCAGCGGTACGCCTCTCCCACGCGGCCGTTTGGCGGTACAGCCTTCCTTGAGTCTGCTTGGCGGCACACTCTCCTCAGGGCCATTCAGCGGTGCACCCTCTCTCTGCTTGTCAGCGGTACACCCCCCTTTTCCTTGGCCGCTCAGCGGCACACCCTTGGACTGTCAGCCTGGCACTCCTTGATTGCCACTTCCCGGTGTACTCACAGTTTGCGTCAGTCTATTGGTTCCTCGCTCGATGTTTTCTCCGAGTTTCCGAAGTTTCCCTAAAGGCGGCTGCTCCGGCACCCCCCTCAGCTGTTGGTTCATGCCACCCCCGTGGGCATGTTCCTTGTTATTCCTTTACCTCCCGGGTCAAGGGGAGGTGCTGCCGAATTTTCACCAGGAATAACAACAAATTTAAGAGATGAAAAGAAGCAGCAAACAGATGGACTGAGCAATGATAAAAACACCCTAGCCAACTAAAAGGACTATGCAAGATTCAAGGAACTGGACTGAACAAGACTTCAAGCACTGTATTGCTAAAATATGACTTGGGACTCAATCTCATGACAGGAGAATGAAAGCTTAACCATCTAAGATGCCTCATCTTGAACTGAACAAGGAATCCTCTCTTGAGTCCTGGCCCACCCCTTCAGCGGCACAATCCGCTTGGTTTCGTTTGCTACTTTTCCCAGCGGTACACCCTGGCCTACCTCTTCCAGCGGTGCGCCCTAACCTTCTATCCTCCAGCGGTACGCTCCCCCCTTGCTGTTTGAGCGGCACGCATCCTCCCAGCGTTCCATCAAGTCTATACATCGCTGCATCATTCACGTTCAAAGTCTGTACATTGTCTTCTTGTTCATGCATTGCATCATTTGAATTGAAGTCTGTACAGCCTGTGCATGAAGTCTGCACACTGTCTGGTCGCACACACTTATAAGTCTGTACATTGGCAGTTCTACCTACGTTGCACTCATAAGTCTATACGTTATGAACTCTCAAGTCTGTACATCGTCTAGTTGTCTTGGCTAAGTCTGTACGTTGATTATCTGCTCGCGCATCACTCCTTTGGCAAGTCCATACATTGTGAAAGTCTATACACTCCTCATTGGCTTGCTTCATGCACCAAGTCTGCACATTCCTTTTAAAGTCTGTACGTTGCATTGCATGAAGTCTGCACGTTCCTTTCTAAAGTCTGTACGTTGCATTGCATGAAGTCTGCACATTCCACGCTAGTGAAGCCTGTCCAAGTCTATACACTGCACGCCTCATTCATCGTCTTGCAAAGTCCATACATCGCCGCTATGTGTGTGCATCGTTGAACAAGTCCATACATTCATTGTACCGCTGGCCAAGTCTATACATTGTCCATTGCATAACACGCAAGTCTGCACATCGTGAGTGTCCCGCTGCCAAGTCTATACATTGCATCGCTGGGCAAGTCTATACATTGTCTGTTGCATACAGCAAGTCTGTACAGTCCTCGTGGCCCGTTCACGCATCAGCTCCTCCAGCCCTTCCAGCGGTACGCTTCCAGTCCCCCAGCAGTACGCCCCACATTCTCCCAGCGGTGTGCTCCCCTGGTGCCTCAGCGGTACGCTACACCCTCTACCCTTCAGCGGTACGCCCATCTCCATTCTTCCAGCGACACGCTCCCCAGCGGTACACCCTCTTTACACTTTGAACCGCACACGCCATTCATCTCTCAGCGGTACACCCTAGTCTCCATCATCTCCCCAACGAATACACACAAGCATACAATAAAAAGGGAGGGGGGCTATATGATAAAAGGAACGATGAATAGTGATAACAATAATGAGATAAAAGGGGTGGTCCCAACCAAGATAACAACAAGGGAAGATAATATCAAAGAAAGGGTAATGTCAATAAACAAACGATAATAACAAGCGTCGACGACCATCGTGAATACGACAATATGGCAGCAGTCTCTCCTTCCTGGATTCCGAACCCGGGGATATTAATGATGCCCCTGTAAGCTGGAAGTCACTCTCGGGAGTTCTCTCTCTTGTCATGGTGACCGCCCGGCCTTACTTCGGGCCGATAATTCACCAGGGTCCCCTCCCTCGTCGGGATCTGATTTGCCTCCCTGCATTAAAATTGCCGTCCCTCGGCAAACATTTGTACGGATTCGTCCCCCGGGTTATCATCTCATTTCTCGTGTGAACTGGTGTCCAGACATGAAATGGTCCATCAGTGACCGACATGACCCGAGTACTCAGGCCCCCACCTCGGGCTCACCGCATAACCCGACGGGTGTTTCCTTCTGCATTAATCAGTATTTCTTTCGGCCGTGGAGCCCTTATTTCTGGCAATTAATCAAGGGTATTCCCCTCTCCGAGGGGATGTAAATAACGTTGTGACCTTTATGGCACAACGGGTCTCAGTCCCGACCCGAACCACACAATCGCCTGACTGAGTCAGATCGAGCGCACCATGGGCTCTCCGGAGCCCGAACAAATCGTCACTATGTGACTGGCACGCCCACGCACTTAATAAAACCAACAAACGGATAGACGAATAGAACGAAGATCTCTCGAAATTAAGTGCGTCCACAAGTCTGGCACGCCCGGTGGGACTGGATTACCCTTCATCTTTTGTCGGAACCAAGGGCTCCACGGCCCCCTTCTTGTAATACTGATTCCCTGATTTGCAAATGCAGGTTGCGTCACAGACGTCCCGATGGCACCCACTTTCGGCCACCAACCCGTCGAGAGTCACGTGCGGAACGGCTACATGGCCGTCCCTCTCACCTTCTGGAGCTTCCCTCCCTCGGTTGGCTTCCCCAACTTTTTGGGAGTGGCCTTCACTCACCTGTTGGACGTGGAAGCGTCTAACGGGATCAAGAACGGCGCCTCCACCCAGGGGGCCACCGAAGCTGCTGCCAGCTGACCAATGGCCGAATCCCCCAAGACTGCCCCTATGAAGATATTGGGCTGCAACGTGCACCATGTGCACGAAATCGCCGTCCCATCTCGCCCAGGCTCGGCTTCCCATCAGAGAAGGCTCCGAAGGAGTCGTGCAACCACATCATCCCGAGGCCGGGTCTCCGGCACCGGCAAGTCTGCTGTCGTCGGAACGCTCCGGGTGCATCTTTCCGGGCGGCGCTCCGAAGTGATCCCGGATCGCATCATACCCGCCGTTCCAGCGCGTAACCCCTTTCAGCCACTGGAGAAGATGAAGGGCAGGATGACGCCCGCAGCTCCGGCCACAGTCCCACAGCACCGACCGGCCCCTAGGCCGACGAAGGGCAAGCAGGCGTGGATTCCCAAGGCAGCCCGGGCTATTTCACCAGCCTTGAGGGGACCCAGCACCTCTCGCCCGGCAAGGGCTCAACAAGCAGACCGGGTCAAGACATCGGCCGCCGTCTATCAGCCGGCATCGGCCACACTGACCCCACCAGAGAACACCCGCCGTCGACACCACCGACGTCACTACCAGGCTGCCCGTGAGGAGCCTGCAGCCTACATGCCTGTTACTATGAACAGGGCCACACCACCGGCTTCTCCTCCAGATCAAGACTGGGAAGGGGTGGAGCAGGCCATGAGAAACTATCTGCGGGGCCCGGGGAGCACTCCCCTGGGTCGTCAGAGATTGCTGGGGGCAGTAGCCTCGGCATTTGAAGAAGAAGAAGCCCGACCCGTGCCTAGTGCCGAGTCGAGGAACTGCTCCGAGGAGCGCTATCAGTCCCCGCCGAGGGAAGAGGCGAGGCCGCGGGGGTCGGTCTTTGACAAATTGGTCTTCCCAGGCAGGCCGTCAAGAAGAGCAACAAGAAAAGGCAGAGACCTAAGGGTCTACACTTGCAATATGGCAGGAGTGTCCGGCCGGTACGGGGCCTTACCGACCAAGCCCGAAGAAATGGCCAGACTTGTGGCAAGGCCAGGACCTCTCACCAGAAGAGGGAAGGCAGCAACCGAAAGGACACAAGCTCACACTGAAGGAACTGACTACGGGGAGTCGTCGACGGCCCTGGCCGCCAATGTCATTACTGAAGGCACCACGGGAGGACCATCCACTTCGTCCGAAGAGGCGCTAGCCGAAGTGAGAGGGGGCACCCCCAGCCTCTCAGTGAGTGACCCTGCTGTATTACTCATGATGCAGCAATATCAAAGAGAGATCGAGTTGCTAAAAAAGCAGTTGACCGACAGAGCTGCTCAACCCTCAACGTCCGGGCAGACCGAAGCACTACCAGAGACCCCTGGGGGTAACGGTCAGGCCTCGGAAGCTTCTCCACAGGCGACGTTGTCTCCGCCGATCCCCGGCTACACCGGGGGCATACCTCTGCACCAGCCACATCACATAACTCCGGCCCCGCCGCCGAACCTACCTTTCCAGGGATCCACCATTGCGCCTCAGGTGACAGTGTTAACGACGCCACTGGCGCAACCGGCTCATTTCTACCCGAACCCGGTGGACCCGGCGACGGTGAACAGACTTATGTTGGAACAGATGATAGACATGAAGCTGGCAGAGAGGGGCGACAATGATTGCACGCCCTTTGATGTGTATCGGGTACCTTATCCGGCACACTATGCTGCAAGGAGGCTCTCGGTCGGCATCACCAAACCGCCGAAATTTGAAAAGTTTAATGGGCAAGGGTCTCCCAGGGAGCACATCGCCTACTATGTGAATATTATGGGGGATTTAGCTGCAGATGAAGTCTATCTCCTCAAATTCTTTGGCTCAACACTCACCGGGCTTGCTTTCGAATGGTACTCGAGCCTGCCCGCCGGGTCCATTGCAGACTGGCCCGACATGCAGAAGAAATTTAAAGAAAGGTTCTACATAGTTGAACGGGAGGTCACCGTGGCGGAACTCTACGCCACAAGGCAAAGAAGTGATGAGTCGGCACTCGACTACATAAAGAGGTGGAGGAACCTCAGCATGAGATGCAGGCGTCCCCCGCATCAGGAGGACGCGGTGCAAATTTGTAAACAGAACCTGAAGAAGGAAATCCTTGAAAGAATGATCGGTGCCGAGGTAAAGTCATTTGACCGCTTAAACAATATAGTGGCGGAGATCGAGGCATTCCTTGCTCGATACTCTTCCACTCCAACGGCATCAAGTCAAAGGGCCAGACAAGCCGAGAAGAAGCCGATGCCGCCAGAAGTCCACACATTGGACTTTCAAGCTTTTGAGAAACAGACGGAGAAGGCCAAGGAGACGGCCAACCCACCTCCAGCAAGGGCTACTGAACGACGGGAAGGTCCTTCCTTGCGGGAGAAAATGAGGAATAAGTTGTATTCTTTTCCTCGAGATAAGTCCCGGATCTTGTTTGAATGGGCCACCAGATATAGTAAAATTACATTGCCAGAACCAAAGAGGCCTGGCGACATAAAAAGAAAGGATGACCCTCGTTTCTGCCTGTACCACCAGATGCTGGGGCATACTATCGAGGAGTGTTATATCTTCAAGGATGTCATTGAATCCTTGGTGAAGAAGGGAGAACTGGACATGGGGGAGCACAAGGTGGATCCTCCGCAGCCGCATGAGATGCCAAACCTCGGCACTTCTGTTAACATGATCTCTCTTTACCAACAGCTGCCTGAGGAATGGGCAGAGGCCAATACAGCTGCAACATATGAAGCCATTGTCATGGCACCAGCTCAAGACCAAGGAGGTTGGCAGGCTGCGCCGACGAGGAATAGAAGAAGAAGGCAAGCCCCCCGGCCCACGCCGGAAGTTCATATAAGGGGTGTCACACCTCGACCAGTCCCACCACCAGTGACGCCTATTTGGCATGATACAGCCCCCCGGCTAGTCATGCGGCGCTTCACTAACAATAGGAAGAAGCATACCCCGATGCGGATGCACAAAGAGACCAGTCCCGCAGTGGAAAGGCTCTAGGCCATTATTGATGGGCTTGAAGATTATGAGCAGCCCGAAATCCGGCCTGTGGAGCTGAAGGAATATGTCCCCTGGAGGGAGTTCGAATCACTCGAACTGGCGCCAGAAGCAGAAGCCGAAGCAAAGGAAGAGCCCCTCTTGTGGGGTGAGCCTCCCCAAGGCCAGTTGCCAGCCACTGAAGAAAAGAAGAAAAAGAAGAAGAAAAGGCCCGGAAACAAGAAGAAGAGCGGGGTTTGTTGGGACGCTAAAGGGTGATCTAGAGGGGGGTGAATAGATCACACACCCGTTAAAAAATTACTGCAGTAGAATCAAATGCGGAATTAAAACTTCTACTGAACAGATAGTGGGCACAATGCGAATACCACCCAGAACAGATGAAGAACCGTCCTAAGCATACATCTACTGCGCGAAGATAGAAATATAGAAGCTAGGCAAACCACAAAACAATCACACAGTAGACAAAGGCTTTTAGGTGGTTCGGTCCTCCAGACCTACATCCACCCCACACTCAACCCGAGTGTGGCTTACTGCTGACTCACAGCTTGAATCGCTGGGTCTCACAGCTTGCCTACAATCCGCTGAGCCTCACAGCTTGCTGTCCGAGGTATCCACCTCGCCAGCTGAGCCTCACAGCTTGCTGTCCAGAGGAATCCTCCTCTGCAAAACCCGCTGGGCAATACAGCTTAGCCGTCCAGTGGAATCCACCACTGCAAGTGCTGCCACACAGCTTGAACACAATAGTTTCGAAAAACAAAACAAAAGACAAACGAAAGACAAAAGGAATCCCTGCAGGGAATATAGCTCAAACAAGTGAGCAAACCTCAGATTTGGTTTTGAACCAGAGATCTGAGGAATAAAACTCTCAACTCTTCACTCTCTCAACTCTCTTCCTTTTCTCTCTTTTGCTGGATCGAAAGGGCTCTCTGCTCTCTGCTTTTTCTTCAAGGCTTCTGCATTCGATCTCCTCTTCATTTGTGGACGAAGGTTTCCTTTTATAAGCAGTCACAGCAGGAGCAGCACTGGGCGCGTGTCTTCCACATTTCCCGCCCAAGTGTTTTGGCCACGTGTCATCCTGTCAGCCCTTCCAGTCTCGGATCACGTGCCCCTTCATTAAGCTTCATGAACAGAGCCTGTCAGACAGAGAATTATCAGTTTAATGTCGACACATTGTATAGACTTCGTTCGATGCATCAAGCAATGTGTAGACTTGATAATGCGAAGACAGTGTATAGACTTTGCAGTGTGTGCAGTGATGCACAAGATGAAGTATGCACAATGGCTGTATGGACTTGGCGTTCTGAACAATGTACATACTTGCTGTGAAGACCAATGCCCAAATGCAGTGTATGGACTTAGCGTGAATGCAATGCAAACACAAGAGTGTATAGACTTGATGAATGCGATGCAGACACACAGAGTGTGTAGACTTGATGAACAATGCATTCTAGGCAAAACCCTGTACAGACTTGAATGATGAAGCACACGATGCAATGTGAAGACTTTGAAGAACGTATGCTGTACAGACTTCGAATCAAAAGTTGCACGATGTACATACATACTCGATGTACATACTTTCTATATGCTCAAGACTATACACAACGAATGTGTATACTTGCTGTAAGGGATGTGCAGACTTGATAAATGAAGCAAGTGTATAGACTTGATGAATAAAATGCATTTTGCACATGAGAAAGTCTGTACAGACTTTGTAGTGCTGAGACGATGTACAGACTTCATGCGTGCAACAGTGACAATGTATAGACTTTGAAATGCAACGTAGGTGAAGACCCCAATGTATAGACTTTCAATATGAATGCAACCACTGTACAGACTTGCTCAACCAGCCCGATGTACAGACTTGGAATTTCAACAGAAGGATGTACAAACTTGGCATTTCAACAGAAGGATGTACAGACTTGGAAAGTCAATCTGCTGAATGTACAGACTTGGTGGCTGAACATAGGTAAAGATAAGCACTGTATAGACTTGCCACCGACCAATGTATGGACTTGAACTGCGTGCTACAGTAATGTGTAGACTTTTAAGTGCAACGCAAAAGGCTGTACAAACTTACTCGAGTGAGACAATGACCAAGACGATGAAGTCTGTATAGACTTTACAGTGAATGCATGCTGAGACGCAACATAAGACGATGCAGTGTACAGACTTCATGTAATGCATGCAGACGCTGACTGAGACGGTGCACAATGTATAGACTTGTAAGACGCTAAATGACACAGTCCAATGTATAGACTTTACTTCGTGCATGCAAGACACGGCTGATGCAATGTATAGACTTTAGATCAAATGATGCAATGCATGAACAAGAAGACTCTGTACAGACTTCATATGATGCACTGACAATGTACAGACTTGATGAAGCATGAACAAGCCGATGTACAAACTTAGCCTGTATAGACTTAGTGCATGAAGAGCCTTGACAATGTATGGGCGATGTACAGACTTGCACATATGATGCACTGGCTAAGCCACGAATGTATAGACTCTCAGCCATGAACAAATGCAATGTACAGACATGCGAAGCTGGGGGGTCAACCCACTTAAGTGCACTGATGTAATGTATGCACATAGCAGATATTGAACTGAAGCAATGGATGTATAGACATGATATCTGATAGAATGCAATGCATCTATACAGAGAACAATTGTCATCAATGCTAAACACAACAACATAGCATATGCAAAGTATGCAATGCATCTATACTGACTCACTGTTATGAATGCACCTGTGATACTCTCACTGTGTTGCTATCATCAAAACATCATAACATAAACATTCTCCCCCTTTTTGATGATGGCAACAAAGCGACAGTGAGTTACTAACCAACAAAAATATTCTCCCCCTTTGACATGATCAAAAAGAAAGAAACACATGAGTGCAAAGTGCAGCAAACATGCAGATGAACAACTCAAGACTCCCCCTGAATGAATAACTCCCCTTGAAATATTTCTCCCCCTATGAAAAGGAATATGGACAGATAATCAAAAGGTAGAGAAGGTAGGAGGGTTACTAGACAACAGCTGAAGCATTGGTTCAGAAAAAGAGCATGACTATAAACAACTGTTAAGGCATAAGAATCAACAATATACAATTTTGACAGAAATTCAGGTTTAACAGTGATAAAGATAGAGTAAAGCAGCTGACCACTGAAAAAGAGTTTTAGACTCCATTTGTAGCAATGAATCTAAGGCACATGATTTTAATAGATAAGTCAGAAATAATACCCTTTGTGATTAAGCATGGAAGTTTAAGAAAAGCAACTTGAATGTGTGTTGAGAAAAATAATTTTCACTCAATGACTTTTGATTTCAAGGGTTACAGTAGTTTGTTTTTCACTTTTTCATTTTCAGAAACTGAGTTAAGTGAATAGACCAGTGGCGTTTATGCTGTTGACATTAGGTGTACACCTTGATCAGAGACAGGTACCCCCAGTTACTAGGCATAAACTACTGGATCTATTTCAGATCAAGACCTATAAGGAACTATCTTCACCTTTGACATTAGGTGTACACCTTGATCAGAGGCCAATACCCCCAGTTACTTGGTGAGGACTCCCCCTATAGATTTGACCCTATGAACAGAGATAGTCTGAAGCACTTCATGACTATGAATTCTCCTGCTTCTTTGGAGGAGATCACAGTTTCTCAGTGCAATTCAGCCATTGCTCTGTCACTGTGTTCAGCTCATTACATTTATGATCTTATTTACAGCTGCCCTGATATCTTTTTAGAGAGATTGTTTAAAAATCAGTACACACTCTTATTCACCTGTTCTAGACATTTCCAGTTTAACACTTTCAGGTATTACAAAAAGACTTTTTCTATTTTAACCATGAGACAAAGATTAAGAGCTATAAAAGTTTTCTTTTATCTCAAGTTCTGAAGTGCAGACATTTAACTCTTCAATTTATAAAGGTTAAACCTTTAGTTCCTTTCAATTTGTAAGAGTAATTCTTATAAATGAACAATTGCAATAACCACAGCTCAATGCACTAAACCAGATGCAATACTGTTGTTCAGTGAAGGTTAGGGAAATGATAGCAATAGTCATTAAGATCCAAGAGCATCTGATGTCAAAGAATATGAATGAATTGAGTGGGGACTATGAGGAGTGAAAAAGATTCAAAGAATTGAACTGAACTCACAGCACCCCCTGACACCATGATGCAAAATATATGCAATGCAATACACTGTTCTACATGCTGACTATGCAACAAATCTGATAATGATGACCAAGCGACAACATACAAGCTCCCCCTGTCTATATGCATGAAATGTATTGAAATCACATCACATGATATCAAAATTTGCATTCGAATATGATTCATACAAATTAGACATAAGAGAATTACCATTAGCATGATTGTTCAATTCATATTGCAGAAGCTTCAGTTTAGCACCAACAAATCAACATATATGCATATGCAATTTCAGACAATCATCTATATGCAAATCATGTATGAGGAAAGTTCAGAAAATCCAAACCTGACAATGATGATATGCAATCATTTCAAGTTTATGCACCCAAGTCATGAACATTTTTATCCTTTTCAGATTTTTTTTTTAACATATGATGATATGCATTACACGACATGCAAACTACAACAATAAGCAAATGATAGTCATGCAAATGATATATGCAAACATTAGACACATGCATTGACTATGAACATGGTTGTGTAGTGCATCTGGCATCTTATGTACACATGCAATAACTGGCAAGAGAATAGCATTGAATTTGAGTAGAATTAAATTCAATAGCTGAGTCTGGAATATAGACAGATTAGCTAGACAAGAATAGAATATCAGACATCAAACAATCAAATCAACATGACTTTCTCAACTCAAGTTCTGAAGGTAAATCACTTACCTGCTTTACCAGATTGATTTATTTTTACCCTTGGTGTTGCACCAGATTTTTGACAAGGCCTCCAATTTCTTTCAGCTCTTAGGATTTTGGCCCTGCCTCTTGTCATATGCCTGAAGTAGCTTTTTCTGTTTCATCAGTTTGTTCCCGGCTACCAGACATACCTGCAAACACACTTAGGGAGCAGGTTTTGGAACCCAAGATATTTTGGGCCCCAAGACAGAACCAGACACTTGAGAGTGAAAACAAGACAACAGCTGTTTAAGGATCCACATTTGTGTAAAGATGGAAGGTTTGGTGGATTCTACAGCTTGAGAGTTCTTTTTGTTATTTTTCTTTTTCTCAGCACCAACAGGTTTAGTTTTCTTTTCCTGGTGCTTTGATGGTTGTTGTGTAGTCCTGGCATTCATTTTATTAAAAATGTTTTTGTTTTTCTGCCAGTGCCTTGGCCAATGAGTGTACTGGAAGTTGTGTTCCAAATTGGTCCTAGGCTGACCATAGAACCCCTAGTGACTAGGACTCCATGTCCTAAACTGACTATCCCATCTCCTAGCTGGCTGAGGTCTATATGGCTGATACCAAGTGGGGAAATTCTGATACCCAGATCTCATGTATACAGGGTTCCACCCAAACCTATTAAGTGGTTGAGGATGAAAGTTATGATAGACTTGGGCTCTAGGGAAATAGGGATGAGCAAATGGGTTCCTAGCTGCACTTGGTCTCCCTGCCACCTTTGACCCTCTAGGTTTCTGAACTGACTTATATTGGGTCTTTTTCTGAGCAGTTGATGGTGATGGAGACTTAGCAGCCTTGGGCTGGGGTTTTGATGTGCTAGCTGGCTGACCCCTAGCCTTGGACCTATCCTTGGAAGAAGAGCATGCAGCTCTAGGCTCTACAACTTTCTGCTTTCCCTTGTCCTTAGCACTGGACACTTTTGATTTAACATTATTTAAGGCAAATTTTTCATTGACCATTTTTATGAGTGGTCCTCTATTCTTTTCTCCCACACATGAAATGGTTTTCAATTCAAAGTTCTTTTTAGCTGAGGGATTAAAACCAAGACCCTCCTTTCTGAAATTAACCTTTGACCCTAGCAAGACATTTAGATTTTCAGTTCCTTGGGTCATGCTTTCAATGATTTTCATTTTGTCAGAATTTTCATTTCCAAGATTTTCAATAGTTTTCTTTAATTCAGCATTCACTGACAAAACAGCTTCATATTTTTCATTTGAAGTCTTTATTTCATTTTCAGACTTCTGAATTTTCAATTTCAATTCATCAACAACATTTTTCAGCAAATTATTTTCTTTCCTACAATCAATCACAACATGCTTTAATTCATCAAAATCAGAACATGCATTTTTCAATTTGTCATTCTCTGATTGTAAGCATGCAACTTTATCAGAAAGAGTTTTATCATTAACCAGAGAATTCATTTTCTTCTTTAAGAGTCTGTTTTCCTTCTTAATATCATTAGCTTTATCTAACAGGTCTCCATAAGCATCTGCCCAATCAGAAATAGTGTAATGTTCGAAAAGGGATGATACCTGATCAGACTCTTCTTCTTCTTCTCCATTCCTGGCCATCAAGCATATGTCCTTTTCTGATTTTCCACTATCTGAGGAAGTGCTCAGTGTGTCTTCTTCCTCATCACTCCATGTACTGATCATGGCCTTTCCCTTTGGCGCCTTCTTCCATGGTCTTCCTTTCATTTTCTGTAACTCTGGACAATCAGCCTTCATATGACCTGTCTTCCTGCAATGATAACAAGCATTAACATCAGATTTTTCAGCAGGGTTAAATTTATACCTGTTTTGCTTCCTGCTGTGGTATTTTCTGTAGAGATTCTTCCCTTCTCTTTTAAGAAATCTACTGAACCTTTTTGTGATCATAGCTATTTCATCCTTTTCAAGATCTGATCCAGATGAACTCCGATCACTGGATGATCCAATGCTGCTAGACTGTTTTGAGCAGCTATGCTTGGCCTTCAGAGCAATAGGCTTCCTGTATTCGTGCTCTTCAATTTGAAGTAAATTCATCTCGTACGCCATCAAGGAGCCTATCAGCTCATTGGGTTTCATCTTTTGTAGATCTTTTGACTCCTCAACCACAGTTGCTTTGGTATGCCATATAGGAGTCAACGATCGAAGGATCTTCCTCACAACTTCATGATCAGTATAACTCTTTCCCAGATTTCTTAGACCATTTGTTATGATGGTCAGACGAGCATACATTTCGGTCACTGTCTCACCAGGCTTCATCCGAAATGCTTCATACCTTGACACTAGCATGTTTGCCCTCGTCTCTCTCACATCAGATGTTCCCTCATAAATGACTTCGAGGGTATCCCACATCTCCTTCGCTGTCTTGTAGGATGACACTCTGTCAAATTCAGTGGGATGAAGTGCACACTGAATGGCGTTGATGGCGCTCCAATTCAGAGTAGATTTCCTGACTTCTTCTTTGGTCCACAATTCCTCATTCTCGTGTAGCTCATAGGGACCTTTGCTTATTATCTTCCAGATCTCGTAATCTTTGGCTCTGAGGAAGACCTGCATCTGGTTCTTCCAATATGGGTAGTTGGAACCATCGAAGAATGGTGGCTTCGTAGTGGACTGACCCTCTGCTGTTAACCCTCTAGCATCCATGGCCGATCCTCTTTAGGATGTTAGTCCTGCACAAAGAGTTAGGCTCTGATACCAATTGTTGGGACGCTAAAGGGTGATCTAGAGGGGGGTGAATAGATCACACACCCGTTAAAAAATTACTGCAGTAGAATCAAATGCGGAATTAAAACTTCTACTGAACAGATAGTGGGCACAATGCGAATGCCACCCAGAACAGATGAAGAACCGTCCTAAGCATACATCTACTGCGCGAAGATAGAAATATAGAAGCTAGGCAAACCACAAAACAATTACACAGTAGACAAAGGCTTTTAGGTGGTTCGGTCCTCCAGACCTACATCCACCCCACACTCAACCCGAGTGTGGCTTACTGCTGACTCACAGCTTGAATCGCTGGGCCTCACAGCTTGCCTACAATCCGCTGAGCCTCACAGCTTGCTGTCCGAGGTATCCACCTCGCCAGCTGAGCCTCACAGCTTGCTGTCCAGAGGAATCCTCCTCTGCAAAACCCGCTGGGCAATACAGCTTAGCCGTCCAGTGGAATCCACCACTGCAAGTGCTGCCACACAGCTTGAACACAATAGTTTCGAAAAACAAAACAAAAGACAAACGAAAGACAAAAGGAATCCCTGCAGGGAATATAGCTCAAACAAGTGAGCAAACCTCAGATTTGGTTTTGAACCAGAGATCTGAGGAATAA
This sequence comes from Amorphophallus konjac, assembly GCA_022559845.1. Lineage (NCBI taxonomy): Eukaryota > Viridiplantae > Streptophyta > Magnoliopsida > Alismatales > Araceae > Amorphophallus > Amorphophallus konjac. The sequence goes on from CM040118.1 coordinate 214,578,030, forward strand.
AACTCTCAACTCTTCACTCTCTCAACTCTCTTCCTTTTCTCTCTTTTGCTGGATCGAAAGGGCTCTCTGCTCTCTGCTTTTTCTTCAAGGCTTCTGCATTCGATCTCCTCTTCATTTGTGGACGAAGGTTTCCTTTTATAAGCAGTCACAGCAGGAGCAGCACTGGGCGCGTGTCTTCCACATTTCCCGCCCAAGTGTTTTGGCCACGTGTCATCCTGTCAGCCCTTCCAGTCTCGGATCACGTGCCCCTTCATTAAGCTTCACGAACAGAGCCTGTCAGATAGAGAATTATCAGTTTAATGTCGACACATTGTATAGACTTCGTTCGATGCATCAAGCAATGTGTAGACTTGATAATGCGAAGACAGTGTATAGACTTTGCAGTGTGTGCAGTGATGCACAAGATGAAGTATGCACAATGGCTGTATGGACTTGGCGTTCTGAACAATGTACATACTTGCTGTGAAGACCAATGCCCAAATGCAGTGTATGGACTTAGCGTGAATGCAATGCAAACATAAGAGTGTATAGACTTGATGAATGCGATGCAGACACACAGAGTGTGTAGACTTGATGAACAATGCATTCTAGGCAAAACCCTGTACAGACTTGAATGATGAAGCACACGATGCAATGTGAAGACTTTGAAGAACATATGCTGTACAGACTTCGAATCAAAAGTTGCACGATGTACATACATACTCGATGTACATACTTTCTATATGCTCAAGACTATGCACAACGAATGTGTATACTTGCTGTAAGGGATGTGCAGACTTGATAAATGAAGCAAGTGTATAGACTTGATGAATAAAATGCATTTTGCATATGAGAAAGTCTGTACAGACTTTATAGTGCTGAGACGATGTACAGACTTCATGCGTGCAACAGTGACAATGTATAGACTTTGAAATGCAACGTAGGTGAAGACCCCAATGCATAGACTTCCAATATGAATGCAACCGCTGTACAGACTTGCTCAACCAGTCCGATGTATAGACTTGGAATTTCAACAGAAGGATGTACAGACTTGGCATTTCAACAGAAGGATGTACAGACTTGGAAAGTCAATCTGCTGAATGTACAGACTTGGTGGCTGAACATAGGTAAAGATAAGCACTGTATAGACTTGCCACCGACCAATGTATGGACTTGAACTGCGTGCTACAGTAATGTGTAGACTTTAAGTGCAACGCAAAAGGCTGTACAGACTTACTCGAGTGAGACAATGACCAAGACGATGAAGTCTGTATAGACTTTACAGTGAATGCATGCTGAGACGCAACATAAGACGATGCAGTGTACAGACTTCATGTAATGCATGCAGACGCTGACTGAGACGGTGCACAATGTATAGACTTGTAAGACGCTAAATGACACAGTCCAATGTATAGACTTTACTTCGTGCATGCAAGACACGGCTGATGCAATGTATAGACTTTAGATCAAATGATGCAATGCATGAACAAGAAGACTCTGTACAGACTTCATATGATGCACTGACAATGTACAGACTTGATGAAGCATGAACAAGCCGATGTACAAACTTAGCTTGTATAGACTTAGTGCATGAAGAGCCCTGACAATGTATGGGCGATGTACAGACTTGCACATATGATGCACTGGCTAAGCCACGAATGTATAGACTCTCAGCCATGAACAAATGTAATGTACAGACATGCGAAGCTGGGGGGTCAACTCACTTAAGTGCACTGATGTAATGTATGCACATAGCAGATATTACATAGCAGATATTGAACTGAAGCAATGGATGTATAGACATGATATCTGACAGAATGCAATGCATCTATACAGAGAACAATTGCCATCAATGCTAAACACAATAACATAGCATATGCAAAGTATGCAATGCATCTATACTGACTCACTGTTATGAATGCACCTGTGATACTCTCACTGTGTTGCTATCATCAAAACATCATAACATAAACAGGGTTGTTCTCTCCTGCAACACCCTGTCAGCATTGTTTGACACTGCCCTCTCTCTGGGGGAGGAAGAGCAAGAGACGCCCATTGAGCCATCAGAAGTGAACCAGGCCGAGGCATCCACCTCCCAGCATGCCACCAAGTCGGGAAGGAAATGGGGACGCCCTCCTCAGGCCAACCATAACATCCTGCTCATGGGAGAACAGCCATATCATATCCCTGAACCTTGGATCCAAGGCATGGAGATTCCCCCTCCCTCGGGTCTCTACCCCGGAGAGCCGATCGGCCAGAATACCCCTTCATTCATTGAGTTTCTAACGACTCAAGGGGAAAGGCAGTCATGCCCCCGAGAGTCTCGACAGGTCAAAGAAGCAAGTAGCCTCTCGGCCCCACTCGTGGCAAGTCCTCCTCTGTCAAGGGAAGAGACTGGCAACATCCCGAACCTTACCGAGTTCATGCAAGAGAAGGCAGAAACCCAACAGGCCCCGCAAGCCCAAGTAATACCTGACCCGGCGGAGGAGACACCCCCTGAGCTGGCTCCCCAGGCCCAGACTGGGGGCAGGCGTAGCAGAGCCGAAGAGATGAAGTTGCTCGAGGTCCGAGCCGGCAACAGAATAGTCAAGCACTTGAAGAAGATCCCGGCCAGGTTTACCGTCTGGGAGATTCTATCCCTGGATGAAGAGACACGGCGGGCCGTCATCGCAGCACTCCAGACGCCAGCTTATGTGGAGGCTTGCCTTGCAGAAATGTCACCCGAGGTAGCGGTGGCTTTCACGGAAGAAGATATGCTCCTGCTTACCTGCAGTCACAACATGCCACTCTACATGAAAGGGCAGCTGAATGGGCACCCCATCAATAGGGTACTGATTGACCCTGGGGCGGCAGTGAACATACTCCCTTACCGGGTATACCAAAAACATTACTTCGATGTGCATTTGATCGAGGTCAAGAATGTTAAGATCGCCGACTTCAACGAGGTCCCCATGGGGATTGCAGAGTTTAACCTCTCTCTCGGTGATTTCACGACTAAGGTCCAATTTCATGTTATTAACTCTGGTACCTCCTACAAAGCATTACTCGGCCGGCCTTGGCTGCACCAGAACAGGGTCGTGCCGTCTACTCTGCATCAATGCATCAAGTACCCTGGCGACGGGAAGGAGGAGAGAATCTTTGCCGACCTCCACCCTTTTGAGGTGTTCGAGTGCCATCTCTCAGACGCCAACTTGTATCTAGAAAAGCCGAGGCAAACTCCCCAAGTCACCTTAGACAAGGGAAAGATGAAGGCGGAGCCGGACAGTTGGTTCCCTCCACCGCCGCCAGGATATGTGGCTCCCCGTCAAGTAGCATTTGTTTCTGGGGCAGAAGGAGTATTCAAAGTAACTCCTCTTTCCATCTACCCCGCACCGGGGTTGCCGCACCTCGAAGACTTGCTGGAGGACATCAGGGTCCCGTTCGGGATCATCAAGCCTCTCGCAGAAGTTGACTGCCAAGCGGCTGAACCATTGAGGACCTTTGAGGTGCCTAACCCCGGAGGACGGTCCACTATTTTCTATGTGGCTAATGAACACCCGATCAGAGGGGACGATGATTGTAAACTCCCCGACGACCTGCATGACCCACTCGTCCCGATCACGGGACTGCCCGACATGACTGGTCGTGTAGCCAGAGTGACCAGGAAACAAGGGGTCCCCTTTCGCCAGCTCTCCAGTCAGAAGGACATGTTCGAGAAGATGTGGAACCCACCAAACCTGGACCGGAGGTTGTTGCAAATCACCCGGCACCCGGGATTAGGTTTCTCATTAGAGGATTCCTACGAAGCCGACGTTATATCGGTCTCGGCTCCAAGCGACAGCAGCCTCACGGGCGCCCAAGGCCCACAGGAAGTGCAAGGTCGGCAGTACCTTAAGCCTTCAGTCGGTGAAGATCAGGACGAGGAGGTATTCTTATGGAAGCCGCCTCCCTGCAAGAACAAGGGGAAGGCCCCGTCCTCCTCTGAGGGAGCGGCCCCGAACGACTCCAGCGACGGGCCGTCATTGCCTTCGTCGGACACTGATGTAAAAGGCAAAGAGGCAAGTCGAACTCCGGGCCTCCCTCGGTGCGACTCCGCCCTGTTTGCCATGTGCTATCAACAGCAGCGAGAAATCGAGATGCTGAAGGCTCGGTTGGCCGAAGTAACCGCACTCATATCTGACTTGATTGGGGGCATCTTCCGCCAGCAGAATATCGGCATGCACCTGCCCCGGGGGGCCATCCCGAACATCCCTACGCACTGGAGAAAGGAGACCAGAGGCGCAACTGTTTCCCCAGTCAGACGGCCGTCCGACCAGAATCCCACATTACAAGAGAGAATGCGGAGGCCCTACTCCTTCCCGAGGAATAAAACCCGAGGGATCTTTGAATGGGCTTGCTACTATGGCAAGGTTACCCTCCCAAGGCCCAAGAGGCCGTAAGATGCTCGCAGAAGTGGTGATCCTTTATTCTGTCCGTACCACCAAATACTGGGTCACTCCATAGAAGACTGCTACGTCTTCAAGGACATTGCTCAGGACTTGATTGAGAAAGATGAGCTCAGAATGGGAGATTACGTGGTAGCTCCACCACGCCCTCATGCGACAGGCAACCCCGAAAGAAATATCTACATGGTGTCAGTCCAGCACCAGATCTTTGAAGAGGTGGTGGAGAATGGGCAACCCCGGTCACCGGCAGAGAAGTGGCCCCCGGTGTGGCAATCAATTACTTCGGTCCCGGCTGGAGCCGTCTATGATGACTACCAAGAAGACCCCGGAGAGGTTCTTTGTCTCCCCGCACAGGAGAACCCCCCGGAGCCGCAACCTGCAAGCCTGGAACAGGGAGATACCAGCAGAGCCTCACCGCCCAACGAGGCGAAGCAGGATGACATCTATGGCGTCCTTGAAGCAGAAGACGGCGAAGATCAAGATTTCGTCGACTTATTGCCAGCACCGCCAGAAATTGAAGATGGCGGTCAGGCCACAGTAGATGAACTTATCGAAATTAACCTGGGCACGGAGGGCGACCCCAGGCCGACCTTTCTAAGTGCCCTTCTTCCTCTACAGGAGAGGGGACGGTATATCAAGTTGCTACAAGAGTTCCGGGATTGTTTTGCCTAGAATTATAAGGAGATGCCCGGCCTGAGTCCTGGCTTGACTCAACATGTTCTTGCCATCGACCCCAAGGTCGAGCCAGTGAAACAGTCTCCCCGACGCATGAGACCGGAACTGATACACCAAATGTGTAAAGAAGTCGACAAGCTCATAGATGTCGATTTCGTAGCTGAGAACCAGTATACTACCTGGTTGGCCAACATTGTGCCAGTGAAGAAGAAGAATGGACAGATCAGGATTTGCGTGGATTTTTGCGACCTGAACAAAGCCTGCCCAAAAGATGACTTCCCGGTGCCTATCAATGAAGTGATGATTGACGCAACCACTGGCCATGAGGCCCTGTCCTTCATGGACGGATCGTCCGGCTATAACCAAATCTGGATAGCTGAGCACGACCGAATTCATACGGCCTTCCGGTCGCCCAAAGGAATATTCCATTACAACAGAATGCCCTTCTGCCTCAAAAACGCCGGCGCCACCTACCAACGGGCGATGACCAAAATATTCGACGAGCTGCTATACAACAAAGTCGAATGCTACATTGATGACTTGGTCGTCAAGACCAAGAAAAAGGAAGATCACCTGAAGGACCTTAGAGTCGTCTTCGAAAGGCTCCGGCAGTACGAGCTGAAGATGAACCCGATGAAATGTGCCTTCGGCGTCTCCAGCGGGAAGTTCCTCGGCTTCATTGTCCGATATAGAGGGATCGAGATCGACCCTTTCAAAATAAAAGCCATCCAGGAGCTGCCTCCTCCGAAGGATCTAGGAGAGCTAAGATCCCTGTAGGGTCGACTGGCCTACATCCGAAGATTTATTTCCAATTTGTCGGGGCGTTGTCAGCCATTCCACAGATTGATGATGAAGAATGCACCTTTTAACTGGAACCAGGAATGCCAAAAGGCCTTCGATCAGCTGAAGGACTACTTAAGGACCCCGCCTGTGCTGGGGGCACCTGTTAAGGGGAGGCCGCTTATTCTATATATAGCCGCCACCGAATGCTCCCTGGGGGCAATGCTCGCTCAGAACAATGATGAGGGGAAGGAGCAGGCCCTCTATTATCTCAGCCGGAGGCTAGTGGGGGCAGAAGCAAAATACACCCCGATCGAGAAGGTCTGTCTTGCCCTGGTCTTCGCAGTCAAGAAGCTGAGGCATTACATGCTCTCCCATGAAGTGAGCCTGATCTCCAAGGCCGATCCAGTCAAACACATTCTCTCCCAGCCAGTCCTGAAGGGACGTCTCGGCAAATGGGTCGTGCTGCTAGTGGAATTTGATATCACCTACGTGCCGCAGAAGGCCGTTAAGGGTCAAGCCGTGGCCGAATTCTTTGCAGCACATCCTGTGCCCGAAGATTCCCCATTGGCTACAGAGCTGCCCGAAGATGAAACGCTGGAGGTGGACCAAGTCCAATAGGTCGCTTGGCAGCTGCACTTCGATGGAGCTTCGAGAACAGAAACGGCCCCGTCCGGACATACAAAAGTACGGGCAGGGGCCGGCATTGTCCTCAAATCCCCCGAGGGAGAAGTATTGCATACATCTTGCTCCATCAATAAACCTTGCACAAATAATGAGGCGGAGTATGAGGCTCTGATTATTGGTCTCCAAGTTGCGTTGCAGATGGAGATTAGAATGCTGCAAGTATTTGGCGATTCGTTACTAGTCGTCAAGCAAGTCCAAGGGCAGTTTGATGTCTGAAAGCCTGAGCTGCTGCCTTACCATGCTAAAGCAAAGCGGCTCATGGAACAATTCTACCTTATTGAGATAGGCCATGTTGCCCGGGGAGAAAATGCACAAGCCGATGCACTGGCAAAATTGGCAAGCTCATTAGCAGTCCCGCTTGATGGGTCTCTTAGCATCCGGGTGGTGAATCAGCGCCAGGTGCCTAGCATGATAGAAGAGCCAGAAGAAGAAGAACTGGAGGTCGCTGCAGTAGAAGCTGTCGGCCTACCGGACTGGAGGGATTCCCTCATGCAATGGTTTAAATACCAGCAATTGCTCAAGCAGAGAGAAGAAAAGATCAGGCTGATCAGAACAAAGGACTCTTATGAGGTCCGGAACGGGATCCTATTCCGAATTATGGCGGATGCCAAACGGAAAGTACTCCTGCGGTGCCTATCCACGGAAGAAGCTTGGAGGGTCATGAAAGAAGTCCACGCCGGAACAGCAGGTGCACACCAGGCGGGACCAAAAATGAAAATTGAAATAAAGAAGCTTGGCTACTACTGGCCAACCATGTTTGATGACTGCTGCAAGTACGCCAAGTCTTGTCAGAAATTCCAGGAGCATGCCACAGTACCCAGGAGGCCGCCCGTGCCGCTACATCCGACATTGCCCAGCTGGCCGTTCGCCCAGTGGGGAACAGACGTCGTGGGCCCACTACCCGCGTCATCCGCCGGGTGCAAATACATATTGGCGGCAACTGATTACTTCTCCCGTTGGGCAGAAGCCGTTGCTTTGAGAGAAGTGACTGGTGAGATCGTCGCCAGATTCGTCCGGCGCAACATCATATTCCGGTTTGGTACCCCAAACCGAATCATCTCAGACAATGGAAGTCACTTCCGCAACCAGAAAGTCTACCGGCTGGCCGAGAAGTACAAGATCGACTGGAGAATGTCAACCCCCTACAACCCACAAGCCAATGGTTTGGCTGAAGCTTTCAACAAGACTCTTTGTACTCTCCTGTCCAAAATTGTTAGTTCTAACAAGAGGGACTGGGAAGAGAAAATGTATGAGGCCCTGTGGGCGTATCGAACTGTATACAAAACTCCGACGGGTTGTTCACCCTTCTCTTTAGTTTACGGCTCAGAGGCACTCGTCCCCATTGAGCTGGAAATACCCTCCCTTCGGGTCGCAATCCAACACGGGCTAGTCCATGAAGAGCAAACAAATGTCGAGCGAAGACTCGAAGAGCTCTCCGACCTGGAGGGGAAGCGGCTTCACGCCCAGCAGAACATCCAGATCTATCAAGCCCGAATAGCTCGCGCTTTCGACAAGCTCGTCAAAGAGCGTGAATTCAAGAAGGGTGACCTCGTTATGGTCAAAAGAAGGGAAGTCATGGCTTCCAACCCCAAGGGCAAGCTGAATGAAAATTGGCTTGGACCCTATGTAATCCAAAAGGTCTATGAAGGCGGGGCATATGTGATAGTCGATCATCGGGGGGAGGTCCAGTTTCCACCCCTTAATGGTAGGCATCTAAGATTGTATCACGCTCCAATTCCTCCATTCAATGAATAATACATTTACCCGCCCCACGGCGGGCGGATTTGCTTTCAATTGCTTGAATGGTTTGCTTGCCGCCTGTTACGGACCACAAGAGAAGCGACCAAAGGGAACGCGCACATACCAAAAAAAAAAGAGAAGAAAAAAAAGAAAAGGAAAAGAAAGAGAAGGAAAAGAAAGACAAAAAAAAGGGAAAAGAAAGAAAAAAAAGAAGAAAAAAAAAGAGGGAAGAAAAGAAAGAAAAGAAAGAAAAGAAGAGGAGGATTCAGCCCTTCCAATAAACGAATCAACCCTGTCAGCCCTTGACATTTTGTCGGCACTGACGAAAAATACCCCACCCGGAACTTTCGTCCGAGATTGGGGAATCAACCCGTCTCCTTGCGTTGGCACTCATCCGTACCGACGAATATTCCAATAAACGAATCAACCCTGTCAGCCCTTGACATTTTTGTCGGCACTGACGAAAAATACCCCACCGACCTTTCGTCCGAGATTGGGGAATCAACCCGTCTCCTTGCGTTAGTACTCACCCGTACCGACGAATATTCCAATAAACGAATCAACCCTGTCAGCCCTTGACATTTTTGTCGGCACTGACGAAAAATACCCCCACCCGGACCTTTCGTCCGAGATTGGGGCATCAACCCATCTCCTTGCGTTGGCACTCACCCGTACCGACGAATATTCCAATAAACGAATCAACCCTGTCAGCCCTTGACATTCTGTCGGCACTGACGAAAAATACCCCACCCGGACCTTTCGTCCGAGATTGGGGCATCAACCCATCTCCTTGCGTTGGCACTCACCCGTGCCGACGAATATTCCAATAAACGAATCAACCCTGTCAGCCCTTGACATTCTGTCGGCACTGACGAAGAATACCCCAACCGGACCTTTCGCCCGGGATCGGGGAATCAACCCTCCTCCTTGCGTTGGCGCTCACCCGTACCAACGAACACACCCAGAGACAAATAAACCACACCTGTCATCGGCACTCTGTCGGCGCAGATAAACAACCCTCTTTTGACCAAGACCTCCCGTCGGGGTCATTGAACGAACAAACTCTTCTCTCCGTCCCTTCGGGCGACGAACAACCCCTTCTGACCAATACCTCCCGTCTGGGTCGCCGGATGAACAAACTCTTCTCTCCGCCTCTCCAAGGTCGGATCAACCTACTTGGGTTAAACGTACCGGCGACATCATTCGACTGAGTCGCTTTATGGACATGGTGGAGTGGTCCCCTCGTCCCTCCTCTGGAAGGGGCGAGCACTCTCCTATGCTCATATGCGAATCTCACCAGGCTCTCCCCGAATAAACTGTTAGCGTGAACTTGCGTTCCATCACATAGCAAGAAAAGAGAAAAGGAGTGAAGAAATCGCCCGACACCACACGCATACCATAGACACATGGAATAATTGCATTGTATTCTTTTCATAAAATTTACATCGGCTTCGAGGCATACCCCGGTGTTACATGCAAAGAAAGGAATGGAAGGGGAATCGGCGGCTATTCTAGCCCTTGGAAGATGTCCTTAAAAGGGAGGATCCCGACGCAAGGGAAGCTTATCATCTCACGCAGACGGCCCTCCTGCGCCTCGAGGCGTTCCAATTCTGTCGTCACAGAGGCCACGGCTGCCTCGGCAACGGCCAACTCTTCAGCCTCCTAGGCCTTACCCGTCTCTGCCTTGAGCAGGTCAGACTCCGCCTGGGTAAGCCAGCCCCGGAGTTTCTTTATCCGGCTCCCCAAGGCGTCAATGTCGGCATTGTACCTGTCCAAGGCTCCTTGATGTTGCTCCCGGCTGTCTCTCCGAACAGCCAGCGCCTCCAGATACTCGTCCCTCTGGGCACCGATAGCTGTGAGCTCGGTCGGGGCTAGCGTCTCGAGGAACGCGCGACGATTTACGTATTTCAACAATAAGAGAACATGTCGCGACCATTCTTCCAGTGGGCAGCCCATCATTTGCAACGCCTTGGTCAGCTGCTCCACAATAGCTTTCGCGCCCTGGTATGTGAGCGTCGGGTCGGCGACGACCATCGAGAGCAATACCAATAGGGTCTGGCGGACGGGCAGATCCGAGCTCACATGGCCGACAGAAGGGACGACTGGTGGGTCGAAGCTGACTTCGCTGTCCACAGCCGCCCACAGCTCTGTGTCGACCACGACCGAGCTACCCGGAAGGGCCACGGACGAAAGGAGGGGTCTCCCGGCCTCCAAAGATGACCCCTGACCAGCCACCGCCACAGGTGAGGGAGAGACCATAACGGAGACGTTCGGCGCCGCCATGATGAGCGGCTGCTCCAGCTCCATAGACCGGGCAGGTCCCGAACCCGACGATGCCGCCTCCTCCATCATAACTAGAGCCCCGGCAGACAAAGTTGCTTCGGCCTCCGCCACCTCGGCTGGCGAAGTCTCTATGGCGGGCGGGTCCAGTGTCGCTCCCGGGAAGTCTTCATCTCCCCCTGCCTGGAATTCCTCCGAATGCTCGTGGAGGATCGCCAATATCTTCCCTAGAAGTCGGGCTTCCTCGGGTATCACTGGCGTCGGGATCGGTGGCAGTGGGATCACCAAATGCGGGACGGCTCCCATCTGTAGAAGAGACGTCAAGGACCCCACGTCCGGCCCCAGAAGCATCTTCAGCCTTTTAGCCGCATGCACGCGGAAAGATGAGCTCCACCTGGGGACGGCTTTACGAGCCCGAGGCGCGCGTGCTCCGTGGGGCGTTGTTGTCACCTGGCCATGTGAAGAGAAGTTAGCCGTTTGCCAAGTGGAATAAATCATTGAATTTTCAAGAAAGCCCTACGTATTCCCCTGCTTACCTCGCCCGCCGGCACTATGCTGCTCTCCGGTGTTGCCTCTTCCCGGGCAGCAACTTCAGAAATTGTCTCCTCCCGAGTCTCGGCTTCGGGTACCACCGGCACTTGCACTTCGACCTCTGGTGCTATCTCTCCCTCTTCTAGGACTCCGGTGGCTGGGGTAGAGGTCTCCACGGCTCCTTCAGAAGCACGAGCCTGTATTGTCTCGAATAAAGCAATAACTCCGAGCGAGAGCTCAGAAGGAAAGAAGAGGAAACTATGCACTCACAGCCACTGCCGCTTCTTCCCGAAATGAGATCTTGGCGGTCGAAACGGCAACGCCGGAGCTCGCCACGACCTCCTCTCGCCGCACAGCCTCGGCCAGGGACGCCAATTCGTCCAAAGCCGTAGCAGCTGTCTCTCGCCTGATAGCTCCCGCCCCCGGAACTTGGGTCTCTGCACCTTCTGACGGGGTCTGTCCCTTTGAAAGCCAAAAACAATAAGATCAAGAAGATTAGCCGAGGGCCTAAAGAAAGAAAACCTGAATTAACAGGTTCGCACTTACGGGTGCCTGCTTCACCAGGCTAAGAGACACAGACAGTACCGGGGCTTTCCAGGCAGGAACTTGAAGTAGGGGTTCTCCGGGGACACCCTCAGTTGAGAGTACTTCGTCGGAGGAATAGCCGTAGTCTACCTTCTCGCCCGACGAAGATCTAGGGCTGGTGGGCACCTCCTTTGCTGGCAAGGCAGCCCCCGCCTCAACATCCGGGGTCGGCAGTCGCGCCTTCCTTGACCGCCGCCCCTTCTTCCGATATATCTGCCCGAACCGGGATGCCTCCGGGGCCGCCTCCGGTTCTGGGACCGCCACATCAGCTCCTGCATAAGCAAGGCAAAATCCAGATTCGGTCAGGTCCGCAAAATTTTAAGGAACGAAGAAAATTAAACGAATGACCGCTCGAGAAAGTGCTATACCTCCTTCGACTTCGGCAGCGGGAGCTGGGGCGAAGAAGGTCTCTTCGACGGATTCTACCGCCTCGTGGGTCACAGGCAGGGGCCTCTTTACGACAGCTGAAACAAAAGGACACGGGTGTCACAAGGAGCGTCCCTCTTAGCATCTCAACAAACTCTGAAGAGCCTTGAAGAGCAGAAGGAACCCAACCTGCAGACCGACTCGGCTCGGCCTGAGCAGCTTCGAATTCCTCGAATGAGGAGATTACGGGTGCCGGGGGAGTGGTCGGCGTGGCTTTGGCGGCCTCAGTCTTTCTGCGTTTGGCCTCCCGCCGCCCAGCCGCCTTAGCAGCATCCACAGCCTTCTTCACGGGCGATTTCGCCCGGGATCTCCTCGCAGGCGGGGGTAGGGGGGTCGTGGTCGGAGCCGCTGGCACTTCCTCAAAGTAACTAGGTTTCCCTGCCTGCCGCAGGAGATTGCGATACGTCGCCAGTTGAGTGCTGTCGGGGTGATCTGTCAAAAAAGGGGAAAACAAAGGACCCGATCAACGTCCAATATTCAAGAAAGGTCAGCACTGAGGAACACAAGGGAAGGAAGAAAACACTAAGTACCATGGGGGCCAGTGTACAGCCGTAACGTTATCGGCCAATAGCTAAGGGACGATTCCTTGTCCCGACGAGCCGCCTCTCGGACCAGCCAGCATACGTCTTCAATTTTCTGACAGCGATCTGAGAGGGCAGCCAGGTCTGCATGCTTCTTGGCAGCCAGGTGACAAAAGAGGTTGAAATGGTCCATCCCCCATCCCTCGGCATAGTAGTAGGCGATGTGGAGGCGCTTGCCCAAGATGACCATGGCTGAATCTTCAATCTTCAACCCGTGCACTCGAAGGAGGACGTAGAGCCACGTGGTGTCCTTGTAATTCTCCGGGTTCCGCTCCTCCCTCCTCACGAATGTGCGATAGGGACACAGTGCATCCCTCTCCGGGCGCCAGCTCCTCGCCGGGGTGCCTTCTTCCTCCATGGGGAATGGATAGTTGATCAGTTCCAGGTGGTCACTCCCGATGTGGCAGAGGTCTCGCAAGGTCCTCTTGAAATCATCCTTCGCCACATGAGGCAGTTTGTCCTGCGGCGCTGGCTTGGTCTCACGAGCTGCCTTGCGCGCAACCATGTAGGCGGCGACTTCCTGTTCCTTGCCACGCCTCAATCGGAGTAGGTGCTCCGGGTCAATATCCAGTACCGGCACTGGCTGCCTGCTCAGAAATCTCCTCTCGGCCCCGTCCCAGCAGTCGGTCCGGCATAGTCGGTAAAAAGTTGTCCGGGCGTTCCACCACTTCACATATTCGGGAGTCACCCGTGGAACCCGACCCGGGGCTGGCACCCTGAAGCTGGCAGTGTCTGCCCGATGAAAGAAATCCCACCAGGTTCGGGCAGCTTCGGCGGTAGGACTCCCCCGTAGACTTCGCATCGGTAATTCAAAGCGAGCACTGTGTGCCGGGATATGCTGGTCATATCCAAAATTCCTGCCGAAGCGAAAAGGATAATATGGCTCCAACAGCAAACTGTCCCCTTTGCGGAAGGCCAGCACACTAGGACGGATGGACAGCGCCCAGGCCCTGAGTTCCGGCTCCAATAGCGGGCGAACCACGTTCTCCTGACTGATCGGGTGCACATACTTCTCCACTTGGTCGTCTCGGCACTCCCGGTTACTGTTTACTAATGGACTTGAGTGAGCGGCCAGGGTCCAAAAGTGGATGGTGCTCGCAGCATCAAGGGGCACCGTCGTCAACTTGCCTCGAATGTTGTACAGTCGCATGGACATCGAGCTTGACGCCACACTCGCAAACTCCAACATCCGTGGAACCAATCCCCAGCCTTGAATGGTGCGCGGGGCGAATTATGGGAATAAAGAACAGACCCACGCATTGAAAAAATGCAGTGGGCACACATACTGCGCTTGACGCGGGAACTGTTGGCGGCTGATGTCCCCGAGCGCTTTGTATATTAGACACAGCGTGGCCGGGCACAAAGACAGCTTGATACCCCAGGCCATCTGACAGGCAGGGTAAATGGCGTCCGGGCGAATGACGGTCTCGTCCCCGTAGGGCATGGCGAACGAGCACAGCCAGTACGTCAGATACGCCGCGCAATGTGTCAATGGGTCGACTCCCATCGGGTTCGGCCCGCCGCGGCGCCCTCGAGAAGGGATCTTCACGTCAACCTTTGACTTGGCGCGTTTCTTCCGGCCGGCAGCAGTGCCAATGTGTGGGAACTCCTCATACTGCTTCAGCCCATCATAGAAATATTGCACCCAGAGGACCATGCGGACCCTTTTCCGGTCCCCTCGGGGGGGTTGCCTCCCGCCGTGCGACAGCTGATATAGTTCCCGGTACGCCTTCATAAGGTACCGGTATGAATAGCCCAGAGAATAGTAGCCATCTCCGTTGGTTTCATCCTTGATCATATCCGGCGGACAGACTTCTTCGTAAGGCTCCCCGTCAATGGGCAAGCCACTGAGCTGACTGAGACTCCACAGGTCTAACGAAGTCTCGCCCTCTGCGGTGTAAAAGGTGATGGTCTTTGCATTAAACACCTCGATCATCCCGCAGCAAAGACCCCTGGAAACAGGGTAACTGTACCGGGAGGCGTACACACTGTGGTAGACGCCAGCCCGGATGAGGATCGGGGCATAGTTGAATAGCACATACTCTGTGAATTCCACGGCCCCTTCCCGGAAGTTGTGCGCGTCTTTGAGCTTCAACTCTCCGAACCAGCCCAGAGCCAGCTCATGCTTGAAACGGATGGCCAAGCAGTCCAGCAGAAAAGGTTCCTCTCTGTATCCCCACTTCAACGGAGCCAGGAACAGACCGAACCGGGGATGCTCACTTTGAACCCGCCCGGCAGATGTGTCCCACCGAGCAGGGATGAACTGAGGCGCCCGCACTAGTTTGTCCTCTGCCGGCAGCACGGCTTCGAGCCCCAAGATGGGCTTCCACTCCCGAGCTTCCCCCACTAAGTACATCGGGATGCTCCTCGAAACACTGTAAAATAGGCTGTCCCGGGACTGCAGAATCGTCTGCTTGGCCTCTTTGACAACCCGAAAGTTCCGCCTCTCCTGGTGACTGAGGTGCTTCAGGAAGCGAACGAGATGCTTGTCCTTCGGGAAGTCCTTCCGGTACTCCCCCATAGCCCGGTCAAAAGTCATGACGCCGTCAACCCGAGTAAGCCTGCTGTAATCCATTGTCTCGGTGTCTGAGCCCGACGATCCGGCCAGTGCCGCTATCTCGGTGTGCTCCCTGTCCAAGTCTTCTACGTTGAACCAAGTGACTGCTGGCACCGGAGGTGGGGGAACGTGCTCGGCACCGGAAGCAGTAGAATCTCTCGGGGCAGCCATTTCTCTGTAAAGAGCAAGATACCGCAAGTCAGAACAAGGCATAAGTAAAGGAAAAGGAAAGGAAATTATAAAGGGGGCTACACTACAGTTGAATTAAAAGAATGCCAATAATTTCTGACGAAATTTCGGCATAGTTTCTTCTAGGCCGGAGGCGTAAGGGAAAACACGGGTGCACGCCCACAAGGAGTGACGGCCCCAACAAAGTCACGGTGTGCCCAAGGGCGACACCGGAGGTCCTCCGGTTGAAGAAGTCTTCTTTCCTCAGCGGTACGCCCAGGCCACATCCCCTGGCGGCACACCCTGTGCCTCTTCCCAGCGGCACGCCCCCTGGCGGCACACCTTCAGTGGCCCCAACGGCACACACCCTGTGCCTCTTCCCAGCGGCACGCCCCCTGGCGGCACGCCCTTGGTTGCCCCAGCGGCCGCCCTAGCGGCACACTCCCTGGCCGCCCCAGCGGTACGCCCTTTTGGTCGCCCCAGCGGCACACTCATGCCCCCTGCTCGGCGGCACACCCGTGCCCACTCTCAGCGGCACACACGCACCAACCCCCCAGCGGCACGGTCTGTGCCCTCGCCAGCGGCACAGTCCGACGCCATGGCCGCCCCCATGCCAAGAAGAGGAACAAAAAGGGAGAAGGAAAAGAGGAGAAGAAGAAGGAAGAGAAGAAGAAGAAGAAAGAGAAAGAGGAAGAAGAAGACGACGGGAGCCTAGGGCACCGTCGCCCCCGAGCAAAGGAGGAAGAGGAGAACGAGAAGGAAAAGGAAAGAGAAAGGAAGAGGAAAACGGAAGGAAAAAAAAAGGAGAAGAGGAAGAGAGAGCAGGAGAAAGGAGAAGGGGGGGAGACCCCTCCGTCACGACCCCTCACCCCGGTGAAGACGACGCCGACGACGGCGGCGGTGGCGACGTTCGGTGAAGAGGAAGAAGGGAGGGAGAATTCGTCCGCCGAAGAGAGAGAAAGAGAAAGAGGGGAGGGAGAATTCGAAACGGGGTGACAGTTCGAACCCCCCCTTTTTTATATGGCAAGCGAAAAGAAAAGAAAAAAGGAGGGAATAAAAAGAAAAAAAATAATAAGAAAGAAAGGAGAATAAAAAAAAGGGGGAAACGAACGAACGGGAGGGGAAATAATAAAAAAATGAAAAAAATGATGATGAAAATGAGAAGGAAAAAAGAAAGAGGAAGAAGAAAAAAAAGAAGAAAAGGAGGGAATAAAAAAAGAGAGAAAATGAGAAGAAGAAAAAAAGACAAGAAAAGAGAAAAAAAAAAGGAAGAATGAGTACATATGTATATATATATATAATAATAATAATATAACACATATATAATAGCAATACAATAAATATACGATAGAGATCACGATGTCCGCATCACGTGTCCTATGAACGTACATCCAATAATGTACGTTAATTCCCCAGACACACCCGCGGGCACCGTCTGGCTCATCCTTCGCCCGCACCGCCCTCGGGTGGGGGACATTTGTGGACGCATAAAATTGCACGTCCATATGTCCCGCTAAGCTCCGCGTTAATGTCAAAGTCAAAGGAAGAAGACCCGGAGAGACTGGCCATCCAGGACTCCGGGAAGATACTATCGCCCGACAAATCCCCGCATTTGCATGGGCGCATTAAAAGACCGAGAAGTCACAGGATGTCCTCCTGAATTAACACACTGCTAGGGACCCTCCCTCGGGCCCCTAACGGTGAAGAAATATCCCAAAGAATGCACGGCTTCAAGTTACTTAAGCAAAAGCAAAGGCCCTCCTGCGGCACGGGCCTGAGGCCCTTCAGCGACACGGCCATAAGCCCCAGCGGCACGGCCCTTCAGCCTTTCAACGGCACGGCCATAAGCCCCAGCGGCACGGCCCTTCACCCTTTCAGCGGCACGGCCATATGGCCCTCCAGCGGCACGGCCATCTAGCCCTCCAGCGGCACACTCCATATCATGTCTGAAGTCTGTACAGGCTCATGCATGCTCACAGTGCGAAGTCTGTACAGAGTTCTGGCAAACGCGAAGTCTATACATCCGAGGTCCAAGTCTGTACACTGGTTCGCTGCATCAAACGAAGTCTGTACAGCCATCAACCAAAGTCTATACGTTGGTGAAGTCTGTACATCCACCAGTTCAACTGCCAAAGTCTATACATTGGTGAAGTCTGTACATCCACCAGTTCAACTGCCAAAGTCTATACACTGGTGAAGTATGTACATCCACCAGTTCAACCGCCAAAGTCCATACATTGATGAAGCCCGTACACCGCTTTTGACGCAAGCCCCTGCAAGTCTATACATTGCAGCTGAGCTGCAGTCTGTACAGCCTTTGCTCTGCCAAAGTATGGACATTGTGAACTCTCAAGTCTGTACATCGTCCGGTTGCCTTGCCCACGAAGTCTATACACTCCTTCACCAAGTCCTGGCCCTTCCAGCGGCACAGGGCTTCTTGGCCTCTTCAGCGGCAAGGCCTTTGGCCCTTTAGCGGCACAGCCTTTCTGCCCTCAACGCCATGCGCCCTTTCCCCAACGGCATAGCGCTGAAAGCCTCCCGACGGCATGCACCGGCAGAAGACACAACGGTCAATAGGCAGACCCATTGGCGCGCAGTCCAGCCACTTCAAAGCCAGCTAGCGCCTGTCTCTGTGTCACCTTCTGGCTGGAGGAGGGGAGATCTTCGCCTGACGAGGAAGATACCGAAGTCAACCTCGGATGGCAGTGCCATCATGAGGCGACCTCGTCAACCGTCCGCATATAAAAGGCCCCCCATAGACAGAAGAGAGGGGGAGAAGAGGA
This sequence comes from Amorphophallus konjac, assembly GCA_022559845.1. Lineage (NCBI taxonomy): Eukaryota > Viridiplantae > Streptophyta > Magnoliopsida > Alismatales > Araceae > Amorphophallus > Amorphophallus konjac. The sequence goes on from CM040118.1 coordinate 214,596,226, forward strand.
TGGATTTCTGCTAGAGAGAGAAAAGAAACACAGAGAAAGAAGAGAGCATCTTCGTGCGAAGAGGCCCGTTCGAGGCAAGGAAGAAGAGAAGAAGAAGGTAGAGGAAATGTAGGAAGAAGAGAGGAGTGTTGCATGTAGCAGAGGGGGGGGAGGAATGGAGGACAGGGAATGGTTACCCTTCCTCATTCCAGCCCTCTCTCCAACTCTTTTTTTTTATCCTATTGTTTTCTTCCCTCCGTTTGTTCAGGGATGCATTGTATGATGTGGGGTCTTCGGGCCATGATTCCTTTTTCTTTTATCATCCTGAATCTTCCATGAATGAAATAGTGTTTGGTTCTGCTTCTTACTGCATTTGTCATCTTCTTCTCACCGGTCTCTTGTGGTTTTGCTTTCTCTTCCCTCAACCTCCCAACTCCCTGTTCTACTTGATTTCCCGTAGCACTGGTTTATGCAGTCAATAGGGTTTGCTCCTGGCTAGATAGGGTATGGCCTGCTTCGTCCCTCTTCAATGGCTCTCCGTTGCACAACAACCCTTGATATCCCCTTCTATCTCGGGTCTGTGGGAGCCCATTCTCTTTGACACATTGGAGTCACTCGATGCCCAGAGCATTCTCCTCTGCCCTCCTTCGGGACCAGTGGCATGCCCGCACACCCTCAAGCTCCCAGCCTTTCTACCACTCAAGGCCCCCAGCGGTACGCCTTTCCCACGCGGCCGTTTGGCGGTACAGCCTTCCTTGAGTCTGCTTGGCGGCACACTCTCCTCAGGGCCATTCAGCGGTGCACCCCCTCTCTGCTTGTCAGCGGTACACCCCCCTTTTTTTCCTTGGCCGCTCAGCGGCACACCCTTGGACTGTCAGCCTGGCACTGCTTGATTGCCACTTCCCGGTGTACTCACAGTTTGCGTCAGTCTATTGGTTCCTCGCTCGATGTTTTCTCCGAGTTTCCCGAAGTTTCTCTAAAGGCGGCTGCTCCGGCACCCCCCTCAGCTGTTGGTTCATGCCACCCCCGTGGGCATGCTCCTTGTTATTCCTTTACCTCTCGGGTCAAGGGGAGGTGTTGCCGAATTTTCACCAGGAATAACAACAAATTTAAGAGATGAAAAGAAGCAGCAAACAGATGGACTGAGCAATGATAAAAACAGCCTAGCCAACTAAAAGGACTATGCAAGATTCAAAGAACTGGACTGAACAAGACTTCAAGCACTGTATTGCTAAAATATGACTTGGGACTCAATCTCGTGACAGGAGAATGAAAGCTTAACCATCTAAGATGCCTCATCTTGAACTGAACAAGGAATCCTCTCTTGAGTCCTGGCCCACCCCTTCAGCGGCACAATCCGCTTGGTTTCGTTTGCTACTTTTCCCAGCGGTACACCCTGGCCTACCTCTTCCAGCGGTGCGCCCTAACCTTCTATCCTCCAGCGGTACGCTCCCCCCTTGCTGTTTGAGCGGCACGCATCCTCCCAGCGTTCCATCAAGTCTATACATCGCTGCATCATTCACGTTCAAAGTCTGTACATTGTCTTCTTGTTCATGCATTGCATCATTTGAATTGAAGTCTGTACAGCCTGTGCATGAAGTCTGCACACTGTCTGGTCGCACACACTTATAAGTCTGTACATTGGCAGTTCTACCTACGTTGCACTCATAAGTCTATACGTTATGAACTCTCAAGTCTGTACATCGTCTAGTTGTCTTGGCTAAGTCTGTACGTTGATTATCTGCTCGCGCATCACTCCTTTGGCAAGTCCATACATTGTGAAAGTCTATACACTCCTCATTGGCTTGCTTCATGCACCAAGTCTGCACATTCCTTTTAAAGTCTGTACGTTGCATTGCATGAAGTCTGCACGTTCCTTTCTAAAGTCTGTACGTTGCATTGCATGAAGTCTGCACATTCCACGCTAGTGAAGCCTGTCCAAGTCTATACACTGCACCGCCTCATTCATCGTCTTGCAAAGTCCATACATCGCCGCTATGTGTGTGCATCATTGAACAAGTCCATACATTCATTGTACCGCTGGCCAAGTCTATACATTGTCCATTGCATAACACGCAAGTCTGCACATCGTGAGTGTCCCGCTGCCAAGTCTATACATTGCATCGCTGGGCAAGTCTATACATTGTCTGTTGCATACAGCAAGTATGTACAGTCCTCGTGGCCCGTTCACGCATCAGCTCCTCCAGCCCTTCCAGCGGTACGCTTCTAGTCCCCCAGCGGTACGCCTCACATTCTCCCAGCGGTGTGCTCCCCTGGTGCCTCAGCGGTACGCTACACCCTCTACCCTTCAGCGGTACGCCCATCTCCATTCTTCCAGCGACACGCTCCCCAGCGGTACACCCTCCTTTACACTTTGAACTGCACACGCCATTCATCTCTCAGCGGTACACCCTAGTCTCCATCATCTCCCCAACGAATACACACAAGCATACAATAAAAAGGGAGGGAGGCTATATGATAAAAGGAACGATGAATAGTGATAACAATAATGAGATAAAAGGGGTGGTCCCAACCAAGATAATAACAAGGGAAGATAATATCAAAGAAAGGGTAATGTCAATAAACAAACGATAATAACAAGCGTCGACGACCATCGTAAATACGACAATATGGCAGCAGTCTCTCCTTCCTGGATTCCGAACCCGGGGATATTAATGATGCCCCTGTAAGCTGGAAGTCACTCTCGGTAGTTCTCTCTCTTGTCATGGTGACCGCCCGGCCTTACTTCGGGCCGATAATTCACCAGGGTCCCTTCCCTCGTCGGGATCTGATTTGTCTCCCTGCATTAAAATTGCCGTCCCTCCGCAAACATTTGTACGGATTCGTCCCCCGGGTTATCATCTCATTTCTCGTGTGAACTGGTGTCCAGACATGAAATGGTCCATCAGTGACCGACATGACCCGAGTACTCAGGCCCCCACCTCGGGCTCACCGCATAACCCGACGGGTGTTTCCTTTCTGTATTAATCAGTATTTCTTTCAGCCGTGGAGCCCTTATTTCTGGCAATTAATCAAGGGTATTCCCCTCTCCGAGGGGATGTAAATAACGTTTTGACCTTTATGGCACAACGGGTCTCAGTCCCGACCCGAACCACACAATCGCCTGACTGAGTCAGATCGAGCGCACCATGGGCTCTCCGGAGCCCGAACAAATCGTCACTATGTGACTGGCACGCCCACACACTTAATAAAACCAACAAACGGATAGACGAATAGAACGAAGATCTCTCGAAATTAAGTGCGTCCACAGGGGGTGAATTGATTGCGCCCCCTTTTCAAAAACTTAATGCAGTGAAGTTTAGATGAGATTAATAAACACTCTAATCGTAGAACAAGGAGAATAAACAGAGTAAATATCAAGCAAGCTCTCACAGCTCTCCAACGATAACTTGTATGAACCACTCGAATAAAGTGTGAAATGCGCACAGATTATATATATATCTCTCCACTCACCGCATCACACACGCAATCGAGAACGGACAAGATAATATGGCAATCACACAAATAGCAAACCACAACGCAAGAATTTTTTAGGTGGTTCGGACGCACCCAGTGCTGTCCTACGTCCACCTCTCTCAACCTAAGAGGATTCCACTAACCACGTTGCACAACGGCAGCAAAACGATCACAAAGATCACACACGGGCACAACGGCCCCACACACACGCGTGTTCTCCCGCGACTACGAGAAACCACGCACACGGAGACGATGCTCCGAAATCGTATATGGATGAAAAATATGGAGAAAAAAAATCCAGGTTCAGATTTAGATCTATGCTTCAAATAGAAATATGGAAGAGAAAGAACAAGAGATCCCCCTTCAGATCTTCAACAAATCCCATAGATAGGATGGTAGGGTGCGCTGGAGAAGTTGATTCACGGAGTGGGAAGCGGCCAGCCTTGTAGAATGAGGTGCCCAAGACAATCCGACCTCGAAGAGCAGCAACAACAGCCTTCACATCGAAGCTCAGGCTCGTGGATGGCATCTTCAGCGGCTTCTTCTTCCTCCTGCTGCTATGTGCGTCGCCCTTCCTCCTTCTCCTGCAAGAATAGAGATATTAGCCCCAAAAGTATTCTTTATCGAATGCAGTTCGCAGCCTTCATATACCCAAAGAAATAGGACGGAAAAAGACATGAAAGCCCATCTTAAAACCTTCTCAAAACATCACCCAAACAAGTGGTGAAACCCTAAGGGTAAAGGGGGTAAAAACCCAAGCCAATCGGATCACAAAATGGGGGGTTCGAAACACAAACCGGAATCTCGATCCGGACTCGTCTGGACACGTGTCGACTCTTGGAGTCGACACTTTTTCCAGCGAGTTCTGTCCCGTTTAAAAAAATATAGGACTCCAGCCGAAAGTGTCGACTCTTAGAGTCGACACTTTTTGGCAAACATTCTGTCTGCTGCAAAAAGAACACCCAGGCCTGTAGGTGTCGACTCTCAAAGTCGACACTTGCAACCTGCTACACCCAGGCAGCAGGCTGGGCTACAAGTGTCGACTCTGAGAGTCGACACTTGCAGTCCCAGAGCCGAATAAGGCCTTATGCAATAAAACCAACCCAAAAACATTAAAAATGCATCAAGTCCAATCTTGCCACATTGAAATACATTCAAACATAAATTCTTCCCATGACTTCAAAGATTTGAGAGCATTATAGATCCTGCACTATTAGAAACACAATTTTGTCATTCTTTGTTCTATGCAAATGAAGAAACCAACTTCAATGCATTTCTCCACAAGACTGCCTCCTTTAACCTGCAAGTTAGTATACTGAAAAGCAACTTCACATTTGAGTGATTTAGAGTTTTTCAAACCATATTCTTCATAAGCTTACATATCCAATATGATTCAAGCAATGCATTCATGAGTTCCAAGTTCAGTCCAAGGCAAGCTCAACTCATTCACATATTTAGACCCAGTTGAAAAATCTTCCAACAATAGTAAATATCATGCTTAGCTCATTGAAAACCATTCATGGACCCTATCAAATTTGACTCACATTTATCAAAGGATATGCATTGCAAATTACACAAAACAACACATTTTGTCTTCGTTAAAATACGTCGGGGCACAACACAGGAAAGTCCTGAGGTACCTCTGGGGCCACCTCTGTCGAGCCTCAAATCAAAGAAAGAAAGATAGGAGATTGTGAATATGCTAACACAACAAGATCAGCATGTGCAAAACTCTAAAGTACAAGTCTTAATGGCCTTACTGGAGACAACTCTGCACGCCGGATCAGCTGTGGAAGGAGGCTCCTCCAAGATTGGAGGAGAAATGTCAATAGGGGTTGACTCCAGGTCTACAGGTGGTACAGTTGTAGCCAGGCTCTCTGCAAGTGAAATGAGACATAAAATCATAATATTTCATTTGCACCAACAACAGAGATGAGGACTTCAGAGTGATAAAGGCAAACCGATCTCTACAGGGGGATTCTCCTCAACCATGGCGACGTCGGCTTCTGTCGCTGGCTCCGCGGGAGGAGGGATGGCTAAAAAAGAATCAATATGTAGAGTGATGGTTAATATCACAAACAAAGGAAGACTCATTCAACAAATGCTGAGTTTGGTTCAAAAAAAATATACCTGGAGCCGAAGACTCAGTAGGGGCAGCCGCATGGTCAGCAGTGCCCCGCTCCTCTAAAGGTGCCTGGGGTGACCCCTCCGCCATGTCAATCCCTCTAGGCTGAGAGAGAGGCCTTCCCTCTGTTTGATCAGCAACTGTCAAAATCAGGGGCACAGTATAATATCAAAATTATCTGAATATGATGAGCATGCACAAGGGAAAATATGCAAAATATATTGTGCATACTTAAAGCATGTACCTCGCTAGACTCTATAAGGCTGGCAGTACCTGTCAATAATCCCGGGGCCAAGGGTGGTGCTACCCCATCAGATACCCCCGGTTCTGTGTGATCCTTATCAGCTGTTGTCCCAGACTCCAGAGCGCTCAAGTCCCCATCATGATCTGGCAAATCTACGAGTGGCCCTGACTCAATGAGTCTCGAAAGCTCGTCCAGGGAGGAGGCCGACTTGGCAGCTACATAATGAGCAACAAGATAAGCAAAGGAGTCACAAACAAAATATGAGGATGATATACTCCTAAAATTACCTGGGGTCATCCTTTTCTCTCTATCTTCAGAAGGACTCGATGAGGAGGAAGAGGAGCCCTCACTGGAATAAGTACTAGAAGTCCCTATACTCGACGAAGTGTTAGAGCTTCCCCCGCTTGAGGATCCAGGGGATGAAGAATCTCCCTTAACTGGAAGAGGACTCACCCCCTTCTTTGACAACATGGAGAGTGGGTTGGACCCCAGGATCTTTTGCAATAGGTAATGCTATATTAGCCAGCATATACACCATCTCTAAGCACTAAAGAAGAAGAAAAGGGGGGGTGAGTATAAGAGATGCCCACCCGAAACCTGAACAGCAGGGGCCCCTTCTACATTAAGTGCGGGAGAGGCGACAGTCATCGGCGGTAGGGTCCAACCCCTCTATGTCCAGGCTAACATCGGGGATTGACTCGTCGAACTCCAATTCCGCCTCTGTAAAAGCATTCCCCGGACGAGGAGAAAAGCTCATGGCAGCCCGAACCTCAAGAGGAGTTGCACCCAAAAGAAAAGAAAGGAGTCATGTTATAACACTGTGTAAATGTGTTATAATGCTGATTTGAAATGAAAGGTCTTTCACTTACTGGAGACATGCTCGAGCGGGAGATTCTTCCCCAGAACGAGGACGGGTAGAAGGCCGTGTGTTATCTTTCTGGCTTTCAGCTCGAGGCCTTTTCCCAGGAGCATGGACCCCAGTGGGGGCCGTACCTAGAGAGGTCTCTCGCGAGAAAACACCGTCCTCCTAGCCACAGGCATGGTCTGCAAATAATAAGGGATTACATGTGATGAGCATCTCGAATTGCAGAACAGCAAATAAATAATAGAAACAATGTAGAGCTAAATAATCAAGCATATACTTAGTGCCCCTATGGCTCTTTCGGGCTTCAAGATGATTTGTTCAATCGAAGAACTCGGGTCACTTTATTCACAGTGTCCAAGATAGCATTGGGGGTGATAGCCACCTCTAAATCTGAAATGTACTCCACTGGACTGGCACAACCCACTGCGTTAATTACACGAGCCCTCCACTCTGTGAAAGCATTGCCTGCAAATGCTCCCTCAGGGACTGGCTGTGATAATTGAGACTTATTTTTCAGACCACAGGAGGTCTTCAAATCCTCCCACCAAGAGTAAGTCACCAAAGGCCCAGGGACCGCCCTCGGGGGGGGGGGGGGGGGAGACCCAGAAGTAGAAGCTGCCGTTGGTGTATTCCTCAAGGGCTTCAAAGCCCCAGCATACTGGCTCTTGTCAACGGGAATGGGAAGCCCCTCCTCCCTCCAACGGACCTCTATCTCTCTGATGGCTCGAGCAGCTCCGGAAAAGTGAGACCTGATGAACCAGAGGTCAAGAAATAGGGGAGACAGGTCCTCCCTCCTCAGGCGTCTCTCCTTAGCAGCCCGGATGGCATCGGCACGCTGTGTGAATACATTGCTGACCTTAAACCACCAACGCGCATAGTGTATGTTGAAGTGACCCTTGCGCGTTTGTGCTGGAACCGGATAATCCTCTTTCACGTCACGAAAGAGGAAGGCCTGCCAAGCAGCTGCAACTAGATGTACATCTCTTTGTCTATATTGTCGAAGGGCCAGAGGGAAGTCTACATTTGGGGGGATAGCCTGATCATATCCAAAATTCCGGGCAAACCGTTGTGGATAGTATGGCTCGAGAACTTTTGTGCTAGAACGGCAGTAAACTAAACTAGGCCGTATACAAACAACCCACTCGGCTAGTGCATGGGAGGAGGGCAAAGCCCACGAAGACAATCTGCAAGTAATTGTTTTCCCCTGTCACTCTAAATAGGGGCGATATAGATGAGAGCTGTGGTCAAAGTCCAGACTCTCATCTCTTCCAGTGCAGAGGAAAGACAAAGCACGGCGGACACTGGATAACTGTAAAACAACATCTTGGTCCGGGTGACCAGCAAAAGCGAAGATGAGTGGAGCAGCTGCATTATCAATCAACGTCCTCTGGGAAAGCTCTGGCAACAGTAAACCAGCCCACGCGCTCAAGTAATGAGTGGGTTTCAAAATGCCCTTATCTCTGGGTGACGAGTGTGAAGTCAAAGCCCCAAAAGAATGGTAGACATTCACCAGTGCAGCCGGGGCAATGGAAACTCTGCGCCCACACGCCATCAGACAGGCTGGGTAGATCACCTCTGCTCGAAGAACTCTCTCCGTTCCATGAGGGATCACAAAGCTAGCCAACCAGTAGGCCAAGTAAGCTGCCAAATATGTCAGTGATGATAGCCCCCTCAAGTTCCACCCCTGTGCTAGAGCAGGCAAGTGACGCGGATGTGAAGTAAACTTCAATATGACCTCCTTACACTGCTCCCAAGTCATGCCAAAGGAAGCAAACTCTTCATAAAAACAGTAAGGACCGCTGTAAAAGTGCATCACCCAGGCATTCAATGTCACTCGGTGTGCGGGTAGCCTTCTCTTTTCCTACAAGGGCTAGGTCCCTCCATGTCTTCATCAGATATCTGAAGCAATAAGGAAGAAGGTACTGGTCGGCTCCATTTGAAGCACTGAGATGCAGATCATCTAAGGATAGTTCTTCATAGAGTTGTCCACAAACTGGTAGGCCAGAAATCCTGTGAAAAGCCCACAGGTCTAGTGAAGTCTCCCCCTCGGCGGTGACAAATGTATTCAAGCGCCGGTTGAACCTTTCAGCCAAGGCCTGAAGCAACCCTGTGTGACAAGGATAGGAATATAATGCCACGGTCACTACATGGCGAATCCCGGCCCTATCAAGCACTGCTCTATAAACGGTCAAGATGCCCCACAGCCATTCCGTCGCGCCTCGACGGTAACAATGGGAAGGAATGACATCCCATTTCGCATACCAGCTGGGAGTCTTCTATGCCAATGTCCTCTCCAATAAGCAGTCATGGTCATAGTCATCATGTGCAAAAGTGGCCTCGGAAGGAGCCAGAAACATCCCATCCACTGTAACATCCGCGGCCTTATGATACCCGGATAAGTGCCAAACTACTGGTGATGACGGTCCCACTCGGACTGTGAAGTTCTCAAACTTCTTGAAGAAGTCCAGACTCTTCTGATCAGGACATTGTCTTTGTCGAATGAAACCCTCTAGGAAGCTCGGATAAGAGAATGTACAAGTGCCTTGCATGCTGTCCCTCCCGAGCAATATGGCTCGTTCAAGACGGCGCCTTTCTCTTGACAAGAGGGGATCATCAGCCTCCATACCAGGAGGCACGAAGCTCTGGACAAAGGATAAAAGATGCCGGTCCAGTGGAAAGTGAGATGGATATCCTCCTGAACGATCATACACATAGACCCCCTGTCTCCTCATAATGCGGGAGATATCAACAGTGCCCTCAGCTGCAGTAGTATTCTCAGTCGGGCCCTCAGCGACCCAAGCAAACCTGCGGTCCACCACGATAAAGCTGTTAGAAGTGATGTTGCGGGAAGGGAAAGGTGGCATAGGCCTATCTATCCTCCGCACATAATGATCATCAGAGCTCCCATCCCTGGGCCTCTAGGATGTCTCTCTGCCTCTGCCTTGGTGAGCCATGTCTGTAGAAGCTGCAAAGACCAAGAGCAACGAGGAACAATCAGTGAAAAGGGCTGAATTAAAGATCAAACAAGCGTGAAGACAAGAATAAGGATATTCAAGCATAGTCCTACAAAACCCCATCATGTCAACCGACTCGGGGATAAGCAAAAAAACTACGAAGGACACGGGCCATCCGCCCCCGCCTCCGGCTTCGGCGGATGTCCCGTGGGGGGCATTTGTTGCGTCCACTATTTGTCTCGGACGATCGAGACCTTTCCCTCGAGTCGGTTGGGGTTCAACATTCAGCGTTTCGCCATTCCGTGGAATATTTCTACACATTGGGACTATGTGGCCCATATATCTCTGCAATTTTAAACCCCTCGCAGCAAACAAGGTGGTTGAGAACCGGACTAAATTCACAACGATTGTTAGGATTGTGTGGTTCTGGGCAAAACCCCGAAAGGATGAGCTTTTTCTCCCTTAGATGTTCGAGGTGAATAAAGAAAACCCTCGCTGCAAGGAAAAGGGATGCAAGGGATGGTGTACACACCGTCGAAGAAGTCCCACGCACATGTACCACGCTGCTCGGACAAGAACAAATCCCCTCTTCGCGGCCTACGGCGTGGGGAAGATGACGAACGAGTAAGGAGACACGTTCTCTTCTCTCTCCACGTGGCGTGCTGCGAACAACAAGTTCTAAAAGCCTTGGGGAGAGCTTTTTTAAGCAAAAAGGGGGTAAAGGGACCCGTTCGGGGTCGAGGAGACCCGCGCGGGGTCGAGGAGACCCGCGCGGGGTCGCCTGACCCCGGGCAGGCCCGCGCGTGGGCGGGTGGCCCTGCTCGGGGTCGCGCGACCCCGAGAGGGATCCGCCTGGGGTCAAGTGACCCTGGGGGGACCCGCCCGGGGTCATTCGCCTCGGGTCCCCGGGGTTACTCGACCCCGCCCCCCTTTCTCTCTTGCAGAAAAAAAGGAAAAAAAAAGGAAAGAAGGAAGAAATAGACCCTCCCAGGGTCATTTTTATCCCGTTCACCCCGTACGGGTTCAGACACCTCTGGGTAGCCCTCCACTTTCTATAAATAGACCCCCGAGGGTCCAGAAGGAGGCATCAATGAGAAATCGTGGAGGAGCTACGCACAAGAACAGTTGCGCACTGAGGAGAAGAACATTGTTCGTTGTTTTGACTCTCAAGGGGTAGGTGATCCCCGGGTCTTGTATTCATGTCCCTAAGGGCTATGTTTGTAATTATGTCCCTCTGCGGGCCATGTTTGTGAGTTTCTACGCCCCCGGGACGGTTAAATTATGTAGTTCTGCCTCTATAATGGGAGAATTACGAAAATGTCCTCCCCTGGACTGCGAGAAACATAAGTCTTATTGTTTGCAGTTCTACCTTGCAATCTTTTATAATTGGGGCTATGCCCCTACTTCCCGCGTTAGTGCGGATCTCTTTGATGTACAGCCGACAACGCGCCGACAACCCTTGTACCCACTTGGACCTTAAATAAATTCGATGTACTCTGCGGATTTCCTTTGCACACCGATCACGGAAAAAATTATAAGAAAATCTCTGACTTTCCAAAAATTGTATACATGCCCCTCCCTTTACAAATCGACGCATGTGCACCTTCTATGAAACCCCACGTTGCTCCTTCCGCTTAGGGACATTGTCAGCTCAGTCCTACACTTGAGTGCCACCTCGAACCTAGGTCCGTGTGGAGTCTGGTAGAATTACTAAAATACCCATATGACCTAGAAATGACCTAGTAGCCTCCAAAACTCTCTGGAAATGGCCTCAGTGTCTCAGGGAGTCAGGGATTCTATCCTACCTTCTCTCCAACCTGGAAATTTCAGAAATATCCCCGGCCTAGTAAAATTACAAATATACTCCTAAAATTTTAAAATTATCAAAATATCCCTGGGGTCCAGGAAACCTCCCAATACTTTAAAAACGCCCACTACTCTTGTAGAATTGTGACTATGTTTTCAAATCGTAGGGTCTCTCGCTTAACCTAGCGGCTTTTGATGAAACCCTAATCCCGTTAATTCTTCGGTGGTGAGTGAAAGCTAAATCTGAGCCCTTCAAGTAAGTATGCCCCCAATATCAGGACCCTTGTAGAAGACTAAGGTTTTTTTTACAGATAAACAAAGGTGTTCAGACGTTAGGCCGATGTAAATCAACACTGACTGCGGTCAGTAGGGAAAGGTCCAGCACCCGAACCCGAATCGTCTGATACGATGCACACCCACGGATTAAACCCTTATATAAAATATTTCTTTTCAAAAAGAACTCCGCAAACCATAAATATATACTCCATGGCCAACGGTAGTCCAATCAAAGGTAGATGAGAGATTCCTCACCCACACAACTACATGACATCAATGATTAAAAAACAATTTCTCCAAAATATTAAAGCCTATCCACTACAAGGACCACTAACATAATCTATATACAAATTGAACATGCGTTCTTCTGCAAGTACTCTGTTTTTACTTGGCAATGTATTTGCATCATTCTTGGTGTGTATAGATTGGAAGATTTATCTAAATCGTTCATTTCCAGGCTGATTTTGACATTGTCGGTGGTGCACCTACAGTGACTGTGTCAGAGGTTTTAAAGGTATCCATATTCATTTGTGCCGCATTTTCTTTTGGCTTCATTCTCATTGTGAACTTATTAATATAGAAGGTTTGTATTTTCAAGTGGATAAAAAATGTCGAGTAAATGCACATACTTTCTCCATGTAGACCGTTTATTCTCAAACCATGTACAAGATTGGTTTTTTTCATGGTACAAAATACATGAGGCACTCCCATAAAATTCTACACCCACCTAGAAAGGTTTGAGCATAAACTGATCTAGTCTACCCTATCGGCTTCTCTTAGTACACACAGCTGTGCTACAGCAGTCTGTCTTTTGAACATAATTCTGTTACCAGCCCTTCTCAAGATTCCTCAGTATGGTTCTGTCAGGAAAACCAGTAGAAATATGCGATGTATGCAGTTGAAGAATCAAGAAAATTTTTTAAAAGATTGTTTCAGCTATCCAGGGCTAGTAATAGAAGTAGGACATAAATAGGAATGTGGGTCCAGAAGAACTGCTTTTCACCCTGACAATAAAATGTGAGGTAACTAAACAAACAAAGCATAAAGGCATTTAAACATGTCTAAATTTAAATTTAAACTACCATGATTGTGCATAGAATTTTGGTTAAACCACCAAATAAAATGGATTAACTCGCTTCCATACTCAACTGGCAAGGGGCATATGAAATCATATTTTGACATGCAAAGGAATGAATATAAATTAATTAAAATCCATAGAAACCATCAAGTCATTGTTTCTTATATGAATATTTTGTTTCCTTTATTTAATTCCAGGATAAAGCATACTTGATTAGGCATAATATCAGTCCCACCACCTATTGCTGTAGGTGTGACATCTACACAACACTAGGAGACCTTAGGGTTTAGGTTAAACCTGCAACTATGCTTAGGGTACTAGAGATTCAGGTTCTTTCATGCTGAGAAAAACAAAAACTTGTATAACCATCCTCTTCAACCCTTTGCCGGCACCAACTTGTATTGCAACATTCACTTTGTGAGGCAGCTGGTGGAGGGGCCACTTCTCCGTCCCTCTCCTGTCTACAGTGACAAAGTAGAGGTTGTGAAAAGAAAGGTAACTGTAGCCCCGTCCCTCTATTTTCTTTTTCTCTTCTTTTTTTCCCCCTATTTTTTTTCTTCCTCTCTTTCTCCCCCTCTTTCGTACTCCTCTCCCTGTCTGTCCCCCTTGTTCCCCCTCTTAGCCTAGCAGACATTCAATTGTGAGAGAAGGGGGGCACCTCCTCTTTTACAGAGGGAGTCAGTCAGTCTCAGATGGGGTGCAGGTGAGGTTTGGAAGTGGAGGGCCTCAATTGTGGTGTGGCCCATTTATATCAGCTCACTAACCCATTTTTTTAATTGACTTGCTCTTTGATCCCTTCTGTGGTTGAGGTTTAAATTCCAACAACATCAGTCATTAGGTTAAAGTGTTAAACACATTTTACTCCATTTGGCATTCAATTTTCCTTCAAAATTAACAGATGATTTCATATGCTCAAATTCCCAAAATTGCCTTAATAAATTTCTGGGTTCTGTCTTAAGGACTGAAATAAAAATGGGGATGTTCTGAGAATGCAGACATTTCTATTGCTAGGCTTAGGGATAGAATTAAGCAGAAAGGGAAGAGTGTTTTCAATAAAACTTCCCCAGGGGTTGATGACCATTCACCCTAGGCAGGTGTAACCCCAGGAGAGGTGTTCATCTCAATAGCCTCACTGATGTTGTCATGCCCCGAGATTATGCAGCGGAACTAATCGGGAACGTGAACAGTCGGCAAGAGAAGCCTCAAGTGATAATAACAACCAGAGCGCTAATCATTCACACATAAAAGTGAACACGAGATGGTATAATCCAAAAATTTTGATTTTTATTGAATCATAATGAAAATTTTACAAAGACTCTTTGACTAACTAGACTCAATAAAGTGAAAATTACATAATTGACTCTTGACCAGACTAGCTACGGCTTCTCTCGAACCATCAATCGCTCTCGGACCCATCACTTGAATAATCTGAATCTGACCCGCTAGAATGTCCTAAAAAGATTGGAAAAGTAGGGTATTAGCACACTTGCCCAGTAGGTATCTTCGTATCAACATGAAGGTAATGTTTAAGTAATTAACATTTTTTCTCTAGGAAATAAGATAAAGGAATTACGGTAAAACATGCGGTATAAACCAAAGTAACACAAGTAACAAGATATGATCAAGATAAGATATGAGAGTTCATGTAGATTGGGAATATGATCAAGCAAGAATATAGCATGAATGTAAATAGGGTCTTTCACGAACAAGAATGTAACGAGAATGCACTTTTCATAACCATAAAGACTATGCACTAGAAAGTCACTTAACACGCAAGAATGTAATTTCACTAGATTGCCTCGTGGTTTTCACTCGTCTATAAGAACAAGTACTCCCAGCGCAATGCGACGCCAGTATCATCGTACCCCATGGTTTTCAACACGTTTCCGACAATCAGTCGAGGGGGCTAGCATGGAGCCTTTGGACACAATCAGTGCTCGGTTTGCATCTTCACGTTATAAACCAAGCTACTTCCACGAGAAATATCAATAAAGTAGACCAATAATGTACAGTTCAACAATAGCTTCACGATAATGTAACCAAGGTAACGAACGCATCAATGTAAGATTACGAGAAGACAAAGATGAATTAAGACAAGGTCATACTACAGAAAGAATCCGGCAGCATAACGGTACATTCATTAACTTTCATAATTCATTAATAGCTATTGAACAAGGTGTTATGTTCTAGATAGTCCATAGACCACCTAGGAACATAGGAAAATCAACCCTTGGGTCAAACCTTGGGTTAATCAATACTCAGACATAAAACGGTCATATCGGGGCCGTTTCTTTGAGAGGCGGTCATGCTAGGACCGTTTCTATGAAGACGCAGTCAAGTCAGGACCGTTTCCACACAGAGTCGACACTAGAGAGAGAGGAGTCGACGCAGGGGTGAAATCTGAACAGACGCGGTCGTTCCAGAACCGCTACTAGACAGTAGCGATCGCCTGAGAACCGCTATTAGCCTGGCTGTAGAAAACATCGATAAGTTTGAGTGCTCTCTAGATCAATAGGCTTTGAGGGTACAACCAGCTCGGCGTCCTAGTGGGAATCCCAGGCTCGCGGACACTTACGGAGGCCTTGAAACAAAATCACCTAGTCCGGTGGAAGGAATATCCAACGGGGAGGATCACAAGTCCAAGATAGTGTTCCTATCAAGTGCTAAGTGTAACTAATGACATCGTACCAGAATTCGTGTTATATACTTAAGAAAAGACTCAAAGATGAGAGTGGATCGTGTAAAAACAGCGTCAAACATGCATAAAACAAGTCTCATAATCCATGTGGAAATTCAATTTAATACAAACTATATGTTTTTGGCATGAAAGTAACATGAGATTAAAATAGTTTTAAAACACATTAAGGACATGAAATCTATCATGATGGATGAACAATATAGCTAAGTTCATAAAGGTAAAATCATAACTAGGAATAAGATCTAATTACCTAGGCTTAACATATATATAATAGGGTCAATCTGCAATCTGTTTGGAGTTAACAAAGTGCAGAAAATTGAAATATAAAGGCGGTCTTATGAGGACCGTTTCTGATAGTAGCGGTCTTCTTGGGACCGCTTTTACACAGTAGCGGTCCTTTGGGAACCGCTATTAGATATTAGCGGTCCTTTGTAGACCGTTTCTATCCTGCATCAGACGGCACATAGCTATCGAGTGCAAGGCCTATCCTAGGGCAATAAATGCATAAAAAGCATGGGGAATAAATGGATAACATGTAAGAACATGTTTATAACGAAGAGGACGCATGGAAATACATGAATCATGACAAAGTTCTTATCTTTAATTAGAAGGTGCTGGACTATGCATGCATAAATAATCTAGATGCGCAGTCGTAGTAAACCATGAAATACTCCGTGTATAATGCATGAAATCACATGGAAACAGAGGGCTTTTACTCCTAACTTGATGTTTAAGCCTTTTCGTGAGATAACCTACCTTTGATTCGGTCCCTAAATTTCAAATTTCTGACTGGAAGTCGATGCAGGCTCTGGCGCACCCTGCGTCAAACCAGCGACTTCACGGCTTTCTAACTCTTAAACCCTTTGTCCTAAATTCGTGAAATTTGGAGGGTAGGTAGAAGATATAAAGGTTAGCAAATTGTTCTAAAGGATCAACTTCTAAATACCTCGATTAGGGCTTCCAATCTCTAGATCTTTGCTGGACGGCCACACTGGTTCCTGTGCGGACTGCGGCGAACCATCAACTTGTAGGGCTTCTAGCTCTCCAACGGCGTGTCCTCCTAGCATGAGATTTTGAGGGGAGTTAGACAAAACTAAGGAGAACAATAAAGTCTAAAGGACCAACATGAAATACCCATGACTTACCGTCGAACAACGCGAGCCAAAACGAGGGTTCGCGCAGGTCGAACCTGGGTCCTATTTATAAGGTTTGGTAGGGTTTGAAGGATTAGATTGATCTAGGAGTCCTAAATTAGAGTAGGATCGATCCCTAAGAGTCCTAGACTAGGTTTCCATGCTAGGTAGCTTCGAATCATAGAGATTGGGATGGGAAAGTTTTAATTTTTCCACGCTTCTAACACCTCTATTCTCGGAACATAGTAGCGGTCGAATGGGGACTGCTATTAGGAGATAGCGGTCGTGCGATAGACCGCGTTTAGACGTTTAAATCCGAAAATTTTGGATTTTCTTATTATCTCAAATTTATCCCATTAATTGGCCTATTTATCCCATTTAAATCCGTAAATTACCCTAATTACGTCTCTAGAAGTGGGCTTGGGCCTAAAAGTCTTGGAATTGGGTCTTTGGGCCTATTTGAGTTAATATGGGGCCTTTAAATTGATTTAATTATCCCATAATTCTCTTGATAGCCCATTAAGCCTTTTAAATGCTTAATAATTATATTTAATCCCAGAAATTTCTTGAATAATTCCTGAATAATTTCTAGAAAAATTAGGGGTGTCAACAGCTGTCCTTTTCTTTTCTTTCTAAAAGCTAAAGATAGAGCCAATAATTTGAGTATTACTGGGGTCATTGACTTGTCTTCTTGTATGTGGTGCTCAATAAGGTGGGATGTCCCTTCTTGGTGTTTTTAAAGCTTTTAGTAAAAGTCTAGCATGATAATTAAATTTAGGTTTAATTAAAAGAATGAAAGGACAAATGTTGTTATCTGCTTCTGCATGTTGACTTTTCTCATGGTGGGTGCGGTCCAGCATGGAAACTTCTCTATGATGTATTTCATGAATACATTCCATTGGTCCATGATTTTTAGGTTCAGAAGGTTCTCAGATTAATAAAGTGGTGCAAATTCCATTGGCCATATGTTCCTGAGCTATGTTCTGAGCTTGTGCAGTTATGAAGTATTCTTGAAACCATTTTATTCTTTTAGATTTTCTTGTATCAATATTCTTGTAGTTTCAGATTTTCTAATGTAGAAAAGAAGACTTAGTGGTACTTGCATTTTCGCTACAGGTTGTAATGGACATTGTAACTAGGTTCTTTCATCCTGATGATTTTGATATTCGTTTAAATCACGCCCAAATATTGGAGGGAATTTGGTCTTGGGTGGGAATTGAGAACAAGCTGAGGCAAAATGTAGCAGAGGTATGGTTAGTACAAATATTGCTTTTAACCGTAGTGCATGTTTATGCAATCGAAGTTAAATTTATGTCATCTTTGCTGATAACTTGTCATTTTCCACATGAAGCTTCTCTCTTTGATGAGCTCATCTTGTCCCCAGTCTGCCAGCCGCAAATCAATATGGGGCTTCATTCGTCGACAGCTGTTGCAGGTTTGCAAGATGGATGAATTATTAGTCAGTTTAGCTACCATGCTTTTCCTGGACATCAACATTGCTACTCTCTTCTCTTGATTTTCGTGTTGAAATAACTTAGTTTAATTATTAAAGATTGTGAATGTCAGGGTAATCTTAATCATGATTCCTTTTCCCGAGGGAATCTCTTCATGCATCTTGTTTTGCTTAGGTAAAGGATAAGGATCTGTTCATCTACTGTTGTCTATTATACTGTGAAAGAAAAAAATTACTTAAATAAAAGATAATTGTAGTAACTTGCGCCACAAACAGTGAAGGGCATTTATGTCTTCTGTGTGTTCTTTTTCTTCTTTATCTCTTGAACCCTCGGTGTTTACATGTTATACAGGGGTAAAACTGTCATGCATTTTATTTATTATTGCCGTAGTAATATAAATGGGGAGAGAGGTCTTGGCTGGCTCTCTTGAGTCTGTTGACCAGACTGCAGCCTCCTCCACCTCTTCTCCTCCACTGGCCCTCTGTTCTTCCTCTCTTTCTCTGATCCATAATAATGAAGTATAAGACTTAACTTCTTTATGCTTCTCCTAGTTCTCTTACAATTGACCAAATTTTTAGTTCTTCTCTCTTGCTATAATATGAATAAAACATCAATAAAGGAAAATAAGAGTGTCCAGACTGGTTGCTCGAAAGCTTCTTGAACTGGCTTACCATATGAATGAAGCCTAATTGTCCACCCTTTTCCATATTTCCTTTATTGCTCCCAATGTGTAATAAAGTCTTTTGCACTTTGTCATTAAACGGATCATTTTGCATCCAGTTTGGCATTGAGCCACAGCCCTTAATGACTTCTTATTTTTTTCATTCCTCAATAACCATCATCCTCTTTATTGCCTAGGTTATGGCAAGGAAGTTGAAATCTGATTGGAACTTTGGACTAATGGGTCTCCATTCGATCCACATCAAGATTTTTAATTTTAAAATGTTATGAAAAATCATAAAAATAAGGAAAGTTCAGAAATCAGAAGAAAAAAAAAGAAAAATGAGTATGACACAGTAGATTCAAATGGGGGTTGGGGGTGGCTGCGGGGTTCAGATGTGGGTTCTCAGGAGATCCAAGTTCAGAGGCTGGATCAGCCCAGGATAGGCCAATCTGAGTTGGATTGGCTGACTCTGGGCCAATTCAGTATAATTTTTCCCTCCCCAGTCCCCACCTGTATTTCCATGAGGGGATTGGTTCCCCCTCCCCCCAAAACAGATTGGGGCTTAGAGAGAGAGAGAGAGAGGGAGAGTTAAGAAGAAAACATTCTGGTACTCAGTAGACCAAACAAAATTGTATGGACTGAGGCAAATTGAATTACACTTAGATGTTGAAGAGGGGCTTGGAATGTGGCATTTGCTTAGTATCAGTTGGGTTCTAAAACTTTTAGGACTTCAATCCCTTTTTTTTTGGGGGGGGGGTGTGGGCTGGTTTTTAAACAAATGTTGGAGCCATGTTGTGCTCAAAGCATTAATTGAGCCAAGTGAACAACCTAAGGTTTTCAAAGCATTGAATAGGGAAACGACATTTAGAAGAGGGCATCCAAGTGTTCATGGCTGGCAGCTGCATGTGCTGGTATGCCTGCATGGAAGAGCACTTAGAGCCTTTACTATGTCGTATTCTAGTGTCTAATGCTTCTTTCAGCCCCATTCTTCTGTTCTTGGTAGCGTTGTTTTATGCTCTAAGCCTCCAAAATAGAAAGCTATTCCCTGGTCATACTCTTCACTATAGAGATTCCTTCACATTGCAATGTCCCAGGCATCTGACAATGGTGGTGTGCAGCGTGTGCCTTTAATTGCTCCGTGAAATTGGCATGCTTGCAGGTGTCCACTTGTGTGTTCCTACCATTGTCATTAGTACTTCTCTGGCAAACCTGGTGTAAATGTTCTCATAAGCCCTCTTATTTCCATTTGTAAGTCACCATTTGTGCCATGACCACCCACATAATTTTTCATCTGGGCTCATGGTTTTCCCAATTGGCTGATCTCAATTTGGATTGACTGATCATGGATCAGGATCAGCATCCTTGATGGGAAGGGTCATGTTAATGTCCAGGAAGATCGACTGATGTTCATGCATTGTTTTCAAGGTGTCGCCTAGGCGACAAGGCATTCCAAGGTGCCCAAGGCGACCGGGCGCCTAGGCGAGCAGCCCATTAAGGCACTGTCTTGGTGCACCTAGGCCACCTTGGGCCCGCCTAGCTTGGTTGAGCCATGCGTATGTTTTGATGATAACAAACATGCCTTGATGATAACAAACTTCATTTCTTTGGATCACCACAAAACGTCAAAAAGCATTTACTGCCTAATCTTCATCTGACCCTCTTTAAGTACAGTTTCCTGTAGATGCTAAGTATGTCAAATGACAGAGAGGAAGAAGGCTTAAATGAATCAATGGCAGCAAAGAATAAAGAGAAAGCAGCAAGGTAGTTTGAGTCAATGATAGTGGCAGATCAAGCTCCTTAATCTCCTAGGTGCAAAGATTCCTTGGTTGCACAGAAATCGAGACAATTGGCTGCACAAAAATCAAGGCAGGTGATGAATAGTGTCAAATAGCTCACAAAATGTCAACTAGACTTCAAGGGTGAAAAAGAGTCACACAGAAGTGACCAATGTGTGTTAACGGTGAAATATGGGCAGCAGAGGTGAAAAATACTTCAATGGTGATATATGGCTTGCAGCAGTGACAAATGAGCCATAACGGTGACAAATAGCGCTTAAGGGTGACAAATGAAGCGCTAGTGGTGACAAATGGCTATATAAGGCTGATAAATAGGTCATAGCCATGTCAAATGGCCCGGAGGTGAAGGCTGCGTCGACGCTATGCCCTCACTGCATCGACGCCATCCACGCAAGATCGTCAACAACTTAAGAACTCATGAAGCTGTGTCAACGCAAGATCCCTATTGCGTCAACGTAGTTAAGAGGGAAAGGCTCAACAATGCACAAGACTGATAACGCACACAAAGGCGACGGCTATTGACAAATAAGGGTGACAAATAGCTCGTTAAGGGTATAAAATAGCCTATAACAGTGAAAAATAGCCGTTAGCAATGCAAAATGGCTTGCGGAGCTGAAATGAGCAAAATCAACATAGGCTGCGTCGACGCACCTCTTCACAGCGTCGATTGTTGGGTTCGGTGCGGTGGATTCAGAGGGGGGTGAATGAATCTCCCCTTTAAAAATTTCGCTCAGTTAAGAATCTAGAACGCTAACTAGACAGAATTAGACAATCTGAAAAAACTAAACAAATTCTCTGTTGAACCAGTAAACAAATATGAGGAACGCACATAAGCATTCATCTAGCGGAAGCAGAATTAAATAGATCAAACCAATTGCACAGAGGAGTTTTTAGATGGTTCGGTCCTCCAGACCTACGTCCACCCCACACTCAACCCGAGTGTGGATTACTGCTGACTCACAGCTTGAACGGCTGGGCATCACAGCTTGCCTACATCAGCTGGGCCTCACAGCTTGCCATCCCGCTGAGCATCACAGCTTGCTGTCCAGAGGAGTCCACCTCTGCAACAGTGAGCATCACAGCTTGCTCCGCTGGGCAATACAGCTTAGCCGTCCAGTGGAATCCTCCACTGCAAAACACTGACAAACAGCTTGAAGAAAGGTTTAAAATGAAAACAAAAACAAGAGACAACAGCAACAGGAAAGCTGTAAACTATGAAGCACAATATGGCTCTCAAAGAGAGCTGACTGGCCTGGATTTGATCCACGGTCCAGTAGAGACCGATCTTCAGACTGCTCTCTTCTTCTCTCGATCTCACTATCTCTCCTCAACTTCTTTCTCTTCTTCTTCTGCTAATCTCTTTCTCTTCTTTCTCTTCTTTGCTCTTCTCTTCTCTCTCTTTTTCTTCTCTCTGCTTTTCTTCTCTTCTTCTTCTTCTGGATCGTGTAGGCACTCTCTCTGTTTTCTCCTTCTGCTTCGATCACTCTTCTTCTGAGGAAGAAGCTTAGTATATATAGCAGCAGCAGGGATAGGGCGTGTGGTCTCCATGATTCCCGCCCAGAGGCCTCAGTCCACATGGCAGCATTTCAGCACAGTGGTTCCACGTGTCACGATCAGGGCCATCTTCTATTCTTGGATCACGTGTATCATTAACCTCCTCGAGCAGCAGCTCTGTAATAACAGACTGTTATCAGTATAGACTTAGCTGACATGAAGAACTGAATGCATCGAGTCTGAGTCATGGCCTGTACAGACTTGATGCACTAGATGCAGTGTGCATATAAGAGAAAGTGTGTACAATGAGAAACGATGCAAGAATGTATAGACTTTGAATGATGCAGACTGGGCATGTACAGACTTTGTGAATGCAAAGCTAAAGCATGTACAGACTTGCTGGTGTGTAATGCAGTATGCATATTTCAAAGTATGTACATTGAAGATGAGTGCCCTGACATGCCAAACGAATGTGTAGACTTCGCATGCAGCAATGTGCAGACTCACTCAAATGATGCACGAACACAACAGCAGGTAATGTGTAGACTCTGCTTTGAACGATGCACAATATATAGACTTGAACGCGTGCAAGCAGTGTATAGACTTTGAGCGCGTGCAATGCAGCAGCCAGCCGATGTATAGACTTGGCGTTTGTGCAGCTAGCCGTTGTATAGACTTGGCGTTATGAAGCACACAGGCTGTACAGACTTGGTGCGATGTATAGACTCGAAGCATGTGAACACGACAATGTGCAGACTTGCTAGTGTATAGACTTGGTGAGCATGCAGCACCCAATGTATAGACTTGCCAAGGGAATGTATAGACTTGGCAAGTGATACAATGTTCAAACGGGATGTGCAGACATTGTAGCATGCAATGTATAGACTTGACCGATGCATAGAGACGCTAAGTGAGACGCTAGACGCTGTACAGACTTTGAGTGAATGCATGCTGCAATGTATAGACTTGACTGCACAGAGACGTTAAGTGAGACACAGCTTAACAAGCACTGACTTGATGCTCACACGGCTGTACATACTTGCATGAGACGCTGGGTGAGACGCTAAGTGAGACGGTGCATGAACCGATGACACAGGCTGTACAGACTTTGAATGATGCATGCACAAATGATGTACAGACTTGCTGGTGTGTAGACTTTGTGTGTGTGTGCGAGACAATGTACATACTTGCATGAGACGCTGCATGAAGCAAGGCAAACGGATGTATAGACTTGTGTGTGCGTTCATGCAATGTATAGACATTGTGTGTGCGTACATGCAATGTATAGACTTTGACTTATGCATGCAAGACAACGCTGCACCGACTTCATGTCGTGTGGAGTGTAAACAATGTACAGACTTTATGTTGGACCAACAAGACAATGTACAGACTTGCCTGCACAGACTTGCCTGTACAGACTTGATGCGTGAGCCACACTGACATAATATGTATTATGCAAATCATCTGCACAGACTAGAGCTAGCTTTAGCTCAGGCTTGAACTAGCCCTGCACATACTTTATGCGAAGACTTATGCACTGAGTATGCTTATGCAGTGTCCAAGGATTGCTCAGACCTTTGACCATGTACAGACTTGACTGAGTATGCATGAAGAACATAGGCTGTACAGACTTCAGACTCAGCTGCGAACTGAGCTAAAGAATGTATAGACTTGATAATGCAATCTAGGGCGATGTACAGACTTGACTAATGCAATCTAGGTAAAACTCTGTACAGACTATATATGCATGAAGAACACTGGCTCTGGCTGTATAGACTCACTGGCTCTGGCTGTATAGACTTGATCGAATGAATCAACCAGAGGTTGCACAGACTAGCCACTAAGGAATGTGCAGACATGCACAATGAACTACAGCATAAACATATCAGCAGAGAAGCAATGCACCGATGCTATGCACCGACCTTAAGTCATGCACAAAACAATTTATGCACATTAGCTAAAACATCATCAAGGCATAAGGCATACAGATCAAGCTCTCAATTGAAGATTAACCAAGTGATGACACTAATGTTGCTATCATCAAAACATCACTGCATAATCAAGGCACAAGGGGCACAACAATCTCCCCCTTTTTGATGATGGCAACATGATGAGTCACACAGACTCAGCAAACAATTCTCCCCCTTTGACACAATCAAAAAGGAAAGACATGTATGAAATCTGATACCAATTTTCCCCCTTAGAAACATGCAGAATGAGTACTGAAGAATAAAATATAAGAACTCCCCCTATCAACATGCATGATTGACTACTCTCCCCTTAAATGCAGATGACCCATAACTCCAATAAATCAATCTGAAATCTGTCATTACAAACAATCTGAACTCTGGTTGTGGCACCTCACATATGCATGAGCAGAATGAAACAGGTGGAAAGTCCACAGAACCAGAACTGGTTGTAAAACAAGATGGAAGATTCCAATAGTGTGAAGAGGAAATAATCACAAGACATCTCAATGAATAATAAATAGCAAGATTTATGTTGATCAGGCTGTTTGGAATGAATTTGATCAGGAGGGATTTTAATCCTTGCACCACTACAATAAGTCTTAAGAAGAATAGACTCTTCTATCATAAAGGGTTATGAATTGGCAACTTAACCAATCTGATTTAATTATGATGTATACCAATTTTGTCAAATTAAACTCAATACTCATATCTGAATCCAAGTTTTAATAAAGGTGAACCAAATAGTCAGATAACACTTAAAATCAATCATCTTTATCTTACACACATGATCTCAATAGCTCATTTGAAAGTTACACAGATTAGTACTGAGGTTAAACACTTTTACAAGAACATGAGTTGACAGAATTTTCAATATATTTTCATTTGAAGCACATTATATTTTTCTTGAGCAATTTAGGTTGATCAACACCTTTTTACATGAGGCACAACACGTCTCAGGTGAAGTGACCCAGTTACTCAGTGTGATAACTGTCATTGCCTCTCAACTTTGAGAACAGAGTTAGCAATATAAGTGTCTTTTTACATGAAAAGACACCTTGATCAGAGGCCTGACTCCCCAGTTACTCAATACAGAAATGTCATTGCTCTGTCAGGTTCTCAATGAATTATCATTTTAAGTGACTATGACACTTCATGACTTGGGTTCACTCCATTTCTTTGATGGAAAACCCAGTTTCTCAGTGAACAAAGTCATTTCATTACTCACTGATTTTATTTCCTGTCAAATTTTTCAAAGTTAATGTTTAACAACAATACTCACTCTATGTATCTTAACCAAAGTAGCCCTGATTTCAAATTTTCAGATATCTGATGAGTGAGTCTAAGGTTTTTATGACACAGATGGTTAAGATTTATTAAAGCTTATCATTCAGATATTTTCAATTCATTTAATTACAAATCTGAGAATACATTAATCTTATATCAGTCTGATTCAGTGGTAATTCTTAAACCTATATGATAGGAATTTCTACAAAGTTCTCAGACTGAATTGCATGACATGCAGCTTAAGTTCCTCAGACCGAATACAGACACAGCTGATCAACAAACACCACTAGACACAATCATTCAAACCAGCTAAGAAGAATGTGAAGAATGAGTGTAAGCTGGTGTAAGAGTCAATCACCAATAGAGAAGAGCATTAGAAGAGAGTTTATCAACAAACAGTAGCTGAGTCTGGAATACAGACTGATCAGCTGTTTTAGTGAAGACAGTAGAGAATTCAATTGAACAGCACATAGGCAAGAGAATGGATCAGATTACTAGACAAAAGGAGTTCATGAGGTGAAGAAGAGATGAAATAGGAATGCTCCCCCTGTCTAAATGCATCAACTATGTGCACGATATGAACCACTCAAACTCGGTGCAAAGAAGATTTTTTCAAGTGATTTGACTGATTTTTCATGAGAAACAGGAGTTCTGAAGATGAGACAGAATATGTAGATATGATAATGAATCAGATGGGTAGACAGGAAGAGTTCAGACAATTGACACCACTGAAGAATTTAGAAAGGCTCCCCCTGTCTATATGCAGTGAATCACTTCTTTTTGGAATTTTCAATATGATGATATGTAATGCAGTCACTACATGCATGCTTATGCAATGACTCTTATTCAGATATGATTCATGCAAATCAGACAGAAGAGAATTACCATAAGCATGATTGTGCAATTCACATTTCAGAAAGTTTCAGTTTAACATCAACAAATCAACATGATATGCAATCATTTCAAGTTCACAATTTCATATGATGGAATTTAAGATGAGTATTCAGAACAAACCTGAAAAGCAGAACCCTGGGGTCTTCCTGTTGAGTGCCTTGGTTTATTTACCCCTCTTTTTCATTCCAAGGCACACCTGTAACATGTTAATCAATTTGATCCTGCAGGGACCCAAACAGCCTTGGGTCCCGAGTTAACTCTGACAGGTGTTCTGAACAATTTTTTAGCAACATCATTATCATACTCCATCAGGTAACAATTATTCATGAAATGACCAAACTTTCCACAATATCTACATGATGTAACAACCCTTGAATTCTTTTTGTGAACATTATTATAATCATGGAATCTATGTGAGTTAGCATGAAAATTTCTGTTACTTGCATGAAATTTTGACTTACCATTACCTGCCCACCAGCATTCAGAAGCTCGGTGGCCAGGTTTTTCACATTCAAAACATACAAGAATCTTTTCTTTAAAATCAGCTTTATTTCTACAAAAAAAATGTCTATTTGCAGGGAATTTTACAAATTTGGAATTAAAATGATTTCCCTGAACATACCAGCAGTCCTTGACTGCATGCCCATACTTACCACATTCAAAGCACCTAAGGTGCTTGCCTTTTGAGTTATTGTTGCCCCAATAATTTTCAGTCCATCACTCATTTGCCTTGTGCCCTGGCTTGTTGCAGGTGAAACAAATAGTATGCTGGCTTGAGATAGATCTATATCTATGTGGGCCATGAGCATGTGTGAAAAATCTAGAATTCACATTGTTGTCTTCTTTCATTGTAAAACATGCATTCATTAGATGACCACGCCTACCACAGTAATAACAAGATGCATCAGATTTCTTAGTGACATGGTTTCTATCAGATGAATTCCTAGAATGCATTGCTTCACTAGCATGCTCATCTTCAAGCAACAGTCTGCAATCATCCATTACATGTCCTATCTTGCCACAATAATGACATGACACTTGTGATTTCCTGGCAACATGATTACTAACAGACTGACTAGATACATGCGAATGAGTACATGAGGCATGAGCATTGTGCATTGACCCATCAAATTCAACCGAGTTGGCATATCTTAGGGTGTAACCAGAAATATTCTTTACCTTCTTTGTTTGACCCTTCCTTTTCAATTTCTGATTATTCTCAACAATTTTTGTTTGCTTTTCATTTTTCTGGGCTTTGAACTGAAATACAGATATTAAAGGTGATTTCTGATTTTCATTTTGTTTTGGGGATTGATTTGAGGTACCAGCTACATCAGAGCTTTGCACAAAAGTGGCATATAACTGATTTTTAGTGATTTCCTTAACATCAGAAGTGCAATTTGTTCCCCCTTTTGAATTATCATCCTCCCTTTTCACAACAGCTTTTATTTTTCTTTCATTTTTTGCAAACTTGGATGTTGAGTTTTCCAGATCATGAATTTTATTTTCCAAGCTAGCAATGTGAAGTTCATAACTGGCTATCTCTTGTTCACTGCAATTAACACATTCGCTTAGAACTTTGTTTGCAGTTTTATACTTCTCAATTTCTTGTTCTAGACTGTTCAAACTTTGTGATTCTCCATCACAAGTGAATTTCCCCCTTTTTAAAGTGAGAAGTGTTTCAGACAAGCCAGTGTTTAACCACTTTAATTTTTTAACTTCAGCTTTCAGTTCAATGTTTTCCTCCTCAAGTTTTTGTGGTTGAGCTTCCTTAATAACAGATTTTTCTTTTTCGATTGTCAGAAGCCTCTGTGAGAAAACAGTATTTAAAACCATCAGTTTCTTGTTTTGTTCTCTCAATTCTTTGTTCTCTTCAGTCAGCTTCTCGATTTCTTCATCACATTTTTCATTTCCAGACATTTGCTCCAATTTTTCAATTAGTTCCTCTTCTCTTTCCTCCACTTTAATTTTCTCAGCGACCAAGTTTTTGTGATCCTCTTTAAATGAGGCAATTTGTTTCTTCATCCATTCATTTTCATTATAGAGATCTTCATTTCGTTCTCTTAGAGCCAAGCACATATTGCAGTTTGATTTTAGAGAGGAAACATGCACACCTTCCTTGTTGATTTTATTCAGACTAGCCTTGAGATCTTCATTTTCTTTTTGAACTTCAGCATGTTCAAGCTTTAGTTTGTCCATTACAGAATTAATTTCAGTCAGCTCTTGCATACTTTTTAGATGCTCATTTTTCTTCTTATTCAGTTGATTCTCAAGTTCAGATATCTTGTCCAAGCATGTTTGATTTTCAATTTTTAGAGAACCATTTTGTTCCTTAAAATTCTGAGCATCTATTAGGCATGTATCATAAGACTGTTTCAATGTAGGACAAATATCACAAGTAAGTTCAGATTTGCATTGTTCAATTCTTTTCTTTAGCCTTTAATTTTCGGATTTTAATTTTGTACATCTATCAGTAAGCTCTTCATTTATATTCCATAAATCATCAATCGAAACTTCTTCGGATCCAGAGCTTACCTGAGATGATGATTCTTCATTATCATTTCTCCGATCAGCCATCAAGCATTTGTTGTGATTCCTGGTAAGCTTTAGTTTTTCCAAAATTTCTTTGGCAGACCTGCAAGAAGAAATACATGAGATTAGAGCTCTGTCAATTGATTCTTTCATTAAAACTAATGCTCTAGTGTTGACAGAGTCTTTCAATTTATCCTTCTCAGTCCATCTAGATTTATCTTTTGATAAATTGTGTGGACCATGAGTTATTACCTTCCAGAGATTAGGATCAGTTGATTTTACATACCGATGAAAATTTTCTAACCATTACCTCTGAATATCGGAGGATTAGCCATCGAGATATGATGAATGCACCGAAATCAGATGTGCAAATCAAGACACTAAACCGGTGAAACAAAACACAGAACACAAGAAACCCACTCTGAAATGCACCAAAAACTAGCAGGATCCTCTGCAGATTGTTAGATCTGTTAGGTCAGAGACCCGCTCTGATACCAAGTGTTGGGTTCGGTGCGGTGGATTCAGAGGGGGGTGAATGAATCTCCCCTTTAAAAATTTCGCTCAGTTAAGAATCTAGAACGCTAACTAGACAGAATTAGACAATCTGAAAAAACTAAATAAATTCTCTGTTGAACCAGTAAACAAATATGAGGAACGCACCTAAGCATTCATCTAGCGGAAGCAGAATTAAACAGATCAAACCAATTACACAGAGGAGTTTTTAGGTGGTTCGGTCCTCCAGACCTACGTCCACCCCACACTCAACCCGAGTGTGGATTACTGCTGACTCACAGCTTGAACGGCTGGGCATCACAGCTTGCCTACATCAGCTGGGCCTCACAACTTGCCATCCCGCTGAGCATCACAGCTTGCTGTCTAGAGGAGTCCACCTCTGCAACGGTGAGCATCACAGCTTGCTCCGCTGGGCAATACAGCTTAGCCGTCCAGTGGAATCCTCCACTGCAAAACGCTGACAAACAGCTTGAAGAAAGGTTTAAAATGAAAACAAAAGCAAGAGACAACAGCAACAGGAAAGCTGTAAACTATGAAGCACAATATCTGGCCTGGATTTGATCCACAGTCCAGTAGAGACTGATCTTCAGACTACTCTCTTCTTCTCTCAATCTCACTATCTCTCCTCAACTTCTCTCTCTTCTTCTTCTGCTAATCTCTTTCTCTTCTTTCTCTTCTTTGCTCTTCTCTTCTCTCTCTTTTTCTTCTCTCTGCTTTTCTTCTCTTATTCTTCTTCTTGATCGTGCAGGCACTCTCTCTGTTTTCTCCTTCTGCTTCGATCAGTCTTCTTCTGAGGAAGAAGCTTAGTATATATAGCAGCAGCAGGGATAGGGCGTGTGGTCTCCATGATTCCCGCCCAGAGGCCTCAGTCCACGTGGCAGCATTTCAGCACAGTGGTTCCACGTGTCACGATCAGGGCCATCTTCTATTCTTGGATCACGTGCATCATTAACCTCCTCGAGCAGCAGCTCTGTAATAACAGACTGTTATCAGTATAGACTTAGCTGACATGAAGAACTGAATGCATCGAGTCTGAGTCATAGCTTGTATAGACTTGATGCACTAGATGCAGTGTGCATATAAGAGAAAGTGTGTACAATGAGAAACGATGCAAGAATGTATAGACTTTGAATGATGCAGACTGGGCATGTACAGACTTTGTGAATGCAAAGCTAAAGCATGTACAGACTTGCTGGTGTGTAATGCAGTATGCATATTGTTGTGACTCCTCTGTGTTGATGATGTTGACATATGCTTTACTTCATTGACAACACCTTGTTTTGATTGATTGGCAACTGTTTATGTTTTGATGAAATTGCTCTTATCAGATTGTCTGTGTGTTCTGTGCACTTTACAGGTTTACACACTGCACACACACTCAAAGTCTACACATTGCACGTAGAGTCTATACACTCCTTTGTGTTGTGTTTGTGCATCGTTTAGAACACAAGTATATACATCCATGCATCATGGGTCGACCTCCTTCTTAGATGCGTCGACGCCCCCAGATTTCCAAGTCTATACACTCGTCTTCATGCATAGCAGAGTCTATACAGTGCAGCTCATATAACTTGCATGTCTATACATTGCATTGTGGCGTTTGTGCTCAAAGTCTATACACTGTCCATCTTCTTAGTGTCTCATGCATTAACTAAGTCTGTACACTGTCCGTATCACTTAGCGTCTTTGTGCATTGGGCGAAGTCCATACATTGCAGCTCACTTAACTAGCAAGTCTATACATTGCATCGGTGCATTGCTTCCTCTGTGCATGTACTGCATCAGTGCATCACAAGTCTATACAGCCATTGCTTCAGTTCAATACCTGCTATGTGCATGCATTGCATCGGTGCATTGCTTCCTTTGTGTATATACTGCATCAGTGCATCCATTAGGCATACAGTCTATACACTAATGCATGTAAGGTACTGTCTGCACGATAATGTCTATACATTGCTGCATTGTTCGCACAGGCTAAGTCCATACATTAGTCAAGTCTGTACAGCGACATGCATCATTCTTCAAAGTCCATACACTGCACTGTTGCTTGCTCGAGGTGAAGTCTGTACATCCATCAGTGAGCTTCGAAGTCTATACACTGGGATCTTTACCTACTTTCAGTTCTGCAAGTCTGTACATTGGGCTTTCACGTAAAGTCTATACATCCTTGAACTGTGCAAGTCTGTACATCGTTGCTTTGCCAAAGTCTACACATTGTGAACCTTCAAGTCTGTACAGACTTTGCTTCGCTCAAGTCTTTACATCGTCCAGTTGTCTTTGGCAAGTCTTCACATCGTGAAGTCTATACACTCGATTGTCTTGCATTGCATCAAGTCTGTACAGCCTTTCCTTTGGCAAGTCTGTACATCGTTCATGAAGTCTGAACAACGAGCAAGTCTGTACATCAGACTAGTCTGCATCGGCTAAGTCCATATATTGTCCAGTGCATTGCATGCATCATTCATGAAGTCTATACATCGAGTTGAATGCTGGCTAAGTCTGCACATCGTCTGTCTTACTTAGAGTCTCATGCATAACATGAAGTCTATACATCGCACAACATTCAAGTCTACACATTGTGCATCATTTTAGTTGAAGCCTGTACATCGTGCATCTAGTGTTTCAAGTCTATACATTGTTGCACGTTGTGTCTGTCTAAGTCTTCACAGTGCTTCTTCATACATTGAAGTCTGCACATTGCTGCACGCTCATCAAGCCCATACACTGGCATGTCTTTACATTGCCTAGTCTATACATTGGCTGCTGAATGTTCTTCAAAGTCTGCACATTGCATTACACTTCAGCAAGTCTGTATAGCGGTTGCCTTCATATAGGAAGTCTGTACATCGCACAGCACTGCATATATGAAGTCTATACATTCCAGAGTCTGTACATTGCATTCACGTTCACAAAGTCTATACAGCAAAGTCTATACAATGCATTTGAGTTCACAAAGTCTATACAGTGAAGTCTATACAATGCATTGCATCCCACAAAGTCTGTACAGGGTTTATACTTAAACTGATAATTCTATTTCGTCTGTCTGACAGGGATTCTTTGCAGAGCCTAATGAAGGCACGTGATCCAAGGAAGGACGAGGTGCCCAGATGGTGACACGTGGAAGCAGCTCAGTCAGGATGCTGCCAGGTGGTCGAAGTTCCTAGAACCTGGCAAAAGCATTGGGCGGGAAATGTGGAAGCCACACGCCCTTATCTAATCTGCTGCTGGTATATATATGAGTCTTCTTCTTCGGATGAAGGCAGATCGAAGAGTGGCAAAGTCTATACAGTGAGAGTAAAAGCCTGAAGCAGCAGAGAGCCACCGATCCACAGAGAGAAGAAAAGCAGAGAAGAAGAAAAAGAGAGAAGAGAAGATTGAGAGAGTGAGATTGAGAGAGTGAGATTGTGAGAGTTTGATTGAGAGGTTGTATCTCAGACTCTTGGTTCAGATACCAGAGCTGAGCTTTGCTCATTCCGAGCTACATTCCCATTTGGGTTTTCTATTTTCATTTGCTTCTGTCTTTTATTTCCGAAATTGTTTCTTCAAGCTGTGAGTCAGCTGTTAGCAGAGGTGCTGCCTCTGGACGGGTAAGTTGTAAACCCCAGCAGTTGCAGTGGAGGTTTCCACTGGACAGGTGAAGCTGTAATCCTCAGCAGGCGAGACTTGTCTCGGACAGCAAGCTGTGTTGCTCAGTGGTTTGTAGGCCAAGCTGTATTGCCCAGCAGACGGAAGCTGTACTGCGCAGCAGTAAGCCATACTCGGTTGAGTGTGGGGTGGACGTAGGTCTCTGACCGAACCACCTAAAAATCTTGGGTGTCTTGTGTTTGTGAGTTTGCTTGTGATATGCTGTGTGGCTGCATGTGTCGACACTCCTCATAGTGTTCTTTCTATCGCTCAACAGTTGTTTGTTTTAAATTCCGCATTATAGTTCAACTGTGTTTTAAATTAGCCATTAGATCTATTCACCCCCCTCTAGATCCACTCTCAGTGGAGATAGACTGCGTCCATCTAACATAACACTTGGTATCAGAGCCATACTTTTCTACAGGGACTCATCGCCCGAAGAGGAAAGGCCAAGATGGATGCTCGAGGGATGATAGCTGAAGGACACTCAACCACAAAGCCCCCATTCTTCGATGGATCTAACTATGCATACTGGAAGAATCGTATGCAAGTATTTTTGAGGGCTAGGGATTACGAGATCTGGAAGGTAGTCAGCAAGGGACCTTATGAGCTGTCCCCAAATGAGGAAGTTTGGACCAAGGAGGAGATCAGAAGGTCTACTCTAAACTGGAGCACCATAAATGCTATCCAGTGCTCTCTGCACCCCACCGAATTTTCTCGAGTATCTGCTTACAGTTCAGCTAAGGAGATGTGGGATGCACTGGAAGTGATCCATGAAGGGACTTCTCAAGTTAGGGAGACGAAGGCTAATTTCCTAGTGTCTGAATATGAGGCATTCAAGATGAAGCCCAACGAGACCATCAAAGAAATGCATGCTCGGTTGACAATCATTACCAATGGTCTTTAGAGGTCTCGGGAAACCTCTGACAGAGTATGATCTAGTGAGGAAGATATTGCGTTCCCTGACTCATGCTTGGCATACTAAGGCTACAGTTATGGAGGAGTCAAGGGATTTGCGAAATACAAGGGCTGATGAGCTAATTGGCTCGCTGATGGCATATGAGATTAATATGCCAAGGATAGAAGAAGCTGAGAGGAAGAAGAAGCCAATCGCTCTGAAAGCTGGTACCAGCAAATCCAGCAAGTCCAGCAGATCCAGCTCTAGCAGTTCATCATCAGAGGAGAGCCTGAATGAAGAAGACATAACCCGTACTGAAATGGCAATGATGACCAGAGAGTTCAGGAGATTCCTCAGAAAAGGAGCAGGACGATTCAGCCAAAAGAAGTATGGTGGCGGCCGAAGGGATAAAAGGTATAAACACAACCCTGCTAAGAAAATTGAAACTAATACTTGTTATCAATGCAGGAAACCAGGCCATATGAAAGCTGACTGTCCAGAAAATCAGAAATACAAGGACAAGTCAAAGAAGAACACGAAAGGGAGAGCTATGGTTAGCACCTGGAGTGATGAAGATGAAGGCTCCCTGAGCAATACCTCTGACAGTGAAGCTGAATCTGAGAAGCCCATTTGCCTTATGGCAACAAGCTCTGAAGACAGAGAGGAGGACTCAGATGAGGTAATCACTAGATTCGATAACTTTACTATTGCTGATTGGGTAGATTCCTACCATGAAATAGCTGATAAAGCAGATGATATCAGTAAGGAAAATAGGCATCTAAGACGAAAGATAAATTCCATGCAAAATAACACAACTCTAACTGATAAAATTGCATGTCTAGAATCTGAGAATAAAAATTTGAAACTCACATGTTCTGAATTAGATGAAATCAAGAATGAGTTAAAAGCCTCTAAAGAAGATAATGAGAGGTTAGAAAAAGAAGCTGATGAATGGAAGTTGAAAATCAAGAAATATGAAAGTGAGATAAAAATTGTGAATGAAAAATATCAAGCTGTCCTAAGTGTGAATACAGAACTGAAAAAATCCATTGAAGACATTCAAAAGGATAATGAGGACAAGCTTAAAACCATTGAGAAAATGACCCAAGGTACAGATAATCTAAATGCTTTGTTAGGGTCAAAGGTCAACTTCAGAAAAGAGGGCCTTGGATTTAATTCTAGTGCAACAAAAACCTTTGGAATGAAAACTATTTCATTTGTTGCACAAAAAGAGAAAGGACCTCTAATTAGCATGAATTCAAACATTTCAATGAACAAAACTGCTAATCTGAAAAAGCCCAGTGCTGAGGACAAGGGCAAACAAAAATTGAGTGAGACTAGTAGAGCTAGCACATCCAAGCAAAATCCCAAAGCTCAGTCTCAGGTTAGGCGTAAACCTACACAGTCTTATAAACCCCATGCTAAGGTCACCAAGTCTCCACCATCACCACCACCTATGAAGAAGACCCAACACACACCTGTGAATAGGTCAGCAGGGTCCAAGGTGCAGGGGAGGCAGAATGCTTTTAGAGCTCAACCCAAACATTTCTACCAACCTAGAGCCCAGTCCCACTTCTTTGCACAGTCAACCTATCCAAATAGGTCAGGATGGACTAGGACTCAAGGAAGGTTTACAGGTCATGGACATCAGGCTACACAGTCTTATAGACCTTACCCTAGAAATTGGGTTAGTGGGTATGGCAAGTGGACACCTAGGAACCAATATTTCTACAGCCAGCCCAATGATCACTATGGCCAAAATTTCGTGAATACATCTTGGCCAAGGCATTGGCACAGAAATAATCAATCTATAAACAATCATGCTGGTGCAAACAACAAGAAGAAAAGGAACAATAACAGAAAGAAATTTGAAAAATCCACTGAACAGAATTCATTTAAACAAATGTGGATTCCGAAAAGTCTGCTTTCTTGCTTTGCTTCTACTTCATCTGTTCTGGAGCCCAATCAGTCTTGGGTTCCAAACTTCTCTACCTAATTGTGTATGCAGGTATGTCTGACAGCCAAGAACAACTTGTGGTACTTGGATAGCGGTTGCTCCAGGCATATGACAGGGGATAAGGCCAAGTTCTGCATGCTGACAGAGAAACAAGGAGGCCTTGTCACCTTTGGTAGCAACACAAAGGGTAAGATTGTTGGAACAGGTAAGGTAGGTAAGTGTACTACTTGCTGCATTGAGGATGTTATGTTGGTTGAGGGTTTAGCTTATAACTTACTTAGCATCAGCCAACTATGTGATAAAGGATGCAAAGTGCTTTTTGACTCTCAATGTTGCAAAGTTTTTGAACCTGATTCCGAAACTGTTAAATTTTCTGGTAAGAGGATAAATAACACTTACATGATAGATCTAGATGATTTTCAGCATTCTAACCTATGCCTTACTGCTAGTAGAGAAGACTTAGCATTTTTATGGCATCGTAGGTTAGGTCATGCTAGTTACATTGTTTTGCATAAACTGAATAAGCATAGCATGGTTAGAGGACTTCCTGAAGTTTCCTTTAAGAAAGAAAATAAAATCTGTGATGCATGCACTCAATCAAAGTTAACTAGATAGTCATTTAAATCTAGAACAGAAAATCTGTCTTCTAAACCCTACGAGCTGATACACATGGACCTTTTTGGGCCAACCAGGTCTGTCAGCTTATCAGGGAGGAAGTATGGGTTTGTCATGGTAGATGACTTCTCTAGGTATACTTGGGTATATTTCTTATCACATAAAAGTGATGCATTCTCAGAATTTTAGGAGTTCTGTCTTAAGAAAAATCAGAAAATTGAAAATATTTTGACTGATCATGGAGGTGAGTTTGAAAACTCACAGTTTGATGAATTCTGCAGGTCAAATGGAATTAACCACAGGTTCTCCTCACCAAGGACACCTGAGCAGAATGGAGTTGTGGAGAGAAGGAACAGAACCCTAGTGGAGATGGGTCGTACACTCTTGGTTGAAGGTGGTCTACCAAGGAAGTTTTGGGCTGAAGCAGTAAATACTGCCTGTTATGTAATTAACAGAGCCATAGTAAGACCTTCTACTCAGAAAACACCATATGAGATCTTAAAGGGTAAGAAACCTTCTATTGCTCATTTCAAGGTTTTTGGTTGTAAATGTTTCATTCATATAAATGATAAAAGAGACCTTGATAAATTTGAACCTAAAGGTGAACCAGGAATTTTTCTTGGTTATTCTGAAAACACCCGAGCATATAGAGTGTACAATCTGAATTCCAAAACTGTTGAAGAATCTCCACACATAGTGTTTGATGAATCCATATTAAAGATTAACATTGGTCAATGCAGGATTGAAGACATTGGTGAAATTCTGAAAGAAGGAAATCCTGCAGACCAATCCGAAAATGAGGAAGGAAATGAAGAGCCTAATGAAGAAGAGCCTACAGCTCAGGGGGAGGTAAATGAAAATCATGACAATCCAATTGTTAACATTAGATATCTTAAAGATCATCCAGTAGATAATGTGATTGGAAATCTGCATGATCCCCCTAGGACTAGAGGTCACTTAAGAATTCAAAATGAATTGAATGCATATGCGTTTGTTTCACATGTAGAACCCAAGTCCATTGACTGTGCTCTCAAAGATGTGCATTGGATTAATGCCATGCATGAGGAGCTCAATCAATTTGACAGGAATAAGGTGTGGCATTTGGTTCCACCTCCTGATCATGAAACAGTCATAGGGACTAAATGGGTGTTCAGAAATAAAACTGATGAATCAGGGAATGTCATTAAAAATAAGGCCAGACTTGTAGCTCAGGGGTATAATCAGGAATTTGGAATAGACTTTGAAGAGTCTTTTGCCCCTGTAGTCAGGTTAGAAGCAATCAGAATATTATTGGCTTATGCATGTTCCCTAGGAATAAATCTTCAGCAGATGGATGTAAAATCTGCATTTCTGAATGGGGAAATCAGTGAGGATGTCTATGTGAGACAGCCTCCTGGATTTGAATGCTTAGATTTCCCTAATCATGTCTATAAACTCAAAAAGGCTCTCTATGGTTTAAAGCAAGCTCCTAGAGCTTGGTATGACAGGTTGAGCAAATTCCTCACTGAAAAAAACTTCACAAGAGGTGTAGTTGATCAAACATTGTTCACCAGGTGAGTCATTCAGATATTCTTATCATTCAAATTTATGTGGACGACATTGTCTTTGGGTCAACTAACCCCAAATTGTGTGAGGAATTCTCTCAAATTATGACTAATGAGTTTGAAATGAGCTCAATGGGTGAGCTCAAACTATTTCTTGGACTGCAGGTTACACAATCAAAGGATGGTACTTTCATCTCTCAGTCCAAGTACATAAAGGATCTATTGAAGAAATACAAAATGGACAACCTCAAGGAAATAGCTGCTCCAATGGGTACCTCAACCAGTTTGGATGAAGATCCTCAAGGTAAACCAGTGGACCAAAGGCTATATAGAGGTATGATCGGATCCCTTCTATATCTTACAGCATCTAGGCCTGACATTCAATTTTCAGTGTGTTTATGCTCTAGATTTCAGGCTAGTCCTAAAGAATCACATCTTAAATCTGTGAAGAGGATTTTTAGGTATTTACTAGGCACCCAAGAGCTAGGTCTTTGGTATCCTGCTAAGTGTGAGTTAGAACTTCTAGCCTACACTGATGCAGACTATGCTGGGTGTCGAGTAGATAGAAAAAGCACTAGTGGCTATTGTCAATTTCTTGGTGGCTGTCTAGTATCTTGGGTATCTAAGAAGCAACACACTGTAGCCTTGTCTACAGCTGAGGCTGAATATGTTGCAGCAGGTAATTGTGCTGCCTAAGTACTTTGGATCAAGCACCAACTAGATGATTATCATATAAAATTGGAATGTATTCCAATCTTGTGTGATAATACTAGTGCTATATGTCTTGCTAAAAATCCTGTTCATCATTCTAGGACTAAGCATATAGAGATAAAACACCATTTTCTTAGAGATGTTGTAAATAAAAAGGAAATTGAAATGAACTTCATTGAAACTGAAAAATAAATTGTTGATATCTTTACTAACCCTCTTGGGAATGAAAGGTTTAAATTTCTTAGAAGAGAACTTGGCTTGTGTAAATTTCAGCATAATGAATAAATTCTCTGATGGCTTGAATAAAATGTGTGAATGTTGAATGTAGCAACAGACTCATGATCATGCATGAAACTCACATTTTTTTTACACTCATGATCATCACTGCATATCATTTAGTCATGAATGTGTCTAAAACCACATGCATATCATTCATAATTGTTTATGACATAGTTTTCATTGCATATCATTCATCCATGAACTATGTCGAAGCTCTCTCTCATTTAATTCTTGCCATTCATGTGCAAAACTGCATGCATATAGACAGGGGGAGTCTTGTCAGAAATTCAAGGTGAACTGCTACGTCGACGCTATCACGCTGTAGCGTTGACGCACTGGGGTATTCCAGTGAACCATTAACTCTGCTTTTTTAACTGCTGCGTCGACGCTGCTCTACTGTGGCGTTGACGCAGTGAACTAGATCTGTGAATGCCTCTGCTTCTTATTCTGATGAGTTGACGCTGCAATAGCGTGGAGTCGACGCACTGATATTATCTCAGTGTTTTATATTGTTGCCTCTTCAACTGATGCGTGGACGCCTTGAACTCCCAGCGTCGACTCTGTTCATTCATCCTTTGACTCTGAATGATTAAGTCTGACAATATGGCAATCTGTTAGTCAGTTCTAATTCCTAAGCAATAGAAAACAGACTTCTTCTCTTATAAGAATTTTAATTGCTTAAAGACTGACTTTGATGGTTTAAATTTTATAAAGTTTAAAGTTTAAAGATTGCAATCAGTAAATAGGAAAGCTGCAAATTGATAAAGCTCTCAACCCTTATCTTATTTCATGTCAGACAAAGCCAATCATATCTGAAATCTGAAAACTCTTCTGAAATCATGTTAGAGAAGCTAAGTATGTGTATTGTTCTTAAACAAGTCATTCTGAAACAAATAAAGGACAGCTAAGAAAGATATTGAAAAATATTGAAAATTAATTGAAAATAACATTGGCAGAGCAATGACTGGTAAAATATTGAGAAACTAAGTGTTCCATCAAAGAAATGGACTATACTTAAGTCATGAAGTGTATCAGTTATCTCTATATAAATGATCAACAAAATGCGGTGGTTTCACTGAGTACCTGGGGGTAACTGGCGTCTGATAAACGTGTACCCTCACACAAAAAGGTGTAAATCAGTTCTATTGAATTTGATCATGGCAGAATGGTCCATCATGTTGAGTATCTAGGGGTATTGGCGTCTGATAAACGTATACCCTTACGCAAAAAGACAAATGGTACCTGAATGCCCTTAATGAAATACAATGAAAAATGCTGTTCCTTCAAAAGAAATTTCATGGATGTCAAT
This sequence comes from Amorphophallus konjac, assembly GCA_022559845.1. NCBI lineage: Eukaryota > Viridiplantae > Streptophyta > Magnoliopsida > Alismatales > Araceae > Amorphophallus > Amorphophallus konjac. The sequence continues at coordinate 214,636,398 of CM040118.1, forward strand.
TTGTTTAATCTCAATACATGACTTGGTATCTCTTAATCATTCTTTTCTTAGTCTATGAAAGTAAGATATTTTGAAACTGAATCTCTCATGCAAATGTGATTCTGGTTTATTGTTTTATCATGCACAGAAAACTTATCCATTGCTTGTAGTGCATAAACTCAAAATTTATAACCTTTAAACCAGAATTCTATCTGAAAGTAGTTTCTAAATTCATATGACTGAAGATTCTGTGCTTTAGAATGCTTATTCCTGAACTGCTTGTTCAGAATGCCAGTCAGATGATCTCTCTTGTTCCTTCCCTTGTAATCACTTTCCCTCCTCTTTGTTGATGGCAAAGGGGGAGAATATTGTCTGTTTGATGAATTCTGAATTCATTCCAGGAGAAGTGTATGCATCATGTTATGACAAAGGGGGAGATTTTGTTAGCAGGGAGTTGCTTACATTTCTAGCATGCATTCATAGCATCTGCATGACAAATCTGAATAACAATTCATGTCTTTCATCAAAAATTTATCTGTATGACAGGTTGTTGCTATTCTATATGATAGGGGGTTGCCATCATCAAAAAGGGGGAGATTGTTGTGACTCCTCTGTGTTGATGATGTTGACATATGCTTTACTTCATTGGCAACACCTTGTTTTGATTGATTGGCAACTGTTTATGTTTTGATGAAATTGCTCTTATCAGATTGTCTGTGTGTTCTATGCACTTTACAGGTTTACACACTGCACACACTCAAAGTCTACACATTGCACGTAGAGTCTATACACTGCTTTGTATTGTGTTTGTGCATCGTTTAGAACACAAGTATATACATCCATGCATCATGGGTCGACCTCCTTCTTAGATGCGTCGACGCCCCCAGATTTCCAAGTCTATACACTCGTCTTTATGCATAGCAGAGTCTATACAGTGCAGCTCATATAACTTGCATGTCTATACATTGCATTGTGGCGTTTGTGCTCAAAGTCTATACACTGTCCATCTTCTTAGTGTCTCATGCATTAACTAAGTCTGTACACTGTCCGTATGACTTGGCGTCTTTGTGCATTGGGCGAAGTCCATACATTGCAGCTCACTTAACTAGCAAGTCTATACATTGCATCGGTGCATTGCTTCCTCTGTGCATGTACTGCATCAGTGCATCACAAGTCTATACAGCCATTGCTTCAGTTCAATACCTGCTATGTGCATGCATTGCATCGGTGCATTGCTTCCTTTGTGTATATACTGCATCAGTGCATCCATTAGGCATACAGTCTATACACTAATGCATGTAAGGTACTGTCTGCACGATAATGTCTATACATTGCTGCATTGTTCGCACAGGCTAAGTCCATACATTAGTCAAGTCTGTACAGCGACATGCATCATTCTTCAAAGTCCATACACTGCACTGTTGCTTGATCGAGGTGAAGTATGTACATCCGTCAGTGAACTTCGAAGTCTATACACTGGGATCTTTACCTACGTTCAGTTCTGCAAGTCTGTACATTGGGCTTTCACGTAAAGTCTATACATCCTTGAACTGTGCAAGTCTGTACATCGTTGCTTTGCCAAAGTCTACACATTGTGAACCTTCAAGTCTGTACAGACTTTGCTTCGCTCAAGTCTATACATCGTCCAGTTGTCTTTGGCAAGTCTTCACATCGTGAAGTCTATACACTCGATTGTCTTGCATTGCATCAAGTCTGTACAGCCTTTCCTTTGGCAAGTCTGTACATCGTTCATGAAGTCTGAACAATGAGCAAGTCTGTACATCGGACTAGTCTGCATCGGCTAAGTCCATACATTGTCCAGTGCATTGCATGCATCATTCATGAAGTCTATACATCGAGTTGAATGCTGGCTAAGTCTACACATCGTCTGTCTTGCTTAGAGTCTCATGCATAACATGAAGTCTGTACATCGCACAGCATTCAAGTCTACACATTGTGCATCATTTTAGTTGAAGCCTGTACATCGTGCATCTAGTGTTTCAAGTCTATACATTGTTACACGTTGTGTCTGTCTAAGTCTTCACAATGCTTCTTCATACATTGAAGTCTGCACATTGCTGCACGCTCATCAAGCCCATACACTGGCATGTCTTTACATTGCCTAGTCTATACATTGGCTGCTGAATGTTCTTCAAAGTCTGCACATTGCATTACACTTCAGCAAGTCTGTACAGCGGTTGCCTTCATATAGGAAGTCTGTACATCGCACAGCACTGCATATATGAAGTCTATACACTCTAGAGTCTGTACATTGCATTCACGTTCACAAAGTCTATACAGCGAAGTCTATACAATGCATTCGAGTTCACAAAGTCTATACAGTGAAGTCTATACAATGTATTGCATCCCACAAAGTCTGTACAGGGTTTATACTTAAACTGATAATTCTATTTCGTCTGTCTGACAGGGATTCTTTGCAGAGCCTAATGAAGGCACGTGATCCAAGGAAGGACGAGGTGCCCAGATGGTGACACGTGGAAGCAGCTCAGTCAGGATGCTGCCAGGTGGTCGAAGTTCCTAGAACCTGGCAAAAGCATTGGGCGGGAAATGTGGAAGCCACACGCCCTTATCCAATCTGCTGCTGGTATATATATGAGTCTTCTTCTTCGGATGAAGGCAGATCGAAGAGTGGCAAAGTCTATACAGTGAGAGTAAAAGCCTGAAGCAGCAGAGAGCCACCGATCCATAGAGAGAAGAAAAGCAGAGAAGAAGAAAAAGAGAGAAGAGAAGATTGAGAGAGTGAGATTGAGAGAGTGAGAGTTTTGATTGAGAGGTTGTATCTCAGACTCTTGGTTCAGATACCAGAGCTGAGCTTTGCTCATTCCGAGCTACATTCCCATTTGGGTTTTCTATTTTCATTTGCTTCTGTCTTTTATTTCCGAAATTGTTTCTTCAAGCTGTGAGTCAGCTGTTAGCAGAGGTTGCAGTGGAGGTTTCCACTGGACAGGTGAAGCTGTAATCCTCAGTAGGCGAGACTTGTCTCGGATAGCAAGCTGTGTTGCTCAGCGGTTTGTAGGCCAAGCTGTATTGCCCAGCAGACGCAAGCTGTACTGCGCAGCAGTAAGCCATACTCGGTTGAGTGTGGGGTGGACGTAGGTCTCTGACCGAACCACCTAAAAATCTTGGGTGTCTTGTGTTTGTGAGTTTGCTTGTGATATGCTGTGTGGCTGCATGTGTCGACACTCCTCATAGTGTTCTTTCTATCGCTCAACAGTTGTTTGTTTTAAATTCCGCATTATAGTTCAACTGTGTTTTAAATTAGCCATTAGATCTATTCACCCCCCTCTAGATCCACTCTCAGTGGAGATAGACTACGTCCATCTAACACATATTTCAAAGTATGTACATTGAAGATGAGTGCCCTGACATGCCAAACGAATGTGTAGACTTCGCATGCAGCAATGTGCAGACTCACTCAAATGATGCACGAACACAACAACAGGTAATGTGTAGACTCTGCTTTGAACGATGCACAATATATAGACTTGAACGCGTGCAAGCAGTGTATAGACTTTGAGCGCGTGCAATGCAGCAGCCAGCCGATGTATAGACTTGGCGTTTGTGCAGCTAGCCGTTGTATAGACTTGGCGTTATGAAGCACACAGGCTGTACAGACTTGGTCCGATGTACAGACTCGAAGCATGTGAACACGACGATGTGCAGACTTGCTAGTGTATAGACTTGGTGAGCATGCAGCACCCAATGTATAGACTTGCCAAGGGAATGTATAGACTTGGCAAGTGATACAATGCTCAAACGGGATGTGCAGACATTGTAGCATATAATGTATAGACTTGACCGATGAATAGAGACGCTAAGTGAGACGCTAGACGCTGTACAGACTTTGAGTGAATGCATGCTGCAATGTATAGACATGACTGCACAGAGACGCTAAGTGAGACACAGCTTAACAAGCACTGACTTGATGCTCACACGGCTGTACATACTTGCATGAGACGCTGGGTGAGACGCTAAGTGAGACGGTGCATGAACGATGACACAGGCTGTACAGACTTTGAATGATGCATGCACAAATGATGTACAGACTTGCTGGTGTGTAGACTGTGTGTGTGTGTGCGAGACAATGTACATACTTGCATGAGACGCTGCATGAAGCAAGGCAAACGGATGTATAGACTTGTGTGTGCGTTCATGCAATGTATAGACATTGTGTGTGCGTGCATGCAATGTATAGACTTTGACTTGTGCATGCAAGACAAGGCTGCACCGACTTCATGTCGTGTGGAGTGTAAACAATGTACAGACTTTATGTTGGACCAACAAGACAATGTACAGACTTGCCTGCACAGACTTGCCTGTACAGACTTGATGCGTGAGCCACACTGACATAATATGTATTATGCAAAATATCTGCACAGACTAGAGCTAGCTTTAGCTCAGGCTTGAACTAGCCCTGCACATACTTTATGCGAAGACTTATGCACTGAGTATGCTTATGTAGTGCCCAAGGATTGCTCAGACCTTTGACCATGTACAGACTTGACTGAGTATGCATGAAGAACATAGGCTGTACAGACTTCAGACTCAGCTGCGAACTGAGCTAAAGAATGTATAGACTTGATAATGCAATCTAGGGCGATGTACAGACTTGACTAATGCAATCTAGGCAAAACTCTGTACAGACTATATATGCATGAAGAACATTGGCTCTGGCTGTATAGACGCACTGGCATAGACTTGATCGAATGAATCAACCGGAGGTTGTACAGACTAGCCACTAAGGAATGTGCAGACATGCACAATGAACTACAACATAAACATATCAGCAGAGAAGCAATGCACCGATGCTATGCACAGACCTTAAGTCATGCACAAAACAATTTATGCACATCAGCTAAAACATCATCAAGGCATAAGGCATACAGATCAAACTCTCAATTGAAGATTAACCAAGTGATGACACTAATGTTGCTATCATCAAAACATCACTGCATCATCAAGGCACAAGGGGCACAACATCGATGCCATCCAAGCCAGCTCGCCAACAGTTTCAAGAATCTGCGAAGCTGCGTCGACACCATGTCCACGCTGCGTCGACGCACCTGAAGACCTTCAAGCCTAAATCTGTTAGAATCTGCAACACTTCAGAGATCGTCCGGAGAGCAAATATAGCAATCGTAAACCTCTAGAATCATGAATTTCGAGGTCTGGTGGAAGGCGCTTAGGTCAGAGGTCCTGCCATTTCATTATAACATCTTAGAACATCTTTTTGAGGAAGATCATGCCAGGGACCAAATCTGCAAAAGTCTTCTCTGCAAGAGGACTATCTCTTCTATCCTAAGAGAGGACTGATCAGGTGGTTTTCCCTCTAGTACATCAACCAGGACAGAAGGACGTCCCTCTCTACAAGCCAGCCCATGGTGGTGCGGACACCCGAGCGATTGAGAAGCACGATACGCCGAGCCACCGGTGCCGTACGCGGAGCACCACCCGAGCCACTTCGGCGTCCATCTGGCTCGGAGACAGTCTGGAGACTCCCCCTTGAGTCTCGACATTTATTACATTTATTTGGACTTTATTTGTGTGTCATGTGTGTTTATTTAGTTTTATTCGGTTTGTAATTTGGATTGTAAGAGGGGTTTATTTGCAATTTGGACTCCCTGGGTCCCACGGGCCCCCCAGCCCTCCTTCCATTGATCCACCTCAGCCCTAGGGCCCATGTGGGGTCAGTCAACATTCCAATGGTGGGCTTCTAGAAGGGTGGGCCAAGTGGGGGACAAAGGACTTAAAAAGTCCAAAATGGAAGCCATATGGTCCAAGGGGCGCCTTCCCTTTAGAATAAAATAGGAAATTCTTGTAATTTCTTTATTTTGGTCCACAACACATGGTGAAATTAAAATGTGGACTTCCCCTTTTACCCCCCCAAAACCTAGATCTAGGGTTATTTTATGTCTTTTGTCATTTCATATAAATACCTTGTATTAACATTTTTAGTAGAATTAATGCATACAATTTGTGAGAATTTCCTTGGAGCAGCCTTGTGCCCCCCCCCTCTCTCTCCTCTCTCTTCTTCTTGCAGTTGGGAAGGTTGCATTCTGAGGTGGGAAGCCTCATCTATCAGTTCCGGTGATCGCCGCCGCCGCCATCGTGCCCCCATCGCACCACCACGGTCGTCGTCGGAATTCTGTCCACTCAGGACAGCAGGCCCTTCCACGATTTTTAGCGCTCAGCCACGAGCTCATCTGGAGCCCTAATTTTTAGGGTGTGTTTCAGAGGTTCCCTCCATCTCTCAGAAAAATAGGTTTGATCTCCAGAGCTCGTTTGATATTTTTCCATTTTCGTTCTTCATCTTTTCCCAGATCTGTCAGCTTTCTGTTCACTGTGACAGCAAGCCTGAGATCTCCACCTTCGACCCACCTTTTGATTTTTCCTGGAGCCCCCAATTTTACTGGAGGTTCTGTCCACCTTCTTCTTCATCCCCAATTTTTCGTGAAAAATTTTAAGCCCTCCATCTATTTTTAGAAATTCCATCTTCTTCCCAAGATCTGTTCAGTCCCCTGCTGTTCAGATCCGACCACCCGCCAGTCTAAAATACTTTTCCCCACTCAAATCTCAACAAAACCTTTCATAAAAATTATTGCTGTTTTCCTCTCTTTTCCCTTTACAACTTTCATGAAGAGCTCGAGGTCTGAATCTGAGGTCTACCCCGCGGTCAAAGGCAGTTCTCAGGAAACTTCCCTGCTGCCCTGAGATTTCGAGCACTGTCCAACAGCAACTTCAAAAATAGACTAAGGCCAGATCCGTGCAGATCCAGTTTGTTTCTCTGGCCCTAGGTCGGAGTACTTCGAAAGAGCTTTCCAACGATACCTTCTGTGCTTCGATCCGACATCAGGATTGATCGCAGCAGCCGATCTCGCCGGATCGCGCGCTGCAAAACAGAAGCACAAGTCCGTGGGCAGCAACTCCAAAGCTTGGAGATCGGAGCCGATCGACCTCCGGCCGACCGTCATCCAGGGAGACGCGCCACCAGGGGTCACCATCATAGCGGGACCCACCCCACCAGACCCGGAGGGTAGAACGGTCCGTGGGTCCCACAGACCCGTAGATCGCGCCGTCCGGACAGCACCAAAACGCGGGTTCGGCACCACCGGAGCGACATCAAGATGCTGCCCGTCAACCCAATTCGCATGAATCTCGGGCCCCACATGTGACCTATTACCTCCCTGCATGGAGTGGGTCAATTTGTTGTACCACAGTAAAACTTTGTTAACCGGGAGTCCAGTTTTGGCCGGGGTTGTCTTCCCCACGCCAGGTGCGTGGAGGTACGATCGTCACTTCTTGGCATTACTTTGCTTAGCTAGTATATGGTCATATGCCGCTGTGAGAGCGTAGGATTCTAGCCCATGAGTCCATGTCACCGCTGTGAGCGAGAGAGTGACCCGTCCTGTGGCTCGATCCGAGCACGGAAGTGAGTCGGACTACCCTTAACTCTGCCGGTTCCTCAACCGTGCACGATCCGCATTTCCCTCGCTTGGGACGACGAGTGAGCTTGCGTTTCTGTTAGCGACGTATAGCCCATAGGAGCTCATAGTGTCGGGCCTAATGTCTCTTCCATCGTATGTTGCTGGTCGTGTATGCATTTAGAGTCCGAGGTCCATATCACTTAGAGTCGGTCCCCGTGTCCGTCCCGCATCAGTTTGGTATCAGAGCGAGTTGAGTCTAGGGTAGTCGTTGCATAAGTCTTGCATGGTCTAAGTCGAGTCTAGGATCATCATTATTTTCAAAACAAAAAAAAGGTGTTTTAAAATTGTATTTTATCCCGATAATTCGGTATATTAAAAGGTGTTGTCCGAACGTTAGGCTACTCCTATCGGGAAGGTTGCACACTTGCGGGAGTGATCTTCGGATCGATTAACTTCGCTATGTACCGGATATTGGTTTAGGTCTAGGTGCATTAGTCGGTGTTTACATCAGTTGTGTCTCCTAGTTCGTGTGTCTTTGCATGCCCATCCGTCGAGGTACCCAATACTCGCCACCACCACCTATGGCGGATTCCCGAGGCCGTAGCTCCGATGAGTCCTCGACGGCCGAGATGTTCCGAGCCATTATGGATCGTCTTGACACGCATATGGATGGCCTTAGTACGCATCTAGATGGCGTAGGGACGCGTCTAGAAGGGAGGATGAAAGCCCTCGAGGATCGGGCCGAGTCTTCGGACCAGTCCATCCAGGGTCTTGTAGGGAGGATTGCCGTCCTCGAGAGGGCCCCAGCGGCGGTGCAACCCGCGCCGACCAATGGTCAACAGGAGCCGGCTCAGCAACCTGCTGCGCCAAGAGCTCAGGCGGTAGATGTTGGGAGGCAACAGGTGCATGAGGTGGCTGACTATGCATCTGATAATGAGCAAGGGGGATATGGTCGTCGGAATCAACGACGGAATCGTGATGACGATGATGACGACCGCATTCTTAGGGGCGTGCGTGCGGACCCTCCCACTTTTAGCGGGTCCTTGGACCCGAAGGTATATTTAGATTGGGAGGCCGGCATGGACCGGTATTCGAGTGGTTTGAGATGACGGACCACCGAAGAGTTCGATACGCGAAGATGAAGCTGCATGGGCAGGCCCAAACTTATTGGACCAATGTGGAGAGCCTGCTAAATCAGCGACGTCAACCCCCGATCGACACTTGGGATGACATGAAAATGAAATTGAGGGAGAAGTACCTTCCTGCCTCATACCGCCAATGTCTCATAGACAAATGGCAAAGTCTCTCCCAAGGGAACCGATCCGTGACCGAGTACACCGCCGAGTTTGATGAGTATTATTTGCGGTGTGGAGTTACGGAAGAGAGCACCATGATCATATCACGCTTTCGGAGAGGTCTGCGGCCAAACTATCAATACGAACTTTTTCGCCGCAATGCGACCACTTTGGAACAAGCGTATCAGGTTGCTCTCGAATTGGAGCAATTCGAGGCCGAGTTCGAGTGTCCCCATCGGTTGGGCTCCTTCCCCCTTCGTAGTGTCGAGCCCCGTGGCTCTTCTGGCACGTATCCGAGGGCCCCCATGGCCCGACCTCAGGAGCCCGCTCGTCCCAAGCCTTTCGCTCCTAGGCCTCGCCCTCCACCCCCGAGGGACCTTCCTCGTCCCCAACATCTTACGGCACCCACAGCCCGTCCACCGGCACCCGCACCTCCGGCCCGTCCTTTGTTGCCTTCACCTCCTATCCGTCGGGAGGATAAAGGGAAAGGACCCATGATTGGGGAGCCTAGTGGATCACGGCAGCAGTGTTATCGCTGCAATGGGTTTGGCCATTTTGCCAACCAGTGTCCCACCCGCCAGTCTCTTGTCATTGGGGACACACAGGCCGAGGATACCACCCCTACGGACCTCGAGTTAGTCAGCTATGAAGCAGATCCGGAGCTAGCTGACGAGTACTATGAGGCCGAAGGTAATGGCCAGGATGCCCAGCATCCGGACGATACCCACTTGGGGGTCGTCAGGTGTATTCTCACCCAGCCACAGGCCAGTGATGACTGGCGACGGACCACTATCTTTCATACATTTTGTAGGCTGGGCAAGCAAGTTTGTAAGGTGTTCATCGATAGTGGGAGTTGCATCAATGCAATCTCCACGGGCACTGTCTCCAGTTTTGGTCTTACACCCGTGGATCATCCTTGCCCCTATCGAGTATCATGGGTGGATTTCACCTCCATTCCGATCAGGCTGCGGTGTCTGGTCCCACTACAGTTCCGTGCCTACCGTGATGATATCTGGTGTGATGTCCTCCCCATGGAGGTGGGCAGCATTATTCTTGGTAGGCCGTGGTTATTTGATTGGGATGCCACACTCCATGGCCGGTCGAACACTTGTACCTTCGACCATGCTGGCCAACGGATTACTCTCCACCCCCATCAGCCCAAGAGCCCATCAGTTAGGGGTCCTACTGGCCCTAGTACTCCGGAGCCTTCCGTCCCCGGGCCCAGTACCCCATCCCCAGCTCGGGCTATGACCGTTACATCTGGCCCAGGTGAGCCCTCGACTAGGAGGTTGATGATGATTAGCTCCCGGGAAATGGAGCGGGAGGCTAGTCGGGGCTGCCCTGTATTTGCTATTGCGGTCCGAGAGGTGAAGCCGAACTCCGAGGGTGAACTCCCACCCGATGTCATTCCTATTCTGCAGGAGTTCGCTGATATTTTTCCCGAGGAGCTTCCCGAGGGACTCCCACCCATGCGGGATATTCAGCATGCTATCGACCTGATTCCGGGCTCCTCATTGCCCAATCTTCCTCATTATCGTATGAGTCCCACGGAACATGCCGAGCTAAAGCGGCAGGTCGATGAGTTGATGCAGAGAGGGTCTGTTCGGGACAGCATGAGTCCATGTGCTGTTCCCGCATTACTCGCCCCAAAGAAGGATGGCACGTGGAGAATGTGCATTGATAGTCGTGCCATCAACAAAATCACCGTGAAGTACAGGTTCCCTATTCCTCGCTTAGATGATATGCTAGACATGATGGCCGGTGCCACTATCTTCTCGAAGATCGATCTTAAGAGTGGCTACCATCAGGTGAGGATTAGGCCAGGTGATGAGTGGAAGACCGCATTCAAGACCAAGGATGGTCTATATGAGTGGTTGGTTATGCCCTTTGGGTTGACCAATGCCCCTAGCACCTTCATGCGACTCATGACTCAGGTCCTTCGACCATTCATTGGAGTCTTTGTGATAGTGTACTTTGATGATATTCTTATCTATAGTCGCACCACGAGGGACCACTTAGACCACCTTCGGCAGGTCCGTCTACTTCTTAGGCGAGAGCAGCTGTATGCGAACCCACAGAAGTGTGCCTTCATGACACCTCAGCTTACCTTCTTGGGTTTTATTGTGTCTAGTACTGGGGTCTCCGCTGATCCGGAGAAGGTCCGGGCCATTGTTGAGTGGCCGGAACCCCGTACGGTCCATGATGTCCGCAGCTTCCATGGCCTTGCGACGTTCTATCGTCGCTTCATCCGCGGATTTAGCTCCGTCACCGCCCTGATCACGGATTGTATCCGGAAGGGCACATTCGTGTGGACGAAGGCCGCAGCTGCTGCCTTCAAGGACATCAAGGAGCACATGACCCAGATACCTATCCTTCGATTGCCAGATTTCTCGAAGGTGTTTGAGGTCTCTTGTGATGCGTCGGGTGTTGGGATAGGAGGAGTGTTGAGTCAGGAGACCCACCCGGTCGCATATTTCAGTGAGAAGCTGAATGACGCGAAACTGCGATACTCCACTTATGATAAGGAATTCTACGCAGTTGTTCAGGCTCTTAGGCATTGGAGGCACTACCTATTACATCAGGAGTTTGTTTTATACTCCGATCATGAGGCTTTGAGGTACCTCCATTCCCAAAAGAAGCTTAATGTGCGTCACAGCCGTTGGGTTGAGTATCTCCAATAGTTCACATTTGTGCTAAAACATAAGGCTGGAGTGGAGAACAAGGTGGCCGATGCCTTGAGTCGGCGAGTGTGTTTGCTTACTACCATGAGTGCCGAGGTCATAGGGTTAGAGAAGATGAGAGAGGCCTATGTTGATTGTCCTGACTTCGGTCAGATTTATACCACTCTCCAGGCCGGACCCTCGAGAGACCTTGATGATTATGTGCTTCAGGAGGGTTACCTCTTTCGAGGAGGCAGGCTTTGTGTTCCCCGAACTTCGGTTCGAGACTTCTTAGTCTGGGAGCTACATGCGGGAGGTCTAGCCGGCCACTTTGGTCGGAACAAGACTATCGAGGCTGTTGAGCATAGATTTTATTGGCCGAGCTTGAAGCGTGATGTTGCTCATATTGTGGCTCAGTGCCGTACATGTGCTACGGCCAAGATGAAGAAGCAAAGCTCGGGCCTTTATACGCCTCTTCCCGTGCCTGATGCTCCGTGGCATGATGTTAGCATGGACTTTGTTTTGGGATTGCCACGTACCTCTAGGAAGCATGATTCGGTCTATGTGGTGGTTGACCGATTCTCGAAGATGGCACTTTTTATTCCCTGCTCGAAGACTTCGGATCCTTCGAGGGTAGCCCGCCTATTCCTTACTCATGTGGTGTGCAAGTTTGGATTGCCTCGTACCATAGTGTCTGACCGTGATATTAGATTCACCAGTTATTTCTGGAAGACACTGTGGCATATGTTGGGTACTCACCTCAAGTTTTTCACTGCATATCATCCCCAGACAGATGGTCAGACCGAGGTGGTCAATAGGAGTCTGGGTGACCTTTTGAGGTGTGTTGTCAGGGATCGTCTAGGGGATTGGGATCTCATATTACCACTGGCAGAATTTGCATATAATGATTCGGTTAACAGGTCTACCGGTATGAGTCCATTCAAGATTGTCACAGGTCGTAGGCCTAGGAAGCCAGTGGATCGTGTTCCCATGCCCATCCATGCACGAGTGTCGGAGTTTGCCGAGTCGTTTGCTAAGCATGTTAGGAGTTTGCATGACGACATCCGTCGTCACATTGAGGCCAGCAATGCACGGTACAAAGAGCTAGCCGATGCCCACAGACACCACCGAGAGTTCCAGGAGGGTGAATATGTCATGATCAGGGTAAGACCTGAACGGTTTCCCTCTTGAACCGTAAAGAAATTGCAAGCTCGCGGAGCCGGTCCATTTAGAGTGTTGAAACGCGTTGGATCCAATGCGTATGTTGTGGACCTGCCCGAGGAATATGGTATAAGCTCTACTTTCAATGTATCTGATCTAGTTGCATATAGGGACCCAACGGTGATCCCTAGTGAGCCTTTCGAGCCATCCCCTCCCATTGAGAGTGATCCCACACCTGAGTGTCCACCTCCCGCCCCTTTTCCACGGCAGCGAGAGCATATAGATCATATACTGGATGAGTAGGTGACAGTTACCAGGAGTGGATCCTACCCGCGCTACCTAATGCGATGGAGAGGGCGGCCCGCCACCGAGGATACATGGATCACCCATGGAGAGTTGCAGCGGATTGATCCGGACCTACTGGAGCGGTACCACAGTGATGCAAACCCTTACTCGACAGGGTCGAGTTTCTCCCACCCGGGGAGAATTGGTGCGGACACCCAAGCGATTGAGAAGCACGATACGCCGAGCCACCGGTACCGTACGCGGAGCACCACCCGAGCCACTTCGGCGTCCATCTGGCTCGGAGACAGTCTGGAGACTCCCCCTTGAGTCTCGACATTTCTTACATTTATTTGGACTTTATTTGTGTGTCATGTGTGTTTATTTAGTTTTATTCGGTTTGTAATTTGGATTGTAAGAGGGGTTTATTTGCAATTTGGACTCCTTGGGTCCCACGGGCCCCCCAGCCCTCCTCCCATTGATCCACCTCAGCCCTAGGGCCCATGTGGGGTCAGTCAACATTCCAATGGTGGGCTTCTAGAAGGGTGGGCCAAGTGGGGGACAAAGGACTTAAAAAGTCCAAAATGGAAGCCATATGGTCCAAGGGGCACCCTCCCTTTAGAATAAAATAGGAAATTCTTGTAATTTCTTTATTTTGGTCCACAACACATGGTGAAATTAAAATGTGGACTTCCTCTTTTACCCCCCCAAAACTTAGATCTAGGGTTATTTTATGTCTTTTGTCATTTCATATAAATACCTTTTATTAACATTTTTAGTAGAATTAATGCATACAATTTGTGAGAATTTCCTTGGAGCAGCCTTGTGCGCCCCCCCCCCTCTCTCTCCTCTCTCTTCTTCTTGCAGCTGGGAAGGTTGCATTCTGAGATGGGAAGTCTCATCTATCAGTTCCGGTGATCGCCGCCGTCGCCATTGTGCCGCCATCGCACCACCACGGGCGTCGTCGGAATTCTGTCCACTCAGGACAGCAGGCCCTTCCACGATTTTTAGCTCTCAGCCACGAGCTCATCTGGAGCCCTAATTTTTAGGGTGTGTTCCAGAGGTTCCCTCCATCTCTCAGAAAAATAGGTTTGGTCTCCAGAGCTCGTTTGATATTTTTCCATTTTCGTTCTTCATCTTTTCCCAGATCTGTCAGCTTTCTTTTCACTGTGACAGCAAGCCTGAGATCTCCACCTTCGACCCACCTTTTGATATTTCCTGGAGCCCCCAATTTTACTGGAGGTTTTGTCCACCTTCCTCTCCATCCCCAATTTTTCGTGAAAAATTTTAAGCCCTCCATCTATTTTTAGAAATTCCATCTTCTTCCCAAGATCTGTTCAGTCCCCTACTGTCCAGATCCGACCACCCGCCAGTCTAAAATACTTTTCCCCACCCAAATCTCAACAAAACCTTTCATAAAAATTATTGCCGTTTTCCTCTCTTTCCCCTCTACAACTTTCATGAAGAGCTCGAGGTCTGAATCTGAGGTCTACCCCGCGGTCAAAGGCAGTTCTCAGGAAACTTCCCTGCTGCCCTGAGATTTCGGGCACTGTCCAACAGCAACTTCAAAAATAGACTAAGGCCAGATCCGTGCAGATCCAGTTTGTTTCTCTGGCCCTAGGTCGGAGTACTTCGAAAGAGCTTTCCAACGATACCTTCTGTGCTTTTATCCGACATCAGGATTGATCGCAGCAGCCGATCTCGCCGGATCGCGCGCTGCAAAACAGAAGCACAAGTCCGTGGGCAGCAACTCCAAAGCTTGGAGATCGGAGCCGATCGACCTCCCACCGGCGTTTCCGGCCGACCGTCATCCAGGGAGACGCGCCACCAGGGGTCACCATCACAGCGGGACCCACACCACCAGACCCGGAGGGTAGAACGGTCCGTGGGCCCCACAGACCCGTAGATCGCGCCGTCCGGACAGCACCAAAACGCGGGTTCGGCACCGCCGGAGCGACATCAAGATGCTGCCCGTCAACCCAATTTGCGTGACTCCCGGGCCCCACATGTGACCTATTACCTACCTGCATGGAGTGGGTCAAATTGTTGTACCACAGTAAAACTTTGTTAACCGGGAGTCCAGTTTTGGCCGGGGTTGTCTTCCCCACGCCGGGTGCGTGGAGGTACGATCGTCACTTCTTGGCATTACTTTGCTTAGCTAGTATATGGTCATATGCCGCTGTGAGAGCGTAGGATTCTAGCCCGTGAGTCCATGTCACCGCTGTGAGCGAGAGAGTGACCCGTCCCGTGGCTCGATCCGAGCACGGAAGTGAGTCGGACTACCCTTAACTCTGCCGGTTCCTCAACCGTGCACGATCCGCGTTTCCCTCGCTTGGGACGACGAGTGAGCTTGCGTTTCTGTTAGCGACGTATAGCCCATAGGAGCTCATAGTGTCGGGCCTAATGTCTCTCCCATCGTATGTTGCTGGTCATGTATGCATTTAGAGTCCGAAGTCCATATCACTTAGAGTCGGTCCTCGTGTCCGTCCCGCATCACATGGTAATTAAAGATGTTGCAGGCACTTTTTGGTCAAACCTCACTTGCTTACTCCAGCTATTCAAATTGAAGGATCTTGGAGGGAAGCTTATGTGTCTATGCTGGACCAATACGAGAGGAGGTTATTTTTTCAAAAGAACCATTGTTTAATCCAATTAATCAGCTGTAGATCTCTTGGAGGGAAGTCCCTCACCAGTTCTTCTATTAATACTGGCCTCCTACATGAAGGAGGTTGTTGTCGCCCTAATAAGAAGCCAACATCTCTTGAGCCTTCAGCAGAAAACCTATAAGAAAGTAAGGAAGGGAGTGAGAGCAGCCCAGCATCTGGCCCATGGTTTAACATATCGGATCTCGGCTTCGTCTCGGGGGGGTTGGAGAGAAGAGATCTCGAAAAAATCTCGGGAGATCGGGTTCGGGGATTTCGGAACATTTTTTCATATATATAGCCTATTTCTAAAAAAATCCTAATTCTTTTATACTAACCACTCAATTTCACAAACATGTTTTTGTAATTGACAACTCAATTTTACCAAATAAAGAGTAATGATAACAATAAGAAATCCATTCACATACACTAATATCAATATGCATCAAAAGTTACACAAATCTAAAATTATACCTTATAAAATTAAATAATTCTTCAACCAAGACTGCTACCACCTTGATCGCCCATTTCGACAAAATGAACTAAGACAATTGACACAAAAAATTAACATGAAAAAGTCAAATGAAGGCGTGACTCGTGAGGACTCGACGGGGGCCGGGGATGGGGGTTTAAGGCTTTTAGGGTAATCGTCGAGATGCACCTACTCGGGACGGTTTCGTGCCTCGCGGACGTGTCGAGACAGAGATCTCGCCGAGATCTCGCGAGACTGCATACCATGATCTGGCCATCCCAGTCCAATGCTATAAGAGAAGAAAAGAGAAAGAAGAAGAGAGGAAGAAAAGAGTGAGTAGCACTAAGCCTTCCATCGTGTGCCTCTGAGAGAAAGAAAAGGGAGAAAGCTTGAGAGAAAAGAAGGGAGCCTCCTCAGTAGAAAATCTAAGAGGAATAGAAGTGGAAAGAAGTGCAGCCCTCCTTCAGCCGTGCTTAGCTTACTAGTGCTTCATGACTTTGATTTGAAGTCACAGTTGTCTTCTTCCTGCGTTGCTTTGTTTTTCTATCTCATTTCCCATCCGCATATAAGTGTGTGTGTCCGGTGCTCTGCTTGAGAGACTGGAAGTGTTTTTGCTGCACTTGCAGCTTGTTTTATTTGTTTTGTGTGTGTGTGTGTGTGTGTGTTGAGGACCTCGTCCTCGTGTGGAAAAGCCTCACCGGGTTTTGGTGAGGGGTGGACGTAGGTTGCGGGTTTGCAACCGAACCACCTTAAAAATATCTGGTGCAGTGGATGTGCTCTTGTGCATTTGATTCATCTCTCCTATGTCCATTCACAGGAACGCATGGATTTCTATTCTGCACTTACTCTGCTCGGCCTCCACACTATACATTTGTGTGTTTGTTCCTGCACCTGTATATCCAGTTCTTGCTTGTTGCATATCTGCATTCAGTTCTACATAACCCAATAGGAACATATGTGTTCCACTTGTTCGCATGTCTATAAGGGACTCCTTGAAGGTGCGTCGACCTCAGCTACTCTGTTAAGCTGAAGGTGCGTCGACCTCTCTGAACTGGTGCATCGACCTCATCAGTTTATATATGTTATTTTTGCTCCAGCTCTAGAATTACTCTTGCTGAATCCACTGTGCTCTGATCTCAAGTGTTTTATTTTTTCTACAGCAGTGGTTCTTGTTTTAATCAGCTGAGTTTTTAATTGGGCTAAGCTTGTACCAGACCTATTCAACCCCCCCTTCTAGATCCGGTTGCACTCAAGGGACCTAACAATTGGTATCAGAGCTAAGCTATGTTATACTCAGATCCAACGATCTGTAGAGAAAGATCCCGGTGCATTTGATTTAATGGCTTTATCTGTTGAACAAGTTTCAATGAATTCCCCGCCCTTATTCGATGGTTCTGATTTTACCATGTGGCTAGGGAAGATGTGTGCCTTTGTCAACTCCATTGATACAAGGTTATGGAAACTCATATATCATGGTCCGCACAAGCTGCCATCAGATATATCTGAATGGTCTGCTGAACATAGGACCAAAAATGTTGACAACCTTGTTGCTCTCAAACTGATAAAATCTGCAGTAGATGTTATCAAATTCCCTTTTGTTTCATGCTGCAGCTCTGCCAAGGAGATCCTAAACGGACTAGCCAGACTCCATGAAGAAGGAAAAAGGAATCACTGTCCAATGGCCAACAGTACTGACCAGCCAAGTGATCCCTCTTCATCTCAGGTAAGCTCTGAATCTGAAGATTTTACATTCGAAGAGCTTATGGATGCATATGATGAGTTGGCTAAGCAACACAAGAAGCTAAAGTCTGAAAACAGAAAATTAAAAAAGAAGCTTGAAAGCAATTCTGTGGACAGCTCTTCTTGTAAAAAATGTTATGATCTTGAGCAAGTGAATGAAACCCTCATGATTGACATAGATATACATAAAGAACACATTGCATGCCTGAAAGATGAAAATGGAACCTTACTAGCTGAAATCACTAGATTGGAAGAAACTGTAAGGCAGCTTCAAGATGAATCTAAGTCCTTGTCAAATGACCAAGACTTAATTGAAAACAAGGTTTGTATTGAAGAAAAGGAAAATTTGAAAAAGCAGAACAATGAGTTATTTTCTAAGCTTCAAGCATACCAGAAGGGAAAGGGTGTGAGTGTCGATGACTCAGAAAAAGTGACTGCCCTTCAACAATAATTTGATTACTGCAAAACTGTGAATAACATGTTGAATGTGCAGCTTGTGAGACAGACTTGGTTAACTCTGAACAACACATCACCTCACTTAAAAAGGAAATCCAAGACCTGAATAATTCATTGTCAAGATCTGCTCAGGGCCAAGAAGATCTGGAGAGACGGTCGGGGACCAAAGTGAACTTCCGGAGAAAAGGGGTTAGGCACTGTCCTATGAATAAAAAGGGTTCCAAAAATAAATCGCATACATCGTTTGCCTCCAGCTCGGATGTTGCCTCCTCTTCCACATCAACCCCAAAACTGTCTACAGCCCAGAAAAAGAAAACATTAAAGCAAAAATAGAAAGATGAGCTTGTTTGTTGTGATGAGCATGATAGACACCATATTTTCCAGAAAAAGTATGTTTCATGTTCTTTTTGCGGTCTACATGGTCATTTGATGCATAATTGCTATGACTTGAAAAATGATGAACTAATTGCACACAAGTCTAAATTTGATTTCAGTTACAATAGAAAACCAGCCCAGGGAGCCCAGCCCTTCTACTGCCACCACTGTGGGCGGTTTGGACACAATGTGTCAAACTGTTGGGATCTGAAAAAGGAAACTGTGAAATCCTTTGTTCAGTGTTATCACTGCAAAGAGTATGGCCACACTGTCAAAAAATGTTGGCAAAGAAGGAGGAAAGACAACCCTCATGCCAGAAATATAAACATTTATGGTTACCCACAAAAACTCACCACATATGGTCATGAGAAGGATGAGAAATCCTTTGTGTATTGCCTTTATTGTGGGAAGGTAGGACATGAAATGTATGATTGTCATACAATGAGGAAAGATGACTTAACTGTCCTGATGGAAAAGAACGCTCTTGTTAAAAACACCACTAACCCTCAAGGACCCAAGAGAACTTGGGTACCTAAAAACTCCAAATGAGTATTTTGGATGGAGGGTGCCTTGGCGCTGAACAAGGATCAACAGGATATAAAAGCTCAAGGCACATGTTTGTAAATAAAATTTTGGTTAATGATAATTCTGCATGGTAGGTTCTCTTAGTAGTTGATGCAGTTAAGCCTCTTGTTGTTTTTCAATAAACCTTGCACAATTGAAAAACCCCTCCTTGCTTAATTCATGAAGAATCCATTATGATTGAGGGAATTGATAGAAAGATGAGTTGCTTGCATATGTGTGTGCATCCTAAACATCACTTGTGTAGTCTCATGCACTCATGCATTTCATGCTCAAGGGACCCAACGCTTCATGACTAGCATGTCTTACACTCTGAATGCATTATCATGTCATGAACCCTTGGTATATAGAATAGTGAGTTGTGGAAGGTTGGATTAACTCTATCTGGAAACTATCACTACGCGTGAGGTGATATTCGGATCAAGTTCTCCGCCCAGTGCCATGGGTCTTGTGTTCACCTAAGACATAGGCTGAATACCCTCTTGTTGATTTTCTTGAAGGCATTTTGAAACTCATGCACAAGTTAAGGGGGAGTCATCATAAGAACCCAGTCTGCATGTTTGCACTCTGCCCCATTTGAGGTCTCAGGATTTTCATCTTGCTGACACATGAACTGATTGCATATTCGTTGGGGGAGCTTGCCTTGCTTGATAAACTGCTCACATTTGCATCTTGCATTTATGTGTGTGCTTCGTGGAGTTGAAGTCTTTTGAGAAGAAGTTTAAATGTCAAACAAGATTGCAAACCTTCTTTCAGTTGTCTTGCTTATAGAAAATAATAAAAAAAATCTGTATTATGATTCTTGTTTTAACTCTCAAAATCAAAAAAAAAATGTTGCATGCTTTTGAAATCCGGCAAGACCCTATGCCATCTGAACCTCAAACTCTGTTGAAATCCTTCTGGCTGCTTGATCAAGTCTGTAATGACCCAGAATATTTATATTATTTTAGGAATTCTTTAATTATTTTTTGGAATTTATTAGAAATTTATTTAGGCCCAATTATGGTAAACGATTAATCTAGCCTATTTAATTGAAGCCCAAAAGGTTTAAAGGCCAAGCCCATGAAGTTTGGCCCATATTCTAGAAGGTTATTTAGCCTATTCACGAATTATAAGGATAAATACTCATTAATTAAATAAATAAGTGGATAAGACGAAATTAGAATTTGAATTCATTTCAAATTCGGCACCTACGATAGGTAACGGTCTATCGTACGACCGCCACAGGGACCTGACAATCCAGGGTTCGACCGTTACACTCTGTCAGTTCCGTGAATTGAAGAATGACCAAAAAGATTAGATTTTTGATAGTCTATCTCTTAGGGATCGAGATGGGAGGACTAGTAAACGTGTTAAGGACTCTCTGAAGTCGATCTAAGGTCTAATAAGGACTCTAGAATCGATCTAATCCTCAAAACCCTAGCTAGAACCTATAAATAGACCCTAGTTTTGACCTGCGCGACCTTTACATTGGCTCGTGTGGAACTAAGGTAAGGAGATAGTATTTCGGGTAAGTTCTTTAGAACTTTTTGTTGTTAATACATAGGACTAACATCTCCCAAAATTTCGTGTTAGGAGATCGACTACACAAGGAGCTAGAACCTTGCAAAGTTGTTGGTTTCATCACGTCAACCCAGGAAACTGTATAACGGGGTGCTGAAGATCAGGAGATTAGAACACCTAAACAAGGTATTTAGAGTTCGGTTCTTTAGAACTTTTTGTTCCCCTTAGTTTCATCTTCTTACCCTCCAAATTTCACGTTTATAGGTCAAGGGATTACGGAGTTAGAGCAACGTGAAGTTGCTGAAAATTCACAGGAAGGGAAGAACTAGGGCATGTCTTGCAGTCCCGAATTGGAAGTTGAAAGCCCAGGAAAGGGGTAGGTCATCTCATGAACGGCAAGAATATCATGATAGGAGTAAAAGCTCTCTGGTTTTGTTTGATTTCATGCACTATGGACCATGAATTTCATGATTTAGTTCGGTCTATGCATACATGCATATCTTTAGCCTAAGTTAAAGATGAAAAGGTATTTCTCCTATAAATTCACTGAAACCTATGCATCTAGATGGCCTTTATTTCGTTTTGTCATGACTAGAGTAGTTATTTATTTTTCTTGCATGAGAGGTTTTAAACCGAAGTTTTTTTATTTTTACTGTCAGCAGTGCTCTAACGGATTATAGTTAGACCATCACATGACTTTAATGGCCTTACGATAGACCGTCAGACCTTCTGTCACACTTAAGTTCTCTGTAATCTCTGACGGACCAGAATCAGTGCGTCACAGTCTTCTGACGGCTCCACGATAAACCGTCACAGCCATATGACGCGCCTGTCTTAGACCGCCAGAGTGTTGTGTTCTGTCTATTCGGGACAGAATTAAGAACAGTCAAATTAGCTTATACATAAGCCTAGATATCTAAGTTTTGACCTGTTTTCATGACTTTAAGTTTATTAATTGATTCATGATAGAAATTGCATGTCTAAAGCACCTTGAGTTATTTTAAACATATGTTAATTTCATTTACCAAAACTCTATAGTTTGTATTTAAATTATGAATTTCAAAGTTGTATTGACAGAGTTTATCATAGTTTCACATCGTTACACATTCTATCTCATCTATAGAGTCAATTTCTCTAAGTACATGGCATATATTCCGGTATATGACCATTAGTTCACACTTTTCCACAATAGGAACATCATCTTGGACTTGATAACCTCTCTATTGGATATTCCTTCCAATAGACTAAGAAATCTTGTTTCAAGGCCTCCGTAATTCTCCGCGAGCCTGGGATTCCCACTAGGACACCGAGTTGGTTGTACCATTAAAGCCCAAATTGTCTAGAAAAGCACTATCAAAGTTTTGACTTTTGTTAATGTAACGGCCTATTACTCGACCATCAGGCCCATCTAACGGTCCAGTATACAACCGTCACATTTACTGAGTCCAATTTATTCTTTCTGGATTCAGCCCGATCTAACGGCCCAATAATAGACCGTCACGTTCATGTAACGGCCCATTAATTGACCGTCACAATTCTTGAGTACTTTAACCCGAGGTTTGACCTAAGGGTTGATATTTCAAAGTTCCTAGATGGATTATTGATGGTCTAGGACTTGTCATATTGTTCAAGATACTTAATTTTAAATTATGGAAGATAAGGAATATACTGTTATGCTGTCGAATTGTTTCCATGAGCATAACCTTGTTTTAAGTCATTCTTGATCCCTCGCATTCTTAATTGAAGCGTTCATTCATTGAATTATTGTTATCATGAACTTATTGAACTTGTTATATTACTGGCCATATTTTATTGCTTGAAACGTGGAAGTAGCTTGATTTATACTTGAAGATGCGATCGAGTACTGATTGTGTTCAATGGCTCTAAGCTAGTCCCCTCGGCTGATTGTCGGAAACATACTGTAAACCATGGGGTATGATGCTACTGGCGTCGCATTGCACTGGGAGTACTTTCTTTATAAATAAGTGAAAATCCACGGTTCGTGAAGTGAAAATCCACAAGGCACGACATATATACGTACATGACTTTCTTGCTTGTTACATGATATTCCACATAAATTCACCAAATACTTGCTCATAAGTAAAAGATGTTTGTCTGATAATTACGTGGTTTTCTAGTACATTCTCGATACATTCTTGTTCATGAAAGGTCATATCATGTTCTTGATACATTCTTGCTAATTCATACTTGTTCATTCTATCTTACATGATCGTCTTGTTACCTTGGTTATTTACATATGATTTATCGCATTCGCATGATTTCACTTTATTTTCTTTAGAGCTAAAATGCTAATCACTTTAATAGTGCCTTCATGTTGATGCGAAGATACCTACTGGACAAGTGTGCTAATTACCTATTTCCAATCTTTTTCAGGAGATGGAAGTGATTCGAATTCGGATTCGAGTTATACAAGTAGCGGGTCCGAGAGTGAATGAAAGTCATATCAAAATGAGAGTGAAGACTTAGGAAAGTCAAATCTTGTTTAGATCGAGTCTTTGTAATTTTTCCTTTTTCCTTGAGTCTGATGGATTGAAGAAGGTTGAAAAGTTATTGTATTGGAATATTTCGCTTATTAATGAAATAAAGTTGGAGTTTGAGTAAATTATTGTGCAATTGTATTTTTATGTGTGATTGTCTTGCGCTCTGATCGTTCTTGCTCGCAAGAGGCTTACCATGTCGGCTGTTCACGTTCCTTAAGCTAGTCTTCCCCTGTAATAAAGGTTCGGGGCGTGACAAGGTCGACCCAAGAAACTCTTAGGTCGACCTAGCCTTGTTAGAAACTGCTCTGTTTGAAAACTCTATGTGCTATCTGCCAAACTACGTCGACGCACAGGACCTGCAGCGTCGACCCAGCAGTTGATTCTTCCAGAAACTAGTCTTCTGTCTGTATATTTTGCGTCGACCCCCTGATGAACCTGCGTTGACGCATCTGTTCACCTGATGATCATGTTCACCTCCTTCAATTCCCACCTTCAGATTGAACAATGATCACTCTTTGCTTATGAGCATCATTTCCTCTGCTCCACCTAACAACCCTCATGTAAGCCACTCTGTAAGGGGGAGCATTCCTGTTGAAACCTATTGATCTATCAATCTGCCATATGTCTTCAATTGCTTGAACCTGCTTGGAACATCTTCTGCTTGCTCATATGTCGGTTGCCTGATTCCTATCTCCTTGAAAGCCTTGGGCTCTTGGGAGTATTTTTAACTGTTACTGCGTTCATTTATCAGAGTAAATCTTAAAGGAGAATCTTCTTTTATGGAGTACCATGATTGCCCAGGATATAAAACTGTTGGTTTAAGATTAATGGGTTCATGAGTTTTCAACTAAACCTTCTTGAAAATAGCTGTATTCAGACTTAATGGACTTAAACCATTGTTTCATGTTCTATCTTGTTATGCCTTCTGAAATCTGAAGGTTTATCTCAAGTACAAAGGCTTCTTCGATTGTGTAACTTCATTATAGTATTGCTTTTAAACATCAATCAATCTGTATTTCAAAAAGGGGCTACACTTGATGAAAGCAATGAACTTCCGTCATGCTGAGTAACTGGGGATATTGGCGTCTGATAAACGTATATCCTTATGTAAAAAGGTGTGTCCTGAGTTCAGTGCTCTAAGGCAGAGCAATGGCAATTGTTTCACTGAGAAATCGAGTCCCTTCATCAATGAAGTGGAGTGGACAAAGTCATGAAGTGCCTTGCTACCTCTGTTCTACTTGAAGCAGAATGGTGAGCTACACTGAGTAACTGGAGGTGCTGGCATCTGATCAACGTGCACTCTCACGTCAAAAGGTGCAGGTCTCACCTGAATGTTCTTGAAAATTGAAAAACGGCAACATGTGGCTTTAAAAGAAATATCTGAAAATCTAGTGTCCCATGGATAAAATTAGAAACTTCAAGTGTTTAACCTCAATACTTATTGTAGTTTCCTTCAAGGGGATTTTGGAATTGATTGAGTAAGATGAAAGGAGGTTAACTTGCTCTCTATATGCAATATTGGTTCATTTCTATTAATTTTGAATGCAGAAACTTTCAAAAGCTTATTTGGAACTTAGCTGGTTGTATCATTAAAATCCATTGCAATATTGGTTCATTTCTGCCTGGGATTCCCACTAGGACGCCGAGCTGGTTGTATCATTAAAATCCATTGTCTAGAAAGCACTTTTTCCGGTGTTTTATGCATTCTGGAACTTAGCGGCCATCTGGTTGACCGCCAGAGACTGCTAGCGGCCATTCACTAGACCGCTAATGGATACTAAACGGCCATCCACTAGACCGCCAGGCTCCAGATGTCCTGTTTCCAATGTCGAACTATGTCCCATGAAACGGTCTAAGACTAGACCGCTTGAATTTCTAAACGGTCTAGCCTATGACCACTTTCTGTGTCAAACGGTCCTGCACTAGACCGTTTGGTTCCTGATTTTATCTAACCCAAGGCTTGATCTTTGGGGTTGGTTTTCTTGAGTTCATGGATTTTCTGGACTCTAAACCTGTGGTAATAAGTCAATGTAAAGATATGGAAAATGAAGAATGTATCGTTATGCTGTCAAATTTTCTTTATAGCATAATCTAGTTATTAATTCATTCCTTGAAATCTCTTGTTCTTAATTGAAGCATTCTTATTTTTTGTTACCTTATCCTGGAACTTTTGTTGAATTTGTATATTATTGGCCATATTATTGATATAAACGTGGAAGTAGTTTGATTTATACTTGAAGATGCAGTTCGAGCACTGATTGTGTTCAAGGGCTCTATGTTAGTCCCCTCGGCTGATTGTCGGAAACATACTATAAATCATGGGGTATGATGCTACTGGCGTCGCATTGCGCTGGGAGTACTTTCTCTATAAATAAGTGAAATATCCACGGGAAAACTACATAAATTCACGAAGTACTTGCTATTAAGCGGACAGTATTTTCTTGCTTGACTTTCTAGTGCATAGCCTTCGTGGTTATGAAAAATACATTCTTGTTCATGAAAAAGGCCAAATTGACATTCTTGTTATATATTTGATTCATCATACTCTCATATCTCAAGCTTGATCATATCTTGTTACTTTGACTTTATTCGCATGATTCATCGTATCTGCATGATTTATCTTATTCTCTAGAGCTAAAATGCTAATCATTTAAATTTGCCTTCATGTTGATACGAAGATACCTACTGGGCAAGTGTGCTCATTACCCTACTTTTCAACTTTTTCAGGAAATTCTAGTGGGTCGGATTCCGATTACTCAAGTGATGGATCCGAGAGCTATTGAAGGATACGTGACTCGAGAGAAGCCTTAGTTATCAATGTCTAGTCGAGTCATGATGTAATTTTTATTTTCTTGAGTCCAGTGAAAAGATCTTATGTACTTTGGGAATTATTTTATGAAGGAATAAAATTGAAGGTTTTTAGTAAATTACTTGTGCAATTACCTTTGTGTGATTGTCTTGCGCTCTGATTATATTGCTTGCTCGAGGCGTACTAGCCGACTGATCACATTTCCCGATTGTTTCCGTTGCATAATCTCGGGACGTGACAACACTTGTGTTCCACTTGTTCGCATGTCTATAAGGGACTCCTTGAAAGTGCGTCGATCTCAGCTACTCTGTTAAGCTGAAGGTGCGTCGACCTCTCTGAACTGGTTCATCGACCTCATCAGTTTATATATGTTGTTTTTGCTCCAGCCCTAGAATTACTCTTGCTGAATCCACTGTGCTCTGAGCTCAAGTGTTTTATTTTTTCTACAACAATGGTTCTTGTTTTAATCAGCTAAGTTTTTAATTGGGCTAAGCTTGTACCAGACCTATTCAACCCCCCCTTCTAGATCCAGTTGCACCCAAGGGACCTAACAATCCACTCCTTGATTTAAGGTTTGTTTTAGTATTTGGGCAAAAGTTCAAGGATAATTTTAAAAATTTGACAAATGATATGTCAAGATTGGAAAGAGAAGATAGGACTTTAATATCCCTTTCCCCTTTCTCTCAGATTCTTCTCCCTGTCGGCTCCTCTTCCCTCTTAAAGTCATTGATTCATATTTGCATGGTGCACTTTTTGATGCTAGTACTATTTTTGTGTCTCTTTTTAATAATTCACAAGTGAAAAATTATGAAATTATTATGTTGATGTGCTTATAATTTATCCAGAAATGTGTCATATTTATGCTTCCTTTTAATATAGAGAATAACTATTTGAATACCAAATTTTAGATTAAAATTTTTATATCAATTGACAGGTATTCACAAATTCTTATTAGTTATTTTTATTAATTTGTTTTTGTTTGCCGTTATTCTATTTTTACTTTTTAAAATATAGGCATATGTTGAAGATTTGTGGATATCAAATTTTCTATTAACTAAAGATAGAACTTATATGTAGAAAATATATAGTAGTAGTTCTCTTGCAATGTACTTAGTTATATAAACTAGGCTTTGCCTAGGCGCCTTGCCTTGTCGCCTAAGAAATAAGGCGGTGGGCCACTGCCTTGGTCACCTTGGACGCCTTGACAACCGTAGTTCAGGGAAATCTTGTTCTTTACATAGTTTTATTTCATCAAAATATGGAGCAGCTTTCCAAGACTTATCTACAAAAATCGAAATGAAGTAGGCATTCTTGGAATAGAGGGAGGTGTTGCCATGTCTTAACTGCAAGAACTAATGTCTATATGATCATAATATCAGCAATGGATGGCTTTGCAAGCTGTTAGATTTCTAAACTGTGTCAGTGAATGTTGTTTGAACATTATTTCTCCAACAGGGGGAAAAAACATTAATAGGATTTCTTAAGTCTACATAGAAGTGGAAAAAAAGATTTTGCGCAATGTGATATATCAAGAAGTTTGACTGAATAAGTTCAATCTTTTCTTATCCAGGATCATAATCTCACAGAGACCGTTGTTGACAAACTACATGCTGTAGATTTAAGATTTTGTGGCTCTGCCGATCAAGCACTAGCTAGACTGAGAGGGGCACTTTCTTCTGGTAATATTGTTTTTCTTTGTTAGGTTGTTTCTTGTCACTTGTGATTATCATGCACAAAAACTTCTATATGGTTTCAGAACATACTCGCAGAGCACTTGAGGAGTTATCTGATCTTCTTAGCTACCTAAGAATTTGGAAAATTGAAAATCATATCTCTTTAGATGTTCTCATGCCCCCTGAAGAGAGTTACTACAGAGGTCCCTTTTTTCAGGTAATGCAACCCCAGTTCCCAACAGTTCTATAAATCTATCCTTTTTCTTTCAATTTTGTTTGCATTACAAAGTTATAGAGAAACATATGCCAGCTAGAAAGCAAGTCAATCAGGCACTCTAGAGCATAGTTGACCACTAGCCATCATCAGATCTTCAATATTCTAAAAGTAGGAAAGGGATTTTATGCAATTTTGATTCATGTAAGCTACTTTGTATTATGCGTAAGGAAGTTAGTATTCTTTTTCACATGGGAACTTCTCATGAAAAAATGTTCTTTCTAGTGATGCTTCGTGGATGTCCAAGCATTTTGAGCAGTTCAAAATTTTTATGTCTTGTAGAAGACAAACAAATGGTAAACTGGATGCCAACCTATCTGAGGGAAATGGGAACTCCTTTACTTGTGTGGTGTTCCAAGCCTCCAAGCAAAGGATTTGGCTCACATACTGAAGTAAGAATCATTTGATCTCAGCAAATAGAGTGCTATTTATGTGGGTATCACAACGTATGGCAACCTAGGGAGTTCATGGCAAGAGGTATGAGAATAGATTTAAAATGCTACTCAAGTGAACTATTAGAAATTGTGACAATCAAGTGGTTTTCTTTGATTTTGTGAAAGTTGATAATACCATGATTTGCTTACAAAATTTGAAGAGAAAAGGGATATCCAATCACAATACACCAAAAATAAAACAAAACCATCCCGCGACCGGGAATTGTTGCAAAGGTAACACCTATCTTTAATGTAGTCGCGGTGAAGGATAGAGGGGCATTTTAGTCTCTGTTTTATGTTTTCTCTCTTGTTATTAGTTATTAGGGTAGTCGGGTTATTTCTCTCTATTATGAGGGGTATTTTTGTCTCTGTGTGTACTTTTCAAACTGCCCTATTTTTAATAATATATAGGGTGAGGAGAGGCCACAGGTTTCCATGGCCGCGGTTATTCCTTCTTCTCTCTCCTTCTTCCTCACTTCATTTCTTCGTCTATTCTTCCTCTAAAATTTATCATGATATCAGAGCGATCCTGTGGATGGGGTGCTAATCTTCTCCGGCTGTCGATCCATCATTCGCGGAGTCCCATAGGGCTGCGATCCCCTGTTCAAAATAGGGGGCCGGCCTAACTATTCCATGGCCTTTCCTCCTCTCTCTGGAACCACCGGTTGGTGGTTTCCTAGGGATCGGTCAATCCATATAAGGGGTGCGGCCATCTTAGGAGTGTCTTTCGGGGTTCCAGAGACACTCTTTCTTGGTGTGCTCTCTCTGGTTGGTGATCCAGAAGTCTCCGACATCGACCGGCATATCTTGCTCGGCTGGTATTCGTCTGCGGTTGGTTTCTCTCTTCATCACTGCGATGTCTACCATCTCTTAGTCTACCTCTCGTCCGGTGAGTTCATCTCTTTCGATGGCTACGCCTGATCATCATTCTCTTCAAATGACTACGGTCAAGTTGGATGCTTCAAACTATCGTCTTTGGTTGATCTTGGCTCATATTTTTCTTGGTGGAAAAGACAAGTTGAGTTATATTGATGGTACTATTGATGTCCCCCCACTCTCAGGTCCCAAGCAACCCTCTTTGGATGTTGATAACAGTCTTGTTATGGGATGGGTAATTAATTCTGTCAGTCCTGATATTCAGCATCTTATTGTGTATGCCTCTACTACATTTGAGATGTGGACCTTGCTCGAAAAATTGTATGGATAATAGAGTAATCTTGCCAGCACTTATCAGTTGACCAGTGACATCTAGTCTTTCAAACAAATTGGGTGATTTATTACTACCTATTTTAGCGAGCTCAAGACTAAATGGCAAGAACTCGATTCCTACATGCAATATAAATGGACCTGCACCGTTGATCAGACGCTTCACCTGAAGCATGTCGAGTCTACCAAAATTTTCCAGTTTCTTGCTAGACTTGATGCTCACTATGACTCGCTACGGGGACAGCTTCTTTCTACAGATATGTTACCTTCTCTGGAGGTCGTCTTCTCCAAAATCCTCAATGAAGAGGCTCGTCGTCAAGTGATGTCTGCGTCTTCCACTGTGCTCTCTTCTCCAGCTAGGGGTGAATTTGTGGCTCTTGTAAAAAAAGATACTTCATTCTCCTCTAAACCCAAGGGCAAAGGTACAAAGCACTGCACTCATTGCAATCAGGACAATCATGACATCGACTTTTACTAGGAGCTCTATCTTGAGAAGAAACCAGAAAAATTCAAGATTGGTGGCTCTAGGGGCAAGGGGCGTTGTGCTGCTAAAGGAAATGTTGTTGCATCTCAGCTCACTGGTACTACCCCGACGACTTCCTCTGATGTTAGCTCCACTACATCTGAGGCGCCATCGCTTTCTACTTACCTACATTGCCTACCTACAAAGGATCTTGTCTTAGTTTGGTCAGATGAGTACTTCTTCAGGTACCACTGGGACAGCAGTTAGTGCTAGCACTACTCATCTTCAGTCTAACCCTTAGGTCATTAACTCAAGGACTACAGACCATATGCCCGGTATCTCCACTCACTTCACCTCCTATTCTTTGTCTTCTGGGCAGGACAAGGTGGCCATTGTTGATGGCACCCAAGCCACTATTGCTGGCAAGAGTTCCATTCGTCTGAATGGTCACTTAGTCCTTCCATTTGCTCTTCATGCACCCTCTCTATCCATTAATCATCTTTCTATGAGTAGTATCACTCATCATCATCATCATCAGAGCCATATCCCAATTATTTAGAGTCAGCTACATGAATCTTATTCTGCCAAAGATTTATATCAAGTGTTATATTCATATTTAAACCCAAGACTAATGTCCTTCCGAATAACATCGTACCATCTCATTTTAGGCCTTCTCCAAGATCTTTTACTAGCATCCACTAAGATTTGGTCACATCTTTTAACCGGCGCTGAGTTAGGGTGACGGAGCACATGTCCAAACCACCCGAGTCTATTTTTCCTCATTTTACTATCAATTGGGGCTATCCCCAAGTCCTTACGTGTATGCTCTGTAATATCCTGAGTTTCAGATTCCACTCAATAGGCGTCGGATTTATTTTTTAGTGAATATTTTTAAAAGCCGTGGATTTTTCGGGATATAAATTCTAAAATTTTAGAAGGAATCATGAAATTGTTAATGAATTTCTAGAGATTATTTAATTAAATTGATGAAAAATGGGCGTATTTACGATTTTGCTTCTTTTGGGGGTTTTGGGCAAGCCAAAAATCGTATTTCTTACCCCTATCGCATTCCCCTCTTCCTTCTCACCGTCTCATCTTCTCCCTCTCCCGTCTTACCTCTGTTCTTCTCCCCTCTCTCTCCGGCTGCAGACGGTGGGTAGCGAGGAGGCTCGGCTGGGCTACGGCAGCGGCGGAAGGTGGCTCGTGAGGGTTTGAACGAGGAGGTTCGTACGGGTGGGTCGCGGTTTCTAAGTTTCCCTCGGGTTTTCGACGTGGATCGGCAACTATCAGAGCGATCTTAGGTGGTAAAAGCGGCCTCTCAGGTAGGGGGATGGATCTTTCCACCTCCCCGTGTGTTTTCCCACCGATCCGTGTAGAGTAAGAATGAGCGGGTTTTTTTCTTGTTTCAGGAAAATCGCATGCTTCGGGGTGAGCGACGATTTTGTCGATTCTGGCGGCGATTTGTGGTCCATTTGATACGAATGGGTATGCTGGGTGCTGGGGAGCGATTCCTCGTGGTTCCCGCTTGCAATGGAGCGAGCTGGCTGGGCGTGGAACGGGGCCCTTAGAGGGTCACCCCATTCAGCTGTCGTCGGAATCGGTCGACCAATCCTAGGGGTCGATCGACCGGTTCCTGGCAGTGGGCAGGAAAAGGGGTCTGGGCTGGGACCAGTCTACCGACCCTGGGGTTCGATCGACCGACCCTAGGGATAGGTCGACCGACCCTAAGTAACCCTCGGGGCCTGGACGAACCGGTCGACTGGTTTCCAGATCGGTCGACTGAGTGCCCCTGTTGGTCGACCGACCCTTGGGATAGGTCAACCGACCCGCCCCTGGAATTCAAATTAAGGTATTTATGGATAAAATAAATAAGATGTTAGCTGTGCTATCCCCATGAGGGTTGTCTGTTGGTGGGATGCCCGATGATCCGATTTAAGGCATGTGTACACCCCATGGAGGAGGATTGTGAATGGTGTATGGTTTCCGACATGGTAACCTTGTGTCTTATGAAATAAGGCTCGTGTTCCGTGTAACAAGCGTGTGTGTACGATCGGTGACACGTCAGTGGTTTCACAGCTGTGGTTACCCCTATCACAATGCTTGCATCTTTCTTGTTGAGTAGGCACGGGTACCATCTGCTTATTGCTCTCCTTCGACTTCTTCCTATCCTTCGAGAAATCTCGGCCTACACCAGGCCTCTTCTTCTCAGCAGTGGATTTAAAACTTCCGGAGCCACTAGCTTGCTCCTTCTTTACAGTCTTCTCTCTAATTCCATCAGTGAAAGACAACCCATCCTCCAATAGTTGGGCCTTATTAACCATCTCCGAGTTCGTTTGAATATCCAGCATCGATAAGTGAGGAATAAACCCCGGCCTCAAGCCATTCATAAATCTTTTCATTTCCATTTTCTCCGTACAGACAAGATAAGGAGCATATCGTGCTACCCTGGAGAATTAAGCTTCATACTCCACTACACTGAGGTTCCTTTGTACTAGTGTTGCAAACTCCGCAGCCTTCTTCTCTCGGACTCTCTCAGAAAAATATTTGTCGTTGAAGAATTCCAAGAATTCATCCCACGATACAGGCTCTTGTGGGCGAGTGGCCTCAATGGACCGCCACCATGCTCTAGCATCCTTCATTAATTGGAATGTTGCCAAGAGGACCTTCTCCTGATCCGTGCATTGCATTACAGTGAAGATTCGCTCTAATTCTTCAATCCAATGCTCGGCTTCGTCCGGATCTGTCGATCCATGGAACTTAGGGGGATTCAAGCCTTTGAAGCTCCTATATAGATCTCCTACGCCGTGGTGCGCACTCCCTACGCCATTTGTTGGAGAGCCTGAGTCATACCTTGCATGGTACGTTGCATTTCACACCACTGAGCTCTCTCAGCCGCCATTTGTATTAATCAACCATCAAAATAAGAATAAGGCATTTTATTTTAGGAACAAGTCTATTTAACTTATTAAACTTGTTTAACATTTAACCCTTAGCTCTACCCATTCTCACTGGTGTGATACAGCATACCAACTTAAGTTATGGGTTCTATTGATTAAAACTTTCTAACCTAGGGTCTTAATGAATAACATAGGCTTTGATACCACAAAGACTGTCATGTCTCGATGCGGAAACTCAGAGCGTGGCAGTCATAATCATTCAATTAGAGCAATAATTGAGAAATTCAAAGGAACAAGACATCATTATTCAACTGACCAACCAAATAAACTTTATTAATAATCATGAAATTTCAAGATTTACATACACCAAGTTCCAACTTACTAAGACAAGAGTACTATAAATTCACCCCCAATATAACAACTCCAAACTTTCTTACAACTCAAACTCAAGACTCATTACAATGGACAATTTCCAACATACTCTAAAGACACTGTCTTCTAAGAGGCCGCTCTTGATCACTCCAGTCCCAGCCCATCCGATTGAGGTTCATCTTCGTCAGAACTACCTGAAAAATATTAAGAACACTATGTGAGCTAACGCTCAGTAGGAATTACTCCTCTTTAACCAGGCAAATGTAAGTAATTAATTGTCTTATGAACCTGCAGTATGACTATATGCCACGGTATGAAATCCATACACTAATTCAAAAGACAATAGGAGGCATGATCAATAAAGAAAGAACTTTAGAAGTATGAGACAATATCAAGGAATAAACTTTGATAAGGAAAAATAGATCATTAAGATTTCAATAACAAGCTAACACAATATATCAATGGATTGAACATTAAGATGAACATAACATTTGAATTGGCCTAATAACATTAGAATTTCAATAATAATTTACCCCTTCTGAGTCAAAAACGATACTTTATTCGATTCGATAATTCATTCATTCATTGAAATGTCTAGATTCAATCTTGCATTGGTTTTGGTGCAATGCCATCATCACATTTGATCAATATTCTTGCGATTATCAAATATTTCGGGTGCCCATCCCAAGACCTGACCGAGCTCTATATGCACAGGCATTGGGGTCAATTTGGACCATAGTCCCATTCATTAGTTTCTAGACAATTCCATTCATTCAATAGTGGCCAATGAATCCAAAGAAGTTATGTTGCAGTAATATGAAGGAATCAAGTAACTAGAGGTCATTGCAATTATAGGTTCTATCAAGGATCTCATTAAAATATGAACTAAATATAGAACTTAGCTCAAACTCATGGAGAAATTCAATAAAGTCGAGTATTTGGATACAAGACTCAATATTACCCCCAATGGTCAAAGGTAACGATGAAATATGCCATGCATGATGAACCTCAAACTTTGGTACGTGCAGCCACTCAATCATTGCAGAAACATGATTATCGAGGACATTGGGTTGAACGCGGTCAATCAACAGGCCTCCTCATTATGAACGCAGTTCGTCACTAGGCCGCGTTAATGACAGAGACATGAGAGTCAAACGGGGTCCAAAAGAACGCGGTCAGATAGATGGCCGCCTTCTTAAACAGAACATGAACACGATGCCTGTGGAGGCCGCGTTCAGAACAGCCATGGCAGAACTCAGACAAAATCATGTTCTGCCCTTCCAAAGGCCAGTTGAACCCTATCCTACACAGTAGGACGTAGATTCCAGTGGTTTTCAGGGTTTTTAGGATACAACCTGCTCGGCGTCCTAGTGGGAATCTCAGGCTCGCGAAGACTTACGAAGGCCTCGATGAAGAAAGTTCCAGTCTGACAGAAGGAATATCCGACGGAGGGTTCTAACTTCACAAAAACTCTGCCATGGCCGGTCCCAAGCCCGGGTGAGAAAAGAGGAGGGTTTGCGTTAGGTCGACAGCCAGCAGTAAAATTTTGTCACATCTCCAACATGAATTCTGATCCAAATACATTATGTGCTAATGCTAGGGCGTTCCCCGTAAGCGACGCGTTACATCGGAACCCGGATGGAATGACAAGTGAGCAAGGGCCAGCTAGGGCGTTCCCCGTAAGCGACGCGTTACATCGGAACCCGGATGGAATGACAAGTGAGCAAGGGCTAGCTAGGGCGTCCCCCGTAAGCGACGCGCCGCAATGGCCCCCGATTGCGGTGTCAAATAGGCAAGGGTTCTCGTGTGGGGTTGGACGCACACGGGTAAAGAAGCAAGTCCAAAAACATAGGATCCGTCTAGCTACTTGGAATATAGGAACTTTAACGGGTAAGGGTTTAGAATTAGTTAAATTAATGAAGGACAGGAGGGTTAACATAGCTTGCCTACAAGAAACTAGGTGGAAAGGACATAAAGCTAAAGACATTGATGGGTATAAAATTTGGTATACGGGTAATAATAACTCTAGAAATGGTGTTGCTATAATAATAGATAAAAACTTAAAAGACAGAGTTGTGGAAGTAAATAGATTGGGGGATAGACTAATGGTAATTAAACTTATCTTAGGTGATGATATTTTGAATATAATTAGTGCATATGCACCTCAAGTAGGATTAGAAGAGAGCATTAAAAAGTAATTTTGGGAGGCTATTGATAGTTTGATCCAAAATATCCCTAGTGAAGAGAGAATCTTTATTGGAGGGGATCTTAATGGTCATGTGGGTATAGATAATAGAGGCTATGAGAGGATTCATGGAGGGCTTGGTTTTGGTAATAGAAATGATATGGGTAACACTATTCTTGATTTTGCTATGGCCTATGATCTAGCAATTATTAATACCTTCTTTAAGAAGCGGGACGAACACTTAATAACATACAAGAGTGGAACACATATAAGTCAAATTGACTATTTTCTCATTAGGAAGGTCGATAGAGTTTTATGTAAAGATTGCAAAGTTATTCCTGGTGAGAGTCTAGCCCCTCAACATAGATTGTTAGTAATGGATGTCACTATCCCTAAATTCAAAAGAAAGATCATTATAAATAATTATTCCAAGATTAAATGGTGGAATTTAAAAGGTAAAAGTTTAGAAACTTTTAAAAATCATCTATTAAAGGAAAATATTTGGAATTTAGAACAAGAAACTAATGTAATGTGGAATAATGTTACAAATTGTATAACGAGGGTTGCAAAATAACTCTTAGGCGAATCTAAAGGTAAAAAGAACTTAGAAAAAGAGACTTGGTGGTGGAATGAGGAAATTCAAAATACCATTAAAGTAAAAAAGGAATGCTTTAAAGTTTGGCAAGCTAACAAAAATGCTCAAACCCTAGAAGCGTATAAAATCGCTAAAAAGAGAGCTAAGAAAATAGTCAGCGAAGCCAAATCAAAGGCATTTGAAGATTTATATAATAAATTAGGAACCCGAGAGGGTGAAAAGGACATATTTAAACTAGCTAAATTAAGAGAAAGGAAAACTAGAGATTTAGATCATGTTCGGTGCATTAAAGGTGAAGATCAAAGGGTTTTAACTAAGGATCTTGAGATTAAAGGGAGGTGGCATAGCTATTTTCAGAAGTTACTTAATGGAGATTCCGTCAAGGATTTATCTTTAGAAGGTACCCAAGAGTCCACAATATTTGATAAATATCAATATTTCAGGCGTATTAAGATGTCAGAAGTGGAGGATGCTTTAAGGAAAATGAAAGTGGGCAAGGCCTTAGGACTAGATGGCTTACCTATTGAAGTATGGAAAGGCCTAGGAGATATTGGTATTCAGTGGCTAACTAAATTTTTTAATAAAATTTTAAAGGAACGGAGAATGCCAGAAGTTTGGAGAAAAAGTGTTGTAGTTCCTTTCTATAAAAATAAAGGAGATATTCAAAGTTGTAATAATTATCGTGGAATTAAGCTTATGAGTCATACTATGAAACTTTGGGAAAGAGTAATTGATAAACGCCTCCGTGGTATGACTACTGTGTCGGAAAATCAGTTTGGTTTTATGCCAAATAGATCTACTACAGAAGCTATTTTCTTGCTACGGCAGCTAATGGAGAAGTATAGAGAGATGAGAAAAGATTTGTATATAGTTTTTCTTGATTTAGAGAAGGCGTACGATCGAGTACCGAGAGAATTGATTTGGTGGACATTAAGAAAGAAAGGAATCTCTCAAGGATATGTTGATTTGATTAAGGATATGTACGACGGTGCTATTACTAGTGTTCGAACTATTGCTGGGGAGACTGGTGAATTTCCCGTTTCTATAGGTTTGCATCAAGGTTCTGCACTAAGTCCGTATCTCTTTGCCTTAGTTATGGATGAAGTAACTAAACAATTGCATGAGGATATCCCTTGGTGTATGCTATTTGCAGACGATATTGTTTTAATTGATGAGAGTATTGATGCTCTAAATGCTAAGTTAGAGCGTTGGAGACTTGCCTTGGAGTCTAAAGGTTTTAAAATTAGTAGGAGCAAGTCAGAATTTATGCACTGTAATTTTAGTAATGGGAGAGTGGTTCAGGAAGACATGGTTCTAATTGATGGACATAACATTCCGAAGAGTAGTAGCTTTCGATACTTAGGGTCTATCATACAAGAGAATGGGGAGATTTATGATGACGTTACACATAGGATTAAGGCAGGCTGGTTAAGATGGAGAAGTGCATCAGGTGTCCTTTGTGATCGTCGTATGCCTGTGAAACTCAAAGGGAGGTTTTATAGAACGGCTGTGAGACCCGCTCTGTTATATGGTACCGAGTGTTGGGCAGTACGAAAGGAACACATCCACAAAATGTGTATAGCAGAGATGAGGATGTTGAGATGGATGTGTGGCAAGACTAAGAAAGACAAGATTAGGAATGAGCGTATCCGTAAGGACTTAGGGATAGCTCCAATTGATAGTAAAATGAGAGAAAATAGACTCAGGTGGTTTGGACATGTGTTTCGTCGCCCTAACTCAGCGCCGGTTAAAAGATGTGATCAAATCTTAGTGGATGCTAGCAAAAGAGCTCGAGGAAGGCCTAAAATGAGATGGTGCGATGTTATTAGGAAGGACATTAGTTCCTTGAGTTTAAATATGAATATTGCACTTGATAGAAATCTTTGGCGGAACAGGATTCATGTAGCCGACCCCAATTAATTGGGATAAGGCTCTGATGATGATGATGATGATGATGATGGTTCTAACTTCACAAAGAATTAGGGTTCCTATGTTACTACCAGAAACAAATAACCAGCGGTAGGTTAATATCACCGGAGTGACAAAATCTTCAAACAAAACATTATACGATCTATCGTTAAAACGCCGATCAATATCATACGCATGTGCAAGGATATTTAACCATGCCATGAGATGAAACAATTTTAGGTTTTCAGAATAATTCTACTCTTTTTAAGATAACATGGAGGTGATAAAGAAATTTCATGAAATCATGTGGGACATAGTTCATAATCATATCTTAAGATTTAACTCTCTTTCAAGATTGCCTAGATGTTTAATTCATTCAGATGCCATGATCAGTTGAAAAAGCATGATATTTATCCGAAACACGTCGTACAATCAACTGGAAAAAATCTAGGGTTTCTGAAAAACCCGTTGACAGAACGCGATCATGACGGTGGACGCGATCAGATCGCGGTCAAGTTGAAGGCCGCGTTCAGGTAAAATTAATCATTATATAAGAAATTTTACAGAGAGAAATCACGATTTTAATAAAATAATACTTAAGATCGCGGTCTACATGGAAGTCACATTCATGGAAATTAATAATTTTTATATTTAAAAACTCTATAAATAGAATTCATTATTTAAATAAATGCTTAGATTGTGGTATATCGCTAGGCCGTGTTCAGGAACGTGGTCACAGTTAGGGCCGCGATCATGAATAGAAAGTCTGTTTCCGACGCGGGATGATGTATCATGGTTTAATCATCAAATTCATGCAATATGCTCAATGAAAATTAGGCAAAATGCATTCTAGGACTTCTACACATGCATATTAACATTATTTAAAGCTTTGATTGGTTTGTACATGAGAGGAAACCTACCTTTAACTCGATCTAATGGAAGAAGACGAAGAACACCGTTCTCCCACGATCGCCCTAAAAATCCTCGCCTTCTCTTCCCGAAATCAGCCCTATCTTCCGCCTCCACGCCTCAACATGAACTAGGGATCGACCAGGGGTCGATGAGGTCCATTATATAGGGGTTTAGTCTCCCAAATCCTATCTAATTTAAGGGATAGAATCTTACTCCGAAAAACTCGACCTTACCCTTTCTAGCGTCGCCAAAAGCCTTCCAAAACCCTAATTAGGTCAGCCATCTGAGGGGTAAGCTTCTCCTCTAAGTGGGCTAGGGTTTTTCTATGGTTTTAGGCCCAGTAGGCTAGGTTTCAGCCACCATCTTCTAAGAATTTAGGGTTTATTAGTCTGATTTTTAGGGTTTTTTGACCCATTATTTTTAGGGTGATTAGAACAGAAAGGGACAACCGCCACTTGTGTTTTGGCCCTCTTGGTGTGTTCTTCTCTTCTTCCTCCTCCTGTTCTTCTGTTCCTGGCTACAACAGTTGTAAATAAAGATCAATTCTCCATGATGTACTAATACATATTGAGGTTAAGAAAGCACAAAGATAAAGTATACCTAGGCTCACTCTTCCCACAGCGTATTGCAATTGGGAGTCAGAATACGTCCCAGTCCTCATTCTATAGTAGTTCATCTACAAAGATAAAGTAATAGATTAACATAACTACTTAAGTAAATTCTATACGTCTTATTGATAAAATCAATAAAGGCCAACCTCTACTTCGACCTAAAGTCTCTTTTCTGGTGTCCTCGATAAACGACTAATGACTTTTAAAGTGCCTTGAAGCACCTCGCCATCAACATGTGCATTGGCATTGTACATAAATCCAGGGTTGAGGAAATAACTTGCATTTGTGTATAGTTAATTAAATGTTAGATATAAAATAACCTAAAGAACAATGTATCAATACAATTAATCACTCACCAGTTGTATGCAAGTCGTGGTGTAATGTGTTGTCCCATCTATGGTCAATAATTTTCCACCACTTTGCATATTCTCTGGGAAGGGAATCCTGCAACTCTAATTTGGCACGGTCCATGGCCTCGTACAGATATTTGTGGACTCATTTTTCGGTCGGAAGATCTCTTGTTGGGTTATTGAGTGCGTGGGCGTGCCTGTCACAAAGTGACGGTTTATTCGGGCTTCATGGAAGCCCTAGGTGCGCTAGATCTAACTCGGTCAGACGATTGTGTGGTTCGTGTCGGGACGACATCCCGTCGCGCCATAAAGGTCACGATGTCGTTTACATTCCCCATACGAGGGAACACCCTTGATTAATTGCCGAAACTAGGGGCCCTGCGGCCTAAAGGAATTAATACTAACTGTGCAGCGGTGAGGAGGAATAAATCACACTAGGGACCCGCGTCGGGATATGAGCCACGGGCCATGTCGGTCACTCATGGACCTTTTTCATGTTCGGACGAAAGTCCGTAATAGAAATGCGGTGGAAGCCGAGATAAACCCGTTCAAATGTTTGCCGGATGCATGGCAATTTTAATAATGGCTCGGAAAGGACCCGGCCTGAGGAGCGGGTCCGGTTTAATCGGAATGTCGGCCCAAGGTAAGATCGGGGCCTGACCACGTCGGAGCAATTCTCAAGACTCAGGCCCGG
Organism: Amorphophallus konjac; assembly: GCA_022559845.1. Classification (NCBI taxonomy): domain Eukaryota; kingdom Viridiplantae; phylum Streptophyta; class Magnoliopsida; order Alismatales; family Araceae; genus Amorphophallus; species Amorphophallus konjac. The sequence continues at coordinate 214,676,874 of CM040118.1, forward strand.
TCTGCGAGGGCAGCATTACTGTTCCTTCGGCACCGGGTCACAGGGAGAGACGGGGCTACAACGTGGGCCTTAGCATTTTTTATCTGGGATTTTAATTATATGTTGTTCTCTTTCTTTTTGCTGTTTACTTCCCTTTATGCATTTGTTCCGAATGATTTTTTTTATTTCGTTTATTATTATTATTATTTCTTCTTTTTACTATTATTATCACTATTTCACATTTTTTGTTTCTTATATGTGTTCAGATTTGTTTATTTATCATAATTTTTATTAATTTATTCATTATTATTATTATTATTATTATTATCATTATCATTATATGTTATATATATGTATATTTTCTGGAGAGAGAGTGGGCCGCTGGAGGGTGTACCGACGAAGGGTATGGAGGGCGTGCCGGCGAAGGATGCAAGGGAGTAGCTAGGCTGGGGCGTGCCGGCCAGGGATGACTGGAGTGTGCCGGGAAGAGGCGCAAGGGAGTGTGCCGGCGAAGGGCTCAAAGAGGCGGAGTTGGGCGTGCCTGGGAAGCCTTGAGGCAGGGCGTACCGGGGAAAGACGAAGGCAAGTGTGCCGGCCAAGGGCGCTAGGGGGGGGTTGTGCCGGGGAAGGCGCCGAGGAGTTAAGGGGCGTGTACCGGGGAAGGCCAAAGGCAGGTGTGCCGGCCAAGGCGAAACTGGAGGCACGTCGGGGAAGGCCAAGGTAGGCTGTACTGGTGAAGACCCAGGGGACCGATGCGACGGGCGAGGTCTGGACGGGACCCACTACTCTGCCATTCTCTTATGTCTTTCCTTTCTGTTTCTCTCCTTTGATTTTGTACCGTCTGTGTGGGTCTCATTTCCCTTTCCTCTTGATTATCTCCCCTTCTTTCTTTCCGGAGGACGGATGTTCAAGTTGCTTAATTGTCGTTCGGTCCGGTTCTCTTTGTGTTGATTGCGGTTCCCTTACCTTGGTTGAAGCGTTTTATCGTTGATCGTTCCATTTGTTTGTTACTTCCTTTTGCCTTTTTAACATGTTATCACCTTTTTCGTTTGTTGCTTCCTTTTGTCTTTTAACATGTTATTATTTTTGATGAAAATTCGGCAGCATCTCCCCTTGACCCGGATGGTAAGGGAGATAAAGAGGACGCGCCCACAAGGAGTGGCGGAACCCAACAATTGGAGGTGGGCGCCCGAGAGCGGCAACACCTTTAATAAGACCTCGGAAAACTCAGAGGGGACGACGGACGGGAGGCCTCTCTAAGATTGGTCAGAATGTGCTGAGCAATGTAGGGGAGGACTGGTGACTAGTGTGCCGGCCAAGGGCTGGAGAGGTACTGGGCTAAGGGAGGTCAGGGTGTGCCAGGCTGAGGGGCACAGGGTGTGCCGGGCAAAAGGGGGGCAAGGGTGTGTCAAGCAAGGGTCCAAGGGACCATGCCGGTGAGCAGGCGAGCCAAGGGCGTACCGTTGGAGGCCTATAGAGGGTGTACCGGGCAAAGGCCAAGGGGACCGTGCCGGTGAGCGGGTGAGCCAAGGGCGTGTCGGCCAGAGGCTGAGAGGCTGCACCGGGCTGGAGAGGCGATGGAGGGATGGGTTGGGACTGGAGAGAGGAAGGAAGCCATGGCTTTTGGCTCAATCAATGCAAGTGGGAGGCTTCAGCTAGGCCACAAAAAAAAGGGAGGTGAATCAGAAGGGCTACTAGCCACACTCAAGGGGCACAACGGTGAACCCCATGGGAAGGCCGACTATATTCAGGACGAGGCACGATCGGCACGGGAAGGGAAAAGCCACCGGAGGGAGGAAGAGGAACCCAAACACATACAAGACTCAAACAAACGGAGACAATAGGAAAAAACTCAAGAAAGAGGTTTTTATTCATGGAAGACAAGGGCCACAACCGGCCATGTACACCTCAAAACACTGGGGTAGAAGATACAACAAGGGGGGAAAAGAGAAAGAAGAAAGGGCATGGAGAAGAGGAAATGGGGGGAGTTAGGGTCGAGCAGGGGCGACAGCTCCCCGCTCTTCCCCTTCCCTCGCAATACATTCACACCCACACTCCCTCACTCTCTCTCTTTCTTACTCTCTCTCATCGCCGGTGGTCGCCGGAGGGCCTTCCCTCTTCCTCTCTTCTTCTTCTTCTCTTCTTCCTCTTCTGGAGACGGTGGCTCTGCGTTGTGTGTCCCTGTGTGGGCGTATCTCTCTCTGTCCCCCTTTTTTTTGTTCACCGGAGGAGAAGGCTTTTATACTCCCACGGGCGGGAGCCTTCGAACACGAGCGGCGGAGGCGGGAAGTGACCGGCCTTAATGGGGATTTGACTTTCCCCTCTTCGGTGGCAGGAGGTAGGTAGCGTGTCTTCCTCCCTGGACGCCACCTCAGCGAGCCCACTGCGCGCCAAGGATCTTTAGGGCGTGGGCATAAGATCTCGTCTGTCGGACGCACCGGGTAAGGGAGTTCAGGGCGTGCCGCTGAGGAGCTGGAACAGCGTGCCGCTGGAAGACACAGCAAGCGTGCTGCTGGAGGGTTGCCATGGCGTGCCGTTGAAGGACAGCCCGGGCGTGCCGTTGAAGGGCAGCCAGGGCGTGCCGGTCGAAGGGCAGCCCGCAGGTGTGTCGCTGAAGAGAGGCACTAGGTGTGCCGCTGGGAGCAAGGCACGAGCGTGCCGCTGAAGGCACTCGCGGGCGTGCCGCTGAGCGGGCGCAGGGGCGTGCCGCTCAGTGGCAACCGGGGCGTGCCGCTGAAGAGGGCAACAGGGCGTGCCGCTGAGTGGCAACAGAGAGCGTGCCGTTGAAGGGGCACGGGTATACGCCGTTGAGATAGACTTGGGCCCGTTTCGAGCCTGATTAACGGTCCACTTTGTTCTCTTCGGGGCCCACGGATTGTGAGCTTCCCGATAGTTGATTTCTCTTCGCTGTCGTGGCTCCGGAGACGGCTCCACGGCAGTGTGTGTGTTTGTTCGGAGAGTCCGGATGGCCCATCTTCTCCGCAGTTTCTTCAGTCGGAGTTGTTGTTGATGTTGGATTAGTCGGGACATGCGGACGTGCGATTTTACATGTCCACAAATGCCCCCCACTCACGGGTAGCGCGGGCGAAGGATGAGCCGGGCGGTGCCCGTGGGTGTATTGGTTGTCTGGGGTTGCAGTTGAGGCCCTGATGTCTGGGGAGGACGACGGTCTCGGCTTGTGATTTGTTGGCCGTGCTTGTGTATCACGGCACGCCGTCATTATATATATGCAAGCCTATGTATCTATATATATATATATATAATTTATTATTTTTATTTAGGTTTTTTTTTCCTTTTTCTTTCTTTTTTTCTTTCTTCTTCTTCTTCTTTTTTCTTCCTCTTTTCTCTCTTTTATTTCATTCTTCTCTATTTCTTTTCTCATCATTTCATCATTTTCTATTCATCATTTTTTTATCTCTCTTCTTTTTTCTCTCTTTTTTTTTATTTTCTCTCTCTTTTCCCTTTTTCCTTTTCTCTTTTTTTTCTTTTCTTCCCCTTCTCTCATTTCTTTCATCTCATTTTTGTCGTATAAAAGGGGGCGGGGTGGCGTACCGAGCCACCCCCCCTCCTTTCAAATCCTCTCTCTCTCTCTTCTTTCCCGCGAGCGGACGGGCCTCCCCCCTTTTCTCCCTCTTCCTCTGCATCTTCCTCGTCACCGGACGCCACCGCTGCCGTCGTGGTGAGGAGACGGCCGCGAAGGCCCCCCCCTCCTCCTCTTCTCTCTTCTTCCCCGGCTCCTCCCCCTCCTGTTCTCCTTTTCTCCTTCCTCTCTTCTCTTCACTCCCCTTCATTCTCTCTCTTTTCGCTGTGGAGGACGGCGGGGCCCTAGCCCCTTCTGTCCCTCTCTCCATCTCTTCCTTCTTCTTCTTTTCTTCTTCCCCTTTCCCTCTTCTTTGTCTTCTTCTTCTCCTTCGTCGTGGGTTGCCGCCGGTCGCGCCGGTGAAGGGGCTTTGGGTGTGTCGGGTAGTCAGGGTGCAGGCGTGCCGGGCTAGGAGGGCACGGGTGCTGTGCCGGAGAAGGAGGCACGAGAGCGTGCCGGGTGGGGCACCACAGGCGTGTCGGGTGGAGGCGCTAAGGCCGTGCCGGGGAAGGGTTCCACGGAGTGTGCTGGGGAGCGGACACCCAGCGTGCCGGTGAAGATGCCCTCGGGCGTGCCGGGGAAGACCGCCGTAGGCGTGCCGGGGAAGGGCCCACGTGGGCGTGCCGGGGAAAGACCCATGGGCGTACCTAGTGAGAACGCCAGAGGGCGTGCCGGGGAAGGCCACCGCGGGTGTGCCGGGGAAGCCCGCAGGGGCGTGCCGGCGGAGGGCTGCCAGGGGGCGTACCGGCGAAGGGAGAGGGAGACTTCTTCAACCGAAGGAATTCCGGTGTTGCCCCTCGGGGCCCACCATGACTTTGTTGGGGCCGTCACTCCTTGTGGACGTGCACCCGTGTTTTCCCTTATGCCTCTGGCCTAGGGGAAACTCTGCCGAAATTTCGTCAGAAATTGGCCGCCTCTTATTCATTTTACTTGTAGTAGAGCCCCCTTATAGTCTTCCTTTCTTTTCGCCCATGGCTTGTTCTGATCTTTCGTTTGTTGCATCTTGCAGATAAATGGCTGCCCCAAGCGGTTCTTCTGCTCCCGTTCCTGTCAGCGCTAGACTTGTTCCCCCGCCTCCGGTGCCAGCCGTCACGTGGCTCAACGTGGGAGATTTGGACCGGGAGCACGCAGAGATAGCGGCACTGGCTGAACCTCGGGCTCTGAGACTGAAACGATGGACTATCCCCGGCTTTTCCGAGTCGAGAACCGTTTCACTTTTGACCGAACCGGCGAATATCGGAAAGACTTCCCAAAAGACAAGCACCTTATCCGATTTCTGAAGTACTTCCGCTCCCGGCAGAGGCGGGAGCTGCGGGCCGTGAGGGACGTCGAGCATGCTATTCTGCAGTCCCGAGACAGCTTGCTGTACAACGTCCCCAGAAGCATCCCGATGTACTTGGTGGGGGAAGCCCGGGAATGGAAGCCCGTATTGGGGCTCGAGGCCGTGCTGCCAACCGAGGACAGGTTGGTGCGAGCACCTCAATTCACCCCGGCGAAGTGGGACATGGCTGCTGGGCGGGTCCAGGGTGAGCAACCCCGCTTTGGTTTGTTCTTGGCCCCGCTAAAGTGGGGGTACAGAGAAGAGCCGTTTCTGCTGGATTGCCTGGCCATCAGATTGAAGCACGAACTGGCGCTGGGCTGGTTCAGGGAGCTGAAGCTTCAGGACGCTCACAGTTTCAGGGAAGGGGCCGTAGAATTCACAGAGTACGTGTTGTTCAATTACGCCCCAATACTGGTCCGGGCTGGCGTTTATCACAGTGTCTACGCCTCCCGCTATGGCTACCCCATCTCCATAGGCCTCTGTTGCGGCATGATAGAAGTCTTCAGTGCAGAGACCAACACCTTCTACACGGCGGAAGGTGAGACTTCACTGGATTTGTGGAGCCTCAGTCAGCTGAGCGGCTTACCCATTGACGGGGAGCCTTATGAAGAGATCTGCCTCCCCGACCTGATCAAAGATGAAACCAACGGGGATGGCTATTATTCTCTTGGATATTCATACCGGTACCTCATGAAGGCGTACTGGGAGTTATATCAGCTGGCGCATGGCGGGAAGCAGCCTCCCCGCGGAGATAGGAAGAGGGTCCGCATGACCCTGTGGCTGCAATATTTTTATGACGAGCTGAAGCAATATGAAGACTTTCCATGCGTCGGCACCGCCGTTGCTCGTAAGAAGCGCGCCAAGCCCAAGACTGACATGAAGATCCCCTCCAGAGGACGCCGGAGTGGCCCCAATCCGATGGGGGTCGACCCGCTAACGCATTGCGCCGCATACATGACGTACTGGCTGTGCTCATTTGCCATGCCATACGAGGACGAGACAGTTATTCGACCGGACGTAATCTACCCGGCGTGTCAGATAGCGTGGGGGATCAAGCTGTCCCTGTGCCCGATTGCTCTTTGCCTGATATACAAGGCGCTGGGGGACATCAGCACCCATCAGTTCCCGAGGCAGGCCCGGTACGTGTGCCCATTGCATTTCTTCAATGCGTGGGTTTGCTCGCTGTTCCCGGAGTTCGCCCCTCGCACTCTTCAAGACTGGGGGCTGGTACCGCGGATGCTGGAGTTTGCCAGTGCGGAGTCGGGCTCTACCTCCCAGCGACTATATGACATTCTGGGCCGGTTGACAATAGTCCCATGGGACGCGGCCGGCACCATTCACTTTTGGACGTTGGCCGCATATTCGAGCCCCCTGGTGAACAATAAAAGGGAGTGCAAGGATGATCAGGTGGAGAAGTACGTCCACCCCATCAGCCAGGAGAATGTGGTCCGCCCGCTGTTGGAGCCCGAGCTCAGGGACTGGGCGTTATCTATTCGCCCGAGCGTGCTGGCGTTCAGGAAGGGGAATAATCTGCTGCTAGAACCATACTACCCCTTCCGTTTCGGTCGAAACTTCGGATATGATCAGCATATCCCTGTCTACAGTGCACAATTCGGCCTGCCCACGCGAAGCCTTCGAGGGAGTTCGACCGCCGAGCATGCCAGAACCTGGTGGGACTTATTCCACCGGACGGACTCCGCAACTTTCAGGGTGCCAGCCCCTGGCCGTATTCCCCGGGTGACCCCGGAGTATGTGAAATGGTGAAATGCCCGGACGGCCTTCTATCGGTTATGCAAGACCGATTGTTGGGACGGGGCAGAGAGAAAATTTCTGAGCAAGCAATCGGTGCCCGTGCTTGACATTGACCCGGAGCACCTACTTCGATTGAGAAATGGCAAAGACAAGGAGGTGGCCGTATATCTGGCCGCGCCCGGGAAGCTCGAGAGGCCAGGCCAGCGCCGCAAGTCAAGCTACCTCCGGTGGCAAGCGATGACTTTAAGAAGACCCTGAGGGACCTTTGCCGTATCGGGAGTGACCGTCTGGAGCTCATCAATTACCCGCTTCCCATAGAAGAAGAAGGCACCCCCGCGAAGAGCTGGCGTCCGGAGAGGGACCCGATCTGCCCATACCGCACATTCATGAGGCGAGAGGAGAGGAAGCCCGAGAATTATAAGGACACCACATGGTTATACGTCCTGCTCCGGGTAAATGGGTTGAAGATCGATGATCAGACGGCTGCCATCCTGGGCAAGCGTTTACAGATCTCATACTATTACGCCGATTGGGTGGGGCATGGACCACTTTAACCTTTTCTGCCACCTTGCGTCCAAGAAGCATGCGGACCTGGCTGCCCTCGCCGACCGTTGTCAGAAGATCGAGGACGTATGCTGGTTAGTCCGGGAGGCAGCACGCCGGGACAAGGAGCCATCCCTGAGCTACTGGCCGATAACACTTCGGTTGTATACTGGTCCTCATGGTATTTCATCTTCCCCTTTCCTTTTATTCTCTTCCCTTATCGTCGCAACCTTTGCAGGATGCCGGATGCTGATCAGAGATTTTTTTTTTTTTGACAGACCATCCCAACAGCACCCAAGTGGCGACGTACCGGAATCTTCTTCGGCTCGTCCAGAAGCCCGCGTACTTCGACGCAGCGCCGCCAGCCCCGACTACGACTCCTTTGCCCAAAGCCGCGAAGAGGTCCCAGGCGAGATCGCCTGTGAAGAAGGCGGTGGATGCTGCCAAGGCGGCCGGGCGGCGGGAGGCGAAGCGGCGGAAAATGGAAGCTACTAAGGCTTCGGCGACTATTCCTCCGGTGCCACGAGTCCCATCTTTCGAGGAGATTGAAGTCGCTCGGGCCGAGCCGAGTCAACCTGCCGGTTAGAACTTCTAGCCATCTACGTCCTTCAGGATCTGTCTCTACCTCGGGGCAAGGTCTTTACACATGAGTGCTTCTTCTTTTTGTTTCAGTTGCTGTCGGAGAGCCCGCACCCGCGCCCATCCCTGACGTGGAGGAGCCAGCACCTGTGCCCATCCCCGATGTGGGTGAGGCCGCGGTCGTAGCAGAGACGACTTCGACGCCGACTCCGACTCCCCCGCCACAAGTTCCCGGGCGAAGTCGCCTGTTAAGAAGGCATTGGCTGCCGCCAAAGCGGCCGGGCGGCAAGAAGGGAAGCAAAGGAGGGCAGAGGCTACCCCAGCTTCGGCGGCCATCTCTCCAGTGCCTCCCATTTTATCCTTCGAAGAGTTTGAAGTTACTCGGGCCGGGCTGAGCCGCCATGCCGGTGAGACTCATTGACCACTGATGTTCTTCAAGATTTATTTGCTTCCCGGGGCGAGATTCTTATGCACATATGACATGTGCATTCCTTCCTTTCAGCCGGTACGGAGGAGCCGGCACCCGTGCCGATCCCGGGCGGGGGTGAGACTGCAGCCCCTGGGACAACACTACCCGTCGAAGAGATCACCCATGAGCTGCCTCGTGCTGTAGAAGCCGAAGGGGGTAGTTATCTTCGTCAACTTAATCAGCTTCCTGCATCCTTTAGGAGCCCATTAATGTGGGGGACGCCTGCACCTCATACTGAGGTTCCTCCACCTTTTAATGTAGTCGAGTGCCGACTCATCATTCCTCTGTCTCGTGGCATAGAGCTCTGCCACGGTGACCTCCCGCTCGGCAATATAAAATCTTTCTTTAAACTTTTTCTGCATATCGGGCCAGTCAATGATGGACCCGGCGGGCAGGCTCGAGTACCACTCAAAAGCAAGTCCGGTAAGTGTTGAGCCAAAGAATTTGAGAAGATAAGCCTCATCAGTAGCCAGATCTCCCATATCGTTCACATAGTAGGCAATGTGCTCCCTAGGCGACCCTTGCTCGTTGAACTTTTCAAATTTTGGAGGCTTAGTGATGCCGACCGGCAGCTTCTTGGCGGCATAATGAGCCGGGTATGGCACTCGGTAAACATCAAACGGTGTCTGACCGCCATCGCCTCTTTCTGCCAGCTTCATGTCAATCATCTGCTCAAGCATCAACCGGCTGACCGTTGCGGGGTCGACCGGATTTGGGTAAAAGTGGGCAGGCTGCGCCCTTGGGGTAGTCAACATTGTCGCCTGCGGGGCCATAGGAGACCCTTGGAAGGACAAGACCGGTGGCGGAGTCGGTGTTGTGTGTTGTACTTGTTGCAGGGGCATGCCCCCAGTGTAGCCGGGTGTCAGCGAAGGTGCGGCTCCTTGCGGAGGCGCTTCGGAAGACTGCCCGTCGCCCCCGGGCGCTTCGAGCAAAGCCTCGGTCTGCCCAGATGTCGAGGGTTGTGCATTCCTCTCGTTCAGTTGCTTCTTTAACAGTTCGATCTCTCGCTGATACTGTTGTAGCATATACAACATTGCGGGGTCATTCGTGGGGAGACTAGGAGTTCCCCCCGTTTCGTCAGCCGGCGTCTCTTCTGATGATGTAGACGGCCCGCCGCTGGTGCCCCCGGTAGTGATGACATTGGCGGCGAGGGCCGCGGAGGGTTCTTCATAGGGGGTCTCTTCAGTGCCTACCTGCGCTACTTCGCCTGCCGCTCTCCCTCTTCTGGTGAGAGGACCGGGTCTCGCGGCGAGTCTGGCCACCTCTTCGGGATCGGTAGGTAGAGCTCCATACCGACCAAACACTCCCGCCATGTTGCAGGTGTAAATTCTCCAGTTTTTGTTTCTTCTTGCCATCCTCCTCGACGGCCTGCCTGGGAACACCAGTCTATCGAAGACCGATCCTCGGGGTTGCGCTTCCTCCCGCAGAGGGGACTGACGCGGCTCCTCAGAGCGGTTCCTCGATTTTGCGCTAGGCACAGGTCGGGTTTCCTCCCTGGATGCCACCTCAGCGAGCCCACTGCGCGCCAAGGATCTTTAGGGCGTGGGCATAAGATCTCGTCTGTCGGACGCACCGGGTAAGGGAGTTCAGGGCGTGCCGCTGAGGAGTTGGAACAGCGTGCCGCTGGAAGACACAGCAAGCGTGCTGCTGGAGGGCTGCCAAGGCGTGCCGCTGAAGGGCTGCCATGGCGTGCCGTTGAGGGGCTGCCAGGGCGTGCCGTTGGGGGGCTGCCAGGGCGTGCCGTTGAAGGACAACCCGGGCATGCCGTTGAAGGGCTGCGAGGGCGTGCCGGTCGAAGAGCAGCCCGCAGGTGTGCCGCTGAAGAGAGGCACTGGGTGTGCCGCTGAGCGGGGTGTGCCGCTGAGCGAACGGGTGTGCCGCTGAGCGGGCGCAGGGGCGTGCCGCTGAAGAGGGCAACAGGGCGTGCCGCTGAGTGGCAACAGGGAGCGTGCCGTTGAAGGGGCAACGGTATACGCCGTTGAGATAGCATCGGGCCCGTTTCGAGCCCGATTAACGGTCCACTTTGTTCTCTTCGGGTCCCACGGATTGTGAGTTTCCCGGTAGTTGATTTCTCTTCGCTGTCGTGGCTCCGGAGACGGTTCCACGGCAGTGTGTGTGTTTGTTCGAAGAGTCCGGATGGCCCATCTTCTCCGCAGTTTCTTCAGTCGGAGTTGTTGATGCTGGATTAGTCGGGACATGCGGACGTGCGATTTTACATGTCCATAATATTCCATATCATTCTTCTCATCACCATCCACCATTCTTAGGACCTTCACGAGGGGTGTGACTACTTTCATGTACCGTGAGATCTTGCCCCATAATTTGTTGACTTCCACGATGTGACAGACATCCAAATAATCCATCTGAGCATCAACATTAGACTTGTCTATGTATTCCTCCAGGGCATTGTGGTACATGAAAGCTTTCAACTCATTCTTATACCAGTGCAGAGACTCCAAAGAAATGAAATTTGAATCAAATACGGATCATATCCATAAGGATAAAGTATAGAGAATTGAGCTCAATCTTATACCTGTGCAAACACTCCAAAGAAATGAAATTCGAAGCAAATCTTGTTGGCCCTACACGGATGATCTCGTCTCCCACTTGCATGCTCCCTGAACATATTTAATATCCTAGGATGGTCATAAATATACTGAGTGATTTTTTGTGCCCTGTCAATTATCTTCTTCACATGATTTTCCTTCCCTATGTCTTCAAGTATCAGATCCAGACAATGTGTTGCACATGGGAGCCAATATAAATGTCTATGCTTCTGCATCAATTTCTTCCCTGCAGCCTTATAACTTGCTTCATTATCAGTCACTACTTGTACAACCTTGTCCTCTCCAATTTGGTCTACCATCTTATCCATCAAATGAAACAAATAATTGACATTTTTTTCATAATTTGATGCATCTATAGATTTTACAAATACTATACCTTCGATGCAATAGATCAAAAAGCTAATCATGGACTTCTTCGTGGTACCAGTCCAGCCATCACACATGATGGTGCATCCTCTCTCTATCCATATATGTTTGAAGCTTTCAACCCACTGATGGAGCTCCTCAACCTCTCCTCAAGGCCATGCCCGTATATGTCTCGACGTGACGGGGCTTTCAAGTCAGGGCCAGCATCTTCTATGGCATCTAGCATAGGTTGAAAATATTCGCTTTCAGCTAGATGTGCAAGGACACTTGCATGGAAAAACTATTTGCATATACTTTTAAATACATGCCCTGTAACTTCTGCTGATTTTTTTACCCCTCTCAATGCTTGCTTGATTTTAGGTTGTGTAGCACTTTGCCTTCTGTGCAGATAGCTGTGCATGGAGCCTCCTCTCTGCGGGGCTACACTAGTGTCAGGATGTCGTGCAGCTCGTGCTACACCAGTTGTACTGGAGTATGTCCTTGAACCTATCGGTATTTTTCCTTTCCTTCGAGCGGCTTGTTCACGCTCTATTGCTTCAGTCAGTTCTGGATCTGAATCCTCAGTGCCTTCCTCATCATCATTCCTCCTTCCCCTTCTGTCCGAAATCTCCTCAGCAATTTCAGCCTCATCCTCAGCCCTTTGTTGCATCCTCTCTTTTTTGCCCAGAAGACATTGGCTCATTTCTTCTCGGACCTCTCGGGGACATCTGTCACATCGTTTCACCTCTCTTCTTATCCTTGCCAAATGTTGCTTTCCTCTTGTAATTTCGCCATATATCTTCTTACCACAATTATTGCATTTCACTTTTCTTCTCCCAGCATCAACTAAGGAGAGGTGGGTCCACCCCGGATCCTCCTGCCCTTGCTACTCCTGACCCAACCTTGTTCACGTCTAGGCATGATGTTGCATTAAGACAGTAAAAAAAAAATAGTTGTAAGTACAATGAAAAAAATGCAATTCAGCATAATTGAGCTTCAAATTATGCTGAATCGAGATAATTAGACAAAAGTCTCAAATTTAAATAACTAATTAGGGCCTAATTATCAATTTTACCCTAATCACCCTCATAAAATGTAATTAGCAATATGCTCCCATCCTAAATTATTCAATGAAGCTTAATTGCATTTCAATTGACCTTAACTAAATCTAATTAGACAAAAGCCCTAGGGCTTAATTATCAATTTTACCTTAATCGCCCTTCATAAAATGTAATTAGCAACATGTGTTCACCCTAAATTATTCAATGAAGCTTAATTGGGCTTCAATTGACCCTAAGTAAACTTATTTAGACAAAAACCCCAAATTTAAATAACTAATTAGGGCTTAATTATCAATTTTATTCTAATCACCCTTCATAAAATGTAATTAGCAGCATGCTCCCACCCTAAATTATTCAATGAAGCTTAATTGAGCTTCAATTGACCCTAACTAAACCTAATTAGACAAAAATATCAAATTTAAATAGCTAATTAGGGCTTAATTATCAATTTTACCCTAATCACCCTTCATAAAATTTAATTAGCAGCATGCTCCCACCCTAAATTATTCGATGAAGTTTAATTGAGCTTCAATTGACCCTAATTAAACCTAAATAGACAAAAACCTCAAATTTAAATAGCTAATTAGGGTTTAATTTGGAGTCTTAAAATATTTAATGGTTGAAAATTAATATATATAAGAGAACCTTACCTACAACAAAAAAAAAAAACTATCCAACCAACCAAAAAAACAAAAACTTCGTATCGGTGTAATTCCTTGCAACTACTGGGTATTGCTTGTTCTTAGGAGGCAACCTCCTTGCATGGAGTAAGAAACAAACAGTTTGTGCGAGGTCCAGTGTTGAAGCTGAATATCAGGCCATGGCCAACTGTGTTACAGAGATGGTCTGGTTGAAGCTATTATTAATGGACCTCGGTATTCGTGTTTGTCTACCAATGAAGCTCTATTGCGACAATAAGGCTGCCATCAACATTGCAAATAATCCAATCCAGCATGATTGCATGAAACATATTGAAATTGATCCTCACTTCGTAAGGGAGAGAAGCTTGACTCTGGAGAAATTTGTCTTCCTTATGTGAAGTCGCAAGACCAGGTGACAGATATCTTCACAAAAGGACAATCCGCTGCTCAATTTCAACTTTTGTCAAGGCAAGTTGTGTATGCTTGATATCTACACTCAGTTTGAGGGGGAGTGTAGTCGCAGTGAAGGATTGAGGGGCATTTTAGTCCTTGTTTTATGTTCTCTCTTGTTATTAGTTATTAGGGTAGTCGGGTTATTTCTCCTTATTATGAGGGGTATTTTTGTCTCTGTTTGTAAGTTTCAAACTGCCCTATACAAGGTGAGGAGAGGCCGCAGGTTTCCATGGCCGCGGTTATTCCTTCTCCCCTCTTCATTTCTTCATCTATTCTTCCTCTGAAATTCATCACTTAACAACCATTCTAGCAATATCTTTCAGTTGTGCTTGTTGCCATTGCTGGTTTTCTTGGTCCCTTTATGCATGGTCACATATGAAACTGGCTACTCTATCATTATATAACAACGATTATTTTCTGTCTTAATAGCCCGCAAAGGTATATTAACAATCACCACCAGGTGACCAAACTGTTGTTGCTAGTTGCCAAAAGTTGGCCATAGAAACTGGTATGGCGGACGGGGTAGCTGTGGTTCAAATTCAAGGTCCTATGCTGATACCATTGATGACCCAAGGATTAATGATAATAATGATGATAAATAGGAGGGTGTTTTAATATTCATTCTTTTTCATACTTATTTTCTTTGTACTTATATATCTGCAGTATGTTTTGTTTATTATGGTAGTGTTTTTTTATTTTATTCATTTATTTTTGTGTGTGTGTGTGCGGGGGGTGCTGATGTTGACGCCTATTATCTTTCCAAGATTTCTGATGTCAAATATTCAAGTGGTATGGTTAATGGGGCATATCGTACCATGCGACTGTAATGGCAAGCCTTTCCAAGATTTAATCTCTGCTATCTGGAAGTTGTGTCGTACTGTCTGATTATTTGCCTCTGCCTAGTGCTCATCATTCTTACTTAAGTCTGAGGACCAGTAATGTTTGAGCCCATTCATTTACTCATGCTAAACTGACTATTAATTTGCTCATGCTAAACTGACTGGCTGAATACTTGAATTTATTTTCTGGCAGTATTTCATTTTTTTTCTTAATCTTTGTTACTCTTTTATTGTTGCAGATATATGTGATCAAAGAGAACAATCAAGGTTCAGTTAGTGAGCGAACCTTGCTTGCTGTGGGTGGCTGTTATGATCATTTGCTCCATCAAATGTGGCATTACGTATGTGAAAATCTTTTACATTTGTCTTATATATAAGATAAGAACTAGCTCTCTCTATGGTTAGAAAAACAAAAACGTGCTCCATGACGTGCTGGGTGATCCCACCCACTAGGGGCATTTGGCACCATTGGATCTCACAAGATCGTGCAGTCCAATCATCATCATCAGAGCCTTATCCCATTATTTGGGGTTGGCTACATGAATCCTATTCCGTCAAAGAATTCTATCAAATGCCAAATTCGTAGTTAATCCCAAGAAGTCAATGTCCCTTGTAATAACATCGCCCCATCTCATGTTAGCCCTTCAACGAGCTCTTTTATTAACATCCACTAAGATTTGGTCACATCTTTTAACTGATACTGAGTAGGACGCCGGTGTATATGTCCAAACCATCTGAACCTACTTTCCCTCATTTTACTATCAATTGGAGCTACACCCAAGTCCTCACGAATGTGTTCATTCTTAATCTTTTTTTAGTTTTATCACACATCCACCTCAGCATCCTCATCTCTGTCACACACATTTTGTGAATGTGTTCCCTTCTTACTGTCCAACACTAGTACCATATAATAAAGCAGATCTCAAAGCCGTTCTATAAAACTTCACTTTAAATTTTACAGGTATACGATGATCACAAAGGACTCCTGATACGCTTCTCTATTTTAACCAATTCGCCTTAATCTTGTGTGCGACATCATCATAGAGTTCCCCATTCTCTTGAATAATAGATCCTAGATATACCAAAAACTACTACTTTTAAGAATATGTTGTCCATCAATTAGAGTTATGTCTTCCTATGCCACTCTCCCATTACTAAACTTGTAGTGCATAAACTAATTTACTCCTACTAATTCTAAAACCTTTAGACTCCAAGGCATGCCTCTAACGTTCTAATTTAGCATTTGAACCATCAATACTCATCAATTAAAATAATATCATTTAAAAATAACATACACCAAGGGATATCATCATACAATTGTTTTGTTACTTCATCCATAACCAAGGTAAAGAGGTACATACTTAATACAGAACCTTGATGCAGTCCGATGATGCCCATTAAGTGCGTTTTGTGGGTGGTGATCAAATCATGTGATCCGACGGCCCAGGTCATGGGTTCTTGGTATCTTTATTGCCTTTCCAAACCGAAGCAGGGTCGGGCAATTTTCATAGCTAATCCAATGGTTCAGGTGTGAAATTGATTCTTTTAGAATGGATAATCTCTATTACATCATCCTAATAGTGTCTCTTCTTGGCCAGAAGGTGAACCCCCCCAGTGCAGTTGGGGTTAACATTGCATTGGAAAAGATTCTTGATCATCCTTCAGTAGAGATTAGACCTTCTAGGTGAACATCTTTTGTTTTCGTCAAATTCCGTTGTAAATGGTTTTCTACTTCTGAAAAATAAATAAATAATTGATATTTCATCTTAGGTACTGTTTTTGACTTTTGTTGCAGGAATGAACCCACATATAGCATCCTTATCTGCTCAAAAGGTGGTGGTGGTATGCTAGAAGAGCGCATGGAATTGGTTGCTGAGTTATGGCAAGCTAACATGAAGGTGAGAGATGGATAGCAGTAGTTTCATGTAAAATCTTCCATTTTGGAACCCATTGCCAATTGCCAAGTCCTGTTGGATCCATGTGAATCCAGCTTGAACAACCAACCTCATGAACAATGTGTCATGATTTCTGTTAAAGGCCTAAACTCCAACCCAAAACCAAGGCATTGAGTTGAGGGAATCCTCAACTAGATAAGGAGTGAGGCGTTCACAAATTATCTGATGTGGGATTAAATCTCAACACCCCCTACTGCTGAACCCGGATGGTTACAGTATAAGTAGTGCACGCTGAACCTGATTGGTTACAGTATGAGTGGCGCAATTGAACGAGTGGGGTGGAATATAGGAAAGCCCAGCTCTGATACCATGTTAAAGGCCCGAACTCGAACCCAAAATGTAGGCATTGCTTTGAGGGAATCCTCAATAGATAAGGAGGGAGGCACCCACAGATTATCCGATGTGAGACTAAACCTCCACAATTCATGGATATACAATTGTCTGGCATGATAAAAAATGTGAAGTACCTTTTAGTTAACAAGTTATCCACATGTTTCTGCCAACTTAGCAAAACTCTAAGCACTTCCATCCCAGTTTGGAATAATAATAGTAAACAATATTTTTTGTATTTTCCTGAAAGAAGACAGTACAATTTTCATCTCCTGTCCAAGCTTTTAGGAGAAAATGGCAGATTGTGGATGCTTGTCGCTGATTAGCTAAGTTACCTGGATCGTTTGTCATTAAATGAGTATCTGCACTATTGCTTTCCATGCTGGATAAGCCTTTTGATCCCACATTTTAGTTCAAAATCTACGGAAAAATTGTGACGATTGTACAAGGATAACAGAGCAAATGAGTTTTGTGGATATTTTGTGATGTTTTTTTTGCTTCTGATGCATCTGTTATCTTCTGAATCATTCACTTCTGTGCTTGTTTCACCCAGGCAGAGTTTGTTCCCTTATCAGACCCAAGCCTCACCTTGCAGTATGAATATGCATATGAGCATGATATTAAATGCCTTGTAATCATTACGTCTGGTTTCTCACAAACAGGATCTGTAAAGGTAAAACACACACCATTGCTGATGTTCTGTCTATATTTCTTTATCTTATGGGATAAATGCTTCTTGTTTTCCTAAGGAGAAGTTTTCCTGGGAAACTAATGTATTATTCCATTAGTAGAATTCATATCATTTTTTTATGTGCGATACTTTTGCCAGTCCAATGCAGTAATGGGGTTTTTGCACATAAAAACATTGTTAAAATGAAAATTACAGATTTATCACTCCTACATTTGCATTTTCACGTATATCATTAAACATGCCGATAGTGTGCCAAAAGACCACTTGAATGTCTGCAGAAAGACCATTCTGTAGTCTTTTTGGCATTTTTAATGATTTATTCAGATGCAAATGCAGGAATGATAAGTATGTTGTTTCTATTCTAGCAATGGTTTATATGCAAAAATATCTCAGGTAATTTATTTGAACTTTTGTCCTTTGTTGCAATTGTAGTTTATTTCCTTTTTTATGGAGAATATTTACTATTTTATATCCATCTGTCATGATTTCCTTGCCATTTTTTTCATTTGTTTCCAAGGTACTCACATTATGGCACATGGAATGTAGCAAATCATTGTCCCTAGTTTCAAGGCCTGCCAAAATCCAAAGATGATGCCTTTTGATCGAGTATTTTATTCATTTGCAACATCTGTTATTGTATTAGGGTTAGACTAAGTTAGCCATGGATGAGAGACCTATGGAGTCGAGTGGAATTTTCTGATCCTTCAATTGGTATCTCTAAAGGATGAGATGGGTTTTGTGAGATTCAGTCAATATTAACATACATGGAAGAACCCCAGGAAGTTAATTCAAGAAGTAAACATATAAGATACCCATGGTAAAATCTAGTAGTGGATACAAAGCAGTGCCTTAACATGGGGGAACCAAATCTCTGGCATTGGTTCTGTCTTCAAAGTCTTACTTGAAGATAAATTCAGGAAAGTATACATGGAGCAGCTTTGCTTATTTGAAACATGGAATTACTTCACATTTCTTCGATTGGTAGAAGCTCAGTAGAATGCTGCAGATGCTTTTGGTCTATGCTTTAAAAATTATTATGATGAGAAATGTTTACATTCTGATCTTGAAATAGAGTTTTCTTCTGTTAGAAGACTAAAAAAATTTCATGTGCAGATCCGTCATCTTGAACTGAAGAAGGAGAAGGAAATTGAAAGAAAGAATCTTATAAGGTTCTTGAATGATGTTATTTCATCACAGTTCAGGAATCTCTCTGTGTGGAACTGAGCATTTTTGCATTTCTGGGCTTTCCTTTTCAGGTTTACCCCAAATTCTGTAATTATCTTATGTATATTGCAACGTATCATTTATATTTCCTTGATTTCTCATCAAAATAATGTATGATCTTGTAGCATGTAATTTGCTTTATTCTGCAAGAACATCTGGTCACCTTTTTTATGTTGTTTAGATGCAACTTTAAACAACTTTAAATGACGAAGTTCCTTTTATTTGTCTCATGTTCACTGACCTCAATCTAGTCATTGCATTAAGTAACATCAAAATCTAGTCATTGCACTAAGTAATAGACTAAGGTGGTTTGGACATGTGCACTGTCCTTCTAACTCAGTGCCAGTTAAAAGATGTGACCAAATCTTAGTGGATGCTAGTAAAAGAGCTCAGGGAAGGCCTAAAATGAGATGGTGTGATATTATTAGAAGGGACATTAGCTTTTTGGGTTTAAATATGAATATAGCACTTGATAGAAATCTTTGTTAAAACAGGATTCATATAGCCGACCCCAAATAATGGGATAAGACTCTGATGATGATGAAAATTTATATTTTTACAAAGTAGCAAATATTTTATCAGTAGAGAAGTTTTGGGAAAAAGCCAAGTAGTGTTTGGAGAACTGGCTCAAAGAACACAGTGCAGGTAGCCCCTGCAGATGATGGCAACCGATGCCATGGTTCAGGCACCCTTCCCTGTCCAGCGAATAGCCAAACACTCTCCCATTCCCTCTCTATTTTTCTTATCCATGTGACTATCGTTCGGACGACCTCAAGACTTCTTTAGGAATCTTCTATGAAACAGCGTGAGAGTAAAGAAACTTGGAAAACAGAATAGCTTTTTCTTTCAGTTGGGAAAGGAGTTCATATGGAGATTTTCTCTTTTCTTTCTATGCCATTTGTTGGAGCATTTGGCGAGAGCATAATGATGCAGTCTTCTGGGGAAGTACAATATTATTTAGAGAACAATAGTTTGCACAGTCTCTCTATTGTATTATTGGAGTAAATATCTCCTTTAAATTTATTTGGAGCCTTGGAATAAGGTCATTAAGTCTTTGCAGTTCTCTGTAGTTCTCAGAGTAAAGGTACCACATCTTTGCTCGAGTTCTACTGTCTCTGTTTGCAAAATAAAATTGGTAGTGCAGTCTGCACTTTTCTCTTCAAAGAGGGGGAAAACAGAACAAAGGGGCATTGCACGGGGCAGTATGGCACTCACTTCCCGCTTACATGTAAAACAAAACTATTTAAATGGAAATGACAAGGGCTGTCTACAATTCCTCAAAATCAGAAACTCGCTTTCTTACTTCCATCTCTCTTTGTAATGACGTCTCATTTTCTTTATTAGAAATGACTCTCCAAATTATGTGGTGCAAACCTGATTTATTAGGATGGAGATGGATGCTAACTAGCAGGTCATGATGCACCAACTATGGAATCTTCCTAATCCAATCCAGAAAGGCACATGGCAGATCCATGGAAGGAAATGCATACCACACTGCTCTTGAGAGGTGGTTCTGGAGCAGGATTTAAGTTAGGGCAAGTGAAAAAGAGGGACTAAAGTCCGAGGATAGCTATTGTTATGAACAATATTATGCTGAAGTTTTATTCTTTGGTTGGGATCTTCCATGTGCATGCTTCCACACCATGTTTCTTCAATGGTAAGTTTTGATCATCTTTTCTACTATGTGAAGACAACATTAGGGACTATTCTTCCCTCTCTTCTAACATTATTAAATTGTTTCTTGAGCAATTTTCACGGCAATTGACTGCAATAGTAGTTTACATTTGCAGCCTTTTTGTTTCCGAAATATCTGGGTCAATGGGGAAAACTTGTCGCTAAAATTGATTTCTTTCTGCCTTCCTCTGCAGGAACCTTTGGAGAAAAAGTTCACTGAAATTGATTTCTTTCTACCTTCCTCTGCATGAAATATTTGCATTGTTAACCTGTTTTTTTTATTTTCTCTTGGTGTCTAGGATGACAAATCTACCCGACCCTATAGTCAGCTCTTCAGAGTAACTCATCTCTGTGATCCTGTTCTGGTGAATAAGGTGGTGTTAGGTTCGTTTTTTATTTCTGGAAGTAATCAAGTACATTTGACATCCAATAGTATTCAGATGTTGTTTTGAGATGTAAACACAGTAAAGGGTTGAGTTTTGTCACATATTTGTAACTACAACCAGACATTGTATCATTCAAAAGGGTACATGTAGAAGAGAACTATAGTTGTACAGAGGATGCTGCCTTGCTGGAGTGGACATTACAAAATGGTGTATAGACAGATGCATAATATCCGGATTTCGGAAGCATCACAAGCTTATCGATGATGGTTTGGAGATGGGTATCGCATGATTGTCATGTGAAATGCATTTAATTCATTTTCTATCATTTCTGGAACCAATGATGTCAGCCCCGCCCTAATTGAAGTGACTGTTTTTTATTGTTGTTGTACTATCTATTTTCTTCTACTAACCTACTTGTCAGTCACGTCGCAAATAAATAAATAAATATATTAATAATTTTGTATCCACACATAATTCGAGTCCACATCCTATGCCCCTTGGATCTTGACCCAAGGGTGAGCTCTTTAACATATAAAGTCATACAAGTTTTTTAAACTTCCAACGTTGGACTAAAGATTAGTCATTACATATTATGAACACAATATGAATTATAACATTTGGAATCTCTAATAATTATAAGTATTTAGTCACCAAAAGTAAAAAATGTAATATTAGCATGTTTTAATTCTTCTAGCATGTTAAAAATTATTTTTGCAGAATGAAATTATTTTTACATGTAAAATTTTAATTTTAACTATATTAGTAAATTAATACATGAAAAATATTTTCAGCATGTTAAAAATAACTTCATATATGATAAAATTATTTTATACATATTGAGATATAAAAATTATTTTTAGTATGATAAAATTTTTTTAAAATTATTTTTTTGTGCATGCTAAATTTAATTTCTTATTAAATAATTAATAAATTGATGCATGAAAATTTTTTCATAAAATTTTTTCAAGCATGATAAAATTATTTTTAACATGTTAGAATTATTTTTAGTATATTAAAATTATTTTTCAGCATGATAATCTTATTTTCTTATCAAATAATTAGTAAATAAATATAGAAAAATAATTTTTAGCATGATAAAATTTATGTTGTTATCAGATAATTTTTGTAATTAGCATGATAAATTTATCTTTATCATCTTATCAGTAAGTTAATGTGAGAATTATTTTAGCATGTTAAAAATTAATTTTTAGCACGTAAAAAAAATTAAATCCAGCATGAAGATTTATTTTTATCATCTTATCAGTAAAGTAACGTATGAAAATTATTTTCAGCATGTTTAAAACAACAAGTTAGAATTATTTTTGACATAAAAATCTATTTTCATAACTAAATTCTGATTTTTATAATAGATCACTGTTTTGGTTAAACTAATGTATCTCTAATGTACAAAAAATTTTCTATAAACATGTCTAAACACTTGTAAATCAAATGTACATAAGATTAAACTATGGAATTAAATTAATTCTATTAAACTCTAATTACTTGAATTTTCTTCCTAGTTACCGTTCTTTCTTGAATTCCACGACTTAATGTCGTTAAACATGATGCCTTAAAATTATTATTCAATCTTTTTGCTATTTCTGAGATTTTTGTCAGACCTGTACTTTTCACAAATGAGCTTATTCTTGAAATTCATTGGCCATAGTGTTAAGTGGATCTCTAAACGTACTTGGGATCTTATGATCCACTGACCCAATGCCTGGAATTAATGAGGCCCGGTCTGGTCTTGGGAGGAGCGTCCGAAAGTACTTGTACCCATGGGAGTTGATTGACCACGGTGTGACATTGCACCGAAGTGCATGACTTGTTAGATTTTACGGCATTCCACTATTCGTACTTATTTACGTGTTACTTGTTTACTTGAAAATTACATGAATTACTTGACTTGCGTGAAAATGGCCAATTACATGAAATTCTTTACTTGTTCAAAGTCATTACTTGAAAATTCATCTTGATATCATGCTATCTTAATTACTTGGAAATTCCATTCATGTTATACACTTTTCGATACAACTTGAAAAAAAATGCTCAAATTGTTAATACTTAAAGATTGCCTGATTTTTAGAGATATAAAATCCTACTGAACTTTTAGCTCACCCTACGTTTTGGTTAATTGTTATAAAAAATAAAAATGAATAAGGGAATGGACAAGAGTGAGAGAGTGATTTTCCTTTTTACCTAGATTTATGTAGATCATTAGTGTTTTTACAAGAATGATGTACTTTGGGATTGGAAGTTATAATTTACCTTTATGGCTTATGAATTAAAGATGTAAACTTCATTTTGATGGAATAAAAGTATCATTTTTCTCATTCATTTTTGTCTTTAGAAATAAAATTGTACATGCTCTGATCGACACGCTTGTTTACGACTAGTTCGCGTCCCAATATTCCGCGTCGGGGCGTGACAGTATCACAGAGCTCATGGTTATGATTGTTGAGTTATGATTTTGATGATTGTTGGCGTTATGGTTTTGATGATAACTAAACTTAATGTGTGATTGAGTGATGATAACTAAACTTATGGTTGATTACACATTCATGTTTAAATATGTTTGAGATGGCAAATGGCAATGGTACATGGTCTTGATTCATGCTTGATTGAATTGTTTTTACAAGAGGCAAGAGGTTTCATAACCTCTTTAATGTGAATAAGCATGGTATTAACCTTAACTATCTTGCTTGCAGGATCAAACACATGGCAGTCACTTGGTGAACTAAACTTGTGGATAAGCACCCTGCTCCTCTACAATCCAAAACAGGTGGTATATGTCATTTACTATCAAGAACCATTGGTGAGACTCTTACCTTGTGTATCTCATGCTTAGCATCGATCTCACCTTGTGTATCTTATGTATACACCTCATTCATGCACATTCAACATGAAACCCTTCTGGCCATCGTGCGCCCTCACCCGCGGATCAACCTGCGCGGTCAGGTCGCGGGGATCGACCTGCCCGGTCAGGTCGCGGGGGTCAAGGGGGCAGCGCCCACCCCCGGAACAAATTTAGAAACGCTCTAATAATTTAGACGTTTCAAATGCATAAACCAAGTGAATCCAACCCCTAAATACATGGATTTGATATGGACATGAAGCCCTTGAATTATGGACATGTTTCCTTGAGCTAACATTTCAATTTTGCAGGTATAGGTCTTTCCGGTCGACCTACACGTCTTGGCCGGTCGACCAGAATTGCCAGAGCCTACAAATTCCAGATTTTACAGGTTTCGGTCGACCGCCACCAAAGTTCCGACTGCAGCAGGTTCCGGTCGACCGCCCCATGAATTCCGGTCGACCGCCAGTCCCGAGCCCCCTTTTGTTGACTTTTGTGTCAAGCTCGAGGAGAGGGGTTTCACCCCATTTCTTTAATCCTTTTGCCCCCAATTACACCAGGATTTGTGGATCTGGTCTGGGGCTTGTCCAAGGGTCACTCAAGAGTTATAAAACTCTCATTTGGAGTCACAAACCCTAACAATCCAAGGGGATTCAAGTGGAGACCAAGAGGAGACTGTCAAAGTGAAGAAGGAGGAGTAGTACTACTGTAGCATGAACAGTAGTCCGTGAATCAAAGCTCCATCCAGGAGCTGAAGATCCAAGATCCTTCTTGAAGCCTTCATCCTCCTATGAGCTGAAGAAGCAAGCATCCAACAAGAAGAGATCGAAGGAGAGCCTATCAACCAAGGAGCTTATCAAGAGAAGAAGAAGAAGGATGCTACAAGGAAGAAGGAGCCATTCAAGCATCATCTGAAGGTACTCTAGCTCTGGTTGAAGTCAGCAATCTCAAAGGAAGAGATCAAGCTCACAAGCATCAAGGAGATACAAGGATTGTCCAAGTGAAGAAGAAGGGTACTGTAGCCGTGAACAGTACTCCGTGCAGTAAGTGTTCTTCATCCATTCTCAACCCTGCAGCATGCATTCAAGGGAACCCAAAACAGGAGTTTTCTAAACTAAGCCTCATTGTCTTTAGGTTTTGGGTGTTGTAATTGTGTCCATCATAAACTGCAAGAACTTGTGTGTGTGTGTGGATCGTTGTTGGATCCGTGGTCGTGTTTGTGTGTGTCGTATTTGATTCGTGTGTACGTGGATCTTCCTAGATCTGCGTTTGTGTATGTGGGTCTATTTAGATCCGTTTGATTTTGTGTGTGTGGTTTACTGCACTTGTGGCAGCGGGTGTTTGTGTTGGTGATCCGGTTGTTGGATCTCGTTGGAGACTTCATCTCTGTGTGTGTGTGTGTGTGTGTGTGTGTTGGGGCGCTTCCCCGTGTGTGTGTGCAGGTGTCATCCTGTGTGTGTGTTTGGAGCATCGTCTCCGTTTGGGGATTCATTCCCAAGTGAAGTCTCACCGGATTTGGTGAGGGGTGGACGTAGGATTGCCGTCGTTGCATCCGAACCACCTTAAAAACCGATGTGCATTGTGTGTTATTTGTGTGGTTTGATTGCTTTCGTTGTATGGCCGTGTGGGAACGGTGAGCTTGAGAGAATTGGTTAATTAGTTTTCAATTGCTAATTATTGTTTACCACATATTTTGTAAAAAGCTAAAAGTTTTCCTTAAAATTGGTAAACACCCAATTCACCCCCCTCTTGGGTGTCATTGATCGCGGGACTTCAATGATCTGGACCGCGCACCCCGTGTTTGTCATAAGTCACGTGACAGAGCCTAGGCGTGTTAGAGAATAGTCCCGTATTAGAAACGGGTTAAAAATATAATGTGATTATAATTGTGGTGCCCTCTCCACTCAACATCTTAAGGACCCAATCTAATAAATTCTAATAGATTGGATTTGCGTGGAGGTAGCTCAGACACCATTTGGTTGCGAGTCTTCCAATAGATTAGAAGTAGGTCTTCCACCACCGCCTGGTCTGTCCCTCCAGACTCGTGCTCCAGTTTCACTGGTTTCTCAAGAATTGCAGAAATGGAATTGGTGCAGGGATGGAAGAGTTAAACAACAGATCAATTAATTGAACTAAGAGGAGGGTTGTGGTGAACAGGGGATCGGATTAGACCCAAGAACTCTACAGGAATCAAAGAACTAGAGCAGATGAATTGGTGAGCTAAGATAGAACAGTAGAAGCTATTTGAGAATTGGCCAGGCGATTGTGTTTCAGGATGATGACCCATCGCCACTTCATCTAGTCTCCTGGGAGTGCAAGCTTACAACTAGTGGTTGGAGCTTTGCCACATCATCACCTGGCGGCTTCCAACATTTTTACAATTTATCCCAACAGGAAAAAGAACATGAAAAAAACCAATATAAAACTCTTTATTAACAACTATGACAAACTAACACACCTTCAACCATCGCGACTGGCAACCGTTTAAGTTGGCTTAACCCTCCTCACCCGACCGGTCTACCCAGTTCAACCGTTTAGACATTACACCCCCCCCATCTGTGCTGCTGGAGCCTCCTTCCCCTTCTCCCTTCACAGCTCTGGAAACCCCCCCCTCCCCCCACCCCCCCACAAAAAAAAAAACACCATTGTCGCCTCTTCCCTCCTCCCTGCATTGTCGGCCGCCTCTCCCCCCCATCTCTCGCTCTTGATCATTTGACCGTTAGAGAGATATTTTGGTCATTTGACTATCCCTTAGCGGGAATATTATCATCTTATAAGAATATTAGTGATCTCGCCGACGAAAATTAACTATGATGACGTATCTAAACATTTTTTTTCAAAATAGTTGTGATATATATGTTAATATATTTCTAGAAATGTTAACTATTAACAACTATGACAACCTAACACACCTTCAACCATCGCGGCTGGCAACCGTTTAAGTTGGCTTAACCCTCCTCACCCGGCCGGTCTACCCAGTTCAACTATTTAGACATTACACCCCCCATCTGTGCTGCTGGAGCCCCCTTCCCCTTCTCCCTTTACAGCTCTGGAAACCCCCCCCCCCTTCCCCCCACCCCCCACAAAAAAAAAAAACACCATTGTCGCCTCATCCCCCCTCCCTGCATTGTCGGCCGCCTCTCCCCCCATCTCTCGCTCTTGATCATTTGACCGTTAGAGAGATATTTTGGTCATTTGACTATCCCTTAGCGTGAATATTATCATCTTATAAGAATATTAGTGATCTCACCGACGGAAATTAACTATGATGACGTATCTAAACATTTTTTTTCAAAATAGTTGTGATATATATGTTAATATATTTCTAGAAATGATATATCTACGAATTTGTCTGTGACAATGATTTATATGTAAAAAATCCCAAACAAAAGTTGTTGTGTCCCTTGTGCTTTGATGTTAATGTGGTGTTTTAATGATAGCAACATGAATGAGTCACCATATTATTTTGCTAAGAACAACACATTGAGTCATCACATGAATGCATATGTCTGATCTGTTCTGTGGAGAATGCATGAGTGTGCTAGGTCTTGCAGTGTTCTATACTCAATGCATAAGTCTATACATTGCATATGTTTAGCATACACTGCATCAGTGCAATAACAGTTGCTGCATGCGTCTGTTAAGAAGTCTATACATTACCCTGCTTCAGGCTGAGCAAGCCTATACACTGATGCACGAACATCAAGTCTATACATTATCTTGCACAACATGCAGGCAAAGTCTGTACATCGTCTTCTTGTTCATGCATTGCATCAAGTCTATACATTGTCTTGCACAGCATGCAGGCAAAGTCTGTACAACGTTTGCACATTACATATGTTCATCAAGTCTGCACATTGTTTGGCCATTGCACACGAAGTCTGTACATCGGTTGCCTTCATCCCTAGCAAGTCTGTACAGCGATTGCCTTCATGCCTAGAAAGTCTGTACATCGTGTGTTGCTGAAAGTCTGTACAGCATCTCACTCAGCGTCTCTGTGAGTCTATACATTTGTCTCTCGTACAGCCAGCGTCTCACTTAGCGTCTTTGTGCATGCATCATTCAGGTCTATACAGCCAGCGTCTCACTTAGCGTCTTTGTGCATGCACATTTAAAGTATGTACAACTTGTGTTCGCAACACAAAGTCTGTACATTGTCAGTGCATCCACATTCGTTGTGTCTTGTGCATGCATCATATGAAGTCTGTATAGCCTATGTTCTTCATACTTGTGCACAGTGTCCGTCTCACTTAGTGTCTCATGCAAAGTTTGTACATCGGTCAAGTCTGTACATCGAACCAAGTCTGTACAGTCTGTGTGTTTCACACATTTAAAGTCTATACTGTGCATACCACATCGTCAAAGTCTATACATTGCACTGTAGCATGCACGAACTCAAAGTCCATACATTGCGTCACAAGTCAGTGCATCGTTCACACCAGCAAGTCTATACATTGCATTGTAGCAATGCACGAACTCATGTCTGTACACTGCATTGGTTGCATAGACTGCCATTCAAAGTCTATACACTGCATTGCACGAGCTGAAGTCTACACATTCTCTTGTTGCACGCACTTGAAGTCTGTATAATTCAAAGTTTGTACACTGCATTGCACGAGCTAAAGCCTACACATTCTCTTGTTGCACGCACTTGAAGTCTGTACATTGTCCACTTGCAGCATTAGCACAAGTCTGTACAGCCAGTGCATATCTTGACTTCAAGTCTATACATTGTCTGGTCGCACACACTCAAGTCTGTACATCCTTCTCGCACACACACTAAGTCTGCACACAAAGTCAATGCATTTCCTTGTGCATATGTGCATGTCTCTCATCAAAGTCTGCACATGCATCTCTTCTTTAACAAGTCTATACATTGTGTGCTGGCAAGTCTGTACAGCCTGTGTGCTTCATAACGCCAAGTCTATACATTGGCTGCTGCATGCTCACTAAGTCCATACACTCGCAAGTCTGCACACTCCTTGGTAGCAAGACTGCACATTGTTTGGTTGCATGCAAGCATGGTCTACACATTACCTGCAGTTGTGTTCATGCATCATCTGAGCAAGTTTGTACATTGTTGCACGCAGAGTCTACACATTCGTTTGGCATGACTGAGCATTCAACGTCAATGTACATACTTCACCATATGCATACTGCAGCATGTGCTATCAAGTCTATACACTCATAAGCTTAGTTAACGCATTCTATGCTTCACGCATACACTAAGTCTGCACAACCTCCATTGGTTCACTCGACCAAGTCTGTACAGCCATGCATTGTCTTGCTTGCATGAATGAAGTCTGTACAGGGTTTTACTGTCTTAAGCTGATACTCCCTTCGACTGACTGACAGGTGCTTATGCTCGAGGAGATTGAGAAGGGCACGAGATCCAAGAAGCCAGGATCGTGACACGTGTACTGAAGCTTGCTGAAATGCTGCCACGTGGTCAGGCGTTTGGGCGGGAGATGTGGAAGACACACGCCCTTCCTGCTGCTCTATATATATGAAGCCTCGTCCATCAGAAGGTGGCCGATCGTGATAGAAGGGGCAGAGACAGAGAGAAGATAGCCTGCACGATCCATAGAGAAGAAAGGCAGAGAGCCACCGAGAGCAGAGAAGAAAAAGAGAGAGAAGAGAAGAGCAGAGAAGAGGAAGAGAAAGAAAAAGAGAGTGAGAGATCAGCAGAAGAAGAAGAAGATCAGTAGTCTCTGGATCAAATCCAAGCTACATTGCTCCAAGAGCAAGCTATAGTTTCGAGCTTCATTTCCAGCTTTCCGTTGTTGTTATTTCCCATTTTGTGCTTTCATTTTAAACCTTTCTTCAAGCTGTTCGTCAGCAGTGCAAGCTGTTATGCACAGCGGCGAGGTGGATACCTCGGACGGGTTAAGCTGTAGTCCCCAGCGGATGGCAAGCTGTGTTGCCCAGCGGATGGCAAGCTGTAATGCCCAGCGGTTGTAGGCAAGCTGTGATGCCCAGCGGTTCAAGCTGTGAGTCAGCGGAATCGACACTCGGGTTTGAGTGTGGGGTGGATGTAGGTCTGGAGGACCGAACCACGTAAAAACTCTTTGTGTAGTGGTTTGATTTCTTATATGCTTCCGCTAGATGAATGCATAGGGATGATATGTTTTGATAGCACACTGTGTGTTTGATTATGGTATCAAGAGTCCTTTGATAGGATTAGATCTGAAGTTTAATTCATTCCTTTAGGCGTTAATTCTTCAGTTGTGAGCATTAGCTTTTAATTGGGAGAAATTTTTAAAGGGTAGATTCATTCACCCCCCCTCTGAATACATAGCACCGAACCCAACACTTGGTATCAGAGCGGGTCTCTGACCTAACAGATCTAACAATCTGCAGAGGATCCTGCTAGTTTTGGTGCATTTCAGAGTGGGTTTCTTGTGTTTTGTGTTTTGTTTCACCGATTTAGTGTCTTGATTTGCTCATCTGATTTCGGTGCATTCATCATATCTCGATGGCTAATCCTCCGATATTCAGAGGTAATGAGTTTGATTCTTGGTTAGAAAATTTTCATCGGTATGTAAAATCAACTGATCATAATCTCTGGAAGGTAATAACTCATGGTCCACACAAATTGTCAAAAGATAAATCTAGATGGACTGAGAAGGATAAATTGAAAGACTCTGTCAACACTAGAGCATTAGTTTTAATGAAAGAATCAATTGACAGAGCTCTAATCTCATGTATTTCTTCTTGCAGGTCTGCCAAAGAAATTTTGGAAAAACAAAAGCTTACCAGGAATCACAACAAATGCTTGATGGCTGATCGGAGAAATGATAATGAAGAATCATCATCTCAGGTAAGCTTTGGATCCGAAGAAGTTTCGATTGATGATTTATGGAATATAAATGAAGAGCTTACTGATATATGTACAAAATTAAAATCCGAAAAAAAATGCTAAAGAAAAGAATTGAACAATGCAAATCTGAACTTACTTGTGATATTTGTCCTACATTGAAACAGTCTTATGATACATGCCTAATATATGCTCAAAATTTTAAGGAACAAAATGGTTCTCTAAAAATTGAAAATCAAACATGCTTGGACAAGATATCAGAACTTGAGAATCAACTGAATAAGAAGAAAAATGAGCATCTAAAAATCATGCAAGAGCTGACTGAAATTAATTCTGTAATGGACAAACTAAAGCTTGAACATGCTGAAGTTCAAAAAGAAAATGAAGATCTCAAGGCTAGTCTGAATAAAATCAACAAGGAAGGTGTGCATGTTTCCTCTCTAAAATCAAACTGCAATATGTGCTTGGCTCTAGGAGAACGTAATGAAGATCTTTATAGTGAGAATGAATGGCTGAATAAACAAATTGCCTCATTTAAAGAGGATCACAAAAACTTGGTCGCTGAGAAAATTAAAGTGGAGGAAAGAGAAGTGGAACTAATTGAAAAACTGGAGCTGATGTTTGGAAGAGAAAGATGTGCTGGTAATGAAATTCAGGCTAAAAATTTTGAGGAAGAAAACACTGAACTGAAAGCTGAAGTTGAAAAATTGAAATGGTTAAACATTGGCTTGTCTGAAAGACTTCTCACCACAGAAAAGGGAAAAGCTGTCTGTGATGAAGAATCAAAAATCTTGAGCAATCTGGAACAAGAAGTTGAGAAGTATAAAACTGCAAATAAAGTCTTAAGTGAATGTGTCAATTGCAGTGAACAGGAGATAACTAGTTATGAGCTTCATATAGCATCTTTGGAAGATAAAATTCATGATCTGGAAAACTCAGCATCCAATTCTACTAAGAATGAAAGAAAAATGAAAGTTGTCATGAAAGGTAAGGATGATAATTCAAGAGAGGGGATAAGTTGTAGTTCTGATGTTAAGGAAATAACTAAAAACCAGCTATATGTCATTTTTGTGCAAAGCTCTGATGTAGCTAGTACCTCAAATCAATCCCCAAAACAAAATGAAAATCAGGAATCACCTTCAACATCTGTATTTCAGTTCAAAGCCCAGAAAAATGAAAAGAAAACAAAAATTGTTGAGAATAATCAAAAATTGAAAAGGAAGGGTCAAACAAAGAAGGTAAAGAATATTTCTGGTTACACCCTAAGATCTGCCAACTCGGTTGAATTTGATGGGTCAATGCACAATGCTCATGCCTCATGTACTCATTCGCATGCATCTAGTTAGTCTGTTAGTAATCATGTTGCCAGGAAATCACAAGTGTCATGTCATTATTGTGGCAAGATAGGGCATGTAATGGATGATTGCAGACTGTTGCTTGAAGATGAGCATGCTGGTGAAGCAATGCATTCTTGGAATTCATCTGATAGAAACCATGCCACTAAGAAATCTGATGCATCATGTTATTACTGTGGTAGGCGTGGTCACCTAATGAATGCATGTTTTATCATGAAAGAAGACAATAAACTACATGCTAAAATTCTCTCACATGCTCATGGCCCATATAGATATAAATCTACTTCAGGCCAGTATATTATTTGTTTCACTTGCAACAAGCCTGGGCATAAGGCAGATGAGTGCTGGTCAGGAAATCATTGGGGTAACAATGAATCAAGAAGCAAGCATCTTAGATGCCTTGAGTGTGGGAAATATGGTCATGCAGTCAAGGACTGCTTGCATGTTCAGGGAAATAATGTTAATTTCAAATCTGTTGAATTCCCCAGAACAAGAAGTGTAAACATTTCATGCTTCAACTGTAATAAGCCTGGTCACAAATCTGCAAACTGTTGGTTGTCAAGGAATGAGAAACGAACTGTCCATGCATACAATAGAACATTTTATAATTATTTTCATGGACCTCATACTGTTGCTGATATGCATTATAGGACCAGAAAATTTGTTCCTTCATGTAGATACTGTGGAAAATTTGGTCATTCCATGGATAGTTGTTACCTGATGGATCATGATGATAATACGGCTAAAAGATTGTTCAGAACACCTGTCAGGGTTAACGCAGGACCCAAGGCTGTTTGGGTCCCTGCAGGATCAAATTGATTAACATGTTACAGGTGTGCCTTGGAATGAAAAAGAGGGGTAAATAAACCAAGGCACTCAACATGAAGACCCCAAGGTTCTGCTTTTCAGGTTTGTTCTGAATACTCATCTTAAATTCCATCATATGAAATTGTGAACTTGAAATGATTGCATATCATGTTGATTTGTTGATGTTAAACTGAAACTTTCTGAAAGGTGAATTGCACAATCATGCTTATGGTAATTCTCTTCTGTCTGATTTGTATTAATCATATCTGAATGAGAGTCATTGCATAAGCATACATGTAGTGACTGCATTATATATCATCATATTGAAAATTCCAAAAAGAAGTGATTCACTGCATATAGATAGGGGGAGCCTTTCTAAATTCTTCAGTGGTGTCAATTTTCTGAACTCTTCCTGTCTACCCATCTGATTCATTGTCATATCTACATATTCTGTCTCATCTTCAGAACTCCTATTTCTCATGAAAAATCAGTCAAATCACTTGAAAAATCTTCTTTGCACTGAGTATAGGTAGCTGCGTGTCTTGCATATAGTCGGTGCATCTCATGTTCACAGTGCATATTGTTGTGCCTTCATTGCATATCATGCATTTTGTCAGGGGGAGCTTTCCTATTTCATCTCTTCTTCACCTCATGAACTCCTTTTGTCTAGTAATATGATTCTTTCTCTTGCCAATGTGCTGTTCAATTGAATTCTCTGCTGTCTTCACCAAAACAGCTGATCAGTCTGTATTCCAGACTCAGCTACTGTTTGTTGATAAACTCTCTTCTAATGCTCTTCTCTATTGGTGATTGACTCTTCCACCAGCTTATACTCATCCTTCATATATCTCTTAGCTGATGTGATTGATTTGGTTCTACTGTTGATTAGTTGGTCAGCTAAATTTTTTTTTATCTGATCTGAGGAACTCAAGCTGTAGGCCATGCAATTCAGTCTGAATCATGTAGAAATTCTTATCATATAGGTTTAAGAATAACAACTAAATCAGACTGATATAAGATTTATATATTCTCAGATTTGCATTTAAATGCTTTGAAAATATCTGAATGATAAGGTTTAATAAACTTTAACCACATGTGTCATGTAAACCTTAAACTCTCTCATCTGATATCTGAAAATTTGAAATCAAGGCTACTTTGGTAGAGATACATAGAGTGAGTACTGTGGTTAAACATTAACTTGAAAAATGTTGACTAAATGAAAAATTGTGAATTCAGAGCAATGACTCGGTCACTGAGAAACTGGGTTCTTTATAAATGAAATAAAGTAACTTATGTCATGAGGTGCCATAGTTATCTCTGATAAAAATTTATCGAAAAACCTGACAGAGCAATGGCATATTTATGTCGAGTAACTGAGGAGTCTGGCCTCTGATCAAGGTGTCTCCTCATGTAAAAAGACATTTCTATTACTAACTCTGGTCTCAATGTTGAGAGGCAATGACTGTTATTACACTGAGTAACTGGGTCACTTCACTTGAGACGTGTTGTGCCTCATGTAAAAAGGTGTTGATCAACTTAAATTGCTCAAGAAAAATATAATGTGCTTCAAATGAAAATTTTGAAAATTCTGTCAACTCATGTTCTTGTAAAAAGTGTTTAACATCAATACTAATCTGTGTAACTCTTAAAAGAGTCATTGAGATCTTGTGTGTAAGATGAAGATGAGCGGTCATGAGTGTCATCTGATTATTTGGTTCACCTTTATTAAAACTTGAATTCAGATATAAGTATTGCTTTTAATTGACAAATTTGGTATACATCATAATTAAATCAGGTTGGTCAAGTTGCCAATTCATAACCCTCTATGATAGGAGAGTCTATTCATGTTAAGACTCATTGAAGTTGTGCATGCCTTAAAATCCCTCATGATCTGACTCACCTCTGACAACTTGCTCAACAGGAACTGTATTGACAATCCTCTCTTATCAGTTGACTGATTGATTCCTGAGATGTACTCCTCTCCACACTGTTGTAATCTTCCATCTTATTTTGCAACCAGTTCTGGTTCTGTGGACTTTCCACCTGTTTCATTCTGTTCATGCATATGTGAGGTGCCACAACCAGAGTTCAGATTGTTTATAATGGCAGATTTCAGATTGATTTATTGGAGTTATGGGTCATCTGCATTTCAGGGGAGAGTAGTCAATCATGCATGTTGATAGGGGGAGAGCTATTTTCTTGTCATAAGGGGGAACTCTATTTCAGTGAACTATGTTTCATTCTGTGTCTTTGTGTGCTAAATTTTATCTCTCAAACCATTTCCTTTCTTTTTGATTATGTCAAAGGGGGAGAATAGTTTGACGAGTCAGTGTGACTCATTATGTTGCCATCATCAAAAAGGGGGAGATTATTGTGCCCCTTGTGCTTTGATGTTAATGTGGTGTTTTAATGATAGCAACATGAATGAGTCACCATATTATTTTGCTAAGAACATCACATTGAGTCATCACATGAATGCATATGTCTGATCTGTTCTGTGGAGAATGCATGAGTGTGCTAGGTCATGCAGTGTTCTATACTCAATGCATAAGTCTATACATTGCATATGTTTAGCATACACTGCATCAGTGCAATAACAGTTGCTGCATGCATCTGTTAAGAAGTCTGTACATTGCTCTACTTCAGGCTGAGCAAGTCTATACACTGATGCACGAACATCAAGTCTATACATTGTCTTGCACAGCATGCAGGCAAAGTCTGTACATCGTCTTCTTGTTCATGCATTGCATCAAGTCTATACATTGTCTTGCACAACATGCAGGCAAAGTCTGTACAACGTTTGCACATTACATATGTTCATCAAGTCTGCACATTGTTTGGCCATTGCACACGAAGTCTGTACAGCGGTTGCCTTCATGCCTAGAAAGTATGTACATCGTGTGTTGCTGAAAGTCTGTACAGCGTCTCACTCAGCGTCTCTGTGAGTCTATACATTTATCTCTCGTACAGCCAGCGTCTCACTTAGCATCTTTGTGCATGCATCATTCAGGTCTATACAGCCAGCGTCTCACTTAGCGTTTTTGTGCATGCACATTTAAAGTCTGTACAGCTTGTGCTCGCAACACAAAGTCTGTACATTGTCAGTGCATCCACATTCGTTGTGTCTTGTGCATGCATCATATGAAGTCTGTACAACCTATGTTCTTCATACTTGTGCATAGTGTCCGTCTCACTTAGCGTCTCATGCAAAGTTTGTACATCGGTCAAGTCTGTACATCGGACCAAGTCTGTACAGTCTGTGTGTTTCACACATTTAAAGTCTATACTGTGCATACCACATCGTCAAAGTCTATACATTGCACTGTAGCATGCACGAACTCAAAGTCCATACATTGCGTCACAAGTCAGTGCATCGTTCACACCAGCAAGTCTATACATTGCATTGTAGCAATGCACGAACTCATGTCTGTACACTACATTGGTTTCATAGACTGCCATTCAAAGTCTGTACACTGCATTGCACAAGCTAAAGTCTACACATTCTCTTGTTGCACGCACTTGAAGTCTGTACAATTCAAAGTCTGTACACTGCATTGCACGAGCTAAAGCCTACACATTCTCTTGTTGCACGCACTTGAAGTCTGTACATTGTCCACTTGCAACATTAGCACAAGTCTGTACAGCCAGTGCATCTCTTGACTTCAAGTCTATACATTATCTGGTCACACACACTCAAGTCTGTACATCCTTCTCGCACACACACTAAGTCTGCACACAAAGTCAATACATTTCCTTGTGCATATGTACATGTCTCTCATCAAAGTCTGCACATGCATCTCTTCTTTAACAAGTCTATACATTGTGTGCTGGCAAGTCTGTACAGCCTGTGTGCTTCATAACGCCAAGTCTATACATTGGCTGCTGCATGCTCACTAAGTCCATACACTCGCAAGTCTGCACACTCCTTGGTAGCAAGACTGCACATTGTCTGGTTGCATGCAAGCATAGTCTACACATTACCTGCAGTTGTGTTCATGCATCATCCGAGCAAGTCTGTACATTGTTGCACGCAGAGTCTACACATTCGTTTGGCATGACTGAGCATTCAACGTCAATGTACATACTTCACCATATGCATATTGCAGCATGTGCTATCAAGCCTATACACTCATAAGCTTAGTTAACGCATTCTGTGCTTCACGCATACACTAAGTCTGTACAACCTCCATTGGTTCACTCGACCAAGTCTGTACAGCCATGCACTGTCTTGCTTGCATGAATGAAGTCTGTACAAGGTTTTACTGTCTTAAGCTGATACTCCCTTCGACTGACTGACAGGTGCTTATGCTCGAGGAGATTGAGTAGGGCACGAGATCCAAGAAGCCAAGATCGTGACACGTGTACTGAAGCTTTCTGAAATGCTGCCACGTGGTCAGGCGTTTGGGCGGGAGATGTGGAAGACACACGCCCTTCCTGCTGCTCTATATATATGAGGCCTCTTCCATCAGAAGGAGGCCGATCGTGATAGAAGGGGCAGAGACAAAGAGAAGATAGCCTGCACGATCCACAGAGAAGAAAGGCAGAGAGCCACCGAGAGCAGAGAAGAAAAAGAGAGAGAAGAGAAGAGCAGAGAAGAGGAAGAGAAAGAAAAAGAGAGTGAGAGATCAGTAGTAGAAGAAGAAGATCAGTAGCCTCTGGATCAAATCCAAGCTACATTGCTCCAAGAGCGAGCTATAGTTTCAAGCTTCATTTCCAGCTTTCCGTTGCTGTTATTTCCCATTTTGTGTTTTCATTTTAAACCTTTCTTCAAGCTGTTCGTCAGCAATGCAAGTTGTGATGCACAGCGGCGAGGTGGATACCTCGGACGGGTTAAGCTGTAGTCCCCAGCCGGTGGTAAGCTGTGTTGCCCAGTGGATGGCAAGCTGTAATGCCCAGCGGTTGTAGGTAAGCTGTGATGCCCAGCGGTTCAAGCTGTGAGTTAGCGGAATCCACACTCGGGTTTGAGTGTGGGGTGGATGTAGGTCTGGAGGATCGAACCACCTAAAAACTCTTTGTGTAGTGGTTTGATTTCTTATATGCTTCCGCTAGATGAATGCATAGGGATGATATGTTTTGATCGCACACTGTGTGTTTGATTATGGTATCAAGAGTCCTTTGACAGGATTAGATCTGAAGTTTAATTCATTCCTTTAGGCGTTAATTCTTTAGTTGTGAGCATTAGCTTTTAATTGAGAGAAATTTTTAAAGGGTAGATTCATTCACCCCCCCTCTGAATACATAGCACCGAACCCAACAAAAGCAAAAGAAGACTCAAACATGAGGATCAAGCTAGTTTCGAGTCAGTGCATATCACTGAGTCGGTAATGGCTCTACTGACAATTGCTATGTCCTATAGCCAACAGAATAGAAAAATAGGTCATAGATCTCCCAGATAGTTTGGAAGGATAGCGCCCTGACATTCTCAGGTCAAATTTTGGTAGCAGGTGTTTCGGCTCGGCAACGCTATGGGACATCATGGTGAAATCTGGGGATTCGGTACTTTCTATCCTTCAACATTTGCAAAGAGAAGTTCGTTCTATTCATGATGCACTGGGTTCTATGACGCAGCATGTTGATTCTCTTGAATCAAAACCCTCAAACCATCTGTATATTATCATTCTCCACTAGAATCAATTGATTTTTTCCTGCCCTAAATACCATGAATTCTCCAAATTTGACGATAGATCTGACCCTGCCGAATGGAGTTCAAAGCCAACAAATATTTCCTCTATGACCAGGTGTCAGCCAGATTATTATATGGTCTCCTTAGCTTCTTTTTATCTGGAGGGTGATTCTCTCCGGTGGTTTTGACATTTTACAAATACTAAAAGACTCAGTTTCTTGGTTGGAGTTCTCGAAAGGGTTGGAAGTCGAGATTTGGGTATGTTTCCATTATAGACTCACATGGATAGTTCAAAGTATTGTGTAACAGAGTCACAAGAATTTCTGAGGACCATCTGATAGGGAATTTTGATCGGTGAGTTGAGTGAGGAGTTGGCATGTGAAGTGAGGTCATTTATGCCGCAGTCACTTTACAAGCGATAGAGCTTGCTCGCATCCAAAAACAAAAACTTCTGGCTAGGTGGAAAAGTTCGCCCCATTTTAATTTTACCATCCCACACCCTTCAAGATTTTCATAACTCTCCAATGTTCAGTCCGCTACGGCGCCACCTTCCAAGCCCTCCACTCCTCTTATCCACAAATTAACCACACAACAATTGCAATACAGGAGACTTTTAAAGGGCCTCTGCTATATTTGTGACGAGAAGTGGCTGTCAGTCCACACATGTTGTCACGTCCCGATGCGGAATATCGAGGCGCGACGAGTCGTAACACTCGTGTCGATCAGAGCATGTATAATAGGGTCCAATCATAAAGAGAGATAATGAAAAGAGGATACTTTTATTTTATCGAAATAAAATTTTACAACAACATTAAGCCTTAAGAGGCATAATACAACTTCCAAATACATAATTCTAGAAAGAGCAACACTCATAAACCTAGGTAACTAAGATGAACCTGATCCCTCGTTTCACTCTTGCCCATCCCCATGTATTTGGGGTTCATCATCGGAACTACCTGCAATGTTAACCGAAAACGTAGGGTGAGTTAAACGCTCAGTAAAGTTTATATCTCTATACCAGGTAACTTTAAGTATTTAACATTTTAGATAAAATTACTGTGCTATGCCGAGAAATGTAACTAATCAAAATATGGAACATGAATAAGAGAGAGAGTAAAGGAAAGCAAGTAGACAAGGTATCAAGAGAAAAATTCAAGTAGAGAACGATCATGTAGCAAGTATTGTCATGGAATTGGCCATTTCACCCAAGTATGTACAAGTCAAGTATTTCATGTAATTTCAAGTACTTTCAAGTACTTTCAAGTATTCAAGCAAGTCAAGTATTTCACGAATTATGGAATGTCATAAATGAATATAGCAAGTCAAGCACTTCGGTGCAATGCCACACCAAGTCAATAATAGCTCCCATGGACACAAGTACTTTCGGAGCGCTCCTCCCAGGACCAGACCGGGCCCCATTAACGCTAGGCATTGAGGTTATGGATCATAGATTCTAAGTATATTTAGACATCCACATAATATGTATGGCCAAAGAATTTAAAGGTAAAGCTCACGAAATAAAGTACAGATCTAGCAAAAATTATCATTCAAGGAACAAGTAATACAAGATTTCAAGTAGTTGTAAGAGAAGTTCAAGGATGATTCAAGGCATAGTGTTTAACGACATTAAGATAATAAGAAAGCATCATGTTTAACGACACTAAGTCAATAAGAAGGTATCATGTTTAACGACATTAATTCAATAAAGGAATTGGATTGATGGACAAGGCACGATCGGCCTTTGCGAAAAATCTCGTAAAATGGATTTAGATCAAGTTTTTCACAGTCGGGTGCTTAGCTAGAAAACCGAAGAATCATAGCCAGGTGAGACAGTGGGATGCTCCCCTCGTATTCACGAGGTCCTAATTAGGGAACCACTTATCCACTTAAAGCGTTTTCACGTGGACCTCTTTCTTTAGATACCGTTCTTTCTTAGAAATGTAGTGAATTAGACGACTTGTCGGAAACAAGGAACAACTCTTGCAAAAATTCTATCCCATTTTTTGCAGTCGGAGCTTAAGTAGAAAACCAAGGAATCATGGCCAGGTAAGAGGTGGGACAGTGGGAGGCTCTCCTCGTATACACGAGACCCTAATTAAGGAACCACTTATCCACTTAAAGCGTTTACCCGTGGACCTCTTTCCTTAGACACCGTTCTTTCTTGGAAATCTAGCGAGCTACGCGACTTGTCGAAAACACGGTAACGCGATAACACGAAAATCGTTAAAACTCGCATCGATCACGATTATGCAACTAAGCCCATGTAATGTTAACATATAATATCTACTCTATTTAACATGTCAGAAAGATAATATAGTCATGGAAATCAAAGATATCATGAAGGTAACAAGAACTAGGATGGAAATATAAGCTCATGGAATAGAATTATTATCTTCCATATCTTTAACTTAATCGTGTGTGAATTTAAATAATATGCAACTTAACATGACATATCTAACATGCTAGATGATATATTGGTTCAATTAGAACCTGAAACATCACGATCGGGGCAAAGATCGTGCATCCGGAACACGGTCTTAGAAAGACACCGTGATCCATGCATGCTTAATACTTAATAAAAATTAGAGAAAATGGTATAGAATCAAACTAGACATGCATCTACATCTAATTCATATATCAATTTGAGTTTAGCCTAAGAGAATACCTACATAGTGGGAGATTGAAGAGGAAGAAGAACAAGAACGAAGAACACTCCGAACACTCCTCCAACTTTAAGATTTCCTCCTCTCTACAACCAACACTTCCCCTAATAGATTTGTGCTTTGAGTAGGGAAGATCCTAGCCCTATTTATTGGCCAAGTCCCATGATTATTTTATTACTAATTTAATTCAATTTTTCACCTAATTTCCTATTTCATCCACCCATGTTACTATTACACCCACTTATGTGCTAATAAATTCTAACATGTGAATGTTGAAATAAATCCCCCTCTATGACATAATGACCTCATTTATTCAATGTTATTTTATTACTAATTTAGTTCTAAGTCAAATTTTCACCTAATTTTTCTATTTCACCAACCCATGTTACTATTACACCCACTTATGTGGCTAACAAATTCTAACATAAGAATATTGAACTAAATCACCCTTTATGGCATAACCAATGACCTCATTTATTCAATGATGTAAGAAATAACATCATCTACTAATTATGATTTAATTAGAGCTAATAATTCTCTCTTAAATCGGATGCTAGAGCTACAGAACTAACGTCTTCGCCTTCTCAAAATCATGCCGCGAATCTCGCCGTTCGTGTTAACACGTGGGATAGGGTTCACGTTTATATATTCTACACTTTAAAGACATAAAGAAAAATATTTATCATTTATTTTATTTTCATCTTTCATTATTATTTTTTACATATAAATGCATATATAAAATTTTGAGTTGCTACATCCTCCACCACTTAAAAAGAATTTGGTCCTCCAAATTCACATGATTCATACAATTGTAATTTAAAATTTCAAATAGAGGGGTCAAAATTATGACCTGAGATCAAATCCGGATACTTCTTCTTGATTGACTCCTCCAATTCCGAGGTAGCTTCTTCGAATCCATGCTTGCTCTATTGAACTTTTACCATTGGTATAGCCTTATTCCTCAACTAGTGTAACTTCCGATCTAATATCTTGATCGGTCTTTCTTTATAAGATAATTTTTTTTGTAGCTTCAAGTCATCTAATTGAATTATATGCGAAGGATCATACACATATTTTCTCAGCATGGATATATGAAATATATCGTGGACACCAGCCAATTATGAAGACAAAGCCAGCTTGTATGCCACTTCTCCGATTCTTTCCAGAATCTCAAAAGGTCCAATAAATCTTGGACTCAGTTTTCCTTTGATACCAAACCTTTTAATTCCTTGCGTGGGTGAAACTTTCAAGAAGACATGCTCCCCCACTTGAAATTCAAGGTCTCTTCTTCGATTATCGGCATAACTCTTTTGCCGTGATTGAGCAATTTTCAGCCGTTCACGGATCAACTGAATATTGTGAGTTGTATCTTAAATAATATCGGGGTCAATCAATCATTTCTCTCCAACTTCATTCCAGCATAGAGGTGATCCACAACTCCTGCCATACAGTGCTTCAAAAGGCGCCATTTATATGCTAGACTGATAGCTATTGTTATATGCAAATTCAATCAAGGACAAGTGTTCATGTCAACTTCTGCCAAAATATATCATACAAGCTCTCAACATATCTTCGATAATCTGATTCGTCCTCTCGGTTTGTCCATATGTCTGAGGGTGGAAAGTCGTACTAAAATTCAACTTAGTACCCAAAGATGATTGCAAACCTTTCCAGAAGTGAGAGGTGAATCTTGGATCTCTATCCGAAATAATAAAAGTTGGAATACCGTGTAGCCTTACAACCTCCTTGATATATAGGGCAGCTAGAACATCCACGGTCCATTTGGTTTTGATGGGCAAGAAGTGAGCAAACTTAGGTAGTCGGTCCACAATCACCCATATAGCATCAAATCCACTTCGGGTCTTTGGCAATCCAACTACGAAATCCATGCCAATACTATCTCATTTCCATTCCGGTATCTCGAGAGGTTTTAACTTACCAACCGGTTTGAGATGTTCGGCTTTAACTTGTTGGCAGACCAAACATCGGCTCACGAACTCGGCTACCTCTCCTTTCATGTTAGGCCACCAAAAGGTTCTTTTGAGATCTTGGTACATTTTTGTGGCACCAGGATGAATAGTGTACCTCGATCGATGTGCCTCCTCCAAGATTTTGTTCTTGATGGTAGAACAATCGGGCACATAGGTTCTTCCTCGGAAAAGCAACCTTCCATTATCCTCCAAAAGGAAATCCGGTCGTTGATCTAATTTCTCTTTAATTTCAATAATCAATGGATTATCATCTTGTAACTCTTTAATTTCTGAGAGTAACTTGGGTTGGAGTCTAATATTTACAATCAAGACTCCTTCTCTCTTCTCCTCCACATTGAGGTCTAAGTTTACCATTTGCTCTAACAATTGCCATTCTTTAATCATTAGGTTCGATAATAATGCCATCGGCTTCCGATTTAGAGCATATGCTATAGCATTACCTTTTCCTGGATGGTACTATATAGAAAAATCGAAATCCTTCAAGTACTCTAGCCACCTTCTTTATCTCATATTGAGTTCTTTTTGAGAGAATAAGTACTTGAGGCTCTTATGGTCGAAATACACAATAAATGCCTCACTATAGAGATAATACCGCCAAATCTTCAGGGCAAAGACTACAGCCGCTAGCTCTAAGTAATGCACGGGATAATTCTTCTCGTGCTTTTTCAATTGCCTTGAGGAATAGGCGATCACCTTGCCATGTTGCATCAATACACAGCCTAGGCCAATTCCGGATGCATCAGCATAAACTTCGAATCCTCCTCCTTCAGTAGGCAATGTGAGTATAGGTGCAGTAGTCAGACAATTTTTTAATCTGGAAGCTTTTCTCACATTCCTCGGACTATATATAAGGAATCTCCTTTCTTGTCAATCTTGTCAAAGACATGGCGATCTTGGAGAAATCCTTAATAAATCTTTTATAATATCCTACCAATCCCAAGAAGCTTCGAATTTCCATCACCCTAGTAGGTCTCTCCCAGTTCTTCACAGCCTTAACCTTCGAAGGATCGACTGCAATACCCTTCTGGGAGATTATGTGACCTAGAAAAGAAACATCTTCTAACCAGAAATCACATTTACTAATGTTGGGAGAATGTTGTGCATGTATGATACACGCATGCTTCTCCACCGTAATGTGGTTTTGATGATGTCTGCCTATGAGTCACTGATGAGTCTAACTTGCACTTGATAACGTCAATATTCATACATTTCAGGTCATTGTAAGTAAAGTATAAGAAATCAAGAATGGCACGTAAATCTAGGCAATTGGCATCATAGAAATCGAGGTTGAATTCAAGAAACAAAAATTCAAGAGCAAGAGCCTTCCAAGTTAAAAGAGAAACTCAAGATACATGGTTGCACAAAAATTGAGACAACTGGTTGCACAAAAATCAAGGCAGGTGAAAATGCTTATAGGTGCATGAAAATAGAGATAACTGATTGCATAGAATTCAAGTTGTCTGCAATCCAGAGAAAGAATGCTCAGATGCGCTCCTGAGGCTTCAGATGCTCTCCTGAGCCCATGGATGCTCTCCGATGATTGCATATGACCTCCTCGCTACAGCTGATAAAGGCTCGTACCAAGGTCGATGCACATTACTGTTCATGAAGAAGGAAGGTCAGTGTATATTCCTTCTCCTTATCAGGTAAGATCAATGCACATCTCATATAGACTCATTCAATCAAACAGGTGAAGGTCAATGCATATTGCATACAGGTCGATGCATGTATCTCTTCTGAGCAACTAAGGTCGATGCATGTATTGCAGCTAGTGCACATAAGGTCGATGCTTCTTTGCTCTCCAGCATAGTAAGGTCGATGCACATGCTCACTGGTGCATATCAAGGTCTACCTGTGTTACTGTTTGAGGTCAGTGCACATCTTGCA
Source organism: Amorphophallus konjac (assembly GCA_022559845.1). Taxonomy (NCBI): domain Eukaryota; kingdom Viridiplantae; phylum Streptophyta; class Magnoliopsida; order Alismatales; family Araceae; genus Amorphophallus; species Amorphophallus konjac. Next base: position 214,721,260 of record CM040118.1, read on the forward strand.
TAGTGCATACTAAGGTCGACACACATCTGGCATTGTGCATACTAAGGTCGATGCACATTGGAACTTTAGTTAACTAAGGTCGATGCACATTTCCCTTAGTCATTTACAAGGTCGATGCATGTTTTCATCTTGTGCTAGGCTAAGGCCTATGCATGTATTAAGTCTGTGCATATAGGTCATGCATGTTCTGAGGTCAGTGCACATATTGCATTTGTCACTAAGGTCGGTGCACATGCAGAGGTCCTGCACTGCCAAGGTCGGTGCACATATGCAGTAAAGTCTGGAAGGTCGATGCACATCCCATAGCATTCAACACTCAGGTTGGTGCACATATGTAGCCTAGTCCAGAAGGTCGGTGCACATGCTGAAGACGTGCGACTAAGGTCGATGCACATGTAGAAGACTTGGACTAAGGTCGATGCACATGAAGACTTTATGTTCAACAAAGGTCGCGAACATGTCCAAGGTCGATGCACATTTATATGAAAGGCCTGTGCAACTTCTTCTAAACTTCTAGGAAGGTCGATGCACCTTAGCCATTTCATAAGAAAGGTCTGTGCAACTCTTTCCAGTCTGATGTCTCAAGGTCTGCGCATATGTCCAAGTCTGTGCACATGAAAGAACCAATTAAGGTCTGTGCATGTTTGATGAAATGCCCCAATGAAGAAGAAATGTTTGTGCATGTTTTGCCCCCAACTTTACAAGGTCTGAGCATACTCCGAACCAAGGTCTGTGCATGTTTGCCTTCAGCATAAGAAGAATGAAGTGTTTGATGAAATGCCTTAATGAAGAAGAAGGTCTGCCTCTGTCCTCTCAGAAGCATTTCAAGCCAATTTTCTGTCAGATCAAGTGGGCCATCCAGAGTGAGAAAATAGGTACCGCAAGTGTCCAAATACATGGATTTCGAGGTTTGGATGGAGTACTCAGGTTTGACTTTTGTTCCAGTCATCATTACCCTACTAGAACAACATTGTTTGGTGGTTGTTTCTATCAGAACCTATACCTGGGACTGACTCCTATCAGGACCACTTTCTGTTATCATTAAAAGAGATATGATCCCAGAATGGTACTGTGTACGGAAAGTTGACCAGAGCCAACAGGAATGCAGAGCGCAAGTTATCCTTCTCTGAGGGTCATTAATTGCTCAAGATTTTGGAGATCTGAATAGTAACAAAAGGAAAGATATGGTCTACTTTTTTTACCTGCCACCGTCCTACCATGGGACTAACTTGGAAAAGCGCTCAAGCTCACATCGGCGCATGCTTCAAGGGAAGGAGACCTTCTGGTGGAAAAAAGTTTCCCTGGGGTTCTCTATTTATATGAAGCTTCCTCAAGAGAAGAAGCGACTGCCGCCTTGAGAAAAAGCCACGCCCTTGAGCCTCAAAGAAGAAAACTTGTGAGAAAGTAAGGAAGGGAGTAAGAGCAGCCCAGCACCAGTTGACCTTAGTCCAGTGCTGTACAAGAAGAACAAAAGAGAAGCCTTGAGAGAGAGAGAGAGAGAGAGAGCAGTCCTGCAGTCTACCGGTGTTTGAAGAGAAGGATCCTTGGATCTAACATTGTAGCTGCACTCACCAGCATCCTTGTCTTGATCTATTGTTTTAGCTGGTGTTTATATTTTCATTCTTGTTTCCCAATTGCATTTACAGTATTTTCCTTTGTGTTTTCGGTTCATTTTTCTTGTTTTTTCGATCCCCTGTTTTGGGGACCGGGTTCCTTCTGAGGGTTGTCCCTCTGGTGTCCCTCTGTGGCTTCAGAGGAAAGGAGAAGTGCTCTTCTCCGGGTTCCCTCTGGGTTTTTAGAGGAAGACAGGATCTGATCCTCTGGGCCTGTGAGCAGCGGGGTGCTGTCTCACGGTTCCTTCTGGGTTTTCAGAAGAAGGGAGGTTTGGGCTCCTCTGATCACTACCGTAGGTAGTGGGTCTGGTCTTGTGGATTCAAGATCAGGGTGAGGGATTTGTCTCCCTCGGGTCAAGCTGTGAGTCAGCATTTGTTGTGGAGGTGTGGACGTGCAAAATTGCACGCCCATACGTCCCAGTTAGCCCGGCATCGACAACAACTTCAGCCGAAAAGGCTGCAAAGAAAGAGGGCCATCCGGACTCTCTGAATATCAACACACGCTGCCGTAAAGCCGTCTCCGGAGTCACGACGGTGAAGAGAAATCAACCACCAAGAGCCCCACAATTCATGGGCCTCGAAGAAAACCAGATGGACCATGACTCAGGCTCAGAACGGGCTCAGAAATGCACCCAGGGTGGCCTTCAGCGGCACACCCTTTTCCTTCAACGGCACGCCCTAGTGGCCTTCAGCGGCACGCCCATTGAGAGCTTCAGCGGCAGGCCCGTTTGGGTCCCTCAGCGGCACGCCCATTTGGGTCCTTCAGCGGCATAGCCTCTGGCCCTCAGCGACACGCCCATTGAGAGCTTCAGCGGCACGGCTTTTGCCCCCTTCAACGGCACGCTTGGGCAGCCCTTCAGCGGCATGGCCTTTGGCCCTCCCAGCGGCACACTTCTTGAGCCCGCCAGCGGCACAGCGTTAAGGCATTTCAACGGCCAAACGACGTGATGCCCATGCCCTACGGATCTTCGACGCGCAGTGAGTTGTCCGAGGTGTCAACCGGAGGTTGGGCCACGTAAGCTATCCCCCTGGCATCCAGGACGGGAGGAGGTCAAACCCCATGATGACCCAGCACTTCCCGCCTCCGACTATCGTGCTCGAGGGCTTCCGCTGCTGGGAGTATAAAACCACTCCCATTCCGACGAAGAGAGAGGAGGCCCACAGACAGAGAGGAGGAACACAGAGAAAAGAAAAGAACAGACACAGAGCCACGTACGAGAAGAAGGAGAAGAGAGAAGAAAAGGGAGAGGGCTCCGGCGTGGAGTCTTCCGACAACCACCAGGCAAAGAAAAGAGAGTAAGAGAGAGAGAGAGCTTGATGTAGTAGGAGAAGGTGGGGAAAATAGTAGTGGACGGTCGTCCCTGCTTTGATCCCCAACACTTCCTCTCCTTTTGTCCCTTTTTCTCTCTCCCCGTTCTTTTATGCTTTGGTTTTCTTTCTTGTCTGTAGCCTTAGCTCGGGCATGCTTTGTAATGTATATGGATGGCTACGGCCCTTTGTTCCCCCATGAATGAAGATCGTCCCCCTCAGTGGGTTTTCTCTTCGTCTCGTTGGTTTGGGCCATAGTGTGCTTGATCGTCTTTTCCTCCCCTTTCCGGTGTTTGTTTTCATCCCCCACGCCGACGGTTTCCTCCGGATCCGGCGCCACCTTCAATGGTTTGAGGTCACGAACCTCCTCCTGTAAAGCCCGACGCCTTCACCCGTGCCTGCCCCTGTGAGCCTTCTCCCCTCCTGCCAGGGGTCCCTGTGGGTTCGATCGGTCTAACACCCCACCCCCAATTAGCAGGTCAACCCTTTTGGAGCCTTGGCTAACCCCCTCTCCAGTACACCCCGTCCAGTCTTAGAGGTCTCCCGTCCGTCGTTTCCTCCGAATTTTTCAAGGTTTTGTTAAGGTGTTGCCGCTCTCGGGCGCCCATCTCCAACTGTCGGGTTCCGCCACTCCATGTGGGCGCGTTCCCTTTATCTCCCTTACGCTCGGGTCAAGGGGAGATGCTGCCGAATTTTTTGTCAGAAAATAACAAGACGTTAAAAGGCAAAAGGACGCAACAAACAAATGGGATAATAAATACACATCAAAAGACAACAAAAGCAACGAATGAATAGAACAACAACAGATTGCAAGAAGAAGGAGAAAAGATTTGTATAAACTATGCAAAAAAAAAAAAATCAAAGAAAAGAAGAAAAGAAAAGCCTTAAAAATAAGAAGAAAAAAAGAGAGGAGTGGGCCTTCATCGGCATGCCTGTTCCAGCCTTCGTCAGTACACCCTATCAGCCCTCCAGCAGCACACCCTAACATCCCTTTAACGACACACCTCCTTGGCCCTTCAGCGGCACACTCCTCCTCACCCACTCCCTCTCTCTCACTGCCTCATTCTCCCCCCCTCATCGGTACACTCTCTCCCTCTCACCGTCTCATTCCCCCCTCGCCGGCACACCTCTCTCTCTCTCACCGTCTCACTCTCCCTCATCTATCTCTCCGTCTCACCTCTTCTTCCACCGTCTCTCCGAAGTGGAACCCAATGTACAGACTTGGCAGGTTGATACACGAACACAGCAACAAGCAATGTATAGACTTTGCGTGAAGGATTGCACAAATGCAGACAAGTGAAGCATGTACATTGGAAATGGATGTTCAGACATGCCGTGAACGAATGCATGGGCCTAATATGCTTGTGACAACAATGTACAGACTTTGAGCTGGCCAATGTATAGACTTTGAGCTGCAGTAAATGGACAATTTACAGACTTTAAGCTGGCCAATGTATAGACTTTGCAAATGGACAATGTACAGACTTTGAGCTGGCCAACGTATAGACTTTGGGTTGCAGCAAATAGACAAAGTACAGACTTTGAGCTGAAGGATGTATAGAGTTTGTGTGCTGGTTGCATAGACAATGTACAGACTTTGAGCTGAAGGATGTATAGACTTTGTGTGCTGGTTGCATAGACAATGTACAGACTTTGAGCTGATGGACGTATAGACTTTGTATGCATGCAACCATCCGATGTACAGACTTGATGTTGCAGCAACCAGCCAGTGTATAGACTTTGGGCTGATGGGCGTACAGACTTTGTGTGCATGCAGCCAGCCGATGTACAGACTTTGTATTGCAGGAACTAGCCAATGGGCAGACTTTGAGCTGATGAATGCAGCCAATGTATAGACTTTGGGCTGATGAATGTACAGACTTTGTGTTGCGGTGACCAGCCAATGTCTAGACTTTGAGCTGATGAATGCAGCCAATGTATAGACTTTGGGCTGATGAATGTACAGACTTTGTGTTGCAGTGACCAGCCAATGTATAGACTTTGAGCCGATGAATGCGGCCAGTGTATAGACTTTGGGCTGATGAATGTACAGAATTTGTTTTGCGGTAACCGGCCAATGTATAGACTTTGAGTTGCAGCAAATAGACAATGTACAGACTTTGAGCTGATGAATGTACAGACTTTGTGTGCAGCAACCAGCCGATGTACAGACTTCGTGTCGCAGCGACCAGCCAATGTATAAACTTTACGCTGAGGGACGTACAGACTTCGTGTGTGCTAGCAGCCAGTGTACAGACTTTGAGTTGAAGTAAATGGACAATGTACAGACTCTGCGTGTGTGCTAGCAGCCAATGCACAGACTTTGAGTTGTAGCAAATGGATAATGTGCAGACTCTAGCAGACGATGTACAGACTTTGAGTTAGCCCGGCACGCTCCTCTCCCCCATTAGCCGGCACTCTTTGGAATGTCTTCATCAGCCTGCCACCCCCCCTTTCCTTCACCGGTACACTATCTGTGGGGTTCCCCGGCACGCTCCAAGCTACCCTCGCCGGCACGCTACCTGCTGTCCTCGCCGGTACACTCCTTTAGCCCCGCTTAACCCCCTAAACGGCCCACTCTTCATCCAAAAAAAACATGTAAAAATATATAATGATAATGATAATAATACTAACAAAAAAAATAACAAAAATCATGATAAATAAATAAACCTGAATGCATAGTAAATAAACAAAAATGTGTAAAAAAATATATATATATATATATATTATGATAATAATAATAATAATAATAAGTAAAAAATCATCGAAACAAATGCGTAAAGGGGAATAAACAGCACAAGATTATATGGTAAAGAAAAAAATCCCAGATAAAAATGGTAAAAATCCATATTGCAGCCCTGTCTCTCTCCGTGACTCGACACAGAAGGAACAATAATGCCGCCCTCTCAGGCCGGGCCCGAGTCTTGGGAATTGTCCCGACATGGCCAGGCTCCGACCTAGTCTTGGGTCGACATTCCGATTAAACCGGACTCGTTTCTCAGGTCGGATCCCTTCCGAGCCACTACTAAAATTGCCGCACGTTCGGCCGACATTTGAACGGGTTCACCTCGGTTTTCGCCGCATTTCTATTACGGACCTGTGTCTGAACATGAAAAGACCTGTGAGCAACCAACATGGACGACGGCTCCTACCCTGACGTGGTCATGACCCAGTATTGCTCCGGGCTGATAGCTCGTCAAATCGGATTCACCCTATCGGGATTCGCTCCCGCGCTTTCATTGAAATTGTCGCAAACTCGGCATACATTTGTACGGGGTTGTTCCTATCTACGTCGCACCTTCAATATGGACCCTTGTCCGAATATCAAGGGGTCCGCAAGTGACCGACAGAAATCTGAATAGAACGAGATGGCTCCTGTCATCCCTGGACCCTGTACATGGGAATATCAATAAGGCCTTTGTGGGCTGTTCTTGGACCTCGGGTCCGTCCCGTTTGGGGTTATTGTCTGACCCACACCCTCGGCCTATAGCTCGCTTCCTTCGAACATGTTTTGGTTTTGGAATCTAGTCCCGAGACTCTTCCCCGTTGCCCTCCGGCACTGGGAACATTAATGATGCCCACGCAAGCCCCGTTTGGACCGCGGGAGGCGCCCCCGGTATGGTCCCGACTCGATCTCGCACCGGACCAATAAATTCGCTAGTTTCCTGCTACACTAACCGTGATTTAACCGAATGTTTTCAGTGTCTCGGAATAATATATTTACCGTATCACGGCATACATATGTTCCAGGTCCTCCTGCGACGATTATGATATTCTCAAGCCGGACACCCGTCCGAATATTAAACGGTCTCCCGAGTGACCGACACGTTTCGAACGTCCGCTTCCCTAGACATAGGGCTTTTTAGACGACTCAAGGGATATTCCCTCGTTGCCCCTTGGCATCGGAAATATTAATGACGCTCATGCAAGTCTTGTTTCCACCGCGGGGGGCCCACCGCAGTATGGTCGCAGCTTGCTCTTGCACCGGGCCAACAGATTTACTGATTTTTGACCGCTCCAAGCGAGGCTCAGCCGAACGTTCTCTGCTCTTCCGAACAATAGATTTGCCATACCTCGGCGTACATGCGCTCCGGTTCTCCCACGACAACCGTGATTTTCTCGAGCCGGACATTCGTCCAAACATTAAATGGTCAGTACATGACCAACATGGCCGTGAATGTTTTTTTTCTTCTCGCCCTCGCGTGAGGATTTCAATACCTCGGAATAGACCTTTCATGCAATTAATTTCTTGTCTATGAGGCCCTAATTTTGGCAATTAATCAAGGGTGTTCCCCCGTACGGTGGATGTAAATGACATCGTGACCTTTACGACACGACGGGATCTGGTCCCAACACGAACCACACAATCGTCTGACCGAGTCAGATCGAGCGCACCACGGGCTCTTCGGAGCCCGAATAAATTGTCACTCAGTGACTGGCACGCCCACGCACTTAATAGACAAATCAACCATTCCTGAATAGACGAGCATAATAAACGAACGAAAAGTGCATCCACAAGTCTGGCACGCCCGGTGGGACCAATCCACCCTTCATCTCTTTGCCAAAATTAGGGGCTCTGCGGCCCCCTTCTTGTAATACTAATTGCGCTATTTTTGCAAATGCAGGAAAGTCACACTTTGACATCGAGAATGGCGACCACCTTCGGTTCCCAGCCCGTCGAGAGCCACGTCAAAGGTGGCTACCTCGCCGTCCCCCTCGGCTTCGGGAGCCTCCCTCCCGTGGTGGGCTTCCCCAACTTCCTTGGGGTGGCCTTCGCCAACATACTGGACGTGGAAGCATCTGACAAACCCAAGGCCAACGCTCCCACCCAGGGGGCCATTGAAGCTGCTATTGGCCGAGCTGTGGCCAAGAGCAACAACGGCGTCCCGGCAACGGCGCTGAGCTGTAACGTGCACCATGTGCACCAGACCGCTGGCCCATCCCGCCAGGGATCGGCATCTCACCGGAGGAGGCTTCGGAGGAACAACACCGGTGTCGTCCTGGGACGCCGCATATCCAGCTCCAGGAAATCCATGGCTGTCGGGACCATCCGAGTCCACCTGGACGGGCAGAGGTCCTAGGTGATACCGGACCATATCTTCCCGACCATCCCAGTCCGCAACTCTTTCCAAGGACTGGAGAAGCTAAAAGAGAAGGTGACACCCGCCGTCCCAACCGCGGCACCAAAGAATGTGCGGGCTCATAGGCCAACCAAATTGAAGTAAATCTGGGTTCCCAAGGAGGCCCAGCCCACTGCACCTGCCCAGGCAGGACCTAGCACTTTCGCCCGAGGAGGGCCCAAAGAGATGAAAGGGGCGAGATGACGACCCCGATCTGCCAATCAGCAGTTGCTGCACCGGCCCCGCCAGAAAATGCCCTTCGACAGCACTATAGGCGCTGTCACCAGGCCACCCACCCAGCGCCCGTGGTTTACACTCCTGTTGTCGCCACTGACACGCAATCACCGGCTGCTCCCCCTGACCAGGAGTGGGAAGGGATCGAGCATGCCATGAGGAACTATCTCCGAGGCCCGGGGAGCATTCCGATGGGTCGTCAGAGACTACTGGGGGTAGTGGCCTCTGCCTTTCAAGCCAAAGAAGAGACCCGACCCATGCCCAGTGCAGAGTCGAGGAACCGGTCGGAGGAGCGGCGTCAGTCCCCTTTACGGGAAGAAGCGCAGCCCCGACAATCGGTCTTTGAGAGACTGGTGTTCCCAGAAAGGCCGTCAAAGAGGAGGTCGAAGAGAAATAGGAATTGGAGAGTTTTCACCTACAGCATGGCAGGAGTCTTTGGTCGGTTTGGGGCTCTACCCACCGACCCTGAAGAGGTGGTCAGACCCGCCGCAAGACCCAATCCTTTCACCGAAAGGGGAAGAGCAGTAGGCGAGGTAACACAGGCAAGCGATGGAGAGGCCTCCCAGGAAGAACCCTCCACGGTTCTCACGGCCCATGTAATTACCGCTGGAAGCACCAGTTGCGGGCCCTTCACATCATCTGAGGAGGCCCCGGCCGAAGAAATAGGGGGCATGCCCTGTCTCCCCACCAATGACCCTGCGATGCTGTACATGCTGCAACAGTACCAGTAGAAGATCGAAATGTTGAAGAAACAACTGAGTGAAAAGAATGCTCAACCCACAACATCCCGGCGGACCGAGGTTTTGCTCGAAGCGCCCGGGGGCAGCAGGCGATCCTCAGAAGCGACTCCGCAGGCTGTGGCATTCCCATCAATTCCCAGCTACACTGGGGGCATGCCCCTACAATAGGCATTGCACGCAGCGCTGGCCCCACCACTGATTCTGCCTCCCCAAGGGTCTCCCATGACCCGACACGCGACGGTACTGACTATTCCAGGGGCATAGCTTGCCCATCTCCACTCAGGCCCGATCGACCCGATAAGGACAAATGAAATGATGATGGATCAGATGATTGAAGAGAAGCTGGCCTACAGGGGCGACAGAGATCGTGCCGCTTTTGAGCTATACCGGGTACCTTACCCCGTCGATCATGCGGTCAAGAGGTTGCCTCCCGGCATCAATAAACTGCCAAAGTTTGAGAAGTTCAGTGGACAAGGTTCGCTGAAAGAGCACATAACTCACTACATTAACCTAATGGGTGATCTGGCTGCCGACGAGTCCTACTTGCTCAAGTACTTTGGGTCCTCCCTCACAGCACTCGTATTTGAATGGTATTCGAACTTACCGGTTGGGTCTATCAATAACTGGCCTGACATGCAACGGCAGTTCCGGGAGAGATTCCACGTTGCCGAAAGAGAAATAACTATGGCCGAACTATGTGCCTCCAAGCAGAGGACTGATGAAACTACTTTGGAGTATACCAGAAGATGGTAAAATCTCAGTATGAGATGCAGGCGGCCACCACACCAAGAAGACACAGTGCAGATCTGCAAACAAAATTTGAAGTGGGAGGTCCTCAAAAAGATGATTGGAATTAAAATCAGGTCCTTTGACCAGCTAAACAATATAGTGGCAGAAATTGAGGCTCCCCCTCCTCTATCCCTGCAACCTCGAGCCGTAGGGTTAAATTAGTCGATAAACGGCCTGCGCCCGAAAAAGTGCATACGATCGACTCCAGGAGGTTCGAGCGGCAAAGAAATAAAGATGAGAGGGTCGTCGCCAGTCCTTCGCTGGCTAGACCGATCGAATATCAAGAAGCCCCCTCCTTGCGGGCCAAAATGATGAAGCCTTACTCCTTTCCTAAGAAAAAGACCCAGCTTTTGTTTGAATGGGCCATCAAATACAATAAGGTCACTCCGCTAGAACCAAGGAGGCCGGATGATCTTAGAAGAAGAGACAACCCCCATTTTTGCCTGTATCATCAAATGTTCGGGCACTCCATTGAAGACTGCTATGTGTTCAAAGATGCTGTCGAGCGCCTGGTCAGGAAGGGGGAACTCCAATTGGGCGAACATAAAGTGGACCCTCCACGTCCGCATGAGATGCCCGATCTGAAGAGAACGGTCAATATGGTGTCTCTGTACCACCTATCGCCCAAAGAGGTGCTCGAGGCTCCCTCAGCATGCGCCAAGGGATGTGTCATGTGCGGGCATTCAGAGCCCCTGGGCCTAGAACAAGAAGCCGAAGGAGAATCTGAGGCGCTGCATGCACCAGATGGTTTACCGCGAGAGCATACACCAACCCCGGAAGGGAAGGAAAGGGAGATTTCAAAGAACAGAAGGAGTAGCATTGTCCTCTCTTGCCACACACTCTCGATCGGGCACGGCTCAGTCCAAACCGGTGAAGGAGAAAATGAAACGACATACCTCCCGTCGTCCAGTGAGGAGGCCCAACATCATGACCCTCCTCCACATGGGGGTCTGGGGGTAGTAATGTCGACTTTCAAGGACAAGGTGTTGTCGGCCATGACGACATGATCTCACCGACCCCATTCGAAGCCAGGGCGGGGGGCAGCACCTCCAACTTCCATCAACCCACCCTCGCCATGACGGCAAGATTGTTTTAAGAATTGCACGAAGTCGGGGCGTCAAGGGGGAAATCAATCAAGACACGTTTATGCCCAGCAATGCCCGCGCAGGCAGGGCCCTCTTCTGGGACCTTCTGGGGCGGCTGTGAGCCACCCGAGGTCCCACCACCACCACCAGCAATGTCCCGAATGATACATGATTACACTGGGGGCACCCCCTTCCAGCGGCTGCAGCATGCACCCTCGATACCTCGCATGACGCCAAGAACAGACCCTCTTCGCCAATCGTTCGGCTTGTACCCGGGCTTGATAGCACCAACAGGAACGAGTAAGTCGAGGGCCGAGCGAGGGGCAAAAATGAGGCGGCTCGAGAGCAAAGTGGGCGAGACCGAATCACGAACAGCTGACTGAAGAGGTGATGAGTCTGCCTCGGGCTATACGAGAAGAGGGGGAAACCCCCCTGAAGAATATGGCGACCCTCCAAATTGCGGGGGCGCCGTCCAAAGACTCCTAAGAAGCCTGAAGGGCGAAATAATACAGAGGGTCATGGATATTGAGGTCAAAACTCTTGAAGAGCTGAGTGGCCTAGCATCTGATGCTGAGATCTTCCTGGCAAAATATTGCCCCACCCCCATCGCCCAGAGTGAGGAAAAGAGATCAGCCGACAAGCAGTTGGCATGAGAAAAATTTCGCACCCCAGACTTCGAAGCCTTCGAGCGACGACAGGGGAGAACAAAGGTCGCGGCCAGAGCTTCCTCCACTAAGGCCGCTGACCAGAGACTTTCATTAAGGGACAGAATGAAGAGGCCCTACTCCTTCTCAAGAGATAAAACTCGGATCCTCTTCGAATGGGTTCAAGAACATGGCAAAGTTGTGCTTCCAGAGCCGAAGAGGCCAAACGACCTCGAAAGAAGGGGCGACCCCCAATTCTGCCTATATCATCAGATGATCGGGCATTCCATTGAGGACTGTTGCGTATTTAAAGATGTTGTCGAGGACTTGATCAGAAAGGGCGAATTAAGAATGGGCAAGTACACGGTAAACCCACCACGCCCTCACCAAATGCTTAACCTGAAGGTGACCGGTGTAACCGCACCACACCGGCCGAAGAACAGCGCGCCCTGAAGGACATGCCAGCTCTCTTTCAAGCAATGGCAGGAAGTCCGAGAAGATGGCGCCAGATGCTGTTGATCCCCCGTCCTGAGGGCATCCATCTAGACTGACACTGGATGCATGGTCGGCCGTTGCCGAATGTACCCCCTCCCTTTTTTTAAAAGAGCTGATAGTCACCTGTAACATTGAGACATATCTATGGAATGGTGAATGATTATCTAGGCTTATTAAAGGCCCTTCTATTGTGAATTTTCACATTTACACCGTGGCTGTTGATTGCAAGGGCCACCCATACGATGAAGCCTCCAGATAGCGATTTTAAAAAAAAGAGGAAAAGAAGAAAAGAAAGAAACAAAAAAAGAAAAGAATTGACGAGAGAGGGTTATACGGTCATACCCATCGAGACCCGTGCTGAATAAGGATTACCATTGTGGGATGGATGCGGTGGAGCGAACCACTCATCCCCTCCCAGAGGGGGTGAGCGCTCTCCTGCACCTCCACCCTGGTCAATCGTACAAGAAGAAGAGGAGAAAAAAAAAGAAAAAAGAAGGAAAAAAAAAGAGAAATAAAGAAGAAAGGAAGAAAAGTTGGCCAGCATCGCCGACTAAAAGAGCAAGAAGAAACCCGGCATCTCGCCCGACTCTAGGAGGCCCCGAGTCTGCAGTGCAATGACCCCGCCCGTTCCTCCTTCCTGCTACCTCCATTCGGCACAAAACGCCCCCCGAGTGGTTGTTAAACGGCCCAGCGAGCCACAATTGTAGCTTGGTGAATGGCTGCCCACTGTGGGGAATACTTTATAGCAATGACGCCAAGCACGGTAACCACTCCCGAAGAGAGCATGCACATACCCCGCCATGGGGATAAGAAGAAAAGATATACCCCGCCATGGGGGCATAAGAGGCAAAAAAAAAGGGGGATATGCACCCTGATCTAGGGGCGCATGAAGAGAATCCACCCCGACTCGGGGGCACAACATATAACAAAGCTACACCCCCACTCTGGGGGGGGCATATGAAGAGAATACACCCCACCTTCGGGGCATTTGACGAAGAATCCACCTCGATCCGGGGGCGTAAAGAAGCAAAGAGACATACATCCCGACCTGGGAGCATATGAAGAGAGAGTATACCCCGACTTAGGGGCGTCAGAGGAAGAAACATACACCCCGATCCAGGGACATAAGAAGTGAGAGAATACGCCCTGTGAAAAGGGTATAAGAAACATGAAGAACGTACCCCAGCCTGGGGGCTCAAAAAAAATACACTCCGCCCTTGGGGCATAAGAAGCGGAAGCATCTACCCCGACCCGGGGGGTAGAAGTGAAGAGACATATATCCCGATCTGGGGACATAAGAAGAAATATATACTCCGCCCAAGCGGCATTTGAAGAAACAACATACCCTGCTTCGGGGGCATAGAAGCCGTAAAGAGATACACCCCCGCCTCAGGGGGGGCATAAGAAGCAAAAGATACACCCTCGCGCCGGGGACATATGAAGAGAAGCACTCCTCCGCCTTTGGGGGTAGAAGAAGCAGAATTCACCCCTACTATGGGGGGGTATAAGAAACAAAAGACACGCCCCGACTTAGGGGCATTTGAAGAAGAAACAAACCCCGCTAGTGGGGGCATAGAAGCCAAGAAGAATACGCTCCGACTTAGGGGTATTTGAAGAAGCTACATCCCGCCTTGGGAGCATAAGAAGAAAAGAGAATCCACCCCGGCTTAGGGGCATTTGAAGGAGTATACCCCAGGCTCGGGGCCCATGAAGCAACATGCAGCCCCCCCCCCCCCCCCCCCCCGGGGGGGGGGGGGGCATCTGAAGCAGAACGAACAACATCCCCCGGCCTAGGAGGAAGGAATACACCCCGATATGGGGGCACGTAAGCGAAATATACCCCATGCCGAGGACATGTGAAGAGAAAGATACCTCGCTCTGGGGCATCAGAAGCAGCAATACGCCCCACCTTGGGAGCGTCAAAAGCAGCAATACACCCCACCTTGGGAGCACAGGAAGCAAACATCCCCCCGGGTGTGGCCGGGCAGAAGAAAAGAATTCACCCCGATCTGGGGACACTAAAAAAAAAAAGCACATCCCGCCACGGGGGCACATGAAGAGAACCCCTCCCGCCTCGGGAGTATAAGAAAGAGAAGAATACACCCTGGTCTGGGGGCTTTGGAAGAAACAACACACCCCCTCCATGAGAGACAAAGCTACACCCCGACCCGGGGACACATGCAGAGCATCCACCCCGCTTAGGGGGCACAAAGAGATATACTCTGCCCTTGGCGCATAAGAAGCAGAAGCATTTACCCCGACCCGGGGGCACAGAAGCGAAGAGACATGCATCCCGACCTGGGAGCATATGAAGAAAGAATACACCCTGGCTTAGGGGCGTCAAAAGAAGAAACATACACCCTTCTATGGGGGGGGGGGGGCATAAGAAGCAGAGGAATTCACCCCAGCTTAGGGGCATAAGAAGAAAAAACACACCTCGGCCTGGTGGCACACAAAGAAAGGAACGCACCCAGCTTAGAGGCATTTGTTGAGAGCTACACCCCGCCTTGGGGGCATTTGAAGAAGAAACATATCCCGCCTGGGGGCATAGAAGCCGTGAAGAGTATACCCCAACTTAGGGGCATTTGAAGAAAGCTACACCCCGCTTTGGGGGGGCATTTGAAGAAGAAACATACCCCGCCAGTGGGGGCATAGAAGCCGTGAAGAGTATACCCCACCATGGGGGCATTTGAAGAGAACTACACCCCGCCTCGGGGGCATTAAAAAAAAATAACAAAACACACACCCTGGTCTGGGGGCATAGAAGCCTTGAAAAATACGCCCCGCCTGGGGGCACAAAGGCAAAGAGGCAAGATACACCCCTCAGGGGAACGCATACCAAATAAAACTACACCCCAACCCGGGGGCACATTAAGAGAAATACACTCCAGCGTGGAAGCATTAATGAGAAAAGAAAAGAAGAGAAGAAAAGGAAAAAGAGACATGAGGTGAACATGGTCCCTGTACCTGCCTCTCTACAAGATAAGAAGAGAAGAGAAAAAAGATACATGAGGTAAACATGGTCTTTGCACCTGCCTCTCTACAAAAGAAGAAGAGAAGAAAAAAGGGTACATGAGGCAAACATGGTCTTTGCACCCGCCTCTCCACGCAAAAGAATAAGAGAAGAAAAGGAAGAAAAGACACATGAGGCAGACGTGGTCCCCGAGCCCGCCTCATCACACAAAAGAAGAGGAGAAAAGAAAGAATACACATGAGGCAGACGTGGTCCCCATGTTGTGCCCCTTAGGCACAAGCATGTGCTATGTTGATTTGATGATAGCAATGTTGTTTTGTTTTGATGATTGCAACACAGTGAGTGCATTATGATATTATGTGTTCTTTATGATGATGGCATGTTGATTTGAATGCTTGAGTGTGTTATATCTGATTTAGTCTGTGGAGATTGCATGAGTGTGCCATGATTGATATCCTTGATGGGTCGACTCCCTCAGACTGTCCATCTTATTTAGTGTCTCATGCAGCGTCAACGCTGTGAGTGTGTACAATGGCTGCAGCATGCTCGCATAAGTTTATACATTGCATCTTAGCATGTTTGCACAGCACACCATCAAGTCTGAACATTGGCCAAGTCTACACATCGGCACTGTAGCTTGCTTAGTTCAAGTCTATACATCCGTTTGCACAGCACATGAACTCTATACATTGCACTGTTCATGCACGGCACAGCAAGTCTGCACAACATCCGTCTCATTTAGCGTCTAAGGCAAGTCTATACACTGGAAATTGAAGTGTGTACATTGAACACGCATGTTGGCCTTCAAAGTCCACACACTGCACTGTAGCTAGGACTGTGCATCGTCTCAGCCACCGTCTGATTCAGCGTCTCACGCTTGCAAAGTTTATACACTGGTCGGTGGTAAGACTATACAGAGTTCATAGAGTTCAGAGTCTATACATTCATGCACTGTTCATGCACAGAGTCTGTGTCTCATGCATTGTCTCGCAGAGTCTACACACTGCACTGTTCATGCCTTAACACTCAAGTCCACACACTGGACTATAGCAGACCCGAAGCCAAGTCCATACATTGGACTGTTCATGATTTCATTGGTAGAGTCTGTACATCAGACGCGCATGCTCGCCTGTCCCCCCGGATACTCTCCTGGGACCGAGTATGCCCTCCAGTGACTGCTAATGCTTCCCTAACTTTGAGGATGCTCCCCTGGAGCAGCGATTGCTCCCTAGAGACAGCATGTGCTCCACATGCTCCCCTGACGCTGGTGATGCTGTCCAGAGGCCATAGATGCTCCCCTGAGACTTCATATGCTCCCGTGCGAGAACGCACTAGTCTCTGGATATTTATAAGAATTGTATTACATGCATTCCCTTTCACTAAGTCTGTACAATGCATGCGCTTTCACAAGTCTATACAATGCATTTCATTTTACAAAGTGTATACACCAAGTTGATAATCCGATACTCTGTATGACAGGTGCTCTGCTCGTAGAGGCTAATGAAGGGCACGCGATCCGAGGCTGGAAAGGTAGACAAGATCGTGACACGTGTGCTGAAGCTGGCTGAGAGACTGACACGTGGTCCAAGGTTTTTGGGCGGAAGATGTGGAGAGCACACGCCCTAGCTGCTGCTGCTGCTATATATATGAGTATTCATCTTTAGATGAAGAGTGATTGAAGTGGAGAAAGAAAAAGCAGAAGTGCAGAGACTTCGATCCAGTAGAAGAGCAGAAGAAGAGTAAAGAGAGCAGAAGAAGAAAGAAGAGAGCAGAAGAAGAGTAAAGAGAGCAGAAGAAGAAAGAAAGAGAAGAAGAGCAGAAGATAAAGAAGAGAAAGAGAGAGACAGAGAGCTCGAGTTGAGAAAGAGAGAGAGGTTGAGGTTGTCTGGCTTTTGGATCAAATCCAAGCCAGAACTGCTCCTTTGAGAGCTATATTTGTGCTTCATTATTTCAGCTTTCCGTTGCTATCTTGTTCTATCTTTTATTTTCCTTTATACATTTCTTCAAGCTGTTTGTCAGCGGAGCAAGCTGTGTTGCTCAGCATTTGCAGTGGAGGATTCCACTAGACGGCCAAGCTGTATTGCCCAGCGGTTTGCAGAGGTGCTGCCTCTGGACGGGTAAGCTGTAATCCCCAGCGGTTTTTAGTGGAGGATTCCACTGGACAGCAAGCTGTGTTGCTCAGCGGGGCGAGGAGGATTCCTCGGACAGCAAGCTGTGTTGCTCAGCGGGGGGTGGAGGATTCCTCGGACGGAAAGCTGTGTTGCCCAGGTGGTGTATGGCAAGCTGTGATGCCCAGCTGTTCAAGAAGTGAGTCAGCAGGAAGCCACACTCGGGTTGAGTGTGGGGTGGATGTAGGTCTGCTGGACCGAACCACCTAAAAACCCTCTTGCATTGTGGTTTGTTTTGTTCTATTTGTGCTTACGCTAGATGAATGCATAGGGGCGCTCAACTATCTGCTTATAGGTTCAGTAGATGAGTGTTCTATTTTGTCTTGTTAGCATTCCAATTTTTAAGTGAGCGAAATCTTATTTTGGGTGAAGGTTTTTAATTGGGCGAATTTTTAAAGGGCTATATTCATTCACCCCCCCTCTGAATACTGCACCGAACCCAACACTTGGTATCAGAGCAGGTCTCTGATCTATCAGATCTAACAATCCGCAGAGGATCCTGCTAGCTTCTGGTGCATTTCAGAGTGGGTCTTTTGAAATCATGTGTTGCTTCATTGACTTGTGCTTTGCTTTGCTCATTTGTTTTTGGTGTTATTTGAGTTGATTCATTGTGCTTGATTAGTGTTCTTCTTAGAACTCTTATTCTGTCTAAAGCATGGAACTCACTGTTGATCCTCCGAAGTTTGAAGTTTCGGGTTTCTACAATTGGTTTAATCAGTTCAGAGAATATGTGATGCAAACTAATCCAGATCTGTGGATAGTCATTGCACACAGTTCCTATGAAGTTCCAAAGGATGAATCCTTATGGAAAACTTCAGACAGATAAAAATTCTCTGATAATCAGAAGGCCCTGGAGCTAACTCAAAGGGCTATAAACACTGACAAGTTTCCATGTGTAGTTAATTGCTGCAGTGCCTCCGAAGTGGTCGAGATGATAGCAAGCAGTAGAACCCAGGATAAAGTGAATTGTCTCATGGCAACAGAAGAAGACGAAGATTATGAGGAGGACACTTCGTCACAAGTAAACTCTGATACTAATAATTTTTCTCTGGAAAATATGATTGAATTGAAAGAGCATTTATTGAATAAATATGATAGACTGAAATCTGAAAAGAGAAAAATAAGAAAAGAAATGTTGCATGAGGTTAGAAGTCTGAAAGCTGAAAATGAAAACTTGAAATCTGGCATGAATAAAGAAAAAGATGAGTTGAACAAGTTGAAATCTGAGAATGAAGATCTTAGAAACAAACTTATCAGTGAAGATAATTCTTGTAAAGCATGTGCCATTCTCGAAGACAAGATTAATGATTTTGATTCTGATGACAGTTTCCAAAAGGAACAAACCAAATCTCTAAAAGAAGGAAATGTCTACTTGAAAGATCAAAATAAAAAGCTATTGGTTCTTAATACTGTCTTCTCTGAGAGATGGCTGTCAATTGAAAAAGGAATATCAGTTGTGAAGGAAAATGAGAACAACATTGAAATAATGGTTCAACAAGAAAATGAAACTATGAAGAACCTGAATGATGCTTTGCAACAGCAACTAATTGCATGTGAATCTGAGCTATCCAAGTATGAAGTGAGTATTGCTTCATTGAATTCTGAAATTGAAAATCTGAAAAACACTCTGTCTAAATTTGTCAAAGGTAAAAACAATTTGAATAAACTGCTTGGCTCCAATGTGAAAAGTTCAGAATGTGCTAGCACCTCAAAATGTATTTCATCTAAGAAATCTCAGAACAATAAGCACAGGGCTGAACAAAAAAGGAAAATTGCTGTGAAAAATCTTCTCATAAAATTCAGTTTAAAAAGGAAAAGAATGTGTAGTGTTTCTATTGTAATAAGATAGGTCATATGATGCATGAGTGTAAGATGTTTAAATTAGATGACCTAGCTGCTACTACTGCACAGAAAATTCCTGCTAGAAATCATGTTTATAGGAGACAGAATCTAAATTGTTTTTGTTGTGGGAAGTTTGGCCACATTGCTGCTCAATGTTGGCAGAATCTGAGAAAGAGATTCAACTCTAAACCTGTTAATTTTCATGTTAACAAAAAGATGTTTGACAGGAATAACCTTGGCTCCAAAGGTAAGCACCCAAGGTGCTTCGAATATGGGAGGCACGGCCACACAGTCAAGGACTGTTGGCATGTACAAGGAAGTAGATTTAATTTCAAATCTGTAAAATTTCCTGCTCCCAATGCTGCTAGTAAGAAACAAATTGTCCATGTAAACAACAGAACATTTCATGCTAAGTTTCATAGGTCTCATGCTGCTGTTGATATGCATCATAGGACCAGACAATCTGTTGGTTCATGTTATTACTGTGGAAATTTTGGACATTCTATATCTGATTGTTGTCTAATGGAATTTGATGATAATGCTGCAAAAAGGGTGTTTAGAACACCTGTCCGGGTAAATGTAGGACCCAAGGCTGCTTGGGTCCCTGCAGGATCAAATTGATTGACATGCTGCAGGTGTGCCTTGGAAGCTGATGAATAAAGGGGTTTATGATCCAAGGCACTCAACAGAAAACCCCAGGATTCTATATTTCAGGTCAGTTCTGAACTTTGCTTTAAATTCATTAACTGAAATTGTTGAACTGTCTGCTTGATTTATGATGATCTCTTCATGTCTAGCTGATCAGTCTGCATTCCAGACTTAGCTATTGAATTCAATTCTGCATATCTGATGCTCTTCTCTTGCTATATGTTGAACTGAATTTGAATGCATACTTGGACTGAGTGTGAATGGTTCATTTAATGTACACAGTCAATGCATGTGTCTTATGTCTGCATACATCATTTGCATGACTGTCATTGATGCTGTTCAAAGCATGTAGGACTGCTCTATGTTGCATTGTCCTTGTTAACCCTGGTATATCAAATGGTATGTTACTAAAAGGCAAGGAAATCTACCCGGAGGTTCCTACCATGTGTGAGATGGTCTTTGAGACCAGGTTCTCTGCCTAGTACCATGGGTCCTGCCTTCATGTAGAACAGTGCACTGCATCATATTTTTGAAAAATCTGAAAAAGGATAAAAATGTTCATGACTTGGATGCATAAACTTGAATTGAGTGCATACTTGCCTCATATATCATTGGTGCATAGTCTGCATGTAGAACAGTGTGTTGCATAGCATAATCTTTGCATCATGGTGTCAGGGGGAGCTGAGAGTTTTTCTGGTCAATTCATTGAATCCTTGCTACTTCTCACTGTCCCCATTTAGTTCTTTCATATCCTTTGACATCAAATGCTCCTGGAACTCAATGCCTATTGCTATCATTTCTCTAACCTTCACTGAACAACAGTTCTGTTTCTGGTTTAGTACATTGAGTTGTTATTATTTCAATTGTTCTTTTATAAGAATCACTCTTACAAATTGAAAAGAACTAAAGGTTTAACCTTTATAAATTGGAGAGTTAAGTGTCTGCACTTCAGAATTTGAGATAAAAGAAAACTTTTATAGCTCTTAATCTTTGTCTCATAGCTAAAATAGAAAAAGTTTTTTTAATGCCTAAATGTGTTGAACTGGAAATATCTAGAACAGGTGAACAAGAGTGTGTAATGTTTTTCAAACAATCACTCTAAATGAATTAAGGGCAGCAGTAAATAAGATCACAAATGTAAAGAACTGAACATTGTGACAGAGCAATGGTTCATTGCACTGAGAAACTGTGAACTCCTCCAAAGAAGCAGTAAAACTCACATGTCATGAGGTGCTTCAGAATATCTCTGTTCATAGGGTCAAATCTATAGGGGGAGTTCTCACCAAGTAACTGAGGGTACTGGCCTCTAATCAAGATATACCCTTAATGTCAAAAGTGAAGACTATTCCTTGTAGGTCTTGATCTGAAGTAGATATTGTAGTTTATGCCTAGTAACTGGGGGTACCTGCCTCTTATCAAGGTGTACACCTAATGTCAACAGCATAAATGCCACAGGTCTATTCACTTAGTTCAGGTTCAGAAATTGAAAAACAAAAATCAAACTGCTGTAACCCTTTGAAATCAAAAGTCATTGAGTGAAAATTATTTTTCTCAATACATATTCAAGTTGCCGTTCTTGAACTTCCATATTTAAACACAAAAGGGTATTATTTCAGACTTATCTATTAATACTATGTGCCCTAGATTCATTGCTATAAATGGAGTCCATAAACTCTTTTTCAGCGGTCAGGTGTTTTACTCTAGATTTATCACTGTTAAACCTGAATTTTTGTCAAAATTGTATGTTGCTGATTCTTATACTTTAACTACTGTTTATAATCAGGCTTATTTTCTTAACCAATGATTCAACTGTTGTCTAGTGACCCTCCTACCTTCTCTACCTTTGAATTATCTGTTCATATTCCTTCTCAAAGGGGGAGCAATTATTTAAGGGGAGAAATAATTCAGGGGGAGTCATACCTTAAGGGGGAGTTTATTGCATGCATACTGCCATGTTGCACTCTTGTTTATACTATTTTTTTTCTCTTTTTGATTATGTCAAAGCGGGAGAAAATTTTGTGTGTGACTCACTGTCACAGTGTGTTGTCATCATCAAAAAGGGGGAGAATGTTGTGCCCCTTAGGCACAAGCATGTGCTATGTTGATTTGATGATAGCAATGCTATTTTGTTTTGATGATTGCAACACAGTGAGTGCATTATGATATTATGTGTTCTTTATGATGATGGCATGTTGATTTGAATGCTTGAGTGTGTTATATCTGATTTAGTCTGTGGAGATTGCATTAGTGTGCCATGATTGATATCCTTGATGGGTCGACTCCCTCAGACTGTCCATCTTATTTAGTGTCTCATGCAGCGTCAACGCTGTGAGTGTGTACAATGGCTGCAGCATGCTCGCATAAGTCTATACATTGCATCTTAGCATGTTTACACAGCACACCATCAAGTCTGAACATTGGCCAAGTCTACACATCGGCACTGTAGCTTGCTTAGTTCAAGTCTATACATCCGTTTGCACAGCACATGAACTCTATACATTGCACTGTTCATGCACGGCACAGCAAGTCTACACAACGTCCGTCTCATTTAGCGTCTAAGGCAAGTCTATACACTGGAAATTGAAGTGTGTACATTGAGCACGCATGTTGGCCTTCAAAGTCCACACACTGCACTGTAGCTAGGACTGTGCATCGTCTCAGCCACCGTCTGATTCAGCGTCTCACGCTTGCAAAGTTTATACACTGGTCGGTGGTAAGACTATACAGAGTTCATAGAGTTCAGAGTCTATACATTCATCCACTGTTCATGCACAGAGTCTGTGTCTCATGCATTGTCTCGTAGAGTCTACACACTGCACTGTTCATGCCTTAACACTCAAGTCCACACACTGGACTATAGCAGACCCGAAGCCAAGTCCATACATCGGACAGTTCATGATTTCATTGGTAGAGTCTGTACATCAGATGCGCATGCTCGCCTGTCCCCCCGGATGCTCTCCTGGGACCGAGTATGCCCTCCAGTGACTGCTAATGCTTCCCTAACTTTGAGAATGCTCCCCTAGAGCAGCGATTGCTCCCCAGAGACAGCATGTGCTCCACATGCTCTCCTGACGCTGGTGATGCTGTCCAGAGGCCATAGATGCTCCCCTGAGACTTCATATGCTCCCGTGCGAGAACGCACTAGTCTCTGGGTATTTAAAAGAATTGTATTACATGCATTCCCTTTCACTAAGTCTGTACAATGCATGCGCTTTCATAAGTCTATACAATGCATTTCATTTTACAAAGTGTCGACACCAAGTTGATAATCCGATACTCTGTCTGACAGGTGCTCTGCTCGTGGAGGCTAATGAAGGGCACGTGATCCGAGGCTGGAAGGGCAGACAGGATCATGAAACGTGTGCTGAAGCTGGCTGAGAGACTGACACGTGGTCCAAGGTTTTTGGCCGGGGGATGTGGAGAGCACACGCCCTAGCTACTGCTGCTGTTGCTATATATATGAGTATTCGTCTTCAGATGAAGAGTGATTGAAGTGGAGAAAGAAAAAGCAGAAGTGCAGAGACTTCGATCCAGTAGAAGAGCAGAAGAAGAGTAAAGAGAGCAGAAGAAGAAAGAAGAGAGCAGAAGAAGAGTAAAGAGAGCAGAAGAAGAAAGAAAGAGAAGAGAAGAGAAAGAGAAGAAGAGCAGAAGAGAAAGAGAGAGACAGAGAGCTCGAGTTGAGAAAGAGAGAGAGGTTGAGGTTGTCTGGCTTTTGGATCAAATCCAAGCCAGAACTGCTCCTTCGAGAGCTATATTTGTGCTTCATTATTTCAGCTTTCTGTTGCTGTCTTGTTCTATCTTTTGTTTTCCTTTATACATTTCTTCAAGTTGTTTGTCAGCGGAGCAAGCTGTGTTGCTCAGCATTTGCAGTGGAGGATTCCACTGGACGACCAAGCTGTATTGCCCAGCGGTTTGCAGAGGTGCTGCCTCTGGACGGGTAAGTTGTAATCCCCAGCGGTTTGCAGTGGAGGATTCCACTAGACAACAAGCTGTGTTGCTCAGCGGGGCGAGGAGGATTCCTCGGACAGCAAGCTGTGTTGCTGAGCGGGGCGAGGAGGATTCCTCGGACGGCAAGCTGTGTTGCCCAGCTGATGTATGGCAAGCTGTGATGCCCAGCTGTTCAAGCTGTGAGTCAGCAGGAAGCCACACTCGGGTTGAGTGTGGGGTGGATGTAGGTCTACTGGACCAAACCACCTAAAAACCCTCTTGCATTGTGGTTTGTTTTGTTCTATTTGTTCTTCGCTAGATGAATGCATAGGGGCGCTCAACTGTCTGCTTATAGGTTCAGTAGATGAGTGTTCTATTTTGTCTTGTTAGCATTCCAATTTTTAAGTGAGCGAAATCTTATTTTGGGTGAAGGTTTTTAATTGGGCGAATTTTTAAAGGACTATATTCATTCACCCCCCCTCTGAATACTGCACCGAACCCAACAGTCCCCGAGCCCGCCTCTCTCCACAAGAGAAGAAGAGAAGAAGAGAAAGAAGAGTCACGAGGCAAACATGGTCTTTGCACCCGCCTCTCCACACAAAAGAAGAAGAGAAGAAGAGAAAGAAGAGTCACAAGGTAAACGTGGTCTTTGCACCCGCCTCTCCACACAAAAGGAGAAGAGAAGAAGAGAAAGAAGAGTCACGAGGCAAACGTGGTCTTTGTACCTGCCTCTCCACACAAAAGAAGAAGAGAAGAAGAGAAAGAAGAGTCATGGGATAGGCGGGGTCTTTGCACCTGCCTCTTCACAATAAAAAGAAGAAAAGAAGAAGAAGACAAGAAAAGAGAGAGGGTCACGAGGCAAACGTGGTCTTCGAACCCGCTTCCTCACATAAAAGAAGAAGAGAAGAAGGGAAAGTGAACCTTGAGGCAGACATGGCCTTCCACCTTCGGCCTTTGGGCCACCCAAAGAAAAAAGGGAGAAAAGAAACATTTCACTTTGGTTCGGACCCTTCCCCCGGCCAGAGAACAAGAGGGGACCCTTCCCTTCGGTTCTCATATGCTGCTACTCGACGCCCTTCGGCTCAGTTATTCCGGTCAAGGCCCACTATTAGGATTAATCCATCCATCCTACCCCCGCCCCGTTATATAGGGGACACACAAAAAAAGAGAAGAAAAAAGGGGGAAAATAGAAAAGGGGGGAGAAAAAAGAAGAACGAATAAAAAAAAAGAAAAAAGGTGTGAGAGAAGAAAATAAAAAAAAAGAAGAAGAAAGAAGAAAAAAAATGGGAAAGGAAAAAGGGGAAAAAGAAAAGAGGAGAGAGGGAAATGAATAAAAAAAAGAAAGGGAAGAAAAAAAGGGGGGAGTAATAATAATAATAATAATAATAATAATAATAATAATAATAATAATATATATATATATATATATATATATATATATATATATATATATATTTCTTCCATCCGCACGCCCCTATGTATAGACAGGCATCCAGGCGGGCAAAGATGGCTCCACCCCTGCGTTGGCATTAGTTCCTCGCCGACGGATAAATCCTTTTCCGGCGTAAGGCCTTGTGCCCTAGCCACCTTCTCTAATGCAATATCGCCATCGTGGGCCTTACGCCCGAATCGGCAGAATCTTTATCTTTGCACTGGCATTAGTCCCTTGTCAACGAATAAGTCCCTTTCTGGCGCAAGGCTTCGTGCCCTAGCCACCCGCTCTCACACAATATTACCATTCCGGACCTTACGTCTGAATCGGCAGAAAATCTCCTGTTGCGTTGGCATTACCTTCTTGCCAATGAATGAACCTTATCTTTCGGCGCAAGGCTTCGGACCCTAGCCAACAGTTACATTTTATCCGCTCATCAAAAAAAAAAGAAAAAAAAAAGAGAGAAAGGGGCTTAAAATAGTGGTGCCCCGCCGGACTTGCCCCTACACGGGGATAAGGGTAAAAATGGCAACAACCCGGCTATGGCGAAAACCCGAAAGGGCGCTACAGGCAAAATCGGGTACCCCGCCGTGTGAAAACCCTATAGGGCACGTGGGCAAAAGCAAGAGGGGGCCGGTACCGGTGAAAACCTGAAAGGGCGCTTGTAAGGGTAATGTGGTTCAAAAAGGAAAAGAGAAAAAAAGAAAAGAGACAAAGAGACCAACAAACCAGGTCAGCTCCCGACACCCCGTCGGCACCGACGAAGAGAAGAAGAGACCAACAAACCAGGTCAGCTCCCGACACCCCGTCGGCACTAATGAAGAGACAAAGAGACCAACAAACCAGGTTAGCTCCCGACCCCCTGTCGGCACTGACAAAGAGACAAAGAGATCAACAAACCTGGTCAGCTCCCGACACCTCGTCGGCACTGACGAAGAGACAAAGAGATCAATAAGTCATGTCAGCTCCCGACACCCCGTCGGCACTGACGAAGAGACAAAGAGATCAATAAACTATGTCAGCTCCTGACACCTCGTTGAAGAGATAAAGAGACCAACAAATCAGGTCAGCTCCCGACACCCCGTCGGCACTGACGAAGAGACAAAGAGATCAACAAACCATGTCAGCTCCCGACACCCCGTCGGCACTGACGAAGAGAAGAAGAGACCAACAAACCAGGTCAGCTCCCGACACCCCGTCGGGACTGACGAATAGACAAAGAGATCAACAAACCCTGTCAGCTCTCGACGCCCCGTCGACACTGACGAAGAGAAGAAGAGATCAGCAGAAGAGACCAACAAACCCTGTCAGCCCTCGACACCCCGTCGACACTGCCGAAGAGAAGAAGAGGCCAGCATACCATGTCAGCATCCGACACCCTGTCGGCGCTGACGAAGAGACAAAGAGACCGACATACCACGTCAAATCCCGACACCCCGTCGGCACTGATGAAGAGAAGATGAGACATGCATACCACATCGGCCCCCGACACCCTGCCGACACTGGTGAAGAGAAGAAGAGACTAACATCCTACGTCAGTCCCCGGCACCCTGTCGGCATTGATGAAGAGACAAAGAGACCAACATGTTGTTTCAGTTCCCGGCATCCCGTCGGCACTGATGAAGAGACGAAGAGATCAACAAACCACGTCAGTTCCCGACACCTTGTCGGCACCAACAAAGAGAAGAAGAGACCAGTACACCCACGGGCACCGCCTGGCTCATCCTTCACCTGCGTTACCCGTGGGTGGGGGGCATTTGTGGACGTGTAAAATTGCACGCCCATACGTCCCAGTTAGCCCGGCATCGATAACAACTTCAGCCGAAAAGACTGCGAAGAAAGAGGGCCATCTGGACTCTCTGAATATCAACACACATTGCCGTAAAGCCGTCTCCGGAGTCACGACGGTGAAGAGAAATCAACCACCAAGAGCCCCACAATTCATGGGCCTCGAAGAAAACCAGACGGACCATGACTCAGGCTCAGAACGGGCTCAGAAATGCACCCAGGGTGGCCTTCAGCGGCACACCCTTGTCCTTCAACGGCACGCCCTGGTGGCCTTCAGCGGCACAGCCCCTGGCCTTCAGCGGCATGCCCATTGAGAGCTTCAGCGGCACGCCCGTTTGGGTCCCTCAGCGGCACGCCCATTTGGGTCCTTCAGCGGCACAGCCCCTGGCCCTCAGCGGCACGCCCATTGAGAGCTTCAGCGGCACGCCTTTTGCCCCCTTCAACAGCACGCTTGGGCAGCCCTTCAGCGGCACGGCCTTTGGCCCTCCCAGCGGCACACTTCTTGAGCCCGCCAGTGGCACAACGTTAAGGCATTTCAATGGCCGAACGACGTGATGCCCATGCCCTACGGATCTTCGGCGTGCAGTGAGTTGTCCGAGGTGTCAACCGAAGGTTGGGCCACGTAAGCTATCCCCCTGGCATCCAGGACGGGAGGAGGTCAAACCCCATGATGACCCAGCACTTCCCTCCTCCGACTGCCGTGCTCGAGGGCTTCCGCTGTTGGGAGTATAAAACCACTCCCATTCCGGCGAAGAGAGAGGAGGCCCACAGACAGAGAGGAGACACACAGAGAAAAGAAAAGAACAGACACAGAGCCACGTACGAGAAGAAGGAGAAGAGAGAAGAAAAGGGAGAGGGCTCCGGCGTGGAGTCTTCCGACGACCACCAGGCAAAGAAAAGAGAGTAAGAGAGAGAGAGAGCTTGATGTAGTAGGAGAAGGTGGGGGAAAGAGCAGTGGACGGTCATCCCTGCTTTGATCCCCAACACTTCCTCTCCTTTTGTCCCTTTTTCTCTCTCCCCGTTCTTTTATGCTTTGGTTTTCTTTCTTGTCTGTAGCCTTAGCTCGGGCATGCTTTGTAATGTATATGGACGGCTACGGCCCTTTGTTCCCCCATGAAAGAAGATCATCCCCCTCAGTGGGTATTCTCTTCGTCTCGTTGGTTTGGGCCACAGTGTGCTTGATCGTCTTTTCCTCCCCTTTCCGGTGTTTGTTTTCATCCCCCACGCCGGCCGTTTCCTCTGGATCCGGTGCCACCTTCAATGGTTTGAGGTCACGAACCTCCTTCTGTAAAGCCCGACGCCTTCACCCGTGCCTGCCCCTGTGAGCCTTCTCCCCTCCTGCCAGAGGTCCCTGTGGGTTCGATCGGTCTAACACCCCGCCCCCAATTAGCAGGTCAACCCTTTTGGAGCCTTGGCTAACCCCCTCTCCAGTACACCCGTCCAGTCTTAGAGGTCTATCGTCCGTCGTTTCCTCCGAGTTTTCCGAGGTTTTGTTAAGGTGTTGCCGCTCTCGGGCACCCATCTCCAACTGTCGGGTTCCGCCACTCCATTTGGGCGCGTTCCCTTTATCTCCCTTACGCTCGGGTCAAGGGGAGATGCTGTCGAATTTTTTGTCAGAAAATAACAAGACGTTAAAAGGCAAAAGGATGCAACAAACAAATGGGATAATAAATACACATCAAAAGACAACAAAAGCAACGAATGAATAGAACAACAACAGATTGCAAGAAGAATGAGAAAAGATTTGTATAAACTATGCAAAAAAAAAATCAAAGAAAAGAAGAAAAGAAAAGCCTTAAAAATAAGGAAAAAAAAAGAGAGGAGTGGGCCTTCATCGGCATGCCTGTTCCAGCCTTCGTCGGTACACCCTATCAGCACTCCAGCGGCACACCCTAACAGCCCTTTAACGACAGACCTCCTTGGCCCTTCAGTGGCACACTCCTCCTCACCCACTCCCTCTCTCTCACTGCCTCATTCTCCCCCCTCATCGGTACACTCTCTCCCTCTCACCGTCTCATTCCCC
Organism: Amorphophallus konjac; assembly: GCA_022559845.1. Taxonomy (NCBI): domain Eukaryota; kingdom Viridiplantae; phylum Streptophyta; class Magnoliopsida; order Alismatales; family Araceae; genus Amorphophallus; species Amorphophallus konjac. The sequence continues at coordinate 214,750,090 of CM040118.1, forward strand.
CCTCGCCGGCACACCTCTCTCTCTCTCATCGTCTCACTCTCCCTCATTTATCTCTCCGTCCCACCACTTCTTCCACCGTGTCTCCGAAGTGGAACCCAATGTACAGACTTGGCAGGTTGATACACGAACACAGCAACAAGCAATGTATAGACTTTGCGTGAAGGATTGCACAAATGCAGACAAGTGAAGCATGTACATTGGAAATGGATGTTCAGACATGCCGTGAACGAATGCATGGGCCTAATATGCTTGTGACAATAGTGTACAGACTTTGAGCTGGCCAATGTATAGACTTTGAGCTGCAGCAAATGGACAATGTACAGACTTTGAGCTGGCCAATGTATAGACTTTGAGCTGCAGCAAATGGATAATGTACAGACTTTGAGCTGACCAACGTATAGACTTTGGGGTGCAGCAAATAGACAAAGTACAGACTTTGAGCTGAAGGATGTATAGACTTTGTATGCTGGTTGCATAGACAATGTACAGACTTTGAGCTGAAGGATGTATAGACTTTGTGTGCTGGTTGCATAGACAATGTACAGACTTTGAGCTGATGGACGTATAGACTTTGTATGCATGCAACCATCCGATGTACAGACTTGATGTTGTAGCAACTAGCCAGTGTATAGACTTTGGGCTGATGGGCGTACAGACTTTGTGTGAAAATGCAGCCAGCCGATGTACAGACTTTGTATTGTAGGAACCAGCCAATGTGCAGACTTTGAGCTGATGAATGCAGCCAATGTATAGACTTTGGGCTGATGAATATACAGACTTTGTGTTGCGGTGACCAGCCAATGTCTAGACTTTGAGCTGATGAATGCAGCCAATGTATAGACTTTGGGCTGATGAATGTACAGACTTTGTGTTGCAGTGACCAGCCAATGTATAGACTTTGTGCCGATGAATCAGCCAATGTATAGACTTTGAGCTGATGAATGCAGCCAATGTATAGACTTTGGGCTGATGAATGTACAGACTTTGTGTTGCGGTAACCGGCCAATGTATAGACTTTGAGTTGCAGCAAATAGATAATGTACAGACTTTGAGCTGATGAATGTACAGACTTTGTGTGCAGCAACCAGCCGATGTACAGACTTCGTGTCGCAGCGACCAGCCAATGTATAAACTTTGGGCTGCGGGACGTACAGACTTCGTGTGTGCTAGCAGCCAGTGTACAGACTTTGAGTTGCAGTAAATGGACAATGTACAGACTCTGCGTGTGTGCTAGCAGCCAATGCACAGACTTTGAGTTGTAGCAAATGGATAATGTGCAAACTCTAGCAGACGATGTACAGACTTTGAGTTAGCCCGGCACGCTCCTCTCCTCCATTCACCGGCGCTCTTTGGAATGTCTTCATCAACATGCCACCCCCCCTTTCCTTCACCGGTACACTATCTGTGGGGTTCCCCGGCACGCTCCAAGCTACCCTCGCCGGCACCCTACCTGCTGGCCTCGCCGGCACACTCCTTCAGCCCCGCTTAACCCCCCAAACGGCCCACTCTTCATCCAAAAAAAACATGTAAAAATATATAATGATAATGATAATAATACTAACAAAAAAATAACAAAAATCATGATAAATAAATAAACCTGAATGCATAGTAAATAAACAAAAACGTGTAAAAAAATAATATAGATATATATAATGATGATAATAATAATAATAATAATAATAAGTAAAAAAAATCATCCGAAACAAATGTGTAAAGGGGAATAAACAACACAAGATTATATGGTAATGAAAAAATCCCAGATAAAAAATGGTAAAAATCCATATTGCAGCCCTGTCTCTCTCCGTGACTCGACGCAGAAGGAACAATAATGCCGCCCTCTCAGGCCGGGCCCGAGTCTTGGGAATTGTCCCGACATGGCCAGGCTCCGACCTAGTCTTGAGTCGACATTCTGATTAAACCAGACTCGTTTCTCAGGCCGGATCCCTTCCGAGCCACTACTAAAATTGCCGCACGTTCGGCAGACATTTGAACGGGTTCACCTCGGTTTTCGCCGCATTTCTATTACTGACCTGTGTCTGAACATGAAAAGACCCGTGAGCAACCAACATGGCCGACGGCTCCTACCCCGACGTGGTCGTGACCCAGTATTGCTCCGGGCTGATGGCTCGTCAAATCGGATTCACCCTATCGGGATTCACTCCCGCCCTTTCATTGAAATTGCCGCAAACTCGGCATACATTTGTACGGGGTTGTTCCTATCTACGTCGCACCTTCAATATGGACCCTTGTCCGAATATCAAGGGGTCCGCAAGTGACCGATAGAAATATGAATAGAATGAGATGGCTCATGTCATCCCTGGACCCTGTACATGGGAATATCAATAAGGCCTTTGTGGGCTGTGCTTGGACCTCGGGTCCGTTCCGTTTGGGGTTATTGTCTGACCCACATCCTCGGCCTATAGCTTACTTCCTTCGAACATGTTTTGGTTTTGGAATCTAGTCCCGGGACTCTTCCCCGTTGCCCTCCGGCACCGGGAACATTAATGATGCCCACACAAGCCCCGTTTGGACCGCGGGAGGCGCCCCCGGTATGGTCCCGACTCGATCTCGCACCGGGCCAATAAATTCGGTAGTTTCCTACTACACTAACCGAGATTTAACCGAATGTTTTCAGTGTCTCAGAATAATGTATTTTCCGTATCACGGCATACATATGTTCCAGGTCCTCCTGCGACGATGATGATATTCTCAAGCCGGACACCCGTCCGAATATTAAACGGTCTCCCGAGTGACCGACACGTTTTGAACGTCCGCTTCCCTAGAAACAGGGCTTTTCAGCCGACTCAAGGGATATTCCCTCGTTGCCCCTTGGCACCGGAAATATTAATGACGCTCATGCAAGTCTTGTTTCGACCGCGGGGGGCCCACCGCAGTATGGTCGCAGCTTGCTCTTGCATCGGGCCAACAGATTTACTGGTTTTTGACCGCTCCAACCGAGGCTCAGCCGAACGTTCTCCGCTCTTCCGAACAATAGATTTGCTGTACCTCGGCATACATGCGCTCCGGTTCTCCCGCGACAACCGCGATTTTCTCGAGCCGAACATTCGTCCGAACAATAAATGGTCAGTACACGACCGACATGGTCGCGAATGTTTTTTTTTCTTCTCGCCCTCGCGTGAGGATTTCAATACCTCGTAATAGACCTTTCATGCAATTAATTTCTTGGCCATGAGGCCCTAATTTCGGCAATTAATCAAGGGTGTTCCCTCGTACGGGGGATGTAAATGACGTCGTGACCTTTACGGCACGACGGGATCTGGTCCCGACACGAACCACACAATCATCTGACCGAGTCAGATCGAGGGCACCACGGGCTCTTCGGAGCCCGAATAAATTATCACTCAGTGACTAGCACGCCCACGCACTTAATAGATGAATCAACCATTCCCGAATAGACGAGCATAATAAGCGAACGAAAAGTGTGTCTACAGGAGGTTCTCCACGGTTCTTGCTTGTCACGCCCCGAGCGCGGAAGATACCCGGAGACGCGTGACGAGTTTATATCAATCATGTCAATCAGAGTGGTCGTGTATTCGACACAAAGACAGAGATGCGCAAAATAGCAAGATAACCCAATCCTTTATTTCATAATGGACTATTACAAATCCAATACTCTGGTTAAATAAAAAGAAAAGAATACATATTTGACTCAAGAAACTATAGAAAAGACTAGATGACACTTGGACAAGCTCTAGCTCTTTCACTCTTGACCATTCCCATCCGATTGACTTCCATCGTCGTCAGACTTACCTGAAAAGTAAAAAGGGACAAACGGAATGAGCGAACGCTCAGTAGGAAATTATATCTCAAGTACTAGCAATGGGTTTAAGTAATTACATCTTTCATGAATGCAATAAAGCTATGCATACTCGCATAAAACGACAAGATAGAGAGAATGTAATATCAAGGAAATAAGATGAACTTAATCATGAACTTTCAACAAGATGACAAGTTTATTCAAGATATTCAAGTAAGTACGTTTAACAAGTCATGTCAAGAACTTTGGCTATCATGTATCAAGCAAGTAAATTACCCTTTTTCGGGCCACGCAATTCATGTCAAGTCAAGTACGATTCAAGTACAAGATGTGTGTGGAATGTCCAATCAAGCAAGTCAAGTACTCGGTATAATGCCAGATACCTTATCATTTTAACTCCCATGGGCACAAGTACTTTCGGGTGCTCCTCCTAGGACCAGATCGGGCCCTATATGCGCAGGCATTTATCATGTGTTTTGACATCCACTCTTGTTTATAGCCAACGTAGAATTTCAATAATCAAGCTTGTAGACACGTATGACAACTTTGATAGAATAGAGTCCAAAATATGACAAAGGACATAGAATGGCAATAATAACGGTATAATCACGATATCAATAAAAATCTAGGTAGAATATGGTTCCCTTAACTTGGGTACCATGACAAATCAATATGGACATTCTTTATATAGAATTGAGGTCCACATGAACAGTATATCAAAGGTAAGATACCCTCATTCCTATCGTAGAATTGAGGTTTTTACAAGAACGACATGATATGGCATGATATCATCATCCCATTAAGAATTTCTTATGATATACTCTTTGTATAATCATAAGGGCCGGTATCCCATGTTTCTTTAGAGTGACATGGCATCAATGGTGTAATGGGTTTTTAGGGTACAACCAGCTCAGTCGACCTTGAGGGAATCCAAGGTACGAGGAGTCTTACGGAGGTCTCTATGACTAACTCGCTAGTCCAAAGGAACGGAATGTCCAATGGAGAGCTTGTATGTTAATGAGAGTTGAGTGTGATCGATAAAACAACGTGAAAAGTGGGACTATACTCACGGAGTGGAGAATAGTGCCGATATATACGTATATGTATAATATGAAACCATCGGTTAACAGAATCAGGATAAAAATCATTTTTCAGAAAATAACGACTTAAGTAAAGTCGTGTATCAAGTAATTAACGCCTATCAGAAGGGCGTTTGCATATATTTTTATTTTGCAGAATTTTCAAAAATTCAAGAATTTATCTAAAACGCGCCCTGGTCAGGGTCGTTTCTTCAAGATTTGACGACTGCAGCAGCAGGCGTCTTATTATTTACATATTTGACAGAATGTAAATAATTTTCAGGATTTATCGAAAACACGCCCTGGGAAGGGGCGTTACTTATTTAATTCCATTTTTTTACAGAATATATATTTTCAAGAATTTACAGAAACGCGCCCTGTGAAGGAGCGTTATTTACATACTCACGCCCTAGTTCAGGGCATTAGTTTCACAAGTCACGACCTAACTTAGGTCGTTAATTCTTCAAGGGTCATGAACAGTAATGAAGTTATATAACAAGTAATTTTCCGAGATCAAATTTCATGGACAGGACAGGAAACTAGCAGGAAGAGTCATGCATTATATTAGAATCAAGATTTCATATATATCATCTTTATAATATGGGTATTTATGATTTTCATGAAATTAACGCCTGTGTACAGGGCGTTGATTCTGAAATTGACGACCTGTTTAAGGTCGTTTCTTTACAAGTAGCGCCCTCGTTTGTGGTCGTATATTTCAAAAGCACGCCCTTTGTAAGGACGTTTCTTTCAAGAATTCATCAGAAACGTTTAAAACTTAGGAAAACTATATGCAGGTGCATGCTCATATGATTTCACTACGATCCTTATATACTTTGGGCTACATACTTGAGAAAATCCTACCTTTAAGAGTTGATGTGGAGATGATGGAACGGATGAAGATATTGATCTTTTGTCTTCAGGAACTTCACTCAACAATCGATCTGTAGGAGGAAGGAAGGAAGATGAGGAAGATGGGGACATAACCGTAGTTAGGAAAAGTTTTTTTAGAAGAACCTTACCTATGTTCTTCACAACGTAGGTGCTCTCTTCGACCTGTAAGAAGAAGATGAAGAACTGTTAGTTCTTCATGTAGTCGAAACAGAGGTCAAAAGAAAACAAGAAGAACATATGTTCTTCACTTACCGTGTAGCAGCGGGTCGATCAAATGGGTTAGGGTTTGGTTGAACGAGAGTCTTTATAGGATTGTGGGTGTCCTATTAAGGCTAGAGTTTTATTGGAAGTAATGCTTCCCAGATTGAGTCATTACCACGTTTGAACTCTTTCTAATGCTTATCACCTGCCCTGGATAAGTTCTGGGCTCGAACGGAATTCGAATGGAATTAACGACCTAGGTCAGGGCGTCGATTCTTAAATTGACGACCTGGTTGAGGTCGTTTCTTAAGTAGCGCCTTGTAGAAGGGCGTTCCTTGTTTTAAAACACGCCCAATAAAAGGGCGTTTCTTGTCCTTGCCCTTTTTGGCGTTTGGAATTTGACGTCTTATGGTGAGGGCGTCCTTTCTTGAATAACGCCTTAGGTAGAGGCGTTTTTTATTAAATTAACGCCTTAATGAGAGGCGTTATTTGCATCTTGGGTTTTATTCCTCCATTTAACCCCCTTCTTATTATCTGTATTATATATATATATTTTAATTCATTTCAAATATTCATTTATCAGGGTTGCTACACCCTCCCCCACTTAAAAGAATTTGGTCTCCAAATTCAATTGCATATCATGTATACACGCGGAGAGTGTAGAGTATATACCTCTTAGAATAACTCGGGAAATCGTTTCTTCATAGATTCCTCGGTCTCCCATGTCGCTTCGTGTTCAGGATTCTTATTCCATTGCACTTTGAGCATGGAAATAATCTTATTCCTTAGAGCTCGTATTTCTCGATCTAAGATCTTCATAGGCTTCTGTTCATAGGTGAGATCTTTCTGGATCACCAGATCTCCATGTTCAATAATATGAGATGGATCGTGCACATACTTCTTCAACATAAATATGTGAAACACATTATGCACGTCGGACAATTGAGGAGGCAACGCGATGCGATAAGCAACCTCGCCAACTCTTTCGAGTACCTCAAATGGTCCGATGAATCTTGGCGTAAGCTTGCCCTTAACACCAAATCTTCGTATGCCACGTCCAGGCGATATTTTAAGAAATACATGATCTCCAACCTGGAATTCAAGATCTCTTCTTCTTGTGTCAGCATAAGCCTTTTGCCTGGTCTGAGCAACTTGCAATCTTTCTCTGATTACTTGTATCTTCTCAGTTGTATCCCTTACCATGTCTGGACCTAATAGTTGTTTCTCTCCAACTTCGTTCCAGCATAAGGGTGATCGGCAACTCCTTCCATATAAAGCTTCGAAAGGTGCCATTTGGATACTAGCTTGGTAGCTATTATTATATGCAAATTCCACTAGTGGCAAATGTTCATGCCAGCTTCCACCAAAGTCAATGATGCAAGCTCTTAGCATATCCTCAACAACTTGATTAGTTCTCTCGGTCTGACCATCCGTTTGTGGGTGAAAAGCAGTACTAAAGTTGAGCCTTGTTCCCAACGAATGTTGTAATCCCTTCTAAAAATGAGAAGTGAAACGGGGATCTATGTCAGACACGATTGAGACAGGAATTCCATGTAACCTGACTATTTCCTTGATGTATAGTGCAGCTAGCACATCAATTGACCATCGGCTTTTTATTGGCAAGAAATGCGCCGATTTAGTTAATCGGTCAATGATAACCCAGATTCCATCGTGTCCTCATTTTGATTTAGATAGACCCATGATGAAATCCATACCAATATCCTCCCACTTCCACTTTGGAATATCTAGAGGATGAAGTTTACCAGCAGGCTTTTGGTGTTCCGCCTTGACTTGTTGGCATGTGAGACAACGTGATACATAGTCCGCTATTTCTCTTTTCATATTTGGCCACCAAAAGTTCTTCTTTACATCTTGATACATTTTGGTTGATCCTGGATGAATAGTGTACCTTGATCGGTGAGCTTCATCTAAGATCTTCTTCTTTAATTCCGGACAGTCGGGTATACAAGTTCTACCTTTGAATAATAATCTTCCATCAGAAGTTAGTTGAAAATCAGATTGTCCTTCTAATTTGCCTTTGATTTCCACTAATATAGGATCATCATCCTGAAGTGCTTGTATTTCAGATAATAAATCTGACTGTATGCTTACATAAGATAAGGTGACAAATTTGGCTTCCTTGTCCAAGCTTATATTGAGCTCGGAGAATTGTTCTAGCTAGCAACCTCCATTCTTGTATCATACAATTGGCTATCATTGCTCTCGGCTTTCGACTAAGGGCATCAGCAACATAATTACCCTTTCCAATATGATATTGTATATTGAAGTCGAAGTCCTTGAGATATTCCAGCCAGCGTCTTTGTCTCATGTTTAGCTCCTTTTGTGAAAATAGATATTTGAGACTTTTGTGATCGGAGTATACAGTAAACTGCACTCCATATAAGTAGTGTCTCCATATCTTTAGGGCAAATACCACCGCGGCCAGTTCTAAGTCATGGACGGGGTAATTCTCCTCATGCTTCTTCAGTTGACGTGAAGAGTATGCTATGACCTTTCCTTGTTGCATTAGGACACATCCGAGGCCAATGCCAGAAGCATCAGTGTAGACCTCGAATTTCTCTCCTTCTATTGGTAGAGCTAACATCGGGGCTGTAGTGAGATGATCCTTGAGAGTTTGAAAACTTCTTTCACATTCCTCACTCCATTCATATCGGATCTCCTTACGAGTTAATCTTGTAAGTGGTACGGCGATCTTAGAGAAATCTTTGATGAATCACCGATAATAGCCTGCAAGACCTAAGAAACTTCTGATCTCGCTAGTATTGGTTGGTCTTTCCCAGTTCCTAACAGCCTCTACTTTTGATGGATCAACAGATAAACCGTTCTTTGATATGACATGCCCGAGAAAAGCCACTTCTTCAAGCCAGAACTCGCATTTGCTGAGCTTTGCATATAATTGATTTTCCCTCAATACTTGCAATGCGATCCTTAAATACTCCTCATGTTCTTCCTTAGTTTTGGAATATATCAATATATCATCAATGAAGACTACTATGAATTGATCCAAGTAAGGCCTGAATATGCTATTCATTAACTGCATAAAGGCAGCAGGGGCATTGGTTAGTCCAAAAGGCATAACAACAAATTCATAGTGGCCATACCTGCTTCTGAACGCAGTCTTATGAATATCTTCATCCTTGATCCTTAACTGATGGTATCCCGATCTAAGATCAATCTTCGAAAAATATTTGGATCCTGAAATTTGATCGAATAACTCATCGATTCTCGGCAGGGGGTACTTGTTCTTGATAGTAAGATGATTCAACTGTCGATAGTCGATACATAGCCTCATGGATCCATCTTTCTTCTTTACAAACAGTACAGGTGCTCCCCACGGGGAAGTACTTGGTCTAATGAACCCTTTTCGAATTAGTTCCATTAACTGCTCCTTCAACTCTTTAAGTTCCGCAGGGGACATTCTATAGGGTGCCTTTGAAACTGGACCAGCACCAGGGACTAAGTCAATGGTGAAGGCCACTTCTCTTTGAGGGGGTAATCCCGGCAAATCTTCCGGAAATACGTCTGGAAATTCTTGCACTACCTGAATGTCTTCTATCTTGGTTTCCTTAGCTTCTTTAACAGTGACAAAGGCAAGGAAGGATACACATCCTTTCCTGACGAGCTTGCTTGCTCGAAGAGCCGAAATAAGAGGGGATTTGCTCCGACTCTTGGGGCGAGTAAAGACTAATCCTGGAAAATCTTTGAAAGCAATTTGGCTATTGCGGCAATCAACCGTTGCCTGGTATTTGGATAACCAGTCCGCTCCCAGTATAACATCATACTCCTTTAGATCGAGGCATATGAGATCTATAGGTAAATTCCTACCTTGAACCATTACCTCACAGTTTTGGTAGTGATGAGTAATATCATTTTCGCTTCCAAGAGGAGTAGTTAGAATTATTTTTATCCATTCTGGTTCTAACGGTAACGGGTCGGCAAACTTCTTAGAAATAAAGGAATGCGATGCACCCGTATCAAATAAGACATAAGCACTTTTGGAACAAACTGTTAATGTACCTTCTACCAGTCCACCTTCTTCTTCTGGTTCGGTCTCCTGGATTGCATGAAGACGAGCATTCTTTGTCACCGGGCGTTTACCGTCACCGGCTTGGTCATTCATTAATGGACAATCGGGAATCCGATGTTCGCGACTCCCACAACGGAGACAAGCTCCTAATTTCCTCCAGCATTCTTCTGTCTTGTGACCAGCCTTGTCACAATGCTTGCACACTGTATTAGAAGGGGTAGTTGTGATAGAGAAAGGCTTGGTCTTTTTGAACTTATGGTCTTGAGAGGAAGAACCTCCATTATTGGGCCTCTTCTTGAAATTGGGTTTGAAAGAACCCGAACCCGTGACTTGTTCCTTCTTGTCTTTCCCACGGATCCTATCAGATAGTTCCGTGGCATCTTCAAGTAGTTGAGCTCGGCGCACTATTTCAGAATAAACTTGGATGTCCATAGGCGCCAGTTGAGTAATATAGTGGGGCCTAAGCCCATTAAGAAATCTTCGGGCTTTCATCTTTTCCGTGCTAATAAGATGCTTAGCATATCTAGACAACCTGGAGAACTGAGCTTCATAATCTGCTAATGATAAAGATCGTTGCTTTAATGCAGCGAATTCTGCAGCCTTCTTTTCTTGGACTCGGTCCGAGAAATATTTAGCATTGAAGTATTCCACAAATTCTTCCCATGTTACTTGAGTAGGATCGATGGTTGCTTCAATAGACTCCCACCAGCACCTAGCATCTTTCTCTAACTGGAATGTAGCTAATAGAACTTTGTCCTGATCCGTGCATTGCATGACACGGAATATGCGTTCGATTTCCTGAACCCAATGCTCGGCATCGTCCGGATCGGTCGATCCCATAAACTTCGGGGGATTCATGTTCTTAAAGGCTTGGTGTAAGCTTCCAGCTCGTGGAGTACCACCTTGTGCTACCTGTTGTAGCACTTGAGTCATCCCTTGGAGGGTACGCTGCATGTTGCGCCATTGAGCACGTTCGGCAGCCATTATCCTATAATTATAATAGCTACATTAGTATTATATCACTGTGATCTTATTAAAAGACTCATTGACTCTTACCCCTTGGTTCTACCCAATCTCACTTGGTTAAACGTTCAACTTATCCTTGGACTTGGGTTTTTTTCCTAGGAATTGAATACCTTAGGCTCTGATACCACAAAAACGTCACACCCCGTACTCTATACCGTCGAGGTATTGTCCGCTTTGGCCTACCGGCCTCACGGTTTTATCCCTTTTTAACAGTGATCGGCTCCAGAATGGAGGACTTCCCGGGCAGGTCACCCATCCCAGTACTACTCCCCATTAAGCACGCTTAACTTCGGAGTTCTTTTCAAGAACTGAGCCGATACTTCAAAAGGTGCCTCGGTGATATAGAGTACAACTTAGCTATATTTGAGGGTGTTACAATCTACCCCTCTTATATAGGCGACGTCCTCGTCGCTGGGCACATATAGCACACAATCAAGCCCCCAGGTAGGTAGGACTCTAGAGGTGGCCCCTACAGGCTCAAGAGGTGGCTCCCACTATGTAGCACTTTGCTCCATTACGGACTCAAGAGGTGGCTCCCATAGTGTAGCACTTTGCCCTGCATGGCACTTAGTTCCCACACTTCCGGCTGGGGTATAGCTCTGATACCATTCAAAAACTGTCACGCCCCGAGCACGGAAGATACCCGGAGACGCATGACGAGTTTATATCAATCATGTCAATCAGAGTGGTCGTGTATTCGACACAATGATAGAGATGCGCAAAATAGCAAGATAACCCAATCCTTTATTTCATAATGGACTATTACAAATCCAATACTCTGGTTAAATAAAAAGAAAAGAATACATATTTGACTCAAGAAACTATAGAAAAGACTAGATGACACTTGGACAAGCTCTAGCTCTTTCACTCTTGACCATTCCCATCCGATTGACTTCCATCGTCGTCGGACTTACCTGAAAAGTAAAAAGGGATAAACGGAATGAGCGAACGCTCAGTAGGAAATTATATCTCAAGTACTAGCAATGGGTTTAAGTAATTACATCTTTCATGAATGCAATAAAGCTATGCATGCTCGCATAAAATGACAAGATAGAGAGAATGTAATATCAAGGAAATAAGATGAACTTAATCATGAACTTTCAACAAGATGACAAGTTTATTCAAGATATTCAAGCAAGTACGTTTAACAAGTCATGTCAAGAACTTTGGCTATCATGTATCAAGCAAGTAAATTACTCTTTTTCGGGCCACGCAATTCATGTCAAGTCAAGTACGATTCAAGTACAAGATGTGTGTGGAATGTCCAATCAAGCAAGTCAAGTACTCGGTATAATGCCAGATACCTTATCATTTTAACTCCCATGGGCACAAGTACTTTCGGGTGCTCCTCCCAGGACCAGATCGGGCCCTATATGCGCAGGCATTTATCATGTGTTTTGACATCCACTCTTGTTTATAGCCAACGTAGAATTTCAATAATCAAGTTTGTAGACACGTATGACAACTTTGATAGAATAGAGTCCAAAATATGACAAAGGACATAGAATGGCGATAATAACGGTATAATCACGATATCGATAAAAATCTAGGTAGAATATGGTTCCCTTAACTTGGGTACCATGACAAATCAATATGGACATTCTTTATATAGAATTGAGGTTCACATGAACAGTATATCAAAGGTAAGATACCCTCATTCCTATCGTAGAATTGAGGTTTTTACAAGAACGACATGATATGGCATGATATCATCATCCCATTAAGAATTTCTTATAATATACTCTTTGTATAATCATAAGGGCCGGTATCCCATGTTTCTTTAGAGTGACATGGCATCAATGGTGTAATGGGTTTTTAGGGTACAACCAGCTCAGTCGACCTTGAGGGAATCCAAGGTACGAGGAGTCTTACGGAGGTCTCTATGACTAACTCGCTAGTCCAAAAGAACGGAATGTCCAATGGAGAGCTTGTATGTCAATGAGAGTTGAGTGTGATCGATAAAACAACGCGAAAAGTGGGACTATATGATAAGTGTGTATTTTTCCTTGTTAATTCATAATTATTCACATTTTTATGAGCTTAAATTATGATCAATATACACTTCTCACACTTATTGTTGATTTTGTATCAAATGTTTATTTTTATGAAATTAAATAAATTTTAATTACATTTTTATGTATTTATGCAGGCACGTAGTTCGAGGAAAGCTCGAAGAAAAAGAAAAAAAAGAATAACAATATATATGTTCAATTGGGCCAAAAGCCCAGAAACTTGTTTAAAAAGATAAGAAAAAAAATTAGAAAAAAAAATATAAATTGATTTACTATTTTTTAGCATTTTCTAACTATTTATAGATATATATATAGCTATATATATATATATTTTAATAAAATTAAAAAAAATAAAAAAAAGATTCAAAACCCGCCCCCGCCCCGCCCTTCCCGCCTTCGCCGCCCGGGCACGGGCGACGATGCGGCGGAGGGCGAAGCGGGGGGGGGGGGGGGTCGTGGCGATCGCGGCGAAGGCGGAGGCAGCAGCCGGGCGGGGCCCGGACACGCGGCAGGCGGAGGGGGTTCGTGCGGCACGCGGGCGCAGCGTGCGCCACGCGCACACGCGGCAGACGGTGGAGCGGCGGGCGCACCGGGGGCCCACGGCAGGTGGCCGAACCCGGCCGAACCGGTCGGCTCGTTGCGCCGGCAGAGAGAGAAAAGAGAGAATAAGAGAGAAATAGAGAAGAAAAGGGGCTATAAAAATTCCAAAAAAATCCGAAAAAAATCAGAAAAAATGACAAAAGGTTCAGCACACTCCAGCCTACCAAGTTGGGTAAAAATTAGGTGCATTTGAGTGTTTTATATGAGCAAGAAGAGATTGTAAACCCTATATAAAGGGGGTATCACTTGTAATGAAAAGGGGGGGTTGTTAGAGTTAGAACTAGATGGCAAGGTTGCAAGGGAGAGAGAGCTAGCTTTAAGCATTTGTAATGTAAGTTCCTTCCATTTCTGAAGTTTTTGATTGTTGAAGTTGTGTGTTTCCAAGCTTTTGAAGGCAAATTTGTAAGTTGAATTTATTGCAATACAAGTTTCATTTTGGAGTTCAGTCTTTTCACAGCCTTATTTCTCATTATTGTGATCCTCATTTCAAATTCTTGTCTTCATAAACGTTGTTCCTTTTTAAGTTTGCTTCAACTTCTATGTTCATCATTTCTTCCAATTCATCCAAATTCATAGAGTTAATACCCATTTTCTTAAGTGCTGTCCTGTGCATTCACTGTTCATCCGTGGTGATACCTTCTTCCATTCATTCATTTTGAAGTCTTTCTAGTCCTCAAATAACTCTGAGTTCTTCATAAGAGTTGTTCCTCTCTTGTATCTCTAAGTTTTATTCTTCTTGTACTTTGTCAAATTCCTCTTCTTTTGAGCTTTAGAATTAAGTTTTCAAGGTGCTGGTTTTCTATCAATTACTGTTCATCCGAACCAATAGGTCATAGTTTTTCAAGTTTTTTCTTATCTTCCTTTTATTTTTTGTTTCTGTGTTCTTCATAAAAGTTCTTCCTTTTCCAATTCTCTACAACTTTCATGTTTTACACTTCTTCTAATTCTGTCTATATTTAAAGTTATGCGTTTTCTTCCAACCCCTATTTTCACTTGAATTCTTTTATGTTTTCCAACTTAAGTTTTCATAATCGCACTCCAAAATCCAAAAATTGGTTTTCCAAACATAAAGATATGTCCAACTTGAACTAAAATCACATATTCTCTCCCCGTGGGATCGACCCGTATTCACCACTGTACTCGTATTTTCAAAATCATTCGAGTGAGTGAGTGCGGTTATAAATTTTGAAATTTGTGTGGCACGGCATTTTTAAACGACGACTGTCGAGCAGCACCAAATTTTTGGCGCCGTTGTCGGGGAGTGAATTATGATGATAGTTGGATATTCTTGTGTTTGGTGTCTATATGTGAATATTCATTTTGCTCTTTTTACTTGTGCAGGACAAAGAAAAAAAGTTAAAAATCAAAGAAAGAGGAAGATCGAACCTAAAATTCTAAGGATATGACACGTCGTTAAAAAGCTCGGCAGCATTGCTAAAGGGTTGAAATCAAGAAACAGGTTCTATCTTTCCACTTTCTGAAAAAAATCTTCACAAAAATCTAAAAATTTCTTGAAAACTCTATAAAAATCATAAAACAATCAAAACAAAAGAAATTTTTTTTGTGCTGGTTAGATAGGTTCATTAACTAAAAAATGAAAAAAAACATACTTGCACCAAAATCTAAAAAAAATGCATTTCAAGATTAGAAACCACACATCATGTTTTAGGACATGCATCATTGAGTATAGAAGTTTTCTTTGTTCAATTCCTGCCAATTGCATATTGAAGATTGCGAGGGGCAAGGTACGTTCTACTCACCATATTCTGGCATTCATTTTGCATAAAGAACCCCTTGTTTGAAATTGTGGTGTGCATTTTCATTTCAAAATACTTTAAGGGCAACACCCCTAATAAGATAAGGTGGGGATTTCATCACCCTCCCTTAGCCCACAAACCACATTTCTCTTGCATCTTCGCATGACCTCCGCCATAAATAAAAGTCAGTAAACGTTGGCCCTAGGATCATACTGTGATTCTTGTGTTATTTAGGTTTATCCTCATATGAAAACCGGTGCCTAAGACAAGACGGTCGGACAGCAAACGCTTTAAGAGGGTTAGTGGTTTGGCATAATAAGGTCCCTACGAAAGTAGGGGGAACCTCCCACTTCCCCACCCCTTACCTGGCTGGTGGTCATATTGAGGATAAACTTAAGTCTCACGTTAATCATTTTGTGAAACCCTATTTATAGGTCCAGGTCACATCTAGGTCATTAGGGTCATTTGTGTGCTAACTTGTTTATCTTTGCATAAAAAAAAATAATAAAATCAAAACATAAAAAAAATTTCATTGAAAAATCATCACTCTTTCTTGGGTCTTTTTCATTTCCACATCTAATTTTGTTCAGGCCCAATAATAGATTCTTTGATGTTTAATTATGCGGGCTATGTGAATTCCAACTCTCCATTTACCCCTTATCAACAAACTCCTTCACTCTTCCACAATGGGGTTCATAATTCATCTTTCACCCAATAGCCATATCAATGGTCATCGGATTTTTCCACCTCTGTCTCCTACACAAACCCAAATAATCAATGGGAAAATCAACAATTTTCTTCTTAGGAACCATACCAAGACCCCATTCAACGTCCTTCAAATCCACACTTTGCAGATTGGGATTCATATTCCAATGATCCTTACAATCAAATTTATTCTTATGATCAACCCTATTATGGAGGGCAACCAATACACTCTCCTGATTTTCAAACTGAGTGCCCTTCAAATTACTATCCATCACAATCTGACTCTCAGCCCACTTATCTATCTCCTTTATACACAGATTTACATAAGGAGGAGATGTTTGATAAATTGACACGGCTCTTCCAGACTCAACAACAAGCCTTTCAGGAACAACTGCAAAACTTTGAGGCCCAAGTGAGTAGGATTGCTGAAAACATCATAGAAACGGAAGTGGATCCAATGCCTAACAACTCCACAAGTCTTGAGAACCAACTTCTTGGATGTTATAATGATAAAAGTCTATATGCTCAACCTATGATCCCACAATCTACCACTCATATCACGGTTGATTTTGAGGGAATCATGGAAGAGTCTTATGCGGAGGACGTAACGGAAGAGTAGCCTGAGGAGCCTAAACCCCATTCCAATTGTGAAGAGGATTATGATGATTTTGAGTCGTCAGGGGGAGAAGAAGGGAATGATGAAAATCGTATTTGGGCCAAAACCTCTGATGACCATTATGACCTAGCCCAACAGACAAATCATTACGATTCATCTCTTCCACCCACACCTAATGCCTCTGATGATCAATTCATTCAGTTACTTCTCCATAGTCAATCCCTCCAACAGCACATCAATAGGCTTACTGAGGAAGTCAAAACCATGGAGGGAGAGCAATTCTTTGATTCCTCTGAACCTAATCCTCATCAAGTCCTTCCCACTGACTATGATCACTCTATGATTCCCCAAGAGCATTACCCTCTGATTAATCTTAATTTAGAAGATGAAGGAATTATGGAGAGATCTTGTCAAAACGATTTGAATGAGGAACCTAGACAATCTGAGGAGATTGAAGAATTTGATGGCAATGAAATTCATGACGGTGATGAACTGATGAATGGTCATATTCCCCCTCCTACAAAGGGATTTGAGGAGCCAGTGCTTGCTTGCCAACATGAGGGAAATGCAAGAGAGGTGGATGATCTTCAGTTAGAGGGAGAGGATAAATATATTGAACCTCATCACAAGTCTCTCCCCGATCATGATGACCTTCACTTTGAAGATGGGAATGGAGAAGAAGTGGAGATGGGACATGACTTTGATGAAATTATCTTTGAAGATGGGAAGGAAGAAGAAGTGAAGATGGATCTGAATAATGAAGTTGGGGTAAATGAGGAATTGAATGATTTGAATGTACTGCATGATACTTTCAATCTAGAGGAGAGGATAGAGCTTATGCCAATTCTTGACCACGGTGATTCTTTTGAAGTTCTTCCAACCGACTGGTCTACTCTTGCTCTACATGATGATTCCATAGCCTCTAAGGAGGTACATTTCATAATTGATGACATGATTTTTCCCAATGTTCCTCCTCTATTCTCTGATTGGGGTGGTCCGTTTGTGATGCCTCCAACTAGATACATGCTTTGCCCTTGCGCTCACCAGTCACATTCGTTTTCTGTAGGGCATGATAAAGAAAATTTTGGCAAGGATAAAATTCTTTGGTGGCTCATTTTAAAATCAACTTGTTGGTTGTTGAGCTACGGTGCGTCTGGCCGAAGACGTTAAATTTAGCACTTTTTGAGAGGCAACCCAACGTTTTCACAGTTTGGTGTGTAAATAAATGGCTTCTTGGGAGGCCACCCACGGTTTTTGTGATTTGATGTTTTGTGTTAGTGTGTTTCTTTTACAGTTCTCAGGCCACAACACAATGAAGCTCTCATCACTTCGCCCGACCCATCAGGTTGTATCCTTCCTTCCCAACCAAATTATTTTTTTCATGTCCTCTGATCGGTCTACTACTTATGCCATTGAGGACAATGTCATTTAAGTTGGGGGGGGGGAGATATTCAAAAATTTCAAAAATAACACTTTCAACAAAATTTTTTTTTTACTTTCTTGAATTGTCATGTGAAACAACCGTTTTTCCCAAGTTGAATTTCTTGATTCATGTCGCATGAAAAGTGATTCTAGAATGGAAATGACTAGAGAATCGGATGATGGATAATTTATTTACTCTAGCCATGGAAAACTGATTTAAAGAATCTCTTTAAAGTTTAGATGCACTTTCAAAGAAAAATAAAATCACGTTGCACGCTAATGAAACAAGAAGGACAAGCCTTCTGTTATTTTAGACAGACTGTCTGATATTCTGCATTTTCTGAAGAAGAAATATGTTAGAAGCTTTCTGCCATAGAAAAGTATGAGAAAATAATAAAGCACCATGAAAAATGCTCCGATTCTGAGTAACCGGGCCTACTTCACCTAAGACGTGTTGAGGTTCGCGTCAAAAGGAAAAGGGAACTCTGATCTGCGTAACCGGGCCTACTTCACCTAAGACGTGTTGAGGTTCGCGTAAAACAGTGAAGGGTAGTGCAGCATCATGTGTGTAAAGAAAAAAAAGAGAAAAAAAAAAGAAAAGAAAAAAAATATATATAGTGATCCCAAAAGGGACATAGCAATAAGGCAGACAAAAAGCTAGTGTGCATTGAACGCTCTAAGTAAGAAGTGCAGAATTGAAAGGCATTTGTTCGAAATAGCAACTGGAGGATGCAATTGTCTCTACTGTGAATTTAGTATTCCACTTGCACAAGTGCTACTGAATTTTGATTAGATTCTTGATCATGTACCTGAATTTCCGACATAAGGCTAGTCTGTGGTAATTACTCTAGAGTCCTGATCTTTAGTTAACTCTATGAAAGATGAACTGGAAATGAGGCCTGAATATCTTTAAACTCTTGTTAGTCCTAAATTTTTCATTATGTGCATTGCTAAGGGACTAGCAATGAGTAAGTTGGGGGGTGTGATAAGTGTGTATTTTTCCTTGTTAATTCATAATTATTCACATTTTTATGAGCTTAAATTATGATCAATATACACTTCTCACACTTATTGTTGATTTTGTATCAAATGTTTATTTTTATGAAATTAAATAAATTTTAATTACATTTTTATGTATTTATGTAGGCACGTAGTTCGAGGAAAGCTCCAAGAAAAAGAAAAAAAAGAATAACAATATATATGTTCAATTGGGCCAAAATCCCAAAAACTTGTTTAAAAAGATAAGAAAAAAAATTAGAAAAAAAATATAAATTGATTTACTATTTTTTAGCATTTTCTAACTATTTATAGATATATATATAGCTATATATATATATATATATTATATAATAAAATTAAAAAAAATAAAAAAAAAGATTCAAAACCCGCCCCCGCCCCGCCCTTCCCGCCTTCGCCGCCCGGGCACGGGCGACGATGCGGCGGAGGGCGAAGCGGGGGGGGGGGGGGGTCGTGGCGATCGCGGCGAAGGCGGAGGCAACAGCCGGGCGGGGCCCGGACACGCGGTAGGCGGAGGGGGTTCGTGCGGCACGAGGGCGCAGCGTGCGCCACGCGCACACGCGGCAGACGGTGGAGCGGCGGGCGCACCGGGGGCCCACGGCAGGTGGCCGAACCCGGCCGAACCGGTCGGCTCGTTGCGCCGGCAGAGAGAGAAAAGAGAGAATAAGAGATAAATAGAGAAGAAAAAGGGCTATAAAAATTCCAAAAAAATCCGAAAAAAATCAGAAAAAATGACAAAAGGTTCAGCACACTCCAGCCTACCAAGTTGGGTAAAAATTAGGTGCATTTGAGTGTTTTATATGAGCAAGAAGAGATTGTAAACCCTATATAAAGGGGGTATCACTTGTAATGAAAAGGGGGGGTTGTTAGAGTTAGAACTAGATGGCAAGGTTGCAAGGGAGAGAGAGCTAGCTTTAAGCATTTGTAATGTAAGTTCCTTCCATTTCTGAAGTTTTTGATTGTTGAAGTTGTGTGTTTCCAAGCTTTTGAAGGCAAATTTGTAAGTTGAATTTATTGCAATACAAGTTTCATTTTGGAATTCAGTCTTTTCACAGCCTTATTTCTCATTATTGTGATCCTCATTTCAAATTCTTGTCTTCATAAAAGTTGTTCCTTTTTATGTTTTCTTCAACTTCTATGTTCATCATTTCTTCCAATTCATCCAAATTCATAGAGTTAATACCCATTTTCTTAAGTGCTGTCCTGTGCATTCACTGTTCATCCGTGGTGATACCTTCTTCCATTCATTCATTTTGAAGTCTTTCTAGTCCTCAAATAACTCTGAGTTCTTCATAAGAGTTGTTCCTCTCTTGTATCTCTAAGTTTTATTCTTCTTGCACTTTGTCAAATTCCTCTTCTTTTGAGCTTTAGAATTAAGTTTTCAAGGTGCTGGTTTTCTATCAATTATTGTTCATCCGAACCAATAGGTCATAGTTTTTCAAGTTTTTCCTTATCTTCCTTTCATTTTCTGTTTCTGTGTTCTTTATAAAAGTTCTTCCTTTTCCAATTCTCTACAACTTTCATGTTTTACACTTCTTCTAATTCTGTCTATATTTAAAGTTATGCGTTTTCTTCCAACCCCTATTTTCACTTGAATTCTTTTATGTTTTCCAACTTAAGTTTTCATAATCGCACTCCAAAATCCAAAAATTGGTTTTCCAAACATAAAGATATGTCCAACTTGAACTAAAATCACATATTCTCTCCCCGTGGGATCGACCCGTATTCACCACTGTACTCGTATTTTCAAAATCATTCGAGTGAGTGAGTGCAGTTATAAATTTTGAAATTTGTGTGGCACGGCATTTTTAAACGACGACTGTCGAGCAGCACCACTATACTCACGGAGTGGAGAATAGTGCCGATATATACGTATATGTATAATATGAAACCATCGGTTAACAGAATCAGGATAAAAATCATTTTTCAGAAAATAACGACTTAAGTAAAGTCGTGTATCAAGTAATTAACGCCTATCAGAAGGGCGTTTGCATATATTTCCATTTTGCAGAATTTTCAAAAATTCAAGAATTTATCTAAAACGCGCCCTGGTCAGGGTCGTTTCTTCAAGATTTGACGACTGCAGCAGCAGGCGTCTTATTATTTACATATTTGACAGAATGTAAATAATTTTTAGGATTTATCGAAAACACGCCCTGGGAAGGGGCGTTACTTATTTAATTCCATTTTTTTACAGAATATATATTTTCAGGAATTTACAGAAACGCGCCCTGTGAAGGGGCGTTATTTACATACTCACGCCCTAGTTCAGGGCGTTAGTTTCACAAGTCACGACCTAACTTAGGTCGTTAATTCTTCAAGGGTCATGAACAGTAACGAAGTTATATAACAAGCAATTTTCCGAGATCAAATTTCATGGACAGGACAGGAAACTAGCAGGAAGAGTCATGCATTATATTAGAATCAAGATTTCATATATATCATCTTTATAATATGGGTATTTATGATTTTCATGAAATTAACGCCTGTGTACAGGGCGTTGATTCTGAAATTGACGACCTGTTTAAGGTCGTTTCTTTACAAGTAGTGCCCTCGTTTGTGGTCGTATATTTCAAAAGCACGCCCTTTGTAAGGACGTTTCTTTCAAGAATTCATCAGAAACGTTTAAAACTTAGGAAAACTATATGCAGGTGCATGCTCATATGATTTCACTACGATCCTTATATACTTTGGGCTACATACTTGAGAAAATCCTACCTTTAAGAGTTGATGTGGAGATGATGGAACGGATGAAGATATTGATCTTCTGTCTTCAGGAACTTCACTCAACAATCGATCTGTAGGAGGAAGGAAGGAAGATGAGGAAGATGGGGACATAACCGTAGTTAGGAAAAGTTTTTTTAGAAGAACCTTACCTATGTTCTTCACAACGTAGGTGCTCTCTTCGACCTGTAAGAAGAAGATGAAGAACTGTTAGTTCTTCATGTAGTCGAAACAGAGGTCAAAAGAAAACAAGAAGAACATATGTTCTTCACTTACCGTGCAGCAGCGGGTCGATCAAATGGGTTAGGGTTTGGTTGAACGAGAGTCTTTATAGGATTGTGGGTGTCCTATTAAGGCTAGAGTTTTATTGGAAGTAATGCTTCCCAGATTGAGTCATTACCACATTTGAACTCTTTCTAATGCTTATCACCTGCCCTGGATAAGTTCTGGGCTCGAACGGAATTCGAACGGAATTAACGACCTAGGTCAGGGCGTCGATTCTTAAATTGACGACCTGGTTGAGGTCGTTTCTTAAGTAGCGCCTTGTAGAAGGGCGTTCCTTGTTTTAAAACACGCCCAATAAAAGGGCGTTTCTTATCCTTGCCCTTTTTGGCGTTTGGAATTTGACGTCTTATGGTGAGGGCGTCCTTTCTTGAATAACGCCTTAGGTAGAGGCGTTTTTTATTAAATTAACGCCTTAATGAGAGGCGTTATTTGCATCTTGGGTTTTATTCCTCCATTTAACCCTCTTCTTATTATCTGTATTATATATATATATTTTAATTCATTTCAAATATTCATTTATCAGGGTTGCTACATTGCTTTTTCAAGGGTAAGCCTCATCGGGTTTGGTGAGGGGTGGACGTAGGTTGCGGACTTGCAACCGAACCACCTTAAAAATCCCTGTGTTATGGTTTATGAATCTTGTGTGATTGCTCCTTATCCTCTATCTCCATTCACAGGTTATTGTACTGGTTTGAGCAAATGCAATCTTGACCATTTGTGTGGCAAATGTTTCTGATCTGCACTAATTATTTTATCTTGGCACCCTTTGCTATCATATCATAGTTACACCTGTATCTCCTCAGTTGCCTGTTGCACTCTTGCTCACGGGCACTAGGGAGTACACTCCAAGCAAAAGGGTGTTGTATATTTCATGCACGCAGCTTTCTCCTTTGCTCCTTATTTTGTTAAGAACGGTTGAAACAGTGTCGACCTCTCTGATAGGAGTGTCGACCTGTCTGATAGAAGTGTCGACCTGCCCAGTTATCCGTGGGAGGAGTGCCGACCTCATGTCCGTGCAGTGCTGATGATGAGAACATCACCTCCTATTTCATCAGGCATGGTCTAGTCATTTAATTTTGAGTCCTATGTAATTTTTATTTGAGTCATTGATGTAATTTTCATTTTATTTGAGTCATTTCCCTAGGTCTAACATTTATTTTCCTATGTTTGAGTGTCATTAGATTGAGTAATGTGCTAATTGAGCCCATTTCTTTGGGCTTGGCCCAATGAGCTCTCCTACCCCTTCGGTTATTTGTCAATGAGGCTTTTGTCAGGGTCTTTTGTAGAAATGTGGGTTTCCTATATATAGGACCCCATTTCCTCCATTTGAACTTAATCAATCAATGAATCAATCAATGAAAAATGCCATTTGAGAGTCCAAAGCTTAGTTTAGTGGAGTGATTCCAACATTTCTTGGGTGAGATGCCCTAGGGGAGAGATTCCCCACCCTTCCCTCTCTTAATCTCTCTTTTTCACTCCACTTTCTCTCTCCTCAACACCCAATTCCGAATTTGCTTCTCTCTCCTCCCTTCCCCAACCACCTCCACTAGCTACCCACCTCATTTAAGACCCTCCACTTCCCCAAGCCACCATTACTCCACCCCCTAGTCCCAAGGGAGCTTCCACCAATCCTAGCTCCACCTCCCAACCCCCAACTACCCCACCCACTTCCCCAAGCACCCTTCCCACTACCCCAAGCACCCATTCCCTTCCCCAACACAACTCTTCCCATTCCCAAAGCCCCACTAACCACATTAGTCCATTTTCAAATTTTGGAGAAAGATCTCTCCTTCTCTCTTCCCCACCCATCCCAAATTCGTAGCTCCCCTCTCACCCACTGCAAACACCACCTTCTAGACCCCATTCTCCCTCATACACACCTTGGAACACCCCCTCCAAGACCCCCTTACAACCAGGGGTCACTCCTACACTCATCCACCCCCATTTCCCCTCCCACATACCCCAATTCCCCCCCGTCATCTTCAACCTACAGTTTCAGTTGCAGATCAGAAGAAGAGTACCGACTTGCAGAGGTGACCACGGCTTCCTCCGGGAGATTCTGAAGGCCCAAGATACATCCATAGAAGCGTCTGCCTGTCCTCTTCGACACCAAAGTGGTTTCGTCTTCATCGGAGCTCGGGGCTGTCCAGGAACTCCGTTCTCCCACGACTGCGCGGAACCCTCCCTGCCAAGCATCAGAACCTGAGAGATCACTCTGCCACGACGAACCCTAGCGGATTCAGGCTGAAGCCCCTTCATCAAAGTTCTTCCTCTGCTAGTCTTCTTCCAAGATCAAGAAACAGAACCTCATTCGGCTGCCGGAGGAAGGAGTTACAAATTTTTTCCCCCGAGCTCTCCAGTTCTGTATCCTGCTGTCTACTCCGACCAGTGCCAACTCTTCAGGGTACACCGACTGCCCTCGACCTCTGATTGCAGCCCCGTTAACTTCGGCTGAAAGCTACTTTGACCACGAAGATGTCACCGCTGGTTTTGTGCTGATCGGAGTTTGGGAGAGTGCGTGGCATCCTCTGCAACCTGCTGCCAGAAGTCTGCAACTGTGGATCAGAAAACCTCATGTCCTGTTCCAACCTCTGCTCCGGTCAGCCACGGTCTCAGAAGAAATTCACAAAAATCTGAAGCGTTCCTGTACCTGTTACGAAGCTTTTGCCGCCAGTCTCGCTATCGGAAAAATTCGTGAGAAGGATCTACGATCATTACACCGCCCCACTATCCCTGTTCGCAGATAACCGGCAGATTCGGCATCCACACTCAACCGACATTCTTTACCTTATTTTCCCCACCCCGCTTGGCCGGCTGAAGGCCCCACCCTGCGTGGTGGTAGTTTTGATTGTAACACCTTAATCCCCACCCCAAGAACCCCCCCCCCTTGCATGGGGTGTAGTGCATGTAATTTACAATTTCAGGTTGAAGCTTCTCCGGCGCGGCGTGCGGGTAAGCCCACGCTTCCTCGCTCGCCCTCGTCTCCGACCGGGATCGGTGTCTTCACACCGACTAGGTGAGCCACTGCACACTCCTCTTTGCTGAAATTTCCTTGCTTGAGTAGTATTGTATCTTAGTGCTGTCGGTGGTAAGTGGAGTGCCCGAACTCAAATTTGCTTGTGAATGAATGATTACCGCGGGTGAGTTGTGAGTGAACCGTTAATACCCACGCCCTCGGCGTGCTGGCCGTTTATGAGAGTGGACATCCTAGGACCCTTGAGAGGTCCAATCCTAAGCTAGCCAACCCTCGGAGCAGCAAGGGCCCGTCCCGGACCCTCACCACTATCACCGGTTTGCCTACGGGCACAAGAGTGCGCTTAGCGGGTGAGTCCGCCCGAGTAAAGTCACCGGTTCGTGCGTTGGTTGCTTGCTAGGTCCAAGGGTCATTTGATCATGTGAAGAACCCCCTAGGTCGTGTCACATCAAGTGGTATCAGAGCAAGTCATTGACTTGTCTCTATCAAGTCAAGTCCATGGGCACGCTTGCATTAGAGTTCTCATCGGATCGTTCCATGCATTATCCACCTCCCATTGTCATTGAGTCTACAGACCAAAAAGTCCCAATTCCCATCATATCCCAAGCATACCTACCTAATGGGAGCCTCACAGAAATTGACTTCATCTACATGGTAGAAGATAATTGGGTATCCCCCGACATTGTAGCCACCCTCTCTACGACCGGACAAATTGTGCACAATGGAGACCTAGTCTTCATTGAATTCCATAAAAGGTTTGGAGAGACCAAATACTTTGATGGAGCTTGGTGTCAAATTGGAACTTTGGAAGGCCCTTGCATAATCCTAGGGAAACAATGGCTTGATGAACGGAATACCACCTTCCACCCATTGCGTTGGTCTTGCCTACTTCATCCCCCACATCTCCCGGGAGCCTATGGTTTCAACAACCTTTTGTTCCCTCACCCACCGGGGCCCCATACCCGGCCACCATGCCCTCTCAACCCACTTCGAAGAATGAACAAGGTCATGAGTGAACATGAGGAAAACCCGGCCCACAAGACCAAATCCCCGAGATTGGACACCAATCCAAATCCCTTCCCCACATTCAAGGAAATTCATACTCCTATCAATAAGGAAGAAGGACATCAACTCATCCCCGTCCAAACAAACACATACCTCCCCAAACCTCTCAATCTCATGCAAAAGGTGGTGACCCTAGGAGAACTCATCATCAAATGGCTCAAGCAAAATCCCATCCCTCATACCTTGTACTTTCAAAACCCAACCATGGAGCATCCTTTCCAATTAGCACCCATTAACTCCTATCACACCACATTCCAATCCTACTATGAGGTAAATAGTTGGGATGATCTCATCAAGGGTTTAGAATGGCAACTAAAGTTGATTTGCTTATTGACCATAGGAGAGGCCCACCCAAGAAGACTTAGTCTCATCCACCCATGTGTTGGTTCTATCACCTCAGTCTACACCATTGGTTGCTACACTAGTGACCTCCTTCTCATTCTCCCCATGGATGAAGAACCCATCATGGTCCACTCCACTACCATTAAGATCCCAAGTACCTTGACCGACTGGCCCACTAAAGATCTTGGTCCAGTTACCTTGGGGAAGGATGACCCACCATGCGTGGACCATGTGGACATAGAGTTCCTTCCTCTAGGAAGCCCAGTCCATGACCCCTTTGATCCCTTCCAATGGGAGTCTAGGTACCCATGTAATACACCCACCTTACCCACAACTCCCCTTTCCCTACCCCAACCAACCATGTTGGACCAAGAACACCTCTTCCAAGACTTGGGCCACACAAAGGGAACCATCACCATAGACAACATATGCCTAGGAAGCAAAGAAGACCCCCTCTCCATAATGCCCACCTTCCTAGATCCTTTTGACCCTTTCACATGGAAGTTCAAAGGCCATCCCACACCCATACACATGGAAGTCATCTTTGGGAAAGGAATGCATAAGTCTTGGCATAACACATCACTTGGCATGATTCATAAGACGGGTCCATTCATTCACAACACCCACATGTCAAGTAGGAAGCATGAATGGACCATTTTTGGATGTAATGGTCCACCTCCATTCATCATGAGCCTTAAGCATGAGAGTTCCATATTCGGATGTAATGGGCCACCGTCATTCATCATAAGTCTTAAACATGATATGAGCATTCACGGATATCCGGGTCCCCCGGCACTCATCACACCCATACATGAAAGGGACACATATGGATGCCCCGGCCCTCCCTCACTTCACATTAGTCATACACATGTCAAAGGCATCTACGGATGTCCGGGTCCCCCGATATTTATCACCACTTTGCATGATAGGGCCACCTACGGGTGCCCCGGCCCACCTAGGTTGACCGAAGTCTACACTGCATCATTACATGATAGGTCTACTTTTGGTTACCCCGGTCCCCCTTTGCATACCACACACTTCCCACCCACACCGCACCGTAGCTCAAGGCATACTCATTCAAGCAAGCATCTAGCAATGGGCGGTGAGGGTCGTAATAAGCGGGCAAAAACTCACGAGTGGCACTTCGAATTCCAAGAAGGCAACCTCACGATGGTGGTTTTGGAATGGCTCTACCTTAGGGCCACCTCCAAATCGAGGGCACGAGGACTTGGACCTTCCATGTTCCAAGTGGCTTTGGCAACCTGGCTTATGGGTTGGATTTACTCATGGGATTTTGGGATATACCTCACTTTTCATGTAACGGATCTAGCACCCTCTAAGGGCACCGCGGTAGATCCTAGTGAGCACCTTGAGCCTACCCCCATCTTTGTGAGCGACACCCTCAGAAAGCTTCCACATAACAACTTGAGAGCCCGACGTGTGCACACGGAGGCAATACTGGGCAAGCAAGGTACTATCATCGGCAAGAGGGTGTGTCCAAGCCACCTTGAGGAGTTGAAGCGTCGTCCCCTGGTTGCGAACGTGAGGTTGAGTTTGGAGGTTGAAGCTTGCTCGGAGTTGCGTCGGAGGACCTCTTCTCCCCCGGTGGACTCATACTCGACGGAGTCGAGTTCTTTGCACCCCACGAGTATGATGAGAACATCACCTCCTATTTCATCAGGCATGGTCTAGTCATTTAATTTTGAGTCATTGATGTAATTTTCATTTTATTTGAGTCATTTCCCTAGGTCTAACATTTATTTTCCTATGTTTGAGTGTCATTAGATTGAGTAATGTGCTAATTGGGCCCATTTCTTTGGGCTTGGCCCAATGAGCTCTCCTACCCCTTCGGTTATTTGTCAATGAGGCTTTTGTCAGGGTCTTTTGTAGAAATGTGGGTTTCCTATATATAGGACCCCATTTCCTCCATTTGAACTTAATCAATCAATGAATCAATCAATGAAAAATGCCATTTGAGAGTCCAAAGCTTAGTTTAGTGGAGTGATTCCAACATTTCTTGGGTGAGATGCCCTAGGGGAGAGATTCCCCACCCTTCCCTCTCTTAATCTCTCTTTTTCACTCCACTTTCTCTCTCCTCAACACCCAATTCCGAATTTGCTTCTCTCTCCTCCCTTCCCCAACCACCTCCACTAGCTACCCACCTCATTTAAGACCCTCCACTTCCCCATGCCACCATTACTCCACCCCCTAGTCCCAAGGGAGCTTTCACCAATCCTAGCTCCACCTCCCAACCCCCAACTACCCCACCCACTTCCCCAAGCACCCTTCCCACTACCCCAAGCACCCATTCCCTTCCCCAACACAACTCTTCCCATTCCCAAAGCCCCACTAACCACATTAGTCCATTTTCAAATTTTGGAGAAAGATCTCTCCTTCTCTCTTCCCCACCCATCCCAAATTCGTAGCTCCCCTCTCACCCACTGCAAACACCACCTTCTAGACCCCATTCTCCCTCATACACACCTTGGAACACCCCCTCCAAGACCCCCTTACAACCAGGGGTCACTCCTACACTCATCCACCCCCATTTCCCCTCCCACATACCCCAATTCCCCCCCGTCATCATCAACCTACAGTTTCAGTTGCAGATCAGAAGAAGAGTACCGACTTGCAGAGGTGACCACGGCTTCCTCCGGGCGATTCTGAAGGCCCAAGATACATCCGTGGAAGCGTCTGCCTGTCCTCTTCGACACCAAAGTGGTTTCGTCTTCATCGGAGCTCGGGGCTGTCCAGGAACTCCGTTCTCCCACGACTGCGCGGAACCCTCCCTGCCAAGCATCAGAACCTGAGAGATCACTCTGCCACGACGAACCCTAGCGGATTCAGGCTGAAGCCCCTTCATCAAAGTTCTTCCTCTGCTAGTCTTCTTCCAAGATCAAGAAACAGAACCTCATTCGGCTGCCGGAGGAAGGAGTTACGAATTTTCTCCCCCGAGCTCTCCAGTTCTGTATCCTGCTGTCTACTCCGACCAGTGCCAACTCTTCAGGGTACACCGACCGCCCTCGACCTCTGATTGCAGCCCCGTTAACTTCGGCTGAAAGCTACTTTGACCACGAAGATGTCACCACTGGTTTTGTGCTGATCGGAGTTTGGGAGAGTGTGTGGCATCCTCTGCAACCTGCTGCCAGAAGTCTGCAACTGTGGATCAGAAAACCTCATGTCCTGTTCCAACCTCTGCTCCGGTCAGCCACGGTCTCAGAAGAAATTCACAAAAATCTGAAGCGTTCCTGTACCTGTTATGAAGCTTTTGCCGCCAGTCTCGCTATCGGCAAAATTCGTGAGAAGGATCTACGGTCATTACACCGCCCCACTATCCCTGTTCGCAGATAACCGGCAGATTCGGCATCCACACTCAACCGACATTCTTTACCTTATTTTCCCCACCCCGCTTGGCCGGCTGAAGGCCCCACCCTGCGTGGTGGTAGTTTTGATTGTAACACCTTAATCCCCACCCCAAGAACCCCCCCCCCCCCTTGCATGGGGTGTAGTGCATGTAATTTACAATTTCAGGTTGAAGCTTCTCCGGCGCGGCGTGCGGGTAAGCCCACGCTTCCTCGCTCGCCCTCGTCTCCGACCGGGATCGGTGTCTTCACACCGACTAGGTGAGCCACTGCACACTCCTCTTTGCTGAAATTTCCTTGCTTGAGTAGTATTGTATCTTAGTGCTGTCGGTGGTAAGTGGAGTGCCCGAACTCAAATTTGCTTGTGAATGAATGATTACCGCGGGTGAGTTGTGAGTGAACCGTTAATACCCACGCCCTCGGCGTGCTGGCCGTCTATGAGAGTGGACATCCTAGGACCCTTGAGAGGTCCAATCCTAAGCTAGCCAACCCTCGGAGCAGCAAGGGCCCGTCCCGGACCCTCACCACTATCACCGGTTTGCCTACGGGCACAAGAGTGTGCTTAGCGGGTGAGTCCGCCCGAGTAAAGTCACCGGTTCGTGCGTTGGTTGCTTGCTAGGTCCAAGGGTCATTTGATCATGTGAAGAACCCCCTAGGTCGTGTCACATCAGCTGACCTCAGCCTTCCTTATTGCTAGGATTGGTTAAAGGAGTGTCGACCTGTCCACTTGGGAGTGTCGACACATTTGTGCTGTTTGTGCACTGTGCTTTGCCATTTCCATTTAAGCCATTCCTATTTACTTCCGTTGTGCATTATGTCTAAGTACTTTATAGGAGTTGTTCATGTGATTTATCATTAAGAGTTTTTAATTGGGCAAAGTTCGTGAAAGGATCTATTCAACCCCCCTTCTAGATCCTATTGCACCACATGGGACCCAACAACTAAGCTTAGCATAAAGCTTGTGATCTCATACTAATTGGAGGGCTTTCTTGAGATGTTCTTCATGCTCCATCTTAGACTTGGAGTAGATCAAAATGTCGTCAATAAAGACCACCACAAATTGATCAAGGTATGGCCTGAATACACTGTTCATCAATTGCATAAACGCGACAGACGCATTGGTTAGGCCAAAAGGCATAACAGTGAACTCATAGTGTCCATACCTGCTCCTAAATGCCGCTTTATGAATATCCCCTTCCTTGATCTTTATTTGATGATAACCAGATCTGAGATCAATTTTTGAAAAATATCAAGCTCCAAAAATCTGGTCAAATAGTTCATCAATCCTCGGTAATGGATATTTATTCTTGATTGTGAGTTGGTTTAATTGCCGGTAGTCAACACACAATCTCATTGACCCGTCCTTCTTTTTGACAAATTGGACTGTGGCTCCTCATGGTGAAGTATTTGGTCGGATAAATCCTTTCTTCAATAACTCCATCAGTTGTTCTTTCAACTCCTTCATTTCAATATGGGACATCCTATAAGGGGTCTTAGATATCGATGCAGTTCCTGGAATTAAATCAATAGAGAAGACCACTTCTCTCTCCGAAGGAATACCAGGTAACTCGTCTGGAAATATATCGGAATAATCTTGAACGATAGGAATATCCTCCATAATGGGTTCCTTATGCTTGGCCATAATAATAGAAACTAAGAATGCCGCACAACCCTTCTTCAATAATTTATCGACTTTAAGGGCCGAAATAAGGGATATGTATCTAGAATGCCTGACACCAGAAAATAAGAGGTTGGGGTAGCCACTAAAGGTTACCGTACCCATCTTACAGTTGACACTAGCACCATGTGTAGATAACCAGCCAGCTCCCAAAATAATATCATATCCTTCCATCTCCATGCATACTAAGTTAGCAGGTAAGTTGCAACTGCTAACTAGAACTTCACTAGCACGGTAGAAATATTTAATTTCCGATCCCACTCCAATAGGAGTAGTAATAACAAGTTTGGATTCTTACAGAACAGGCCTCATAGGTAAAATATCAGCAAAGCTCTTAGATATGAATGAATGCATAGCTCCAGTGTCAAATAGAATAGAGGCGAGCTTTGAGCAAACAGAAAGGGTACCTTCCACAACGCCTCCATCTTCGGTAGGTTTTGCATCCATGAGGGCTTGAAGTCTTCCTTGCTTCTTGACAGTGACTGGAAGTTTTTCCGACGGAGCTTGCTCGTTGAGAAGTGGACAATTCGGGATTCTATGCTCCCGACTCTCACAGCGAAGACAAGCACCAAGTCTTCTCCAGCACTCATCAGCCTTGTGTCCGGGCTTCTCACAATATTTGCACAGTTCCTTCGATGGAGTAGCAACCGGAACGATTTGTTTGTCAAACGATCTCGACTTCTTGTCTTTATGAAAGTCACGCCCATCCTTATTGAAGTTACGCCCATTAAAATTGGCCTCTTTCTCCCGAAGGAGGGCTTGAAGTTATTGGAGCTAGTTACTAGCTCCCTCTTGGCATCTCTTCCACGGATGCGATCGGACATCTCTGTTGCATCTTCTAGGAGTTGGGCTCTTCTCACCACATCAGCATATACATGGATATCCATCGGGGTGAGTTGAGTAATATACTGGGGCTTTAAACCATTTAAAAACCTCCTCGCCTTCATCTTTTCGGTACCCACAAGGTGTGGCGCGTACCGGGATAATCTCGTGAATTGGGCTTCATATTCCGCTACCGTCAAACTCCTTTGCTTCAAAGAAGCGAATTTGCACCCTATTGGAGAAATACTTGTTGTCGAAGTGTTCTACAAACTCTTCCCACAATACTTGGTCGTGTGATAGAGTTGCTTCGACCGGTTCCAACCAAGTACGGACATCCCTTTCTAGTTGAAAGGTAGCGAGTAGGACCTTCTCCTTGTCAGCACATTGCATGACCTGAAAAATCCTCTCGATTTTCTTTACCCAGTGTTCGGCCTCATCCGGGTCCGTGGACCCAGCGAACTTGGGAGAGTTCATACTTTTGAAATTCTAATGTAAGTCTCCCGCTCCTCGGTTAGCTCCTCCTTGAGCCACCTGTTGCAGTGCTTCGGTCAGTCCTTGGACCGTCCTTTGCATCTCGCGCCATTGAGCTCTTTCGGCAGCAATTGCCAAAAATTAAGCCTGCAACCACAACTACCAAACTTAAGTGTTTTGTTTATTTCTTGATTAATCATTCTTTAAAGCTTAGCCCATGGCTTTACCCAATCTCACCGGGAAGGTTTAAGACTCTATCTAAATTTCTAGATCAACATCTAGAGCTTATATCAAGGGAAACCTAGGGTTTATGAAACCTAGGCTTTGATACCACAAAGACTGTCACGCCCCGACGTGGAATATTAAGGCGCAACGAGTCGTAACACTCGTGTCGATCAGAGCATGTATAATAGGGTCCAATCACAAAGAGAGATACTGAAAAGAGGATACTTTTATTTCATCAAAATAAAGTTTTACAACAGCATTAAGCCTTAAGAGGCATAATACAACTTTCAAGTACATAATTCTAGAAAGAGCAACACTCATAAACCTAGGTAACTAAGATGAACTTGATCCCTCGTTTCACTCTTGCCCATCCCCATGTGTTTGGGGTTCATCGTCGGAACTACCTACAATGTTAACCGAAAATGTAGGGTGAGCGAAACGCTCAGTAGGGTTTATATCTCTATACCAGATAACTTTAAGTATTTAACATTTTAGATAAAATTATTGTGCTATGCCAAGAAATGTAACTAATCAAAACATGGAACATGAATAAGAGAGAGAGTAAAGGAAAGCAAGTAGACAAGGTATCAAGAGAAAATTTCAAGTAGAGAACGATCATGTAGCAAGTTCACCCAAGTATGTACAAGTCAAGTATTTCATATAATTTCAAGTACTTTGAAGTATTCAAGCAAGTCAAGTATTTCACGAATTGTGGAATGTCATAAATGAATATAGCAAGTCAAGCACTTCGGTGTAATGCCACACCAAGTCAATAATACCTCCCATGGGCACAAGTACTTCCGGGCGCTCTCCCCAGGACCAGACCGGGCCCCATTAACGTTAGGCATTGATGTTATGGATCATAGATCCCAAGTATATTTAGACATCCACATAATATGTATAGTCAAAGAATTTCAAGGTAAAGCTCATGAAATAAAGTATAGATCTGGCAAAAATTATCATTCAAGGAACAAGTAATACAAGATTTCGAGTAGTTGTAAGAGAAGTTCAAGGATGAATCAAGGCATAATGTTTAACGACATTAGGATAATAAGAAAGCATCATGTTTAACGACATTAAGTCGATAAGAAGGTATCATGTTTAACATAATGCCGTACAAATTTATAGCTTAGTATTTTATTTATTTAATAAAATTTTATGATTATGCCTAAATATTTAAAACATTAGTCTTACTATATTTATTTTAGTCATGGTAAAAAAAAGGAAGGGGGATAATTGTTAAAGAAAAAAAATAGGGTCCAATTGTGAAAAAAAATTAAATGGTTAAATATAAAAAAAGAAGGTCAAAACGTAAAAAAAATAAAATAAAAATCGGCGGGGACGGCCGCTCGCTGCCTACGTGCGCGGGCGGGCGCGCAGGCGCGGCCCCCCCTCCGAGGCCGCGATTGCGGTATTTTTTTTAAAAAATTATTATTAAACCTTTCTCATTAGTTTAAACCTATTTCTTCCTTTTAGTCAAATCCTCATGTGCTATATCTATAAAAAAATTAAAAAATATGGGCTAGTCAAAAGAAAGGTACTGAGTGGGTTGGTGAGTCTATGAATGTCATTTTTTATTTAAATAATATTTAAATAAATATTTAATCTCCACCCTTGATTAAATCAATGGTTAAGATTGATTAAAGAAAAACCCATATAAATAGTCATGAGAGGGGCTTCATTTGCCCTCCTTTGGGGCAAGCTACGTGAAGTGCAGAAGGAGAGGGTGGAGGGTTAATTAAGGTGATGTTAAAGCTTCATAATGATAAGGGATTTAGCATTAATCCTCTTGATTAGCATAATTAGCATATCTAAAATAATTTAAGGTGTGTTAATTAACATCTATAGAGATAATTAAATCTAGATATTTTTATTTCATCATGTGTGATCATATCTTAGTCGGATTACCATGAGACCATTAGTGTTAAGGTATGTGATTAAAGATAAAATCAAGTGATTAATACAATATAATTAACAACGGTGCATGATAAATTTATAAAGTTTCCATAATCATAGGATCTGATATTCTAAGCTCTCTGTAAAAATTTCCATGTCAGATTCAAATTATTTTCACGTTTAAAAATATTTTAATATTATCTTAAAGGTGTTTAATTATACTAAAAGGTTAAAAGGGTGATATAAAATCACCACAAATTGTAGGAATGCATCTTACTATGAGATCCATGTGTAGAAAAATTTTCATTATTTTTGGGTCACGAGATTTCTGTTAAAGAATTTTTAATACATGATAGAAAAATAAATAACTATATGGAAATCAGAAATTATATTCATAAAATCTTAAGATTTCATAGTATAGATCTTACATATGTGTGTGCTGTACTATTAAAATATCAACATTTATAAATGACTGTAAGTGAAATTACAGAATTGTTATTATTTTCTTAGAAATATAAAATTATGAAATAAATAGATATACTACATAGAAAATTTTGAAACCTTACCAGAAGACTTAAATGCGTGTTATGATTAATTGAGTAAAATTCCATATTGTTTTGATCGCTGAATCTTGACTTGTATAGTTTTTAATATTTAAACAAATATTTGAAAAATTGAATAAATGTTAATATTCTGTGAAAAATCCTGAGAAGAATACAGAACTGATATTTGATGTTTATAAGTTAATTGTTAGTATATTTTAGTCATTATAAATATTCTGGATAATTTTCTGTATTTAAAAGCTAGTGTTGTAAATTTTAGAAATTGATATAAAATTTCATAAATTAGAAATACTAAATGAAAAATAGTGAAGTTTCTATTATACGATACTTCTGTCTGGAACAACGTTCTATAAATTTTGAGTAATTTTTTGATCATTGTGGATATATTTAGTTAATTTACTATTCATGATGTATTTTTGTTATTCTATCAAAATATTAGTAATACAGTGTGACAAATAATGAAAAGTTTTTGAAATGATATTTATGTTATAGATGATGGTTTGAAAAATTATGGTGATTTTTCGAGTACTGTGGTTAAATTTAGTTAATTTTTTATGCATAGGAGAATTTAAATGATTCTGTAAAAATTTGAATTCCTGCATAAAAAATTATGAAATTTTTTGTGTGTAATGGTACATACAAATGTGATATTCAGTAAACGTTTAATGGTCTTCTGAATATGGTAGCTAAAGTTAGTCAATTTATGATGCATGTTGGAGTATAAATAGTTCTGAAAAAAATATAAATACTGTCTGAAAAATGATGATAATTTTCTGTTTCGATCCTTCATGTCAATGTGTTAGTTTTTTGAAATTTCAAGGCATTCTGATCTCTGTGAATAGAATTTGTAATTTTTGATATATACATATATGCCTTTATAATTGGATAACTTTAGAAATTCAGAAATAAAAAAAAAGATTTTCAATACTGACATATTTCACTTAATGTTCACAACATGAATTTTTGAGTGGCATGTGTCCATTGCATATGAGTTATATATATATATATATATATATATATATATATATATATACTATTACTATTGCCAAATGGACATTATCACCATAGGGGGAGACTGGAACCAAGCCATAGAAATACCCCTATTGGGAGGTTCACACTGTTTACTGGTCCCAAGGGTAACGGAGATGAAATCTTGAGGTGAACAAGTATCACTGGTTAAGGTGGAGAGGACTTCTCCCGGTTCTGCGCAGTAACCAAAACTCATCACTATTTACCTAGGTGACCGAGTACCGACTGACTGTCCTTCTAATGGTGGTTTGGGAACTGTGTCTTGGCTATTTATACCACTGTTACTACTCACTGAATTGAAATTGAAATTACTGTTACTACTTACTGAATTGATATTGAAACTACTACTACTGTTCACTGAGTCATTATTGAAATGACTGTTACTGCTCACTGAATTGATATTGGAACTGCTATTACTGTTCACTGAATCGATACTGAAACTACTGTTACTGCTCATTGAAACGATATTGAAACTAGTGTTATTGCCTACTGAACTGTTATTGCATTTTATTGTTATTACACTGTAAATGTTTACTGTTGATGAATCTCCGATATATCAAATAGTGATTTGGAAAAGGACAGATTAGGTCTGTCTCGATCCTTTCACTATGCGTGAGATCTTACTCCGCCTTGTACTGGAATCATTCTATTGATAAATGAATCAAATTATTTTGCATGGTAATGTTTACTAATATTGAATTCTCATTTACTTTGTCATTGATAGAATAAAGTTTTAATGTACCACATGACTTTATTTGTAAAATGTTAATACCATGACTTATGATTTTAAAATTGAAATTGGGTTAAATATATTAATATCATGTGTTAACTATTTGAAATTATGC
Source organism: Amorphophallus konjac (assembly GCA_022559845.1). NCBI lineage: Eukaryota > Viridiplantae > Streptophyta > Magnoliopsida > Alismatales > Araceae > Amorphophallus > Amorphophallus konjac. The sequence continues at coordinate 214,787,526 of CM040118.1, forward strand.
CTAAGAATGACTTATAAAATGAAATGCCGTAAATCACTTTGGATATGTGTATACATGTTATGACTGGAGACTGTGCCTAGTCTCTTACTGGGTCTATTCGTAGACTTACCCTGTTGAACATTTTCAAGAGAAGCAGTAGAAGAAAGCGAGGAGTGATCTCGTAATATTCTGACTGCGGCTTGGATGTACTACGTATGATTATCTTAGGTAGTTAAGAAAAAAAATGTGTGTGAAATTTGGTTATGTAATAAATGACTTGTTAAATTGTTAATCTTTATTTCGATCTACGTGGATGAAGTCTTTTGATTGTAAGCTGATGATTTGAGAAATTTCATTTCCGCTGCAATGATATCTCAATGTTTATGTGAAATTCTCTATCAAAATATACCGTTTGGGTTGTCCCACTGTGACGTTTTGATCGGGATCCGACGTGAGTCTTTACGATTGGACCGAGTTTACAAGTTGGGGCGTCACATTTAACGACATTAATTTGATAAAGGAATTGGATGGATGGAAAAGGCACGATCGGCCTTTGCAGAAAACCTCGTAAAACATGTTAAGATCAAGTTTTTCACAGTCGAGTGCTTAGCTAGAAAACTGAAGAATCACAGTCAGGTAAGAGGTGAGACAGTGGGAGGCTCCCCTCGTATTCACGAGGTCCTAATTAAGTAACCATTTATCCACTTAAAGCGTTTGCCCGTGGACCTCTTTCCTTAGATACCGTTCTTCCTTAGAAATGTAGTGAATTAGACGACTTGTCGGAAACAAGGAACAACTCTTGCGGAAATTCTATCCCGTTTTTTGCAGTCGAAGCTTAAGTAGAAAACCAAGGAATCACGACCATGTAAGAGGTGGGACAGTGGGAGGCTCTCCTCGTATACACGAGGCCCTAATTAAGGAACCACTTATCCACTTAAAGCGTTTTCCCGTGGACCTCTTTCCTTAGACACCATTCTTCCTTGGAAATCTAGCGAGCTACGCGACTTGTCGAAAATACGGTAACGCGATAACACGAAAATCGTTAAAACTCGTATCGCCCACGATTATGCAACTAAGCCCATGTAATGTTAACAGATAATATCTACTCCATTTAACATGCCAGAAAGATAATATAGTCATGAAAATGAAAGATATCATGAAGGTAACAAGAACTAGGATGAAAATATAAGCTCATGGAATATAATTATTATCTTCCATATCTTTAACTTAATCGTGTGTGAATTTAAATAATATGCAACTTAACATGACATATCTAACATGCTAGATGATATATTGGTTCAATTAGAACCTGAAAACATCACAATCGGGGCGAAGATTGTGCATCTGAAACACGGTCTTAGAAAGACACCGTGATCCGAGTCAGATCTTCCGGCGATTAAAAATATCGGTTAAAGTCTTATGTCCAATTATATGGATAGTATGCTTAATACTAAATAAAAATTGGAGAAAATGGTATAGAATCAAAGCAGACATGCATCTACATCTAATTCATGCATCAATTTAAGTTTAGTCTGAGAGAATACCTGCATATTGGAAGATTGAAGAGGAAGAAGAACAAGAACGAAGAACACTTTGAACACTCCTCCAACTTCAAGATTTCCTCCTCTCTACAACCAACACTTCCCCCAATAGATTTGTACTTTGAGTAGGGAAGATCCCAGCCTTATTTATAGGCCAAGTCCCATGATTATTTTATTAGTAATTTAATTCAATTTTTCACCTAATTTCCTATTTCATCTGCCCATGCTACTATTACACCCACTTATGTTGCTAATAAATTCCAACATGTGAATGTTGAAATAAATTCCCCTCTATGACATAATGACCTCATTTATTCAATGTTATTTTATTACTAATTTAATTCTACGTCAATTTTCCACCTAATTTTTCTATTTCACCAACCCATGTTACTATTACACCCACTTATGTGGCTAATAAATTCTAACATAAGAATATTGAAATAAATCTCCCTTTATGACATAACCAATGACCTCATTTATTTAATGATGTAAGAAATGACATCATCCACTAATTAGGATTTAATTAGAGCTAATAATTCCCTCTTAAATCGGATGCTACAGTACTGCAAGAGTACTGACGTCTTCGCCTTCTCAAAATCATGCCGCGAATCTTGCCGTTCGTGTCAACACGTGGGATAGGGTTCACGTTTATATATTCTACACTTTAAAGACATAAAGAAAAATATTTATCATTTATTTTATTTTCATCTTTCATTATTTTTTTTGCATATAAATGCATATATAAAATTTTGAGTTACTACTCATGTCAAGCTCATAAGTTGTTTCTCCTGCAGTTAACTCTTGAGACAACTGATTATGAACAGTTAGAAGTGGAAGAGCCTGAGGTATTAGTGGACACCAATATAGACTCGGAACCTTCCTTGTCCTTTCATTATGTTCCCCAATTGGCATCCCCAGGGACCCTTCGTTTACAGAGAAAATTGGAAACTATGTCTGTGATGAGTATCATATTTCATATCATAATTTGCATCACATATATCATCTTTAGGCATTAAGGGGGGGTTTGATAAACGAATGGTCGACCGCTTGTCGGCTGCATCGTGGGACGAGTCACCTCCCCCCCTCACACACAGAGTCTTAATCGACCTTATTCGACCATATTGGCCGAATAAGCAGACCCCAACCGATTTTCAAAGGGCCCCTAAATGAATAAAGTTATGCAATTTGAGTAGTTAACTTCATTCTCACAATTAATTTGAGTTTGCATGCAATTAACCTTCATTTTGAGTCAAAATGACAATGTGAGATATAGTCAAGAAATTACATAACTGTCACAATGCATTAAGACCATTGATTATTTGAATTTTATGAAATTGCAAGAATTAGCGTCCAAAGTATGGACGCCATTTCTTTGAAGACAAATGAAATAGCGACCAGGTTACATACGTCATTTAATCAGTGACCGTTTGCAGAGGTGCCAATTCAAGAATCAGCGACCTTGCGAAATGACGCTGATTCCTTTTGTACGAAATAGAAAGAAAAAGTGAAAAATATGAAAAAATGAATCAGCATCCGTCTAAGAAGACGCCTATTCTTTTATACAGAAAAGTAAGAAATATCAAAATAAGGAAATAAAGAAATAGTGGTTGGGACCTGTTGTACCCGGACTATTTCCCGGCAAAATAACAAGAAATAAGGGTTTGGGCATTTCCCCGAACACCTTCAAGGCATGGGCTATCTAGCCATTTCTACAACCCTGTGGGTCCCTACAAGGGCACTGACCAGCTTGCTGTGACATGCAGTGACACAAAAAACTGTCCGGGGTCAACCCTGGCCACTCACATACGGGCTTTGCCCGTATCCTACATGGCCGCCTGGGGCCACCCGTGGGTGCCTCGACGTTAGGCCACATCACGTGGCACCCAGTGAAAGGGCCGAGGGCCCACCCTGAGACACTTCTTTCAACCCTCCAAGGTCAAAGGAAGACCTAACTAAGTCAACCACAGGCTTTGGAGGCCTACCGCGCACATATACGGCTCGCACGGGTGTGTTCGGCATTCTATCGAACACCTTGTGGGCGCGTGTATTCCAGTCTGCCTACACCAAACCATGGGCTGCCCCATGGTTCCAGCACATGATGAGGGCATCCCTTGCCCCTCCACATTTTCTCCGGACTCGGATTGTTCGTCGACAAGCGCCATTATGTTAGTCATGTATTTTTGAGTCTAGTCATGTAATCTTCACATTTTCTTTGAGTCAATATCATGTAATTTTCCCTTTATTTGAGTCATGTACCTAGGTTGTTGAGTCATTTTTCTAAGTATTGAGTCATTATGTTGGTTTGATAGGCTATTGGGCCCATCTCATTGGGCTAGGCCCATGGATGCCCCCCCTTCCCTTCGGTTATTAGTCATTGTGTCTTTTGTTAGGGTCCTTTGTGAAAAAGTCATGTGCCTATAAATAGGCCACCCCACTCCTCATATGTAACAACTTTTGAAGAATCATTTGAATAGAAAAAATTCTCTAGTCTTACTCCTCTCTACCAAATCTCTCTTCCCTCTCTCACCCATTATCTCTCTCTCTCTCTCTTTATCTCTCTCTCTCTCTCCCTCCACCCAATTTTCGGAATTTTCTCTCTCCTCCCCATTCACCCCTCATTAAGACCTCTCCCCTTCCCCATACACCCATTTAACTCCCCCCCAACCCAAGTGACATCCTCCAATCCACACCCCACCTCCCAACCCCCAACTACCCAACACCACTTCCTAAGCACCCCTTCCTCTCCCCAAGGTTGAAGGGGCTCTTCCCTAAGCCCAAATTCGAATTTTCCTCTCCCTAGGGCAGTGCCCTTCCATCTCCCCACCTCCCAAATCACCCAAAGTCGCAGCCCCCCTTCCCCATACCAGCCAAGTTCACCCTCCACCTCTTACTCTCTTGGCCATCCCCTTCCCCACCCCCTCATCTTCTTCTCATTCAGCCTCTGTTTCAGACAGCAGAGTTGCAGCAACTTGCAGAGGCAGCCACGACCGTCTCTCAAAGATTAAGGTGGTAAGGCCTACATTTCTGGAATCATCATCGAGATAGCTTTCCAACGGTGGTGGTCTCGCCGGCTTCCGAGGTCGGAGCTGTCCGCAGGAGCTGATCTCCCACGACTGCACAGAAGACCCCAGGCAGAGAACCAGAGTGAGATTGGAAGCCCGACCACGACGAACCTTTTAGGATTCAGATCAAGTGTTCTTCAGGAAAGTTCTTCCCTATCCAGTCCTCTTTCATCCTAAAGAAGCAGAGCTGCATTTGGACATCGGAATCTCAAGTTACAAATTTTCTACTCCAAGTGTGTCATGTCAGTTTACAGGAGCTAGAACCGACACCCCTCTACTCATCTGATCGTCCCGGTCTTCTCCAACATCTTCCGACGTCTCCGTCAGTGCCGACAGAAATAAGACTTGGCTACGGTTCCAACGGTTCAGGTCTCACCTCAATCAGAGCTCGTTAGAGATCGTGGCACCCTCTGTAACCAGCCACATTGATCTGCACCAGACAGAGGCAGAATCAATCAGTCCGGTCCCAGACTCTGCCACGGCCAGCTCGTGAAGGCTCTGAGTGCCATTTTTGGAGGGAAGAAACTAATTCAAGCTAGCTGCCACCTCCAATAAGAAGGGACTCAATCGGCCACCGGAACCCTCTGCTCCAATTTTCTTCGTCGGAGACGGCAGACTGCCCCCTGTGGTCCCAGGTTAGACCAGTCCTCACTCCTCCGGTTGCCCCTCTCTCCACCGACATCGGATCGCATCCCCGTCAACTCCGGCTCGAAGCTACCCGGACCACGATCGCATCACCGCCAGTTTCATTCCAATCGGAGTCCGGGAGAGCCCACAGTGACTTCTGAAACCTGCTGCATCAGTTCGGTACCCGCCAGAGACCAGACGCTGCTGTCCTGTTCCAGTCGCCGGAGCGGTCAGCCCCGAGTATCAAAGCTTCCCCAAAAATTCAAGCTTCATCCTCTGTTAGTTGGGAAACTTTTGGCGCTGGTCTCGTCAAGATCCGAGTTTCGTGGAACCCGTGGCAGCACCGTCTCCGACTGTCTGTCCAGTGAACCTGAAGCAGGGCAGAACCGGTGGAGCTCGGGAGGTCAAGTTTCATTGCGTAATCCCCAACCCGCTTGGCCGGCTGAAGGCCCCTCCCTGCGTGGAGGTAGTTTTGGATGTAATTAATTTAATCCCCACCCCAAGATCATCCCTCCTGCGAGAGGCGTAGTGTTGTACTCTTTACACTTTTAGGTTGAAGCGACACCGACGCGGCGTGCGGGTGCATACCCTCGCCTCCCCGCTCGCCCCCGTCTCCGGCCGGAGTCGGCATCTTCACGCCGGCTAGGTGAGCTCCTGAACATCCCTCATTGCTGTATTGGACTTGCTTAGCTTAGTATTGCTATAGTTACTCCGTCGGCGGTAAGAGAGTGTCCGATTTTACATTGCCACCAAATTGAGTGACCACCGCGGGCGAGTTGAGAGTGAATCCACTTAACCCACACCCTTGGTGTGTTGGCCACCCATGATTTGGTCATCCTAGACCCATTTTGGGTTCTCCCCAAGCTTGCCAACCCTTGGAGCCTCATGGTCCCACCTCGGACCCTCTCCAACATCGCCTAGTTGCCTTCGGGCCCTAGTGTGTGCCATACGGGTGAGCTCGCTAGTGTGAGTCCGCTGCTCAAACTTGAATGCTTGCAAAATAGGTCCAAGGTCGGTTTCACATCAAGTGGTATCAGAGCAAGTTCACAACTTGTCTCTATCAAGTTGGTCCTAGGGCATGTCTATGCATTTAGAGTCTTCAAGTGCATCACTCTTGTCCCCTAGTATGGCCACCTCATATCAACCTTACCAATCGGCCCACTCCATAAGTCCAAGCCACCAAGAGATGCCTACCACTAACACCCATAACTTCCCTGGCCATGTCAACTACTTCATGAAAGCCTTGACCTATGCCAATGAGCGGCTTGATAACATATCGGACCGACTCAACCAACTTGGAGAAAATAGGCCTGCCCCAAAGACAGACGATAGAATGGTCCCTTTCCCACTTCCCACCTTTGATGGAACCTCTCCTAGAGAATATTTAGATTGGGAAGCTACAATGGACCAATACTTCACTTGGTATCATATATCCGAGGTTGAAAAGGCATTGGTTGCCAAAATGCAACTTACCAAACGGGCGGAAACTTATTGGATGCAAATTGTCGGGCTAAAGATACTTAGAAGGGAAACTCCCATCACCACTTGGAAGGACATGAAGGAGCAACTTAGAGCAAAATATATGTCCCCTTCCTACCCGGGTTACCAAAACTCGAGGAGCACTCTCACTCCTCCAAACCCACCCGTCCAAACCCTTACCACTAGAACCCAAGTCTCCAAGGCCTCCACCTCCCCACCTAATCCCATGAGGGCCCCCACACCCCAACCAAAACCCCCTTCACTAACCTACACTAGTCAAGCCTCTTTATCCCCCACTTTCACCCCAAATGATCCCAAGGGCAAGAGACCCCTAACCGACCCAATTCCCTCCATGGTGACCACCACTCATCCAACCCTCACCATTAAAAACCATGTGGACACCATGTCCACCCCTCCACCAAGGCCCATAATGGCCACCATCCCCAAACCCAAAACCCCTCACCCAACTCACCTCCCGCTTCCTACACCAATCTTTCCCCAACCTAGGCCTCCTCTACTTCCCCTTCCGATCCAAGTCCACCCTTGCCCACCACCCCAAGTGCACCATGCTCCAGCCATCACCAATTCTCCCGCATTAGACCTACCCAACCCATTAACACTAGGAATTGAAACCTCCACAACCCTCCACATGGGAGTAGATGCTAGTCCGGAACCCATTCCCACCCATAAGGAAGCCCAAGATCACACCAATGGTAAGGAAAAGCCTCAACCCTTTACCACTTCAAATAGCCCGGATCCTCAAGAGTCACCCACCTTCACCATGAATGAGCATATACTCCAATGGCTCAAGCAAGGACCCACCCTTCCTAGCTCACCCCCACCTCTCTCACCTTTGGGATATCCATCCCAAATTGTTCCCCTCCACTCCTATCACACCACAATCTAATCCTACTATGAGGTAGAAGATTGGGATGATCTCCTCAAAGGTCTAAAGTGGCAATCAGACTTGACTTCTTTATTGGCCCTAGGAGCGGACCAACCCAAGAGCCTTAACCTCATCCATCCATGCATTGGGTCTATCTCCTCGGTTTGCACTATTGGTTGCTACACTAGTGACATCCTTTTCCTTCTCCCCATAGTGGAAGAGCCCATCCTGGTCCACTCCCCTACCATTGTGATTCCTAAAACCTTGACCAACCAGCCCACCCCATACACCGGCCCAACCATTCCACTAGAAGAAGACGACTCATCACCTTTTGAGGACCTTGAGGACATGGAGCCCCTTGGTAACCCACTTTATGATCCCTATGATCCATTCCAATGGGAGTCAAGGAACCCGAGTAACCCAACCATCTTAACTACCACCTACCTTTCCCTACCCCAACCCACCATGTTTGATCCAATTCACCCCATCCCAGACCCGGGTTACACCATGGGAACCATGACTTTGGGTGGTATACACCTAGGGATCGAGGAAGTGCCCCATCTCATGATATCCACCTTTCTAGACCCCTTCGACCCATTCTAATGGAAGTCCAAAGGCCCACACATAGGAGACATCTTTATCACAAGAGTGCATAAGCCTTGGCATACAACACCATTTGGCATGATTCATAAGTCGGGTACATTCATTTACATCACCCACATGTCAAGTAGGAAGCATAAGTGGACCGTATTTGGATGTATTGGCCCACCCTCATTCATCATGAGTCTTAAGTATGAGAGGAGCATACATGGATGTCCGGGTCCCCCGACATTTGTCATACCCATGTATAAAAGGTTCATCTATGGATGTCCCGGCCCCCCTGAGTCTGTCACAATCTTCATAGCATCAAAGCATGATCGATCTACATGTGGCTGCCCCGGACCACCTTTGCATACCAAACATTGCCCACTCACATCGCATCATCAAGCATGGCATATGCATCCAAGCACATATCAAGCAACAAGCGGTGATATTCACAACAAGCGAGCAAAAACTCATGAGTGCCACTTGGAATTCCAAGTTGGTAACTTGACGATGATGACTTTGGAGTGGCTCTACCCCAGGGTCACCTCCAAATTGAGGGCACGAGGACTTGGACCTTGCCAAGTTCCGAGTGGCTTTGGCAACCCGGCTTATGGGTTGAACTTTCAAAAAGGGTTTTGGGATTCTCCCCATTTCTCATGTGGCGGATCTAGCACCTTATAAGGGCACCACGGTGGATCCTAGTGAGTGCCTCCAGCTTACACCTACCCTTGTGAGAGACACCCTCGGAGTGCCACCACAAATAGCCTGAGAGCCCGACGTGAGCACACAGCGGCAATACTAGGCAAGCAAGATCCCATCGCCAGCATGAGGGTATGACCGAGTCACTTTGTCGAGCTGAAGCCCCGTTCCCCGACTATGGTCGCGGGTTGAGTATGGAGATCGAGGATCACCCAGAGCCGCAGTTCGATGTACTACTTCCCTGGTGGACCCATACTCGACGGGGTCGAGTTTTCCCCACCCCGGGGGTATGATGAGGGCATCCCTTGCCCCTCCACATTTTCTCCGGACTCGGATTGTTCGTCGACAAGCGCCATTATGTTAGTCATGTATTTTTGAGTCTAGTCATGTAATCTTCACATTTTCTTTGAGTCAATATCATGTAATTTTCCCTTTATTTGAGTCATGTACCTAGGTTGTTGAGTCATTTTTCTAAGTATTGAGTCATTATGTTGGTTTGATAGGCTATTGGGCCCATCTCATTGGGCTAGGCCCATGGATGCCCCCCCTTCCCTTCGGTTATTAGTCATTGTGTCTTTTGTTAGGGTCCTTTGTGAAAAAGTCATGTGCCTATAAATAGGCCACCCCACTCCTCATATGTAACAACTTTTGAAGAATCATTTGAATAGAAAAAATTCTCTAGTCTTACTCCTCTCTACCAAATCTCTCTTCCCTCTCTCACCCATTATCTCTCTCTCTCTCTCTTTATCTCTCTCTCTCTCTCCCTCCACCCAATTTTCGGAATTTTCTCTCTCCTCCCCATTCACCCCTCATTAAGACCTCTCCCCTTCCCCATACACCCATTTAACTCCCCCCCAACCCAAGTGACATCCTCCAATCCACACCCCACCTCCCAACCCCCAACTACCCAACACCACTTCCTAAGCACCCCTTCCTCTCCCCAAGGTTGAAGGGGCTCTTCCCTAAGCCCAAATTCGAATTTTCCTCTCCCTAGGGCAGTGCCCTTCCATCTCCCCACCTCCCAAATCACCCAAAGTCGCAGCCCCCCTTCCCCATACCAGCCAAGTTCACCCTCCACCTCTTACTCTCTTGGCCATCCCCTTCCCCACCCCCTCATCTTCTTCTCATTCAGCCTCTGTTTCAGACAGCAGAGTTGCAGCAACTTGCAGAGGCAGCCACGACCGTCTCTCAAAGATTAAGGTGGCAAGGCCTATATTTATGGAATTGTCATCGAGATAGCTTTCCAACGGTGGTGGTCTCGCCGGCTTCCGAGGTCGGAGCTGTCCGCAGGTGCTGATCTCTCACGACTGCGCAGAAGACCCCAGGCAGAGAACCAGAGTGAGATTGGAAGGCCAACCACGACGAACCTTTTGGGATTCAGATCAAGTGTTCTTCAGAAAAGTTCTTCCCTCTCAAGTCCTCTTTCATCCTAAAGAAGCAGAGCTGCATTTGGACATCGGAATCTCAAGTTACAAATTTTCAACTCCAAGTGTGTCAGGTCAGTTTACAGGAGCTAGAACCGACACCCCTCTACTCATCTGATCGTCCCGGTCTTTTCCGACATCTGCCGACGTCTCCGTCAGCGCCGACAGAAAGAAGACTTGGCTACGGTTCCAACGGTTCAGGTCTCGCCTCAATCAGAGCTCGTTAGAGATCGTGGCACCCTCTGCAACTAGCCACATTGATCTGCACCAGACAGAGGCAGAATCAATCAGTCCGGTCCCAGACTCTGCCACGGCCAGCTCGTGAAGGCTCTGAGTGCCATTTTTGGAGGGAAGAAACTAATTCAAGCTAGCTGCCACCTCCAAGAAGAAGGGACTCAATCGGCCACCGAAACCCTCTTCTCCAATTTTCTTCGTCGGAGACGGCAGACTACCCCCTGTGGTCCCAGGTTAGACTAGTCCTCACTCCTCCGGTTACCCCTCTCTACACCGACATCGGATCACATCCCCGTCAACTCCGGCTCGAAGCTACCCTGACCACGATCGCATCACCGTTAGTTTCATTCCAATCGGAGTCCGGGAGAGCCCACAGTGACTTCTGCAATCTGCTGCATCAGTTTGGTACCCGCCAGAGACCAGACGCTGCTGTCCTGTTCCAGTCGCCGGCGCGGTCAGCCCCGAGTATCAAAGCTTCCCCAAAAATTCAAGCTTCATCCTCTGTCAGTTGGGAAACTTTTGGCACTGGTCTCGTCAAGATCCGAGTTCCGTGGAACCCGTGGCAGCACCGTCTCCGACTGTCTGTCCAGTGAACCTGAAGCAGGGCAGAACCGGTGGAGCTCGGGAGGTCAAGTTTCATTGCGTAATCCCCAACCCGCTTGGCCGGCTGAAGGCCCCTCCCTACGTGGAGGTAGTTTTAGATGTAATTAACTTAATCCCCACCCCAAGATCATCCCTCCTGCGAGAGGCGTAGTGTTGTACTCTTTACACTTTCAGGTTGAAGTGACACCGACGCGGCGTGCGGGTGCATACCCTCGCCTCCCCGCTTGCCCCCGTCTCCGGCCGGAGTCGGCGTCTTCACGCCAGATAGGTGAGCTCCTGAAAATCCCTCATTGCTGTATTAGACTTGCTTAGCTTAGTATTGCTATAGTTACTCCGTCGGCGGTAAGAGAGTGTCCGATTTTACATTGCCACCAAATTGAGTGACCACCGCGGGCGAGTTGAGAGTGAATCCACTTAACCCACACCCTTGGTGTGTTGGCCGCCCATGATTTGGTCATCCTAGGCCCATTTTGAGTTCTCCCCAAGCTTTCCAACCCTTGGAGCTTCATGGTCCCACCTTGGACCCTCTCCAACATCGCCTAGTTACCTTCGGGTCCTAGTGTGTGCCATACGGGTGAGCTCGCTAGTGTGAGTCCGCTGCTCAAACTTGAATGCTTGCAAAATAGGTCCAAGGTCGGTTTCACATCAGCACATCAATTGGGTCCTACAACGACCCCCCCAGCAAGTCAGACCCTGACACTCAAACACGCGGCAACAAGCCACTTAACTCTAGCACTCGGGCCAACCCGAGGCTACCCTGCCAACCCGCCGTGCAACGCGGCATGCAGCTCGAGGCATGACTCACATCCTTGACATGCCTCCCCCTAGCTCCCACGAGCTCCCATCTTCAACCCAAGGCCTACCTTGCGGCTCCTCGGCCAGCTACCCAAGCCGTTCGGTAATCCGGGGTGTGTCGGGCATTTACTCGAACACCTTGCGAGCGGCTACGACCACTCGAAGAACAACGGCCCCCATGGGCCCATCCTAGTTTCCCAAAGCTTAATGTCCTTCAAAAGACACTTGCAGAAGACACAAGGACACCCCGGGGGCCATCACTCGGGGTCACGACTGGCCCCGGGGCCAGTTCACCCCGGGGCGAGGCCGCGCGCCCCCGGGGAAGGCGAACTCCCCGAGGGTCGCGCCTTCTCTCCAGCCCGGTGGTCCCACGACCCCACTCAGCCCTAGTTCATCCATTTTGCGGTCCTACGACGCAGTCCGTGTGTCATACCAGTTCGTGAAGTCGACACATGGGTGCGGGAGCACAAAGCGACAGCACGGGGGAATTCCTCAAGTTCGACGTGCTCGCAAGCTTCCACGTATCCTCCCAGCCAGTTGTCCTTTTCCTTCTTAGTTAATTTAGGAAGAGAAAAGACCAAAAAACCAGATTTTATAGTGGGGACCGCCCCCCTCTCCCACCCACAGCCCAGTCTGCGTAACCCCCCCCCCTGGGGTGGGGTTTAGGCGGACCAGCCTGGACCCCCAGGCTGGTCCACGTAAACCCCTTCCATTCCAAATTTTGTTTTGCTTTTTTAAATTAAAAAAGCCACAAGCCAGCCTGCCTAAACCCCCTGGGGGAAGGGGTTTAGGCGGACCAGCCTCACCCCCTGAGGCTAGTCCGCCTAAACCTATTCCAGCCCCTCAAATTAACAAAAAAACATCCTCCGTGAGGGGTTTACGCGGACCAGACCAGCCCATTTGGCTGGTCCGTGTAAACCCCACCCAGGGGAGGGGTTTACGTGGCCCAGCTCAACCCTATGAGCTGGTCCGCGTAAACCCTTACTATTCACTCGGGTTTACGTGGGCTGGCTTGACCCTATCAACCTAGCCCTCCTAAACCCCTTTCACCCTTTCAACTTCTCTATAAAAACCCCTTAGAAGCTCAAGGGGTGGATATAGATGGAAGCTCCAAGACATCCGGCATACTCAAGCTTCAAGCGACTCTAGGCAACGAGCTAAGGAGAATTGTGTGTGGGTGACTTGTTCATCGGCTTAGTACGCCGGGGGTATGTCGTTTGCACTTCCCTGACGCCGTATTTAGCCGTGACACACAAGCCAACACCCACCATGCGCGAGACGTTATGACAAGGGCGAATGTCCCCTCATGTCGGGACTCCCCCTCACGTGCCTGTCGGTTGCAACCACACGCGTACCATGACGTCATGCTCCTTCGCAGTCACGAGGTCATGTTCGACCGCTCTACTCGAGTCATGATCAGCCCTCGCCCAGACACCGGATCGATGCATCCCTCTAGTCATCCAGTCATAAGCCCCCCGTTCGGTGTCGCCACCATGGCCCACGCCATGGGAGGGGCCCTCTGTAAAACACACGTGTGTTACTCTGTCACACATTGACCCAGGGACCGATTATCACATCAGAATTGTCCCGTGGCGTGCACTAGTTGTACCCTGGCCACTGCGGCCTACCTGTAAAGACATGCATACTCCAAAAATTACACCGCCAATTGAACGAATGCTCTCGCATCCACGTTCGGACCCCCAGCTTTCTACCTACACCACTCGGCATCTGTGCCTAACATTTTAACCCCAGTAAACACCCCTCAGTCGAAAGCGCACCCACAGCTGCAGAATGCCCGGCCCTCTACCCACAGCTTCAGACATATATACAAACTTTTCTTCAGCTCAGAATGAAGGTGTTCGGATTCAATCCGATGTAAATAAACACCGGTTGCTTGCGGACGGTGGGGAAAGACGTCCAGTACACGATTCCCACAATCGCCTACGCACTCGCACCCGTGGAACCCCTTCTCTTCATGTGTCGCCCGATCGCCCGAGCCCACGTGCCGCGCCCTGGTGGCGCTTCCCCTGTCAGCCCTTGGTTCCATGGGTGATTGTCGAGAAATTGACTGGCACGCCCGCACCCTGTCCGGTTAATCCGTACCCTAACATTTTCGTGCCATTCGACCCTTTTCAACTTTCCGTAAAAAGGAGAGTGCCCGGTACTACTGTGAGAGGCATGCAACCGTAAGGAGGATACCCGAGATATATCAAACTCCTGTGTCTTCCTTCCCCGCTATATCCCTTCCTTCACCCCGGTCATTCGGCATACATACATACATATATATATATATATATATATATATATATATATATATATATATACACATATATATGTGTGTAGAAAAAAAACGCGCGCAACAGATAGGATGGCACGCCCGGTGGGACGTCTCCCGCCTTCTTTCTTTTTGCTGAAGAAAAGTCTGTGCCAACCCTGAAGCCCCGGTGCCCTTTTTTTTTTTTTACTTAAGTTATTCTTGTAGGGGGGAAGGGGAGATGCTCGACCCCAACCACCTACAAGAAATTTTATATATTAAGCAGAAGGAAGAGAAAAATGGTAAGGGATACAGGGGACCACGAGGGTCGGGAGGAGGGGGGCATCCACATAAGGAAGTCCCAATTACAACATGGGGCATCCTACTAAGGAAGGGAGGAGCCCAAATACAACAAGTGGGCAAAGCCCAATAAGCCCAAAGAAGAAAACTACAACGAAGCCCGAACGATATGGGGCAGGTAACTCTGACAGAGAATGCCGTGGACGCCGGAGAGAGCAGAGCTTGGCCGGCGATCGGGAGCACTAGTGGGATGGGTGGCCCACCCAAAGGACGAGCTTGGATCAGCCATCCACCCAGACGTGAGTGCATCAGCAGACGAAGCTTCGAACGGGGGTAGGAGAAGCCGAAGACCCGGGGCAGGGTAACACTGAAGTGGAACGCGAACGTGGTCGCCGGTGGTAGCAAGCCTGGCCGGCGGTCGGGAGCGAGCCCTGGGTAGGCCACCCACCTTGAGGCCGGCGGACGGGATTGCACCAGGGGTGGGCCACCCACCCAGAAGACGAGAGCGCATCAGCAAGCGGGAGCTCGAGTAGAGGTAGAAGCATCAGCTTGAACGTGGGGTGCTTCGACGTGAACGGCAGCAGGGAGGGGGCATCGGCCTCAGCGGGGGCGTCGACCAGGGCGCGAGGGGCAGCAGGGGACCCGCGGGAGCGTTGACCTGAACGGGGAGGTGCTACAACGTGGGCGCGAGGGGCGTCAACCTTAACTGGTGGGTGCTCGACCGGAGCGGCAGCAGGGAAGAGAGCAACAGCATCCAGGGCACGAGGGGCAGCAGGGTAGCCGAGGGGCCTGAAGGCAACAGCCGACGGCAAAGGGGCAGCAGGGAGAGGGAGACAAAGTGGGGGAGGACGGACAGGGCCAAGGGAGAACCGAGAGGGTAGACAAGGCCAAAGGGGAACCGAAGGGGAGGGGGACGGAGGCAGAGGTCTGGCAGAAGCTAGGGCGCAAGGGAGACAGGAGGGCCAAGAGAGGGGTTGGTGGCCAAGGGAGGAAGGCCGAGGAGGGGAGAGGGAACCGGAGTAAAAACAAGAGGGCAGGCAGGAGGGCGGGGGGACAGAAGAGGGGGAAGGGACGCCAGGATGGCCGGCGATGGGGGAGGAGGAGGGCCAGAAAGGGGCCAAAGGATGAAAGGCAGGAGAGGGGGGGAGAGGGGAGGGGCCAAGGGAGGAAAGGTCAGAGGGAGGAGCAACAGGAGGGGGGGAAAGAGGGTAAGAAGGCAGACGGAGGGGAGCCTGGACCAGCAGGCAAGGATGGCCACACCAGTCACAGGGACAGAGCCGCAAGCAGCCGGAGGAGAAGCCCGGATGGCAGCGGGAGCAGGGGGGAGCCAACGAGGGGGAGGACAGGGAAGACGGCAGGTGACGGAGGCCGACGAGGAGCGGTCGACCGCCGGAGCTGAGGAGGGAGACGCAATGGCGTGGTGCAGGGGCCGAGCGACCAGCAACGTAGGAGGGCAAAAAATAGAGTACCGTATAAGGAAGACGTCCCATCAAGGCCAACGGTGAGGTGGTGACCGGCGGGAGAGAGGGCTCCGAGGGGGCAGGGGGGAGCGGGCGGACGTGGAAGACGGATGGGGTGTCAAGAGAGAGGAAAAGCCTGGAAGGGAGGACAAGCAAGAGAGATAAGCCAAAGGCACAAGAACGACACCCGGATGCGTGAGAGAGATGCCAACAACATGTCGGACCAAAACTGGTTGAGACAGGTGATGAGGCTCCCAGGGGAGGAGAAGATGGGAGGAGGGACGAGATCAGGCGCAACAGCCTCACCAGCCGACGCCGGAGGAGGGGAGAAGACGCCACCAGCAGCAGAGAGGGAAGCAGCACACACGGCCGTACAGCCATGGCGGGGAGCAAGGATCACGGTCGGAGGCGCCAAGGGACCACCTAAGGCTGGAGTCAGTGGCAGGAAGGGAGCAGGAGGGGGAGGGCGCCGTCGCCGGAGCACAGGCGCGGTGAGGAAAAGCAGACCACGGGAGGGGGGATCACATGCAGGAGGATGAAGGAGGGCTAGGGCAAGATGGGAACAGACGTGGAAGGGGAGCCGAGGACAAAGGGCGCAGGCACGCAGTAGACGGAGGCTGCACCGGAGGAAGAGGATGGCGGGAGGGCAGGCGACCAGCAGGGCAAGCAGGAGCTCCCCCCCCGCTCCGGCCATGGCCGGAGAGGGGGGAGGACGCGAGCAGGAGGGTGGGACGTGCGAGGGAGTAGCCCTGGTGCCCTTTCCCTGTCCTTGCAGGAGAGGCAGAGGAGGGTACTCGTGTGCGCATTCTCCAGCAACTTTCGGTTCGCGTTTTGACCGTCGGACCGCGCTCGGGGACTGTCATCCACCGTCGCCTCCACAACACACAACTCTCCCGTAACTATGGCGACCGTCACCTACTGTCCCAATGTCATTGCCACCCACGCACGAGTGGGCTACTTGGCGATGCCGATTACTTTTGGCAGCTTCGCCCCTGTCATCGGATCACCCTACTTCTTGGGCGTGATCTCTGTGGCTGCTCCTCAGCCAACCCCAGTTTCTCTGTTGGCTCCCGTGGCCAACGCGCCACGTGCACTTCCAGCACCGGTGGCCCACCTGAGCGCCAGGCATTGGACCGCCACCACTGGCCCCTGCGAGGTCTCCAGATCTACACCGGCCCGGGTAAGCGTTAGCTCTCGAGGCCAGCCTCGTCCGATCTCTAGCATGGGCCCCGTGCCCCAGACTTCGGTCACTATCTCAGCACCTGCCTCGGGCTTCCAACCCCAAGCCTCAACAAAGCTGGCACCCAACACGGGCTCCCAGCCCCGGGTCCACGGCCTCTCAGCACATTCCTTGGGTCCATGGGCCCGAGCCCCAGCAAAGCCGATACCTAACACGGGCTCCCAGCCCCGGGTCCACGGCCTCTCAGCACCTTCCTCGGGTCTCCAACCCTGAGCCCCAGTAAAGCCGGTACGCAACACGGGCTCTCAGCCCCGGGTCCACGGCTCCTTAGCGCGTTCCTCGGGCCCGTAGGCCCGAACCCCGGTAAAGTCGACCCTCGATATGGGCTCCCAGTCCCGAGTTCACGGCTCTCTGATATTGCACTCGAGACCCCGGTTCCGAGCTCCAGTTGAACCAGCTCTCCCCGCGGGTCTTCCACCCGGGGGGCAAGGTTCCTCAGCACCCTCCTCGGGCCTCTAGACCCGAGGTTGAACTACGCCGACACCTACTGCTGGTCCTCGACCCAAGGGCGTCGGCACCTCAGCACTTCCGACGGTGTCGCTCTTTGGTGCGAGAGTGTCATCTGGAGCATCGATGATACTCCTATCGGTGCGGGCAAAGGCTTATTCCCGTGTCACCAAGTCATCGACTCCCGGCGTGGGTTTCATACCCCGGGGGCCGATCCCAGTCCCTCTGACTGACAGCTCCACGCTGCCGGTCGCTCCGGGCCGGGTTTTCTCGGTCTACCATCTTGGGGTGGAGTCTTCCTCCACTCCTCAAAAGAAGCATCGCCATGGCCGCAAAGGCAGGCGGCTCGCTACTGCGACTAGTCGGCATGACTATTCTTGTCGGTGACTTGCGGATCCGTCTCGATGGGGGTGAACCAATCATACCCCAGGAATGGATCATTTCCACCATCCCCACCTCCAATCATTTTGACCTCTTGCGGCAAACCTGAGAGGACGGGGTGAAGCTCAAAGGAGTGAGTTCCTCGGCAACAGCCTGGGGGCACCCACCACAACTCGACACACGGCCTCCCAAGATAACTCGTCAGAAAAGCGACGACAAGGGAGACTAACAACCTGACTTGAGGAGAATCTGGGTCACCTCAGAGGAAGCTCAGGCGGTTCGAAGGGCGCATATCAGAAACCCCCTGCGAGCACTCAGATGCGGCATCAGATGGGATGCGACTGGCTTCACAGTAGCATCGTCTGATGACGCCCAATTATCTAACGCCTCCCACGCAAGCAAGCGGAGGAAAAGGTGAGCCCGCTCTCAGGCCCTCCAGCAACCTGTCCAGGGTTCTCCTCCTACTGATTTCGGGAGTGAGCCCCCTCTGCAACGCACCTCGATCTTTGACAGACTAGGGGCGCCTGTCCGCCCCGAGCGGCACCCGCGTAGGAAGCGGACGGCCCGGTTCATCAATGATGTGGTCCGAGTGTTCGTGTGCTACACCATCGGACACCAGCCAGACACCCAGTCTGATGACTTGAACCTGCCTCTGTCCCATTTCAGGAGGCCGCGCCATCAGACTCCGCCGCCTCCCCCAACAGGTCACATTGAAACTTCTGCCGGACCGCAGGCATCGGAACGCGTAGAAGAAGTCCCGGTGGAAGACCGTGACCCTTCTATCAATGCAGAGCCGGTCAACAATGACCCTCCTACGAACGAGGCTCAAGAAGTGACCCTCGACACTCTCATGAAGGAGAACCAGCATCTGAAGGCCCTCCTGCAAGATCTCCTCCAGGAGCGAGACCTTCATCCTCAGCAACATGCTAGGCCCCAAGATGAGGCACCGACACCGTCGATAGCCCACGACGCTGCCAACATCTCAGCGGCGATTGCCCGAACCCCGTTGGCAACTGGGCTTGGCACGCCTCCGATTGAGACTCAGCCACGAGCCTCCAATACGCCAATGCCGAAAAACCTCCTGGCGCAATGCCAGATGATCGAGCGTATTATCGAGACAAAGCTCGCCCAGTATGGTGAAGGGGTTGCCACAGTAGACCTCTACAGTGTGCCCTACCCGCTTCACCACCAGCTGAAAAAGCTTCCCCCAGAGTACTCCAAGCCCCCGAAGCTGCAAAAGTTTGACGGGCAGGGGTCGCCACATGAACACTTGGCCTACTATGTTACGGCCATGGGTGAGTTAGCGCTGGATGAATCGTATCTTATCCACTACTTTGCCACTTCGCTCACGGGAACGGCCTTTCAATGGTATTCCCGCCTGAAGCCTAACTCAGTCATTGACTGGGCGGATCTCCAGAAGAAATTCCTCGACCGCTTTCAAACGGCCGAGTGAAAGGTCTCCCTAGCCGAACTCTATTCTCTTCGGCAGAAAAAGGGCGAGGGCGCCCTCTACTTCATCAAAAAATGGCGAGACCTTAGCATGAGGTGTGTCAATCCACCTGCTCAGGAGGATGCCATCACCATATGTTGTCGAGGTCTGGCGGCTGAGGTCAGCGAAAAGCTTCTCGGCACCAATATTAAAGGCTTCGACCAACTCAATTCGACAGTCGCCGAAATAGAGATGTTCTTCGCCGATAACCCAAGCTATAATGTAGCAAAGAGTAAGCAAGCGCGAGAATGCCAGTCCGGAAAGGAGGTGAATATCATAGAGTTCACCCCTACTGCCAAAGCCAGTAAGGAGGCCAAATCCAGCGGCTCTGACAAAAAGCCAGCGGACAAGCCGGCTGTTTTCCTCCTTCTCAGAGCGTATGAAGACACCCTTCTCCTTCAAGAAGGAACACACGAAGATGCTCTTCGACCTCTGCATGACCCAGAAGATTGTCGAGCTGCCAGAAATCTGCAAGCCAGATGAGGCTCTGAAGATCGACAATCCCAGCTATTGCCTGTATCATCGCATGCTGGGTCACTCAATTAAGGATTGCTATGTCTTCAAGACTCAGGCGCAAAAGTTGATCCGAGACGGCCTCGTCAAAATGAAGAGTCATCTCGTCGATCCCCCGTAACCACATATGTGGCCCAGGCCAGCTAAGGCAGCACACGTGATTCACCACTCAGCCAATGTCATCCACATGATGGCCGCATTTTCTCTTTCTGACGACGAGTCAGAGGAGCCCAGCGCCAGTCAAAGGGGACGTTCGATCTGGTATCTGGGGTGGAGGCCTTGGCATGATCAAAGACCTCTCTCCTTCCCCAGGGAGAGAACCCGGCGACTCTTCGATATCCTCTTCGAGAGGGGGCAAATTATGCCCCGCGACTCACCTGCCGACTACACCCATTGAAACCGTAGTCACCCTCAATACTGCCCCTTCCACGCCAGAGTTTGCCACCCGATCGAGTCCTGTGAGGAAGTTCAACACCTCATCCAGGAACAGATCCAATGGGAGCAGATCGATGCGGAGGAGAACTCTATGTCACTTGTCAGGCTTCGGTAGGATATCGAAGAGACCCTAAGCACTGCCAGGAATGCGCCAGAGCGGCCAGACTCCCCTCGAGAAAATGGGCACGGGCTGCCTTATCAGCATCCTCTAGAATGGCTCGAGTTCCAGGCTGACAACCAAGAGGCACTCAAGCGATTGTGAAGGCGTAGCAAGCAGGATGCCAGTCAAGAGATGGGGCCGACCAACTTCTCGGTCAACGTCATCCATTCTTTTGCTCCTTCGGCCCCTTCGAGCTCTCAGACACCAGCACCTAGCCAGCCAGCCCCAGCCACTTCGGCCGTGCAGTGGCGGTCCTGGCGGGAGCTAAAGTCTCTCCCTTTCCCTGAAGAAGATACCGCCAGGCTCCTCCGAGTACCTCTCGGCCGAGAGGACGTTCTGGTGGGCTAGACGACAACGAGCTCTTCAGCTCTCCCTCACCATCCCCCCGTCCTATCTCCATCCCCGACAGCCGTGGATAGGAAGGGAAAGCAAAAGCAGGGTGAGGCCCCGCCTCAGCCTTGTCGCATACCCTCATCGAATGGGCCATCGGGTCCTCTCCGCCTACCCGTCAACACGATCCGAAGCGCAAAGAAGACTTCTTCGGAGTCGTCAGCGGCTTTGATTCAAGTGGCAGGCACACCGCCACGCGACTCAGCCAATCCGTAGAGTCGGGATAACTATGCAGAGCAACAATGTCCTGCGATGCCGTCAGTTGTCGCTAGACCCAGCCCTCAGCGTGATCACAAAGGCAAAGCTAAGGAGCAGGACAACATGTGTATCTCTCAGTTCGATTCTCAACAAAAGCTGTCGCCATCGCGGCTAAGGCATCAAACCGCGCATACGTCTTCGGACGCCAGCACCAGCCAACCGACTTCTCAAAATCTATCGCCACCGCGGGTAAGGCACCAAATCGCACACACGTCTTCAGACGTAGTCCCAGTATCCCGGCATACCAGGAATTGCCGCTCGAGGTAATCGAGCAAGCGATTAACACCACCTTCTAGATACAACAAGCGGAAGGTGCCTGAATTGAAATCCGGGCAAGGAAGAGTCACCGACGTCGCCCGATAAAGACACCAGCTCGGAGGTATCCTTATGAGGATTTATCAACTCCGGCCCCAGCACCTCTCCCTCCTACTCCCTTGGAGACCGCTATTACCGAGAGACAAGAGAAATAGGAGGAAGAACCTCAGAAGGCGGCTCAAGAAACAAGCTGAACAAGCAGCCGCCCTACAATTACCAGCCGAGCCGACTCCTCTCTAGAGGCTCCAGCGGCTCATTGATGACCTGGAGGAATATGTTCCTCCTCATCCTTCCGGGGCTCTCCCACTCGACAACTATATCCCGTGGGAAGAAATGCAGAAACGAGCCCGCCTTAGAATTTGGGTCCAAGAGATGATCCAAAAGCTCAAGAACGGTGAAAGACTCGTGATCCCGGACGAGCTCTCCTTGTGCTATAGAGACAAGGAGATCACCACAGAGCACCTGGAAGAAATGCTTCGGCGCTGCACCTGCAACATGGTGGCCATTCCACCCCCTGATAACATTAATGCTTCTCGGCGGGGCGAGCCAGTGGCCTCCAGAACCAGACAAAGAACAACTTCCCCGCTCGGGCTACAGCCAGCTCTAGAACACACATGCCATGGCCGAGGTCACGGCAGGGGACGCGATAGAGGTCGTGGGAGAACACCTGAGTTACCCCTCTCTCTGCCCACCTTCGACCCAGAGCGAATTATCCTCTTTCGAGGAACGGAACTGGATCCCATTCCGAAAATAGAGATTCGGAGCGGACCCGGTATCTTCGACCCTTTCAGCATTGAACAGGCTGCTATCAGCCTCCCAGCCCCTGCACCAGTACCGACTTCTGCAGCAGAGCAAGCGGGATCATCCGGCAAGGATGAGTCAGCTTGCCAGTCACCCCCAGAAGAGCCATCATTGGCATCCCTGTTCTAGGAGTCCGTTGGCGATCAGAGTTAGTCTGATCCTGGTGGTAAGGGCACGATAGCTCGCAGAAGGATTAGCCTGACATACTACCCTCTCTGGGGGATGCTCGAGCCCGAGCCGACCAGAAAGTCCTCCACCAGATGAAGCGCTTTCCTGCCAGCCAGTATTTCATTTTGGGAAGCCATTGCTTGGAGTAAGGACCTAAGTGAAACTCTAATCAAAATACTCCAAGAGCTGGAAGTCTATGAAGCACATGGCGCGGAGATGAAGGCGGCTGCCAATGAAACCTTCACAGCCACCATCTCTTTCACGGAGAAAGACATGCTGCTCTCCCCTCCGTGCCACAGCCGTCCTCTCTACATGAAGGGGAAGATCAACGGGCATGACGTGAACCGGATCCTGGTGGACGCTGGTGCCGCTGTTAACATCATACCACTCAAGACATTCAAGACTCTATATCTGACCCTGTACCTCCAGAAGGTTCAAGCGGTCAAGATATCCGGCTTTAACCAGAACACCGAGGATGTCCTCGGTCGGGTGGATGCCGACCTGGTGCTCGATGATTTCACCTCCAAGGTGATGTTTGCGATCGTTTATTTTACCAGGGGTATTTTGTTAAGTAGGTCCCTGACTGTTTGGGACGGGATTCCTATTCTGTTTGTTGGTTTATTTCACGTGTCGATCAATCAATTAACTGACTGGCAATTAACTGACAGATTGACTGCGCGGGCGTGCCAGTCACGTACGTGACAAGTTTATTGTGCGCTCGTTCTGACCCGTGTCGGGCGAGAGTGAGGTTCGATCGGGACCAGCAGTTCGTCATACCATAAAGGTCATGACGTTAATTACATCCCCCACGAGGAGGGAAAACCTTTGATTAATTGCCGAGGTAGTGGGCTGTCGAGGCTGGAGTAAGAGATGCAGAGCATGCGAGTGGTCATGCAAGATGCTACGATCGACTACACACAATTTATTAAGGCGGGCCCTCGGTACATAGCGGAGGACTTAGGCCCGAAGACCACCATCACGCGTGACAAAACTTCCGATCGGGCGTAACACGACTTTCCGTTAATGCCATTTGATATACCAAGGGTGCGCACACTCAGGCATGCATTGACGTGACATGAATATTCAGACTAAAGACATGACGACAACGATACGAAGCAGATCAATTCAAGCTTAGACAAGCTAATTTATTCAATTTATTGATCAAAAGGTTTACTTCATTCTGTTATTAACATTGGGAATCACCCTAGAGACGGGGAGGGGACCGGAACGTGATGGGAATCGACTCCGAGCATGTACATTTTATTTTGCATTTATGTCCTTTAGTTTATTTTTATATCCATGGGAAAGCATATGCGCAATTGTAAGGCTTTGTAAGCCAATGCGTCATTCCCTTGGATTATGTGAGTTTTGTGCAAATATGTAGTAGGTCCAGCTAGGGGGCCCTCACCCCTTTCCCATTGGTCCATGTCATCCTTGTGGGGCTGGTCAACCATTCTAGGTGGCCATCTAGAAGGTTGGAATGCCAATTGACCACATGGGAGACAAGTGGTTAAAATTTTCCAAGGTAGGCTACCTACCCATTCAACCCTTTCACCTAGTCAAGGGGGCGCCCCATTCCACTTGCATTAGTTTATTTTTTGTGTGTGTTTTGATCGCATTTAATCTAGACCATCCCTTCCCCATCCCTAGATCCAATGGTGGAGATTGGATTTGGTGTGTAGCATATAAAAGCTTGTATTTTCCATTTGGAAATTAGTGAATGATAGAAAATTTATTGAATGCCCAAGAGCTTCTTGCGCCCCTCCCCTCTCTCCTGTTGTTCTTTCCGTCTCAACCCCAATTCTAGAGTGGATCTACCTTCTATCCCCTCCCCTCTACCTTCTGGTTCATCTCCGGTGATCGCCGCCGCCGCCGTCGTGCCGCCGTCGCTCCACCGCCATCGTCTTCGGTATTCTGTCCAACCAGGATAGAAGCATCTTCCCCGAATTCCTTCTCCCACGTCCCACCTCTTCTGGAGCTGAAATGTTTAGGCATGGTTCCCCTCTCGAACCCCTATCTTCATAAAACAATTCAAGCCAAAATTCCTCTTTTTGCTATTTTTCCATTTTTGATCTTCAGGTCATCCCAGATCTGCCAGGATTCTATCTACAGTGATAGCAACCCTGAGTTTCCCATATCCGGACCTTGTTTTGATTTTTCTTGGAGCCCCCAATTTTACTGAGAGTTCTGTCCACCTTCCTCTCTACCACCAATTTTTCGTGGAATTTTGAAAGCTCATTTCATATTTTTAGAAATTCTCTTTTCTAACCATCTACAGTTCTATTAGCATGTTTCCAGATCCGACCACAAGTCAGTCCAAAATCCATAATAAATCGTAGCCTCCACCAATCCTTCCATAAGAATTATTTCCGTTTTTCTTGTTCAAATCTCTACAACTTTGGGGAAGAGCTCAGGAGCTGAATCGGACGTCTACCTCACGGTCAATGGTAGTTCTCAGATAACTCACCTGCTGATCTGAGAGTTCGGGTATTGTACAACAGAAACTTAAAAATTCAGCAAAGTCTAAATCCGAGCAGATCCAGTCGATCCCTCTGGGCCTCGATTGAAGTATTTCAAGAGAGCTTTCCAACGATAGCTCCTGTGCTTCGATCTGACATCGGGATTGGTCGCCGCGGCCGATCTCGCCGGGTCGCGCGTCTGAAAACAGCAAGTGCAGATCCGTGGGAAGCTTTTCCGACCGGTGCCGATCGGAGCCGCCCGGTCTCCGGCCGGTGAACCAGCGTGCCGCCATCCCGGGGAGCGCTTCCCCAAGCGTCCCCACTACAGCGGTGTCACCCGGTCACACACGGCCCCTCCGACCAGCACGTGGGCCCCACGGTCGCGAGTACGTGTGCTACCGAAGCTACCCAAGAAGCCACCCATCAACCCAAAATCGGTCCTCCCGAACCCACTTGTGTGGCCCTTTACCTCCCTGCGTGGAGTGGACAGTAGTCCATTGCTGTAACCTTTGTGTATTACACGTCCCGGGAGTACGAGTTCGGCCGGGTCCGTCTTCCCCACGCCGAGCACGTGGAGGTATCGTATTCACTCCTACACTTGGCATTTTGCTTTATTTCATATATGCTTTATATGCCGTTGCTAGAGAGCATGTTTTAGGATCTAGCTCGCTATATTTTTCATATCACCGCTGCTGCGAGAGAGAGCGTGACCGTCCCGTGACCCGATCCGGGCACAAGAGAGAGCGAACCACCCTAGCTCACTGTCGGTTTCTCAACCGCGCACGTCTGACGCTTCCCTCGCTAAGGGACAATTGCGAGCTTGTCTAGAGTCCAAAGATCGCATTCCTAATTCGAGTCATGTCCGTGGTCTCGTCCCGCATCAATTTGGTATCAGAGAAGGTTGAGTCTAGGGTGTCAAAAAAAAGGAGAAAGTGTCATTTACGTCTAGTCATTAGTCATTGTCTAAGTCGTGTTTAGGGTCATCATTATTTTAAAACAAAAAAAGTGTCTTTTGCATTGCATCCCGATAACCCGGTATATCAAAAAGTGTTGTCCGAACGTTAGGCTACGCCTATCGGGAAGGTCGCACACTTGCGCGAGTGATCTTCGGATCGATTAACTCCGCCATGTGCCGAGTTTTGGTTAAGTCTAGGTGTGTTAGTTGTGTTTGCATTAGTCCGTGTGCCTGCATGTCCACTACCCGCCCGCCCCATGGCCATTCCCCAAGACTTTGCATCCGAATGGACATCCTTTTTGGTCCAATCCAATGCCTTCATGGCCCGACCATTAGCTTTCACTCATCTCCTTACTAAAGCTACTCTACCCAATGGGTCCACAACGAGACTCCATTTCACTCATAAGGATTCAACTAATTGGGTTTCTCTTAATATCGTGGAGTCCCTCTCCAAGGCGGGTAAGATTATTCACGATGGGGATTTTACTTTTGTCGAGTTTGAAAGGATGATCGGCTCCACTCTTTACTACGATGGTGCATGGTGCAACCTTGGTGTGCTAACAGGCCCATACATTATGTTAGGGCGACCTTGGTTGGAAGAGAGGAGAGCGATCTTTGACCGGGATAGGAGGACCTGCACCTTATATCCACCTCACCTACCCGGCCAGTTCATCTTCCACGACATCCTTCGGCCGACCATCCCCGTGTCGTCACCCTTTATTTCTGAACTTACTTCGGAACCCTCTCATTTGGAGCCACCCAATCCCGAGCCACCCGTGTTTCTAACGGGAACGCTTTTCATAGCCGAACCGCTTCTTAGTTGGCTCAAGGATGGCTTGGTCCCACATCCCTTCCCATCCATGGACCCCACCTTACCTTTAGTGTCAGTCAACTCATTCCATACTACATTTCGATCTAGTCACCATGTTGATACGTTGGACGATCTTGTCATGGGATTAGACTCACAATGGAAGTTGATGCATCTATTGGCCCGAGGCTTTGACCAACCCGCTAGTCTTAGCTTCACCCATCCGGCCTTAGGGTCCATTACCTCCGAGTGCACCGTGGGTTGTGTCACCATGGAGATTCTATTATTCCTCCCTATGTCAGCCGAATCCGACTTCATTCCCTTTTGCCCAAGGGGGGAATCTTATTTCCTACACATGTCCGTCGTCCCACCGATCATAATGTATGGCGGTGATTATGAATTCCAAACTTGGGACCATGTCATGTTGGAACCCATCTCACGGGGTCATACCTTCTTCAACCCTTTTGACCCCCTCACTAGTGAATCTCCCGAGCCTCCATCTTCACTCCACTTCCTCCACGGAGTTCACTATCACGCCTTTTCCACTCGGGCCAAACAACCTCTACATAGCCATAGGTCCGAACCATCATTTTGGTTTCCCCGATCCATCTAAACCACCCGCACCTCCAGGACTTCCCACATCCAAGCCCAATGTCCATGACTGGTGCATCGTAGGATGTCTAGGAGTTCCCCATGATGTCAACCTCCGGTTACGTCAAATGCATGCATGACACACATTCGGGTGTCCTGGCCCGCCGTCATCCATGTACGGGTCGGACTAACAATAGGTTTGTCTAGAGTCATGCATGAGTCCGTTTCTTATTTGTGGACTAACAATAGGTTTGTCTAGAGTCATGCATGAGTCCGTTTCTTATTTGTGTGGTTTGCATATGTGTGTTAGTGCATGGTGAGTCTGCACGTGTCTTGTGCAAGCTCGTTGACGGTCTCTTATGAGTGAGAGGCGAGTGGACTCACTCGAGGAGTTGGGATCGGTTCTATATCTACACCCGGATCTAGTCACCTACAGGGACTCAGCGGTGATTCCTAGTGAGTCTTCAAGCCACCACCTCCCCTTTTGAGAGTGCCCCACTCGGAGTGTCCACCTCTAGCCCATAGCAGCTTGTGCATATCGAGTATATATGGAATGAGCAGGTGATAGTCACTTGGAGTGGAGCATATCCGCGTTACTTGGCACGGTGACGGATCCGCCAGAGTACTCGAGCAGCCGCACCCCTTACTCGACGGGGTCGAGTTCCTCCCACCCGGGGAGAGTTGATGGGAATCGACTCCGAGCATGTACATTTTATTTTGCATTTATGTCCTTTAGTTTATTTTTATATCCATGGGAAATCATATGCGCAATTGTAAGGCTTTGTAAGCCAATGCGTCATTCCCTTGGATTGTGTGGGTTTTTGTGCAAATATGTAGTAGGTCCAGCTAGGGGGCCCTCACCCCTTTCCCATTGGTCCATGTCATCCTTGTGGGGCTGGTCAACCATCCTAGGTGGCCATCTAGAAGGTTGGAATGCCAATTGACCACATGGGAGACAAGTGGTTAAAATTTTCCAAGGTAGGCTACCTACCCATTCAACCCTTTCACCTAGTCAAGGGGGCGCCCCATTCCACTTGCATTAGTTTATTTATTTTGTGTGTGTTGATCACATTTAATCTAGACCATCCCTTCCCCATCCCTAGATCCAATGGTGGAGATTGGATTTGGTGTGTAGCATATAAAAGCTTGTATTTTCCATTTGGAAATTAGTGAATGATAGAAAATTTATTAAATGCCCAAGAGCTTCTTGCGCCCCTCCCCTCTCTCCTGTTGTTCTTTCCTTCTCAACCCCAATTCTAGAGTGGATCTACCTTCTATCCCCTCCCCTCTACCTTCTGGTTCATCTCCGGTGATCGCCGCCGCCGCCGTCGTGCCGCCGTCGCTCCACCGCCATCGTCTTCGGTATTCTGTCCAACCAGGATAGAAGCATCTTCCCCGAATTTCTTCTCCCACCTCCCACCTCTTCTGGAGCTGAAATTTTCAGGCGTGGTTCCCCTCTCGAACCCCTATCTTCACAAAACAATTCAAGCCAAAATTCCTCTTTTTGCTATTTTTCCATTTTCGGTCTTCAGGTCATCCCAGATCTGCCAGGATTCTATCTACAGTGATAGCAACCCTGAGTTTCCCCAATCCGGACCTTGTTTTGATTTTTCTTGGAGCCCCCAATTTTACTGAGAGTTCTGTCCACCTTCCTCTCTACCACCAATTTTTCGTGGAATTTTGAAAGCTCATTTCATATTTTTAGAAATTCTCTTTTCTAACCATCTACAGTTCTATCAGCCTGTTTCCAGATCCGACCACAAGTCAGTCCAAAATCCATAATAAATCGTAGCCTCCACCAATCCTTCCACAAGAATTATTTCCGTTTTCCTTGTTCAAATCTCTACAACTTTGGGGAAGAGCTCAGGAGCTGAATCGGACGTCTACCTCACGGTCAATGGTAGTTCTCAGATAACTCACCTGCTGATCTGAGAGTTCGGGTACTGTACAACAGAAACTTAAAAATTCAGCAAAGCCTAAATCCGAGCAGATCCAGTCGATCCCTCTGGGCCTCGATTGAAGTATTTCAAGAGAGCTTTCCAACGATAGCTCCTGTGCTTCGATCTGACATCGGGATTGGTCGCCGCGGCCGATCTCGCCGGGTCGCGCGTCTGAAAACAGCAAGTGCAGATCCGCGGGAAGCTTTTCCGACCGGTGCCGATCGGAGCCGCCCGGTCTCCGGCCGGTGAACCAGCATGCCGCCATCCCGGGGAGCGCTTCCCCAAGCGTCCCCACTACAGCGGTGTCACCCGGTCACACACGGCCCCTCCGACCAGCACGTGGGCCCCACGGTCGCGAGTACGTGTGCTACCGAAGCTACGCAAGAAGCCACCCATCAACTCGAAATCGGTCCTCCCGAACCCACTTGTGTGGCCCTTTACCTCCCTGCGTGGAGTGGACAGTAGTCCATTGCTGTAACCTTTGTGTTTTACTCGTCCCGGGAGTACGAGTTCGGCCGGGTCCGTCTTCCCCACGCCGAGCACGTGGAGGTATCGTATTCGCTCCTACACTTGGCATTTTGCTTTATTTCATATATGCTTTATATGCCGTTGCTAGAGAGCATGTTTTAGGATCTAGCTCGCTATATTTTTCATATCACCGCTGCTGCGAGAGAGAGCGTGACCGTCCCGTGACCCGATCCGGGCACGAGAGAGAGCCAACCACCCTAGCTCACTGTCGATTTCTCAACCACGCACGTCCGACGCTTCCCTCGCTAAGGGACAATTGCGAGCTTGTCTAGAGTCCAAAGATCGCATTCCTAATTCGAGTCATGTCCGTGGTCTCGTCCCGCATCAATTTGGTATCAGAGAAGGTTGAGTCTAGGGTGTCAAAAAAAAGAGAAAGTGTCATTTACGTCTAGTCATTAGTCATTGTCTAAGTCGTGTTTAGGGTCATCATTATTTTAAAATAAAAAAAGTGTCTTTTGCATTGCATCACGATAACCCGGTATATCAAAAAGTGTTGTCCGAACGTTAGGCTACGCCTATCGGGAAGGTCGCACACTTGCGCGAGTGATCTTCGGATCGATTAACTCCGCCATGTGCCGAGTTTTGGTTAAGTCTAGGTGTGTTAGTTGTGTTTGCATTAGTCCGTGTGCCTGCATGTCCACTACCCGCCCGCCCCATGGCCATTCCCCAAGACTTTGCGTCCGAATGGACATCCTTTTTGGTCCAATCCAATGCCTTCATGGCCCGACCATTAGCTTTCACTCATCTCCTTACTAAAGCTACTCTACCCAATGGGTCCACAACGAGACTCCATTTCACTCATAAGGATTCAACTAATTGGGTTTCTCTTGATATCGTGGAGTCCCTCTCCAAGGCGGGTAGGATTATTCACGATGGGGATTTTACTTTTGTCGAGTTTGAAAGGATGATCGGCTCCACTCTTTACTACGATGGTGCATGGTGCAACCTTGGTGCGCTAACAGGCCCATACATTATGTTAGGGCGACCTTGGTTGGAAGAGAGGAGAGCGATCTTTGACCGGGATAGGAGGACCTGCACCTTATATCCACCTCACCTACCCGGCCAGTTCATCTTCCACGACATCCTTCGGCCGACCATCCCCTTGTCGTCACCCTTTATTTCTGAACTTACTTCGGAACCCTCTCATTTGGAGCCACCCAATCCCGAGCCACCCGTGTTTCTAACGGGAACGCTTTTCATAGCCGAGCCGCTTCTTAGTTGGCTCAAGGATGGCTTGGTCCCACATCCCTTCCCATCCATGGACCCCACCTTACCTTTAGTGTCAGTCAACTCATTCCATACTACATTTCGATCTAGTCACCATGTTGATA
Organism: Amorphophallus konjac; assembly: GCA_022559845.1. Classification (NCBI taxonomy): domain Eukaryota; kingdom Viridiplantae; phylum Streptophyta; class Magnoliopsida; order Alismatales; family Araceae; genus Amorphophallus; species Amorphophallus konjac. The sequence continues at coordinate 214,818,663 of CM040118.1, forward strand.
CGTTGGACGATCTTGTCATGGGATTAGACTCACAATGGAAGTTGATGCATCTATTGGCCCGAGGCTTTGACCAACCCGCTAGTCTTAGCTTCACCCATCCGGCCTTAGGGTCCATTACCTCCGAGTGCACCGTGGGTTGTGTCACCATGGAGATTCTATTATTCCTCCCTATGTCGGCCAAATCCGACTTCATTCCCTTTTGCCCAAGGGAGGAATCTTATTTCCTACACATGTCCGTCATCCCACCGATCATAATGTATGGCGGTGATTATGAATTCCAAACTTGGGACCATGTCATGTTGGAACCCATCTCACGGGGTCATACCTTCTTCGACCCTTTTGACCCCCTCACTAGTGAATCTCCCGAGCCTCCATCTTCACTCCACTTCCTCCACGGAGTTCACTATCACGCCTTTTCCACTCGGGCCAAACAACCTCTACATAGCCATAGGTCCGAACCATCATTTTGGTTTCCCCGATCCATCTAAACCACCCGCACCTCCCGGACTTCCCACATCCAAGCCCAATGTCCATGACTGGTGCATCGTAGGATGTCTAGGAGTTCCCCATGATGTCAACCTCCGGTTACGTCAAATGCATGCATGACACACATTCGGCTGTCCTGGCCCGCCGTCATCCATGTACGGGTCGGACTAACAATAGGTTTGTCTATAGTCATGCATGAGTCCGTTTCTTATTTGTGTGGTTTGCATATGTGTGTTAGTGCATGGTGAGTCTGCACGTGTCTTGTGCAAGCTCGCTGACGGTCTCTTATGAGTGAGAGGCGAGTGGACTCACTCGAGGAGTTGGGATCGGTTCTATATCTACACCCGGATCTAGTCACCTACAGGGACTCAGCGGTGATTCCTAGTGAGTCTTCAAGCCACCACCTCCCCTTTTGAGAGTGCCCCACTCGGAGTGTCCACCTCTAGCCCATAGCAGCTTGTGCATATCGAGTATATATGGAATGAGCAGGTGATAGTCACTTGGAGTGGAGCATATCCGCGTTACTTGGCACGGTGACAGATCCGCCAGAGTACTCGAGCAGCCGCACCCCTTACTCGACGGGGTCGAGTTCCTCCCACCCGGGGAGAGTTGATGGGAATCGACTCCGAACATGTACATTTTATTTTGCATTTATGTCCTTTAGTTTATTTTTATATCCATGGGAAATCATATGCGCAATTGTAAGGCTTTGTAAGCCAATGCGTCATTCCCTTGGATTGTGTGGGTTTTTGTGCAAATATGTAGTAGGTCCAGCTAGGGGGCCCTCACCCCTTTCCCATTGGTCCATGTCATCCTTGTGGGGCTGGTCAACCATCCTAGGTGGCCATCTAGAAGGTTGGAATGCCAATTGACCACATGGGAGACAAGTGGTTAAAATTTTCCAAGGTAGGCTACCTACCCATTCAACCCTTTCACCTAGTCAAGGGGGCGCCCCATTCCACTTGCATTAGTTTATTTATTTTGTGTGTGTTGATCACATTTAATCTAGACCATCCCTTCCCCATCCCTAGATCCAATGGTGGAGATTGGATTTGGTGTGTAGCATATAAAAGCTTGTATTTTCCATTTGGAAATTAGTGAATGATAGAAAATTTATTAAATGCCCAAGAGCTTCTTGCGCCCCTCCCCTCTCTCCTGTTGTTCTTTCCTTCTCAACCCCAATTCTAGAGTGGATCTACCTTCTATCCCCTCCCCTCTACCTTCTGGTTCATCTCCGGTGATCGCCGCCGCTGCCGTCGTGCCGCCGTCGCTCCACCGCCATCGTCTTCGGTATTATGTCCAACCAGGATAGAAGCATCTTCCCCGAATTTCTTCTGCCACCTCCCACCTCTTCTGGAGCTGAAATTTTCAGGCGTGGTTCCCCTCTCGAACCCCTATCTTCACAAAACAATTCAAGCCAAAATTCCTCTTTTTGCTATTTTTCCATTTTCGGTCTTCAGGTCATCCCAGATCTGCCAGGATTCTATCTACAGTGATAGCAACCCTGAGTTTCCCAAATCCGGACCTTGTTTTGATTTTTCTTGGAGCCCCCAATTTTACTGAGAGTTCTGTCCACCTTCCTCTCTACCACCAATTTTTCGTGGAATTTTGAAAGCTCATTTCATATTTTTAGAAATTCTCTTTTCTAACCATCTACAGTTCTATCAGCCTGTTTCCAGATCCGACCACAAGTCAGTCCAAAATCCATAATAAATCGTAGCCTCCACCAATCCTTCCACAAGAATTATTTCCGTTTTCCTTGTTCAAATCTCTACAACTTTGGGGAAGAGCTCAGGAGCTGAATCGGACGTCTAGCTCACGGTCAATGGTAGTTCTCAGATAACTCACCTGCTGATCTGAGAGTTCGGGTACTGTACAACAGAAACTTAAAAATTCAGCAAAGTCTAAATCCGAGCAGATCCAGTCGATCCCTCTGGGCCTCGATTGAAGTATTTCAAGAGAGCTTTCCAACGATAGCTCCTGTGCTTCGATCTGACATCGGGATTGGTCGCCGCGGCCGATCTCGCCGGGTCGCGCGTCTGAAAACAGCAAGTGCAGATCCGCGGGAAGCTTTTCCGACCGGTGCCGATCGGAGCCGCCCGGTCTCCGGCCGGTGAACCAGCGTGCCGCCATCCCGGGGAGCGCTTCCCCAAGCGTCCCCACTACAGCGGTGTCACCCGGTCACACACGGCCCCTCCGACCAGCACGTGGGCCCCACGGTCGCGAGTACGTGTGCTACCGAAGCTACGCAAGAAGCCACCCATCAACCCGAAATCGGTCCTCCCGAACCCACTTGTGTGGCCCTTTACCTCCCTGCGTGGAGTGGACAGTAGTCCATTGCTGTAACCTTTGTCTATTACTCGTCCCGGGAGTACGAGTTCGGCCGGGTCCGTCTTCCCCACGCCGAGCATGTGGAGGTATCGTATTCGCTCCTACACTTGGCATTTTGCTTTATTTCATATATGCTTTATATGCCGTTGCTAGAGAGCATGTTTTAGGATCTAGCTCGCTATATTTTTCATATCACCGCTGCTGCGAGAGAGAGCGTGACCGTCCCGTGACCCGATCCGGGCACAAGAGAGAGCCAACCACCCTAGCTCACTGTCGGTTTCTCAACCGCGCACGTCCGACGCTTCCCTCGCTAAGGGACAATTGCGAGCTTGTCTAGAGTCCAAAGATCGCATTCCTAATTCGAGTCATGTCCGTGGTCTCGTCCCGCATCAATTTGGTATCAGAGAAGGTTGAGTCTAGGGTGTCAAAAAAAAAGAGAAAGTGTCATTTACGTCTAGTCATTAGTCATTGTCTAAGTCGTGTTTAGGGTCATCATTATTTTAAAACAAAAAAAGTGTCTTTTGCATTGCATCCCGATAACCCGGTATATCAAAAAGTGTTGTCCGAACGTTAGGCTACGCCTATCGGGAAGGTCGCACACTTGCGCGAGTGATCTTCGGATCGATTAACTCCGTCATGTGCCGAGTTTTGGTTAAGTCTAGGTGTGTTAGTTGTGTTTGCATTAGTCCGTGTGCCTGCATGTCCACTACCCGCCCGCCCCATGGCCCTTCCCCAAGACTTTGCGTCCGAATGGACATCCTTTTTGGTCCAATCCAATGCCTTCATGGCCCGACCATTAGCTTTCACTCATCTCCTTACTAAAGCTACTCTACCCAATGGGTCCACAACGAGACTCCATTTCACTCATAAGGATTCAACTAATTGGGTTTCTCTTGATATCGTGGAGTCCCTCTCCAAGGCGGGTAAGATTATTCACGATGGGGATTTTACTTTTGTCGAGTTTGAAAGGATGATCGGCTCCACTCTTTACTACGATGGTGCATGGTGCAACCTTGGTGCGCTAACAGGCCCATACATTATGTTAGGGCGACCTTGGTTGGAAGAGAGGAGAGCGATCTTTGACCGGGATAGGAGGACCTGCACCTTATATCCACCTCACCTACCCGGCCAGTTCATCTTCCACGACATCCTTCGGCCGACCATCCCCGTGTCGTCACCCTTTATTTCTGAACTTACTTCGGAACCCTCTCATTTGGAGCCACCCAATCCCGAGCCACCCGTGTTTCTAACGGGAACGCTTTTCATAGCCGAGCCGCTTCTTAGTTGGCTCAAGGATGGCTTGGTCCCACATCCCTTCCCATCCATGGACCCCACCTTACCTTTAGTGTCAGTCAACTCATTCCATACTACATTTCGATCTAGTCACCATGTTGATACGTTGGACGATCTTGTCATGGGATTAGACTCACAATGGAAGTTGATGCATCTATTGGCCCGAGGCTTTGACCAACCCGCTAGTCTTAGCTTCACCCATCCGGCCTTAGGGTCCATTACCTCCGAGTGCACCGTGGGTTGTGTCACCATGGAGATTCTATTATTCCTCCCTATGTCGGCCGAATCCGACTTCATTCCCTTTTGCCCAAGGGAGGAATCTTATTTCCTACACATGTCCGTCATCCCACCGATCATAATGTATGGCGGTGATTATGAATTCCAAACTTGGGACCATGTCATGTTGGAACCCATCTCACGGGGTCATACCTTCTTCGACCCTTTTGACCCCCTCACTAGTGAATCTCCCGAGCCTCCATCTTCACTCCACTTCCTCCACGGAGTTCACTATCACGCCTTTTCCACTCGGGCCAAACAACCTCTACATAGCCATAGGTCCGAACCATCATTTTGGTTTCCCCGATCCATCTAAACCACCCGCACCTCCCGGACTTCCCACATCCAAGCCCAATGTCCATGACTGGTGCATCGTAGGATGTCTAGGAGTTCCCCATGATGTCAACCTCCGGTTACGTCAAATGCATGCATGACACACATTCGGCTGTCCTGGCCCGCCGTCATCCATGTACGGGTCGGACTAACAATAGGTTTGTCTATAGTCATGCATGAGTCCGTTTCTTATTTGTGTGGTTTGCATATGTGTGTTAGTGCATGGTGAGTCTGCACGTGTCTTGTGCAAGCTCGTTGACGGTCTCTTATGAGTGAGAGGCGAGTGGACTCACTCGAGGAGTTGGGATCGGTTCTATATCTACACCCGGATCTAGTCACCTACAGGGACTCAGCGGTGATTCCTAGTGAGTCTTCAAGCCACCACCTCCCCTTTTGAGAGTGCCCCACTCGGAGTGTCCACCTCTAGCCCATAGCAGCTTGTGCATATCGAGTATATATGGAATGAGCAGGTGATAGTCACTTGGAGTGGAGCATATCCGCGTTACTTGGCACGGTGACGGATCCGCCAGAGTACTCGAGCAGCCGCACCCCTTACTCGACGGGGTCGAGTTCCTCCCACCCGGGGAGAGTTGATGGGAATCGACTCCGAGCATGTACATTTTATTTTGCATTTATGTCCTTTAGTTTATTTTTATATCCATGGGAAATCATATGCGCAATTGTAAGGCTTTGTAAGCCAATGCGTCATTCCCTTGGATTGTGTGGGTTTTTGTGCAAATATGTAGTAGGTCCAGCTAGGGGGCCCTCACCCCTTTCCCATTGGTCCATGTCATCCTTGTGGGGCTGGTCAACCATCCTAGGTGGCCATCTAGAAGGTTGGAATGCCAATTGACCACATGAGAGACAAGTGGTTAAAATTTTCCAAGGTAGGCTACCTACCCATTCAACCCTTTCACCTAGTCAAGGGGGCGCCCCATTCCACTTGCATTAGTTTATTTTTTGTGTGTGTGTTGATCACATTTAATCTAGACCATCCCTTCCCCATCCCTAGATCCAATGGTGGAGATTGGATTTGGTGTGTAGCATATAAAAGCTTGTATTTTCCATTTGGAAATTAGTGAATGATAGAAAATTTATTGAATGCCCAAGAGCTTCTTGCGCCCCTCCCCTCTCTCCTGTTGTTCTTTCCTTCTCAACCCCAATTCTAGAGTGGATCTACCTTCTATCCCCTCCCCTCTACCTTCTGGTTCATCTCCGGTGATCGCCGCCGCCGCCGTCGTGCCGCCGTCGCTCCACCGCCATCGTCTTCGGTATTCTGTCCAACCAGGATAGAAGCATCTTCCCCGAATTTCTTCTCCCACCTCCCACCTCTTCTGGAGCTGAAATTTTCAGGCGTGGTTCCCCTCTCGAACCCCTATCTTCACAAAACAATTCAAGCCAAAATTCCTCTTTTTGCTATTTTTCCATTTTCGGTCTTCAGGTCATCCCAGATCTGCCAGGATTCTATCTACAGTGATAGCAACCCTGAGTTTCCCAAATCCGGACCTTGTTTTGATTTTTCTTGGAGCCCCCAATTTTACTGAGAGATCTGTCCACCTTCCTCTCTACCACCAATTTTTCGTGGAATTTTGAAAGCTCATTTCATATTTTTAGAAATTCTCTTTTCTAACCATCTACAGTTCTATCAGCCTGTTTCCAGATCCGACCACAAGTCAGTCCAAAATCCATAATAAATCGTAGCCTCCACCAATCCTTCCACAAGAATTATTTCCGTTTTTCTTGTTCAAATCTCTACAACTTTGGGGAAGAGCTCAGGAGCTGAATCGGACGTCTACCTCGCGGTCAACGGTAGTTCTCAGATAACTCACCTGCTGATCTGAGAGTTCGGGTACTGTACAATAGAAACTTAAAAATTCAGCAATGTCAGTCGATCCCTTTGGGCCTATATTGAAGGATTTCAAGAGAGCTTTCCAACGATAGCTCCTGTGCTTCGATCTGACATCGGAATTGGTCGCCGCGGCCGATCTCGCCGGGTCGCGCGTCTGAAAACAGCAAGTGCAGATCCGTGGGAAGCTTTTCCGACCGGTGCCGATCAGAGCCGCCCGGTCTCCGGCCGGCGAACCAGCGTGCCGCCATCCCTGGGAGCGCTTCCCCAAGTGTCCCCACTACAGCGGTGTCACCCGGTCCCACACGGCCCCTCCGACCAGCACGTGGGCCCCACGGTCGCGAGTACGTGTGCTGCCGAAGCTACGCAAGAAGCCGCCCATCAATCCGAAATCGATCCTCCCGAACCCACTTGTGTGGCCCTTTACCTCCCTGCGTGGAGTGGACAGTAGTCCATTACTGTAACCTTTTTGTATTACTCGTCCCGGGAGTATGAGTTCGGCCGGGTCCGTCTTCCCCACGCCGAGCGCGTGGAGGTATCGTATTCGCTCCTACACTTGGCATTTTGCTTTATTTCATATATGCTTTATATGCCGCTGCTAGAGAGCATGTTTTAGGATCTAGCTCGCTATATTTTTCATATCACCGCTGCTGCGAGAGAGAGCGTGACCGTCCCGTGACCCGATCCGGGCACAAGATAGAGCCGACCACCCTAGCTCACTGCCAGTTTCTCAACCGTGCACGTCTGATGCTTCCCTCGCTAAGGGACAATTACGAGCTCGTCTAGAGTCCAAAGATCGCATTCCTAATTTGAGTCATGTCTGTGGTCTCGTCCCGCATCAATTTGGTATCAGAGAAGGTTGAGTCTAGGGTGTCAAAAGAAAAGAGAAAGTGTCATTTACGTCTAGTCATTAGTCATTGTCTAAGTCGTGTTTAGGGTCATCATTGTTTTAAAACAAAAAAAGTGTCTTTTGCATTGCATCCCGATAACCCGGTATATCAAAAAGTGTTGTCCGAACGTTAGGCTACGCCTATCGGGAAGGTCACACACTTGCGCGAGTGATCTTCGGATCGATTAACTCCGCCACGTGCCGAGTTTTAGTTAAGTCTAGGTGCGTTAGTTGTGTTTGCATTAGTCCGTGTGCCTGCATGTCCACTACCCGCCCGCCCCATGGCCGTTCCCCAAGACTTTGCGTCCGAATGGACATCCTTTGTGGTCCAATCCAATGCCTTCATGGCCCGACCATTAGCTTTCACTCATCTCCTTACTAAAGCTACTCTACCCAATGGGTCCACAACGAGACTCCATTTCACTCATAAGGATTCAACTAATTGGGTTTCTCTTGATATCGTGGAGTCCCTCTCCAAGGCGGGTAAGATTATTCACGATGGGGATTTTGCTTTTGTCGAGTTTGAAAGGATGATCGGCTCCACTCTTTACTACGATGGTGCATGGTGCAACCTTGGTGCGCTAATAGGCCCATACATTATGTTAGGGCGACCTTGGTTGGAAGAGAGGAGAGCGATCTTTGACCGGGATAGGAGGACCTGCACCTTATATCCACCTCACCTACCCGGCCAGTTCATCTTCCACGACATCCTTCGGCCGACCATCCCCGTGTCGTCACCCTTTATTTCTGAACTTGCTTCGGAACCCTCTCATTTGGAGCCACCCAATCCCGAGCCACCCGTGTTTCTAACGGGTACGCTTTTCATAGCCGAGCCGCTTCTTAGTTGGCTCAAGGATGGCTTGGTCTCACATCCCTTCCCATCCATGGACCCCACCTTACCTTTAGTGTCAGTCAACTCATTCCATACTACATTTCGATCTAGTCACCATGTTGATACGTTGGACGATCTTGTCATGGGATTAGACTCACAATGGAAGTTGATGCATCTATTGGCCCGAGGCTTTGACCAACCCGCTAGTCTTAGCTTCACCCATCCGGCCTTAGGGTTCATTGCCTCCGAGTGCACCGTGGGTTGTGTCACCACGGAGATTCTATTATTCCTCCCTATGTCGGCCGAATCCGACTTCATTCCCTTTTGCCCAAGGGAGGAATCTTATTTCCTACACATGTCCGTCGTCCCACCGATCATAATGTATGGCGGTGATTATGAATTCCAAACTTGGGACCATGTCATGTTGGAACCCATCTCACGGGGTCATACCTTCTTCGACCCTTTTGACCCCCTCACTAGTGAATCTCCTGAGCCTCCATCTTCACTCCACTTCCTCCGCGGAGTTCACTATCACGCCTTTTCCACTCGGGCCAAACAACCTCTACATAGCCATAGGTCCGAACCATCATTTAGGGGTAATGAAGACTTTGGTTTCCCCGATCCATCTAAACCACCCGCACCTCCCGGACTTCCCACATCCAAGCCCAATCTCCATGATTGGTGCATCGTAGGATGTCTAGAAGTTCCCCATGATGTCAACCTCCGGTTACGTCAAATGCATGCATGGCACACATTCGGGTGTCCTGGCCCGCCGTCATCCATGTACGGGTCGGACTAACAATAGGTTTATCTAGAGTCATGCATGAGTCCGTTTCTTATTTGTGTGGTTTGCATATGTGTGTTAGTGCAAGGTGAGTCTGCACGTGTCTTGTTCAAGCTCGTTGACGGTCTCTTATGAGTGAGAGGCGAGTGGACTCACTCGAGGAGTTGGGATCGGTTCTATATCTACACCCGGATCTAGTCACCTACATGATGCGGGACGGACACGGGAGACGACACTATATGGTGCCACCCTCGGACTCTAGATGAAGACACGACCAGCAACATACATCAGGGAGACACTAAGCCCGACACTACGAGCTCCTAGTGGCAAAACGTCGCTAACAGAAGTGGAAGCTCACTCGTCGTCCCAAGCGAGGGAAAGCGCGGACCGTGTGCGGTTAAGGAACCGGCGGAGGTCAAGGGTAGTCCGACTCAACTTTCAGACTCGGATCGAGTCGCGGGACGGGTCACTCTCGCTCTCACAGCAGTGACATAGACACACGGGCTAGTACCTACACTCTCGGCAGCAGCAAAAGACCATATACTAGCTAAGCAAATAAACGCCAAGAGGTTCGGGCCATTACCTCCACGCACCCGGCGTGGCGAAGATAACCCCGGCCGAATTACGGACTCCCGGTTAAACAATATCACAGCAATACAAAGATTTGACCCACTCCACGCAGGGAGGTAAAAGGTCACATGTGGAGCCCGGGAATCACGTAACTTGGGTTGACGGGCAGCATCTTGATGTCGCCCGGCGGTGCCGAACTCCGCGTTTTCATGCTTTCCGAACGGCGGGTTCTGCGGGCCCGCGGGGCCCACGGACGGCGCTGTCCTCCGGATCTGCGGGGGTGGGACCCATTGTGATGGGGACCCCTGGTGGTGTGCCTTCACAGATGGCGGTCGGTCGGGAACACCGATCGGGGGTCGATCGGCCCCGATTCCCAATTGATGAACTAGCTGTCCACGGATTTTGGTTGCTGTCTTCCGGCGCGCGCTCCGGCGAAAACGGCCGCTGCGAGCAATCCCGACGTCGGATCGGGACGCATGAGCTATCGTTGGAAAGCTCTCTTCAAATGCTTAGATCTAGACCCAAAGAGATCTGCTGGATCTGGTCGGATCAGAACTTTATTGAATTTACAAGTCCCTGTTGTACAGTAACCGAATCTCAGATCTGCAGGGTACTTGTCTGAGAACCACCGTTGACCGCCTAGTAAACCTCCGATTCAGCTCTTGAGCTCTTCTTAGGAGTTGTAGGGAATCAAACCAAGGAATTGGGACTATTTTTAGAATTTGATTTGGAGGTGGTGGTGATTTACTATGATGTTTGGGGTGACTGTTGATCGGATCTTGGAATAGGAGGACAGAACTGTAGATGGGACAGAGAACGATTATTAGAAAATACGAGATGGGTGAATGAAAAATTAAGAAAAATTTTGGATGAAGGGGTGGATGAATGGAACCCCCAGTAAAATTGGGAAAACCAACAGAAATCAAAAAGTGGACCTAAGACATAAAACGCAGGGCGGGGATGAATCTGGACAGAACTCTAGCAGAACCAAAATGGAAGAGTGGACATAAATAAAAAAATATGAAACGAGATCTGAATGGCAAACCAAAATTTGTGGGATGTCCTTGACACCTATGGAACATCCACTAAAATTCCTAGATCTATCTGAGCTCGTGGCTGAGATAAGAAATTCGTGGAAGCTTCTGTGATACTGCGCGGGCAGAACTCCGTTGATGGCGATGGCGGTGCGGTGGCGGCTCGTGGCGGCGGCGGCGATCGTCGGAACCGATACACGAGCCGTCACACCTCAGAATGGAAGCCTTCACAGCTTCAAGGGGGAGAGGGAGGAGAGAGGAGGGGGGCGCACCAGCCCTTGATCTTGAATTAGTTTGAATCAAATGGCATTAATTCAAGAAAATGGGAAAATACAAGCATATATAGGTCACCCATCTAATCCATCCTCCACCGTTGGATCTAGGGGTGTGAGATGGAGGGCTGGGATGGCATGTGACCATTCCACAAAAATTAAAATAAAAAATAAGGGGAAGGGGGCGCCCTATTGACTTTGGTGGCAAGGGGGGACAAGTTGGTAGCCACCTTGGACTTTGAAGTCCACTTGTCTCCCATGTGCCTTTTACCATTCAAACTTCTAGATGCCTCCATTTGACATGTTGACTGACCCCACATGGGGCCCATGGGCTAAGGTGGATCAATGGGATGGGGCCTGGGGGGCCCGTGGGGCCCACGGGGTCCAAATTGTACATAAGCCCCTCTTACAATCAAAATAGCAAACCGAATACAATGAAATAAACACAAATTACACACAAATAAAGTTTAACTAAATATGATAAATGGGGAGGCTCAAGGCGGAGTCTCCAGGCTGTCTCCGAGCTAGATGGATGCTGAGGTGGCTCGAGTCGTGCTCCGTGTGCGGTACCGGTGGCTCGGTGTATCACGCCGCTCAACTGCTCGGGTGTCCGCACCAATTCACCCCGGGTGGGAGAAACTCGACCCTGTCGAGTTAGGGTCTGTATCGCTCCTGTATCACTCCAGAAGGTCCGGATCAATCTGCTGTAACTCGCCATGTGTGATCCATGTGTCCTCGGTAGCGGGTCGTCCTCTCCATCGCACTAGGTAGCGCGGGTAAGATCCACTCCTGGTAACTGTCACTTGCTCGTCCAGTATACGATCTATATGCTCACGCTGCCGTGAAAAAGGGGCTGGAGGTGGAAGTGGACACTCAGGTGTGGGATCACTCTCAAGGGGAGGAGATGGCCCAAACGGCTCACTAGGGATCACCGCTGGGTCCCTATATGCAACAAGATCCGATACATTGAAGGTAGAGCTTATACCATATTCCTCAGGCAGGTCCATAACATACGCATTGGATCCAACGCGTTTCAACACTCTAAAGGGACCGGCTCCGCGAGCTTGCAACTTCTTAACGGTTCCAGAGGGAAACCGTTCAGGTCTTACCCTGATCATGACATATTCACCCTCTTGGAACTCTCGGTGGTGTCGATGGGCATCGGCTAGCTCTTTGTAACGTGCATTGCTGGCCTCACTCATGCAGACTCCTAACATGCCTAGCACTAGACTCGGCAGACTCACTATGCACTCCTAAAATGCTTAGCAAAATAAAAACACACGGATGCACACACAACCCTAAACAACCCTATAGTTAGTCCGACCCAATCATAGGCAAGGTGGTCCAGGACATCCGAATGTGTGCCATGCGTACCCTAGGTGTGACCGAGGGTCGGTACAATCATAAGACAGTCCTTTGGATTTGGGAGGTTTAGGTGGGACTGGAGGGTAGGGTGTCTCTCGCCCGTGAATAGACTCGGTGGGTGCCGATGGCCCGGTCCATGGGGGAGGGGTATAATGGTGACCTCCTTTAAAGAAGTGGAATGGAGATTGTGGACCAAGGGGACCACTAAGAAAGGGATCGAAGGGATCAAAGAATTTGTGACCCCTCGATATGGATTCCCTCATCTCAAGATCCCATGTGTGGAAGTCTAGAAGGTGTTGTTGATCTCCTTCATCCTTGAAGGGAGATGAGATGGTGGGGGTATGATGGTGGACTCTCTCAAAAAGGTGGAGTAAATATGGTGGGTCACGGGGTCCACAAGAGAATGGGTGGAAGGGATCAAAGAAGGTATGACCCCTCGGACTAGGCTTCCACAAATCGCTGTCCCACATTTGGAAATCTTGGAGGTGTAAATGATCACCTTCATTTATTGTGAGAGGTGGGACGACAGTCATAGGTAGAAAGTAAGATTCCTCCCTTGGGTAAAAGGAAATGAAGTCGGACTCGGCCAGCGTAGGGAGGAGTAGAAGAACCTCCGTGGTAACATGACCCATGGTGTACACGGAGGTGATGGACCCTAAAGCGGGATGAGTGAAACTACAACCTGTGGGTCGGTCGAAGCCTGGAGCCAACAAGTGCGTAAATGTCCACTGCCGGTCTAACCCTTTAAGAAGGTCATCCAATGTATCCACATAGTGACTGGACCGGAAAGTGGTATGAAATGAATTGATTGGCACCAGAGGTAGGATAGGGTCCATATATGGGAAGGGAAGTGGGACCAAGCCCTTCTTGAGCCAGCTAAGAAGCGGCTCGGCTATGACAAGCATACCCGTTAGAAACACGGGTGGCTCGGGCTGAGGTGGCTTAGAATAAAGATCGGAGAGTGGGGCTTCTCCAACCCTTTTGTCCCTTATGGCTAGAGATGTCCGAGTGGGACATTGTCCGGCGTAGTGGCCGAACCCCTGGCAGCGATAACACTGCTGTCGTGACCCACTACGCTCCCTGATAAGGTCCCTAACCTTATCCTCCTGACGGACAGGGGGTGTAGGCAATGGGGCTCTCGTGGGTAGGAGAAGAGGATCCACTATGATGGGGAGAGGGCTTGGGGACTCCGTTGATGGGGCCGGGTTAAGACTACCGGCGATGACCTCCTTAGGCTCGGGTTGGAGTACATCACTAGGAGTACGTGTTCTATCCACCCCATCCAACCGGTCCAAAATCATTTCCATAAGTTCGGCAACAGAGTGGGTTGGAATAGGGATATCATGGTGGACTCGCCCGTAGTCAACCGTCCTAGGATTGGGTCTTGGATCATCTACATGTGGGACTCTTTGCCTCCGACTAGAACCCACTTGGTTGTAAGTGATTGGGTGGGGCCGGTTGGAGGTGACCGGTTGGGGCACGTAGACCTTCCTAAGCTCTCTCTTCATGTCCCACCATAACTCGATGGGCCATTGCCCCCTAACCTCTCTCATTCTTTCGATGTAATCCCACTTTTCGGCAGCCTCATGAAGAAGCCACTTTTTGGAGAAAGAGAATTGCATTGCCCCGGACATAGTATAACAATCAAAGTAGGTGTCCATGGTGGCCTCCCACTTGAGGTAGGTGCCCGGGTCATTGGAGCCAAAAAAATCTGAGGCTTCAGGCCTACAGAAGCGGAGAGGATGGTTGCCAAGCCCATGGGTGGGCCAACGGTCATATCGCCCAGGTGATTGGGACTCCATGAGAAACTGGGGAACTACATGTTAGACATGCCGACACTTGGACAAGACCGACTGACTCTTATCGGACTACACACGAACTAGAAGACACCGACTAATGCAAACACTCACTAAAGGATGCACTTAGACCTAACCAATATCCGGTACGTGGCGGAGATAAGCGACCCGAAGATCACTCGCGCAAGTACGCTACCTTCCTGATAGGCATAACCTAATGTTCGGGCAACGCCTTTTAATATACCGAGCTATTGGGTGAAATGCAATTTGAAACACTTTTTTTTTTTTTGAAAATGATGATCCTAGACTTGACTTAGACCATGATGCATGTAAGACATATGCAAAGACTACCCTAGACTCGACTTGCTCTGATACCAAACTGATGTGGGACGGACACGGGAGACGACACTATATGGTGCCACCCTCGGACTCTAGATGAAGACACGACCAGCAACACACACCAGGGAGACACTAAGCCCGACACTACGAGCTCCTAGTGGCGAAACGTCGCTAACAGAAGTGGAAGCTCACTCGTCGTCCCAAGCGAGGGAAAGCGTGGACCGTGCGCGGTTAAGGAACCGGCGGAGGTCAAGGGTAGTCCGACTCAACTTTCGGACTCGGATCGAGTCACAGGACGGGTCACTCTCGCTCTCACAACGGTGACATGGACACACGGGCTAGTACCTACACTCTCGGCAGCAGCAAAAAACTATATACTAGCTAAGCAAATGAACGCCAAGAGGTTCGGGCCATTAGCTCCACGCACCCGGCGTGGCGAAGACAACCCCGGCCGAATTACGGACTCCCGGTTAAACAATATCACAGCAATACAAAGATTTGACCCACTCCACGTAGGGAGGTAAAAGGTCACATGTGGAGCCCGGGAATCACGCAACTCGGGTTGACGGGCAGCATCTTGATGTCGCCCGGCGGTGCCGAACTCCGCATTTTCGTGCTTTCCGAACGGAGGGTTCTGCGGGCCCGCGGGGCCCACGGACGGCGCTGTCCTCCGGATCTGCGGGGGTGGGACCCACTGTGATGGGGACCCCTAGTGGCGCGCCTTCATGGACGGCGGTCGGCCGGGAACACCGATCGGGGGTCGATCGGCCCCGATTCCCAATTGATGAACTAGCTGTCCATGGATTTTGGTTGCTGTCTTCCGGCGCGCGCTCCGGCGAAAACGGCCGCTGCGAGCAATCCCGACGTCGGATTGAGACTCATGAGCTATCGTTGGAAATCTCTCTTCAAATGCTTCGATCTAGACCCAGAGAGATCTGCTGGATCTGGTCGAATCAGAACTTTATTGAATTTACAAGTCCCTGTTGTACAGTAACCGAATCTCAGATCTGCAGGGTACTTGTCTGAGAACCACCGTTGACCGCCTAGTAAACCTCCGATTCAGCTCTTGATCTCTTCTTAGGAGTTGTAGGGAATCAAACCAAGGAATTGGGACTATTTTTAGAATTTGAGTTGGAGGTGGTGGTGATTTACTATGAGTTTTGGGGTGACTGGTGATCGGATCTTGGAATAGGAGGATAGAACTGTAGATGAGACAGAGAATGATTTTTAGAAAATATGAGATGGGTGAATAAAAAATTAAGAAAAATTATGGATGAAGGGGTGGATGAATGGAAGCCCCAATAAAATTGGGCAAACCAACAGAAATCAAAAAGTGGACCTAAGACATAAAACGTAGGGCGGGGATGAATCTGGACAGAACTCTGGCAGAACCGAAATGGAAGAGTGGACGAAAATAAAAAAATATGAAACAAGATCTGAATGGCAAACCAAAATTTATGGGATGTCCTTGATACCTCTGGAACATCCACTAAAATTCCCAGATCTATCTGAGCTCGTGGCTGAGACAAGAAATTCGTGGAAGCTTCTGCGGTACTGCATGGGCAGAACTCCGTTGATGGCGATGACGGTGCGGTGGCGGCTCGTGGCGGCGGCGGCGGCGATCGTCGGAACCGATACACGAGGCGTCACACCTCAGAATGGAAGCCTTCACAGCTTCAAGGGGGAGAGGGAGGAGAGAGGGAGGAGAGAGGAGGGGGGCGCACCAACCCTTGCTCTTGAATTAGTTTGAATCAAACGGCATTAATTCAAGAAAATGGGAAAATACAAGCATATATAGGTCACCCATCTAATCCATCCTCCACCGTTGGATCTAGGGATGTGAGATGGAGGGCTGGGATGGCATGTGACCATTCCACAAAAATTAAAATAAAAAATAAGGGGAAGAGGGTGCCCTATTGACTTTGGTGGCAAGGGGGGGACAAGTTGGTAGCCACCTTGGACTTTGAAGTCCACTTGTCTCCCATGTGCCTTTTACCATTCAAACTTCTAGATGCCTCCATTTGACATGTTGACTGACCCCACATGGGGCCCATGGGCTAAGGTGGATCAATGGGATGGGGCCTGGGGGGCCCGTGGGGCCCACGGGGTCCAAATTGTACATAAGCCCCTCTTACAATCAAAATAGCAAACCGAATACAATGAAATAAACACAAATTACACACAAATAAAGTTTAACTAAATATGATAAATGGGAAGGCTCAAGGCGGAGTCTCTAGGCTATCTCCGAGCTAGATGGATGCTGAGGTGACTAGAGTCATGCTCCGTGTGCGGTACCGGTGGCTCGGCGTATCACGCCGCTCAACTGCTCGGGTGTCCGCACCACTACAGGGACTCAGCGGTGATTCCTAGTGAGTCTTCAAGCCACCACCTCCCCTTTTGAGAGTGCCGCACTCTGAGTGTCCACCTCTAGCCCATAGCAGCTTGTGCATATCGAGTATATATGGAATGAGCAGGTGATAGTCACTTGGAGTGGAGCATATCCGCGTTACTTGGCACGGTGACGGATCCGCAAGAGTACTCGAGCAGCCGCACCCCTTACTCGACGGGGTCGAGTTCCTCCCACCCGGGGAGAGTTGATGGGAATCGACTCCGAGCATGTACATTTTATTTTGCATTTATGTCCTTTAGTTTATTTTTATATCCATGGGAAATCATCTGCGCAATTGTAAGGCTTTGTAAGCCAATGCGTCATTCCCTTGGATTGTGTGGGTTTTTGTGCAAATATGTAGTAGGTCCAGCTAGGGGACCCTCACCCCTTTCCCATTGGTCCATGTCATCCTTGTGGGGCTGGTCAACCATCCTAGGTGGCCATCTAGAAGGTTGGAATGCCAAATGACCACATGGGAGACAAGTGGTTAAAATTTTTCAAGGTAGGCTGCCTACCCATTCAACCCTTTCACCTAGTCAAGGGGGCGCCCCATTCCACTTGCATTAGTTTATTTTTTTTGTGTGTGTTGATAACATTTAATCTAGACCATCCCTTCCCCATCCCTAGATCCGATGGTGGAGATTGGATTTGGTGTGTAGCATATAAAAGCTTGTATTTTCCATTTGGAAATTAGTGAATGATAGAAAATTTATTGAATGCCCAAGAGCTTCTTGCGCCCCTCCCCTCTCTCCTGTTGTTCTTTCCTTCTCAACCCAAATTCTAGAGTGGATCTACCTTCTATCCCCTCCCCTCTACCTTCTGGTTCATCTCCGGTGATCGCCGCCGCCGCCGTCGTGCCACCGTCGCTCCACCGCCATCGTCTTCGGTATTCTGTCCAACCAGGATAGAAGCATCTTCCCCGAATTCCTTCTCCCACCTCCCACCTCTTCTGGAGCTGAAATTTTCAGGCGTGGTTCCCCTCTCGAACCCCTATCTTCACAAAACAATTCAAGCCAAAATTCCTCTTTTTGCTATTTTTCCATTTTCGGTCTTCAGGTCATCCCAGATCTGCCAGGATTCTATCTACAGTGATAGCAACCCTGAGTTTCCCATATCCGGACCTTGTTTTTATTTTTCTTGGAGCCCCCAATTTTACTGAGAGTTCTGTCCACATTCCTCTCTACCACCAATTTTTCGTGGAATTTTGAAAGCCCATTTCATATTTTTAGAAATTCTCTTTTCTAACCATCTACAGTTCTATCAGCCTGTTTCCAGATCCGACCACAAGTCAGTCCAAAATCCATAATAAATTATAGCCTCCACCAATCCTTCCACAAGAATTATTTCCGTTTTTCTTGTTCAAATCTCTACAACTTTGGGGAAGAGCTCAGGAGCTGAATCAGACGTCTACCTCGCGGTCAACGGTAGTTCTCAGACAACTCACCTGCTGATCTGAGAGTTCGGGGACTGTACAACAGAAACTTAAAAATTCAGCAAAGTCTAAATCCGAGCAGATCTAGTCCATCCCTCTGGGCCTAGATTGAAGGATTTCAAGAGAGCTTTCCAACGATAGCTCCTGTGCATCGATCTGACATCGGGATTGGTCGCCGCGGCCGATCTCGCCGGGTCGCGTGTCTGAAAACAACAAGTGCAGATCCGCGGGAAGCTTTTCCGACCGGTGCCAATCGGAGCCACCCGATCTACGGCCGGCGAACCAGCGTGCCGCCATCCCGGGGAGCGCTTCCCCAAGCGTCCCCACTACAGCGGTGTCACCCGGTCCCACACGGCCCCTCCGACCAGCACGTGGGCCCCACGGTCGCGAGTACGTGTGCTGCCGAAGCTACGCAAGAAGCCGCCCATCAACCCGAAATCGGTCCTCCCGAACCCACTTGTGTGGCCCTTTACCTCCCTGCGTGGAGTGGACAGTAGTCCATTGCTGTAACCTTTGTGTATTACTCGTCCCGGGAGTACGAGTTCGGCCGGGTCCGTCTTCCCCACGCCGAGCGCGTGGAGGTATCGTATTCGCTCCTACACTTGAAATTTTGCTTTATTTCATATATGCTTTATATGCCTCTGCTAGAGAGCATGTTTTAGGATCTAGCTCGCTATATTTTTCATATCACCGCTGCTGCGAGAGAGAGTGTGACCGTCCCGTGACCCGATCCGGGCACAAGAGAGAGCCGACCACCCTAGCTCACTGCCGGTTTCTCAACCGCGCACGTCCGACGCTTCCCTCGCTAAGGGACAATTGCGAGCTCATCTAGAGTCCAAAGATCGCATTCCTAATTCGAGTCATGTCCATGGTCTCGTCCTGCATCAATTTGGTATCAGAGAAGGTTGAGTCTAGGGTGTCAAAAAAAAAGAGAAAGTGTCATTTACGTCTAGTCATTAGTCATTGTCTAAGTCGTGTTTAGGGTCATCATTGTTTTAAAACAAAAAAGTGTCTTTTGCATTGCATCCCGATAACCCGGTATATCAAAAAGTGTTGTCCGAACGTTAGGCTACGCCTATCGGGAAGGTCGCACACTTGCGCGAGTGATCTTCGGATCGATTAACTCCGCCACGTGCCGAGTTTTAGTTAAGTCTAGGTGCGTTAGTTGTGTTTGCATTAGTCCGTGTGCCTGCATGTCCACTACCCGCCCGCCCCATGGCCGTTCCCCAAGACTTTGCGTCCGAATGGACATCCTTTGTGGTCCAATCCAATGCCTTCATGGCCCGACCATTAGCTTTCACTCATCTCCTTACTAAAGCTACTCTACCCAATGGGTCCACAACGAGACTCCATTTCACTCATAAGGATTCAACTAATTGGGTTTCTCTTGATATCGTGGAGTCCCTCTCCAAGGCGGGTAAGATTATTCACGATGGGGATTTTGCTTTTGTCGAGTTTGAAAGGATGATCGGCTCCACTCTTTACTACGATGGTGCATGGTGCAACCTTGGTGCGCTAATAGGCCCATACATTATGTTAGGGCGACCTTGGTTGGAAGAGAGGAGAGCGATCTTTGACCGGGATAGGAGGACCTGCACCTTATATCCACCTCACCTACCCGGCCAGTTCATCTTCCACGACATCCTTCGGCCGACCATCCCCGTGTCGTCACCCTTTATTTCTGAACTTGCTTCGGAACCCTCTCATTTGGAGCCACCCAATCCCGAGCCACCCGTGTTTCTAACGGGTACGCTTTTCATAGCCGAGCCGCTTCTTAGTTGGCTCAAGGATGGCTTGGTCTCACATCCCTTCCCATCCATGGACCCCACCTTACCTTTAGTGTCAGTCAACTCATTCCATACTACATTTCGATCTAGTCACCATGTTGATACGTTGGACGATCTTGTCATGGGATTAGACTCACAATGGAAGTTGATGCATCTATTGGCCCGAGGCTTTGACCAACCCGCTAGTCTTAGCTTCACCCATCCGGCCTTAGGGTCATTGCCTCCGAGTGCACCGTGGGTTGTGTCACCACGGAGATTCTATTATTCCTCCCTATGTCGGCCGAATCCGACTTCATTCCCTTTTGCCCAAGGGAGGAATCTTATTTCCTACACATGTCCGTCGTCCCACCGATCATAATGTATGGCGGTGATTATGAATTCCAAACTTGGGACCATGTCATGTTGGAACCCATCTCACGGGGTCATACCTTCTTCGACCCTTTTGACCCCCTCACTAGTGAATCTCCTGAGCCTCCATCTTCACTCCACTTCCTCCGCGGAGTTCACTATCACGCCTTTTCCACTCGGGCCAAACAACCTCTACATAGCCATAGGTCCGAACCATCATTTAGGGGTAATGAAGACTTTGGTTTCCCCGATCCATCTAAACCACCCGCACCTCCCGGACTTCCCACATCCAAGCCCAATCTCCATGATTGGTGCATCGTAGGATGTCTAGAAGTTCCCCATGATGTCAACCTCCGGTTACGTCAAATGCATGCATGGCACACATTCGGGTGTCCTGGCCCGCCGTCATCCATGTACGGGTCGGACTAACAATAGGTTTATCTAGAGTCATGCATGAGTCCGTTTCTTATTTGTGTGGTTTGCATATGTGTGTTAGTGCAAGGTGAGTCTGCACGTGTCTTGTTCAAGCTCGTTGACGGTCTCTTATGAGTGAGAGGCGAGTGGACTCACTCGAGGAGTTGGGATCGGTTCTATATCTACACCCGGATCTAGTCACATACAGGGACTCAGCGGTGATTCCTAGTGAGTCTTCAAGCCACCACCTCCCCTTTTGAGAGTGCCCCACTCGGAGTGTCCACCTCTAGCCCATAGCAGCTTGTGCATATCGAGTGTATATGGAATGAGCAGGTGATAATCACTTGGAGTGGAGCATATCCGCGTTACTTGGCACGGTGACGGATCCGCCAGAGTACTCGAGCAGCCGCACCCCTTACTCGACGGGGTCGAGTTCCTCCCACCCGGGGAGAGTTGATGGGAATCGACTCCGAGCATGTACATTTTATTTTGCATTTATGTCCTTTAGTTTATTTTTATATCCATGAGAAATCATATGCGCAATTGTAAGGCTTTGTAAGCCAATGCGTCATTCCCTTGGATTGTGTGGGTTTTTGTGCAAATATGTAGTAGGTCCAGCTAGGGGGCCCTCACCCCTTTCCCATTGGTCCATGTCATCCTTGTGGGGCTGGTCAACCATCCTAGGTGGCCATCTAGAAGGTTGGAATGCCAATTGACCACATGGGAGACAAGTGGTTAAAATTTTCCAAGGTAGGCTACCTACCCATTCAACCCTTTCACCTAGTCAAGGGGGCGCCCCATTCCACTAGCATTAGTTTATTTTTTGTGTGTGTGTTGATCACATTTAATCTAGATCATCCCTTCCCCATCCCTAGATCCAATGGTGGAGATTGGATTTGGTGTGTAGCATATAAAAGCTTGTATTTTCCATTTGGAAATTAATGAATGATAGAAAATTTATTGAATGCCCAAGAGCTTCTTGCGCCCCTCCCCTCTCTCCTATTGTTTTTCCCTTCTCAACCCCAATTCTAGAGTGGATCTACCTTCTATCCCCTCCCCTCTACCTTCTGGTTCATCTCCGGTGATCGCCGCCGCCGCCGTCGTGCCGCCGTCGCTCCACCGCCATCGTCTTCGGTATTCTGTCCAACCAGGAAAGAAGCATCTTCCCCGAATTCTTTCTCCCACCTCCCACCTCTTCTAGAGCTTAAATTTTCAGGCGTGGTTCCCCTCTCGCGCCCCTATCTTCACAAAAAAATTTAAGCCAAAATTCCTCTTTTTGCTATTTTTCCATTTTCGGTCTTCAGGTCATCCCAGATCTTCTAGGATTCTATCTACAGTGACAGCAACCCTGAGTTTCCCATATCCGGACATTGTTTTGATTTTTCTTGGAGCCCCCAATTTTACTGAGAGTTCTTTCCACCTTCCTATCTACCACCAATTTTTCGTGGAATTTTGAAAGCTCATTTCATATTTTTAGAAATTCTCTTTTCGAACTATCTACAGTTCTATCAGCCTGTTTCCAGATCCGACCACAAGTCAGTCCAAAATCCATAATAAATCGTAGCGTCCACCAATCCTTCCACAAGAATTATTGCCGTTTTTCTTGTTCAAATCTCTACAACGTTGGTGAAGAGCTCAGGAGCTGAATCGGACGTCTACCTCGCGGTCAATGGTAGTTCTTAGACAACTCACTTGCTGATCTGAGAGTTCGGGTAATGTACAATAGAAACTTCAAATTTCAGCAAAGTCCAGATCCGAGCATATCCAGTCGATCCCTCTCGGCCTAGATTAAAGGATTTCAAGAGAGCTTTCCAACGATAGCTCCCGTTCCCCGATCCGACATCGGGATTGGTCGCCACGGCCGATCTCACCGGGTCGCACGTCTGAAAACAGCAAGTGCAGATCCGTGGGAAGCTTTTCCGATCGGTGCCGATCGGAGCCACCCGGTCTCCGGCCGGTGAACCAGCGTGCCGCCATCCCAGGGAGCGCTTCCCCAAGCGTCCCCACTACAGCGGTGTCGCCCGGTCCCACATGGCCCCTCCGACCAGCACGTGGGCCCCACGGTCGGGAGTACGTGTGCTGCCGAAGCTACGCAAGAAGCCGCCCGTCAACCCGAAATCGGTCCTCCCGGACCCACTTGTGTGGCCCTTTACCTCCTTGCGTGGAGTGGACAGTAGTCCATTTCTGTAACCTTTGTGTATTACTCGTCCCAGGAGTACGAGTTCGGCCGGGTCCGTCTTCCCCACGCCGAGCGCGTGGAGATATCGTATTCGCTCCTACACTTGGCATTTTGCTTTATTTCATATATGCTTTATATGCCGCTGCTAGAGAGCATGTTTTAGGATCTAGCTCGCTATATTTTTCATATCACCGCTGCTGCGAGAGAGAGCGTGACCGTCCCGTGACCTGATCCGGGCACAAGAGAGAGCCGACCACCCTAGCTCACTGCCGATTTCTCAACCGCGCACGTCCGACGCTTCTCTCGCTAAGGGACAATTGCGAGCTCGTCTAGAGTCCAAAGATCGCATTCCTAATTCGAGTCATGTCCGTGGTCTCGTCCCGCATCAGAACGGCACAACGGCACGATTCAGAATGAAATCGGCGTGGTACGCGCAGAGAAAAGGCTTAAAATACTTGAAACGGCGCCAAAAAATGTAGGTAAAGGGCTTAAAACAGCGTGGGAACCATAGGTGTAGAAGGGGGGTTAAAATGGCATGACCCCTTTTGGGGCGCGCCGGGATGGGGCGCGCCGTTTTAAGGCGCGCCGGACGCAAACGGCGCCGGTTTAGCCCAATTTCATGGAAACCGAGGTTTTATTTGTTATTTCTTGGGTTTGTTAAAACACTTTGGGAAACTTTGAAAGTTTATTTAAGTCATTTATTGAAAGGATCGCCCCGGGATATGCAGAAGCCTAGTCACAGGCACGCGCGAGGTTCACACTCGAGCACGACGATTGTTCCGAGTCAGACTCGTTCGAGCCGGAATTTCGACAGCATCTCCCCGTCCCGGAGGATTGTCGGGGAGAAGCGGGGAATACTCACGTAGCGGAGCAACCCCTGAGGGCCGGGTGGCGCAACGGCGGCCAGCAAAACCTGAACGGAAAGGAAAACCCCGAGGTCCAGCCTGCTAGGGGCACCAAGTCCGTGGGTGAGAGTGGGCGGATGAGACAACTCATTAGGGGAGCGAAGACCCCGAGGACTGGCCTACGAGGGGCACGCGACCCGAGTCGACTCAACGCTCAAGTCGGGACGATCGGTTGGAGAAGGAAATCTCGAGGGCCAGCCTACGATGGGCACGCATCTCACGGCCACCACAATGTCCATCAAGGACTGTGGGTTTGGGCATATTGGGATTAACCCATTTAATGTCCACTCATTGATCCACAAGAGAGCTCACCATTGAGAGACGGTCCTCTGTAGTCAGAGCGGAAGAGTAGTGAATCTGGGGAATGTTCCCCTCTCCCCGGTCACCCAATCTCCTCGAAGAGGTGACAATACAGAATAGTCACGAAATCTGTTCGGTCCGTGGGCTAATTATAGTAGCTATAGATGCGCATATATGCGTGTATATGTTAACGGGTTGACAGAACGGCTATCATATCGATATTTAGAAGACAATGAGATGGGATATAGGGACAAACTCAACTCCTTTCGTTCACAGTTAAGAACAGAGGAAAATAAGAGAATGGACCCAGGATTAGCCAGAAGAATACATTTGCTCGTATGTATCTGGCGATGAAACCTTCGATGCTCAAGAGGGAGAAAAACCCCGAGGAGAGGGGGATTAATGTAGCCCCTAACGTAGTAGGGCGTATAAGCGCCGAGGGAGACGGAACGGAAAAAGCCATCCACGCAGAGAAATACATGAATGCATTCGACCCCGGTCGGCGCAGTGGATGGGGGCACGCATATGTCGACGTCCCTATCACGATGCCGTCCTTGTTGAACGGTGTCGTCCCACTAGCCGAAAGAGGGGCTTGCAGAGACGGGGGGATGGGATGCAGAAGAAGAAGAAGGCAACATTCACTCATTCATCATTGACATATATATACGCATATATCTATTCATTCCATGGGGGAAAGCATACAGGGTTTATTCTGGCATCGGCGTTGTTGTGCGATTGCCATTGAAACAAACGAAGATAGATGCAGAGATAATAAACGAAAAAAAATGAGAGAGGGGGGGGAAGGTTTGGCTCATATCATCGCCCCTCCCCCCTTCTCATTTACATTGCGACAACAGAAGGAAACAGACGACAGAAGAGGGGGATCGACCGGGAGAATCACACCGACCCACCTAAAACAAGAGAAATGAGCAGACGACTCTTCTTTCTTCTCCGGCACCGGGGGTAGGGCGGAGCAGAGGACGGCGATGGCGGCCAAAGGAAAAAAAACCCCAGAGCTCCTCTCGCTAGAACCCTTTTTTTCGAGGCCTCTCTGATTGGTGCTCTCCGACTCTTCTATCCTTTTTCTTCTTCTTCCTTTGATTCCTCTCTTCTTCCTTTGATTTCTCTCTTCTTCCTTTTTTGAAGCCACGGCGTATATGTAGCCATAGTTAATCCGGCGCCATAGAAAGGGGCGCACCGGATTCAATGGCGCCGGGGGATATGTCCCCAGTTGATATTGGCGCGCCGGATTTGGCGGCGCCGGATTAAGGGGCCCTGACGTCCTTTTGTGCGCCGATTTAGCTTGTTCGCTCGATGCGGGCTAGCCGATGGGTCCGAGGATGGTTCTGGAGGCTCCCGTTGACTTTTCCTCTCGCCCTGGTCCTTGGAAAACCTTGGAGGGTGTTGATGAAGCTCTCCGCGCGGTGAATGACCTTGCTCGGAACTTCGTGTGTGTTCGGCTTCGAGCATACGGGTCTTCCGCCGGTACGGCCTTTGATACTATGATTCGTGCTTCCAGCTCAGACGGACTTGTGCTCGAAGCTTCCTTGTGGGATGGTACAACATCCGGGATAGTTCCGCCTTGGCTGGCGACCAATCGGCCACTAACGGGCCCACTATGGCGAGAAGCTGAACCCGTGTCAGGTGATCGGGACCTTCTGCTGACAGAAACTTCGGCTCCTTGTTGTGAATGGCCGAGGACGTTCTTCCTCAGGAGAGTCTTCATTCAGGTGGCGAGCCACCAGGTAGACCGTCGTCCTTGGTCGGGCAACGGGTGTAGGGTTGCGGCATGACGAGGTCGATGCCGGATCATTGGGCAGGCTTGGTCGCACTACCGGTTAGTTGTGGATTTATCTCGACTTTCCTCAGGCGAAGTCCCCGGTGTTCACTTCCCGGTGACTCGAGGCTTTGGTAACTTGAGAAGCCTTCCGTCAGTTGATCTTCATCAGCTTCTGTGCTTCAGTGGGCCGTATCATTCGTCTTTGCGTCTTGGTCGCCGAAGGATCATATTTTGAGTGCCAACAAATGCCCCCCAGACGTGGGTGGTGCAAGTGAGGCAGGAGTGTAGCAGGACCGACAGATGAGCTTCGTCCGGATTGATCTCCTCTGGTGGCGAAAACTCACAACGGCACTTAATTCCGGCATCGGAAGCTAATCCGGCGCGATCGGAGGCTTGTACGGCGCCGTTTAAAACGGCGCGCCTTTGCTTTAATGGTTGAAACGGCGCCGCTTAAAGCGGCGCGCCCTTTTAACTTTGGAAGTTAAAACGGCGCCGGTATCAACGGCCTGCAAATTATTTAAAATGGCGGGGGGCCTCCCTATATAAGGGCCCCTTCTTTGTTTTCTTCTTCTTCACTGCTCATTCGTAGCTTTTCTTTCTCTCTCCTCACTTCTCTCCACCGCGGCGCCGAGTGAGCTAGAGTTTTAGAGGGTGAGTGGAGTGTTATTCCATTTGGGTTCTAAACCCACTCTTCGGGCCCCGGGAGGCACCTCGTAGGACTTGTCCTCGGAGCTAGATCCCTCGGGTGTCCCATTTGGCCTTGGCTTAGCACCTCTGGCTGCTTTTAGGGGCTGCTCCCTTAGTGGACGGCTTCCACTTTTCTTTTGGCAAACCGCCGAGCTGGGGAGACTCTGCCGAAATTTTGTCAGAAGTCTTGCTTTGATCAACTGATTTTTGACTTTGCTTGTTCTCTTCTGGACGCTGCCTTGCAGGCAACATGGCATCCGGCCCTTCTTCCTCTGCATCCCGAGTGGCTGTGACATGGGGGAATGTCCACTCCCTTGATCGGGGATCCAGGCGGATAGCCGTGGTAGCTGAGTCTTCAGACTCGGAGACTGACACCGTTGACACCGGCTGCCTGTTGATTCTCGACGGCAATCATTTCAAGTATGAGCGAGGGGATGTCGTCAGACTGGACCACCCCAAGGATAAACACTTAATGGCATTCCTCGGGCGCTTCAACCTTGGCGGGAAGCGCGATATAATTCTTGTCCGTCGAGCCGAGGGAGCTTTACTGGCGGACATAGATAGTCTGACCGAGTTGGTCATTCATGGCATGCCCATATATATTCCAGGCGAGCTCAGAAAATGGGGGGCCGTTCTTGGTGTGCAGGAGTTATCTCCAGAGGCCGGGCTACTGACAAGAGCACCACAATTCACGCCAGCCCGCTGGAATGAGATTGCCGGGCGCGTCGACAGAGAGAAGCCCGTGTATGGTTTGTTCCTCGCCCGGCTGCATTGGGGGTACCGAGATGAGCCTTTCCTTTTGGACTATTTGGAGGTCCGGTTCAAGCACCAGATCTCGGTGGGATGGTTTGGAGAACTCAAAGCCACCGATGCTCACACCTTCAGACCGGGAGTAGTCGAGTTTACAGATTTTGTATTGCGGCAGTACGCTCCCATCCTAGTACATGCCGGTGTCTATCAAAGTGTATATGCTTCCCGGTACAGGTACCCGATCTCCCGAGGTCTGTGCTGCGGGATGATTGAGGTCTTCTGCCTGGAATACAACACCTTCTATACTGCAGAGGGTGAGACTTCACTAGACCTCTAGAGTCTTTCCCAGCTGAGCGGCTTCCCGATAGACGGGGAGCCGTACGAAGAAGTTTGTTTCCCAGACTGGCTGAAAGACCAGACAAATGGCGAAGGTAAATACTTTATGGGCTTCGCCTACCGCTATTTGATGAAGGCATACCGCACACTGCTGCGCTTGACGCTTGACTCACGGGAAGCGCGGAAGCCTGGTGAAAAGAGACGCATGCGGATGGGCACGTGGCTTCAATACTTCTTCGGCGGGGAGCAGCAATATGAGGACTTCCCCACGGTGGTTCCGACAGCGGTGAAGCGGAAGAAGAGGGCTCGATGCCAGACAACCTACCCTACTGCTTCAGGGAGAGGGCAACAAGGGGGCCCGAATCCCACAGGAGTTGACGCAGTCACACATTGTGCTGCGTATCTGACATATTGGCTTTGCTCGTTCACCCTCCCCCAGGGGGACGAGACGGTAATCAGGCCGGAGGCCATTTACCCTGCCTGTTTGATGGCTTGGGGGATGAAGTTGTCCTTATGCCCGGTGGCCCTATGCCTTACATATAAGATGTTGGGGGATTTGCACAAGTCACGGATCCCCAGAAATTCACGGACGGTCGGCCCCCTCCACTTCTTCAACGCCTGGGTCTGCACCTTGTTTCCTGAAGCAGCTCCCCGGTCGATGCAGTCGGATCATCCTGTGCCGCGGATGATCGAATTTGCTAGTGCTGAGCCGCCTTCACTGGCGGACCAACTTTTTGCTATTCGGGGGAAGCTGACTACAATTCCGACAGATTCCCCAGGAGTTCTGCATTTTTGGAGTTTGGCCGCTAGCTCCAGCCCTCTTGTCAACAGGATGCGGCAATACCGGTTGTTCAAGACAGAGGAATTCATTCACCAGCTCACCGGGGCCAAGAGCACGAGGCCAATCTTGGAGCCAGAACTGGTTGATTGGGCACTGTCTATCCACCCCAGTGTCCTTGTATTTAGAAAGAGCGGCTTAATGTGGCTGGAGCCGTACTACCCCTTCCGCTTTGGCCGAAATTTTGGATACGACCAGCAGATTCCTTCTTCTTCAGCCCGGTTCAATCTCCCGAACAAACATCGGGCTGGTCAGACGACTACGGATGAAGCCCGCACATGGTAGGACTACTTCCATCGTTGGGAGGATGTATCCTTCAGGGTGCCAACCCCGGCTCGTCTGCCCCGAGTGACTTCGGACTTCATCAAGTGGTGGAATGCACGAATGGGCTTCTACCGGAACTTTCGGAAAGACTGTTAGCATGTTGCCGAACGTCATTTCTTAGATTCCCAACGGGAGCCTGTTTTGGATGTTGATCCATCCTATTTGAAGAAATTGAAGTCCTGGTCCAACACTGAAGTGATGGCATATCTGGAGGCCAGGAAGGCTGCGAAGGGTAGGTCGTCCAAGGCCGACCCGAAAATGCCGGAGATCCAGAAGGATGACTACATCAAGACTCTCTGGGGGCTGTGCCGGGTTAGCAGTGGCCGGATCGCCCTCCAGACGATCCCCCTCCCGGTGGAGGAACCTCTACCTGCAGTGGCGGGCTGGCGCCCAGAAGCTGACCGTTTTCATCTCTATCGGACCTTCATCAGGAGGGAAGATAGACGGGCTGACTTGTATTCCAGCACCCCTTGGATATTCGCCCTGCTTCATTCTTACGGGCTTTCAATTTCTGGTCCATTAAAAGCCATCCGGGACCATCAGCTCCTAGTGCCTTTCAAGTATGTCGACAGTTGGGGATTGGACCACTTGGGCCTATATCACCACTTATCCTCCTGTGGCCATGAAGATTTGGCGCAGCTGGCGGAGAAAAGTGAGAAGATTGGTGACGTGTTCTGGCTTATTCGCGAAGCGGCTTCTCGAGATAAGGTGCCCGTATTACTTTACTGGTCGCTCAGCCCCCGATATACAGGGCTGCCAGGTAATGCTTGTGTTTCCTTTCAGCCTTAAAGCTGCTCCTTTCATAGTCAGTATGCATCTTTCTCACCTATGCGCTTTTGCAGCTCACCTCTCTTTGGAGGCGACCAAACATTACAGGGAGTTGATATCTAAGGTGCAGAAGCCTTCATATTTTAATATTCCAGAGCCAGCTCCGACCACAACATTGCTGCCCCCTGGGGATTCGCGGAAGCAAACCAGGTCCCAGGTCAGGGAGGCTATCAGCAAGGCCAAGAAGGCCAAGAGGGCGGACTCCCGCGCTACCCGGGCGCGCTGGAGGAAGGCCGCTGAAGAGGAACCCATAGTCACCCCTCCTCGGGTTCCATCATTCTCCAAGTTTGAGGCTGCTTGGATGCAAGGGCCTGAGGGCGAAGGTAACTTCTTATTCCCGTATGGCTTGTTTGCTTATTTCTACCACCTCGACTAATCATCCTTCCTTTTTTTTTTAGCTACTGGCACTACCTCCGCCATTGTCGGGTTGGAGGCGGTGACTGGAGCCGCGACTAAGGAGAGAGAGGAGGAAGCACCCTCAGCCTCTGTTGAGGGTAACTTGCCTTCACCGACACCCCATCAGGAGATGGAAGGTAACTTGCAGCTTGCCTGTGGAGCTCGGCGGTCCATCGTGCTTTCAGTCGGGCCTTGACTGTTTATTGTCTTTTATCTCCAGTCGATGTTTGACCAACGATGCTCCCCGAGGTCGGGGCCATGGCGGGAGCTGCTACTGGAGAGCAGGTGCCTCCAAGGGAAGAATCCCAAGGTATCCAGCCAACTGGTGTTTCCGAGGCAGAGATCGCCGAGGAGGTTCCGGCTAAGGGGCCTCCTCCTAGTAGCATGGTTCCCGCTCAGATACTGGAGATTCGAGAATAGGCGGAAGAGTCCTCCTCCTCTGAGCGAGTTGATTATGGTGGCGGCTCCGGCGACGACGAGGGGTTCCCACTGGTTGACACCGAGGCTGAGGATGCTGGGGCCTCTTCAGTTTATGAAAGTGACCTTCTAACATTTAGTCCTCTGAGACTACTGGGAGTCGAGCACGGGCCATCATACCCGACCGCAGGAGGAGGGCCAGAACCTTCAGAGGCCACTTTTGGAGGCCTAAATATAGTGCCGGTCGAGGTAGGAAATGTTCCGACTCCCTCCTGTGGCACTTGTTTTTATTTCCAAGCCAGCTGGCTGACATACACATATGTGATGCAGGCTGAGGTGGTACCGCCAACTGTGATGGTTCGCATACCCCTTCCTGACTTAGGCATGAGCCGATCGGCCTTTCCACCTGTTGTGCGGCCCATCGCCCTACGGCTTCCACAGACCTATGCTGCTGCAGCGGCCTCAGAGGAGCCCGACACAATTGATGGAGTTGGCGACCCAGCCGAGGTTGTGATGCCTCAAGCCTCGGTCGCCAGTGAAGAACTATTGCTGAAGCCAAGCGGCCCCCCGGAAATAGAAGCGGGAGAAATCATTGCAGAAGAGGCCGATGTTACTAAAACCTTGTCTGTCATAGAAAGCTCCCCTCCTTTAGCGGTCGGTGAGACTGTTCAGGAGGAGCGAGCGCCCTCAGCTGCTGAGACGGCTATCATAACCTCACCTCAAAGGACGGGCAAGGAAGTCGCCATCGTGGAGAGCCCTTCAGCTATAGCAACTACAATTATCAGGCCGGGCGTCGGCGCTGTGCAGACCATGCCGTCGACGTCCCTCAGGGTGGCCGACGACATCTGGGCCGAGATAGATAGCAAGGTGGACTTTCAGCTCCCCGAGACTTCGCCACTGGGCTTAAAATTCTCCAGTGACATGGTGTAGCAGTCTCTGGATAATCTCCAGTGAGCCGTGTCAGCTTCCCCGGGTCTAACCTATGTGCAGCTGAGGGGCCTGATAGAACACCTCTCCCGATCACTATTAGCATTTGGCTGCCCAATGGATGATTGGACCCCACGGGTTGTAATGTTGCTAAAGCATGCCAACAGGCGGGATTTCCTCAGCCGAGAGGTATTTGATCAGCTGGCGGCTGTGAAGCTAGAGAGGGCAGATTGCCGCGCTGCTACCACTTTACTGAGGGTGACCGTGGAGCAGTTGAGAGGTGTTGCCGGCAATATCTCAGAACGTCGGTTGCTCCTCACGGCGCGGATGGAAGAGTTACGCGCGGAACTTGCCAAGGTCGAAGCTGAGTTGTAGGAAGCAGAGCGCCTAGAGGTCCAGACAACGGAAGAAGCTGATCTAGCGGAAGGACGACTTGTCTCGCTGGATGAGAGGTTATCACAGCTGACAGCTATCGAGGCTCGATTGCAGGAGTTGACCCAATACCCCTCACTAGGCCTCTTGGAGTTGGTAGATATTTTCCGAGGCCCTTTGCCATAGCTTTGCTTTGCTCTATTTTTTGCATCGAGCTCTGCTTCTTTTTGCCTTTGGAGCTTATGTACCCCTGGGGAATGCCCCGGGCACAAATGTATTCTGACGACTCACATTAATGAAACATCTCTGTTTGTCGCCTCAATCGTGACTTCTTTCCCTCTTTTCTTCTGGCCGCTCATCCAAGTCTAGGGATACGTGCCGATGGCGCAGGAGAGCGCTCACGCCTTCAGCGAAGGGGTGAGGTGTTCGCTCCACCGCAGCATAGTTGTTCCCAGAACCGGATTTTGGCTAGGGTGGGACATGGGTAGCATAGGCGGATGTGCCTTATGAACTTCGCCAATGAAGACAAAGGGTGTGTTCTAACCATCGACATGGGTTAAATGTCGACGCAATGATACTTTGTTTATTAACGAGGGCGGAAGGCCCAGGTTAGGGGGGGTAGTTGACCAGGCTCGTCGATGGTGACAAGGGTCGAAAAAGGTAGCGACCGATCTTGCCGATGGTGACAAGGGTCGAGAAGGTAGCGATCGATCTTACCGATGGTGACAAGGGTCGAAAAGGGTAGCGACCGATCTAGCGACCGATCTTGCCGATAGTGACAAGGGTCGAAAAGGGTAGCGACCGATCTTGCCGATGGCGACAAGGGTCGTAGCGACCGATCTTGCCGATGGTGACAAGGGTCGAAAAGGGTAGCGACTGATCTTGCCGATGGTGACAAGGGTCGAAAAGGGTAGCGACCGATCTTGCCGATGGTGATAAGGGTCGAAAAGGGTAGCGAACGATCTTGTCAATGGTGACAAGGGTCGAAAAGGGTAGTGACCGATCTTGCCGATGATGACAAGGGTCGAAAAGGGTAGCGACCGATCTTGCCGATGGTGACAAGGGTCGAAAAGGGTAGACGATCTTGTCGATGATGACAAGAACCGGAATGGGTTGCGACCGATCTTGCCGATGTTGACAAGGGTCGAAAAGGGGTAGGAAATATATATATATATATATATATATATATATATATATATATATATAGAGGCGGGACATCGGATGAAGACTCCGCTTCGACCCTGTAAAGGGTCTTCAGGACGGAGGATGGATCATCACTATTCATCATTCACTTATAATTTCTTTTTTTATATATTCACATTACTGACCTAAGCGCCCTTTCGGGTTTTCACTGAAGCCAGCCCCCTCTTGCTTTTGCCCACGCGCCCTCTCAGGTTTTCACGTGGCGGGTTACCCGATTTTGCCCGTGACGCCCTTTCGGGTTTTCGCCACCGCTGGGTTATAGCCATTTTTGCACTTGTCCTAATATAGGAGCAAGTCTGGCGGGGTATCTCTATTTTTAACCCCATTTTTTTCTCTTTTTTTTTGAATTTAGAGTACAGAAGAACTTAACTGCTAGAACGCTGACTGGCCTTGCCGATGATGACAAGGATTGGTCCCTGGTTTAGTTCGTCAACACTGGTTGAATGTCGAAGCAAAGGACATAGTTCATTAACAAGGACGTAAGATCCGAGTTAAGGGTAGAGGTCGACCGATCTCGTCGATGATGACGAGGGTCGAACCCGGGTTTGTTCATCAGCACGGGTCCCATGCCGAAGCAAAGGTATGATTATTAACAGGGACGGAAGGTCCAAGTTAGGGGTAGAGATCGACCGATCTCGCCGATGATGACGAGGGTCGAACATGGATTTGTTCATCAGCATGGGTCACATGCCGAAGCAAAGGTAGGATTATTAACAGGGACGGAAGGTCCAAGTTAGGGGTAGAGATCGACCGATCTCGCCAATGATGATGAGGGTCGAACATGGGTTTGTTCATCAGCATGGGTGACATGCCGAAGCGAAGGTAGGATTATTAACAGGGACGGAAGGTCCAAGTTAGGGGTAGTGTCACGCCCCAACGCGGAATATCGGGACGTACAGTTAGAAACTAGCTAGAGATAATATTAATATGCTAAACTAAGCAATCGTACATGTGCTATGGAAAGAAGTGCTTCTATTGATCAAGAAAGACTTCGAGTTTTATTACAATAACCATCAATGCTTAAACACGATCAACCATAACTTCCAAACTGATTCTAATACAATAACAGACTCCCAAAAGGTAAATAAAGTGCTAACACAACACTAAGGAGTAGCTAATGTAAACAACTATGCCAACTCGGCATCTACTAACAGGTACACTCAAGGGTATCACTCCTGTCCCTCCCCTTCAGTATGTGCATCGTCACCTGAATAGCCTGGAAAGGGGGAAAACAATTATATGAGCTAACGCTCAGTAGATAGTAACAGGCAAGTTTACATGATTAACCGATTAGTTACATTTTCATATGCAGTGACAAGAAAAGAAATAATTGACTAGACGATAAGATAGCGTAATATAAGATCTTGCAAGGTCAAGAAATATATGATGACAAGAATTAACAAGAATATCAAGTACAAGAATGTTCAATAGGAAATTGAAATATAGAATTGGCCAACAAGCAAGTATTTTAAACATCAAGTCAAGCACGATAAAGTAACAAGAGATTTTCTGTCGTAGACGTCACGCTGATCATACACTCGGTGTAATACCTCACCATGTCATTACAAACTCCCATGGGCACAAGTACTTTTCGGGCGCTCTCCCCAGGACCAGACCGGGCCCTTATGATGCGTTGGCATTGATTTGTTGGATCTAAGATCCCAAGTTTTGTCTAGACATTTAATCAAGTTTAATGGCCAATTAATCAGAGGAATTTCTGTCAAAAGTACAAGATTTAAGGACTAACATGTCCTAGGATTCATTAACTTAAAAACTCGGTATACGGTCACTTCTGGGCCATTTGACAGGACATACGGCTACTACTGGCCGCATTACAAGAGCGGGACCAAACTCAGTCCACGAGGTCAAGAATGAATGGTTGACAGTGTACCGTTCAGGTAAGTAAGCAATACGTGACCTTAAGACACAATTACGATACTTATAAGGACTACACTAGACCGTTCATGGAGACAAGCAGTCAACTATGGGTTGCTCATGTGCTGATTAGCCCAAGTTGATCCGTGACTTATAACTCAGCGATTTGGTCACGAATTTCCAGGTTGTAGCCGGGTCATACGGGTCTCAAAATGGCGGATTCTAACTCGCCGGATAGAGTGTCTGGGTAGAATCGTACTAAGGGACATCAATTTAGGCTTAATGGCCGTAATGCCATATAGATTGTTAGTGTGCTATTAGTCTATTCTACCGGGGTATAAGGGCTTTTAATTGATTTCCTAACAGCCATTTCAAAATACCATGATTCGTGAATTATTATAATCTCAATTTCAAGAGATAAGTTAATTACAAGATGGTAACTCATGTGCAGATTTTGGTCGAGGGTACCTACCTTAATCGAAGGAACAAAGAAGTAGGAAGGAGGACGACGGGATGCCGACACACCTCCACTAATCTCCCGAGATCTCCCTAGATCGATCTTCACTGCGGCCGACGCTGCTACCAAAGGATTCTAGGGTTAAAGAGCTTTATTTTTATAGCTCATACACCTTCTGGAGCCTTCGGTGCTAGAAGAATTTGTCAATGCAAGGTGAGTGTTTGAAACGGCGCCGAAATGTTTGACCTAACCCATGCGCGACCAAATGCTTCCCATACGATAAAAATTTCGTGGCATTATGAGAGGGGAAATGATCCTCTCTTTAATACCTTTCATTTACCCTTGGAATCACCTAATTTGGTTGAGAAATGAGCTCGAATTTGATGTTTTAAGGCGGTGGTTACTATTGAGCACGAATTTGGTTAGGTAAGTGTGAAAATTTGACTAATCCCACTAATTCGGCCTAGTTAATGATTTTATTAGGGTTGGCCACAGAAGAACAAATTGTTAAACGTAATTGATTCTACAGGAATATGATTTTTATGGATTTTTATAAAATAGTCGAAATGTGACTTATTCTATTTATTAAAGAATTAATCTAATTAATTTCGAATTAATCAAAATTAATTCAAATAAATTTAAATAATTTCTAATTAAATTCAAATAAATTTATAATTAAATTTTTAAAAGAATTTGGGGTATTACACCCTTCCCCACTAAAAGAATTTGGTCTTCCAAATTCACTGCACTTTAATACAGAGATAGGGAAAGACTAGCGCACCTAGAATAAGTCAGGATACCGCTTTCGCATAGTATCTTCAGACTCCCAAGTAGCTTCCTCAGCTCCACGCCGACTCCACTGAATTTTGACCATAGGTATGGAACGATTCCGGAGTTCCTGTTGCTTCCGATCCAGAATCTTGATAGGTCTTTCTTCATAGGTCAAATCTTCCTTCAATTCGAAATCCACATGCTGAATGATATGAGTGGGGTCATACACATATTTTCGTAACATAGACATGTGGAAAACATTGTGTACGCCTGACAATTGAGGCGGTAATGCCAATCTATAAGCAACCTCTCCCACTCTATCCAGAATCTCGAACGGACCAATATATCTCAGACTCAGCTTGCCATGAATGCCAAATCTTCGAATCCCTCTTGTAGGAGAGACTTTCAAAAATACATGCTCGCCAACTTAAAATTCCAATGCCCTTCTTCTATTGTCGGCATAACTCCTCTGTCTTGATTGAGCCACTTGTAATCGGTCTCGGATAATATGGATGTTCTGTGATGATTCTGAAATAAGATCCGGTCCAAGCCATTGCTTTTCACCTACCTCGTCCCAACACAATGGGGAACGACAACTTCTTCCATACAATGCTTCAAAAGGAGCCATTTGAATGCTGGATTGATAACTATTGTTGTAGGCGAATTCAATCAATGTCAAGTGATCACTCCAACTGCCTCCGAAATCAATCATGCATGCTCTAAGCATATCTTCCACTATCTGGTTGGTTCTTTCAGTCTGTCCATCTGTCTGTGGATGAAAGGCAGTACTGAAATTCAGACGAGTACCAAGAGACTCTTGCAGTCCCTTCCAGAAATGTGAAGTAAATCTGGGATCTCTATCAGACACAATGCTGACTGCTATACCATGGAGCCTTACCACTTCCTTCAAATACAACGTAGCCAATACATCAACTGTCCATTTGGACTTAATGGGTAAGAAATGAGCTGACTTTGTCAATCGATCAACAATCACCCATATTGCATCAAGTCCACCACGAGTCCTAGGTAGACCCATAATGAAGTCCATGCCAAAACTTTCCCACTTCCATTGGGGTATGTCGAGTGGTTTCAACTTTCCTACCGGTCTGAAATGTTCAGCCTTGACTTGCTGACAAACCAAGCATTTACTCACGAAGTCTGCAATTTCCCTTTTCATATTCGGCCACCAAAAGGATCTTTTCAAATCCTTGAACATTTTAGTGCCTCCAAGATGAATGGTGTATTTGGATCTATGTGCTTCCTCAAGAATCTTGTTCTTTAACTCAGCTTCATCAGGTACACAAGTTCTACCCTAGAATAACAATCTTCCATCGTCAGCCATCGTGAAGTCAGGTCTGCTGCTCAAGCTTCCCTTGATCTCTACTAGCTCGGGGTCATTATCTTGCAAA
This sequence comes from Amorphophallus konjac, assembly GCA_022559845.1. Lineage (NCBI taxonomy): Eukaryota > Viridiplantae > Streptophyta > Magnoliopsida > Alismatales > Araceae > Amorphophallus > Amorphophallus konjac. The sequence continues at coordinate 214,856,233 of CM040118.1, forward strand.
GATTTGATTTCCATCAACAATTCGGACTTAAGTTGAATCTGTGCAATCATAACCCGATCATTGTCAATATTCAGATCCAGACTAGCTAATTGTTCCAGTAGCTTCCACTCTTGTAACATGAGACTTGACAATCTAGCTACAGGCTTCCGGCTTAATGCATCTGCCACAACATTGCCTTTTCCAGGATGATACTCAATCGAGAAGTCGAAGTCCTTCAAGTACTCCAACCATCTTCTCTGCCTCATATTGAGTTCCTTCTGAGAAAATAAATATTTCAGACTCTTATGATCTGAAAACACTGTGAATGTTTCTCCATACAAGTAATGCCTCCATATCTTCAAAGCAAACACGACTGCTGCAAGTTCCAAATCATGAACAGGATAATTCTCTTCATGCTTTCTCAACTGCCTAGAAGAATAGGCAATCACTTTCCCATGCTGTATGAGTACACAGCCTAAACCAATACCTGAAGCATCAATGTATACGATAAAACCTCCTTCACCAGAAGGTAAAGCCAATATAGGTGCAGTAGTTAAACATTCCTTCAAAGTCTGAAAGCTTCACTGGCAATCTTCTGACCAATCAAATTTGTTCTCCTTGCGGGTTAATCTTGTCATAGGTACCGCAATCTTAGAGAAATCTTGGATAAATCTCCGGTAGTAGCCTGCCAGGCCTAGGAAACTTCTAACTTCAGTCACACTGGTAGGCTGATCCTAATTCTTCACTGCCTCTACCTTAGAAGGATCAACATAAATTCCTTCCTTTGTGATGATATGTCCGAGAAAGGACACCTCTTGCAGCCAGAACTCACACTTACTGAACTTGGCATATAGCTGATGATCTCTCAATAGTTGTAATGCCATCCTCAGATGTTCAGCATGCTCCTCTTCATTCTTGGAATAAATTAGGATGTCATCAATGAATACCATGACCCATTGATTAAGATAGGGCCGAAATACATTGTTCATCAACTGCATGAAAGCTGCTGGTGCATTCGTTAGACCAAATGGCATAACGATAAATTCCAAACAACCATACCTGCTGCGGAAAGCTGTTTTTATAGATATCCTCTTCCTTGATCCGCAACTGATGATATCCAGATCAAAGATCGATCTTAGAAAAATACTGAGCTCCCGCTATCTGGTCAAATAATTCATCAATCCTCGGCAATGGATATTTGTTCTTGATAGTCTGCTGGTTCAATTGCCGATAATCGATGCACAACCTCATCGAACCATCTTTCTTCCGGACGAATAATACAGGGGCTCCCCAAAGGGAAGTACTTGGATGAATGAAACCCTTCTCGAGCAATTCCATCAACTGTTGCTTTAATTCTCTCAGTTCTGCAGGAGACATACGATAAGGAGCCTTGGAAATAGGAGATGTGCCAGGAATGAGATCAATAGAGAAGATAACTTCCCGCTCAGGCGGAAGTCCTGGTAGTTCCTCTGGAAAGACATCAGGAAAATCTTGGACAACAGAAATATCCTTAATCTCAATCTGCTGCTCAGGGGTTGCACAGACAAAGGCTAGAAAAGCCTCGCATCCTCGTCTCATCAGTTTATCAGCTCGAAGAGCCGATATAAGTGATACGGAGTTATGGTGCTTAACTCCCACAAAAGAAAGTCTCGGGTGCCTAGTAAAAGACATAGAGCTAGAACTGCAGTGAACACTTGCCTCATATCTAGCTAACCAATCTGCTCCTAGGATTACATCATAATCCTTCATGTCCATGCAAACTAATTCAGCTGGTATATTCTGCTCATCAATCATAACCTTACTAGAAGGATAGAAATACTGAATTGCCGATCTAGAACCAATAGGTGTTGATATTTCTAATGGAGAATTCATCAAAACATGTTCCACAGCTAAAGACTTAGTGAATCTCTGAGAAATAAATGAATGTGTGGCACCAGTATCAAAAAGAACAAATACTGGCTTGTCGAGTATAATAATAGTACCTTCGACGAGTCCACCATCCTCGGTGGTTCCTGCTTCATATGCGTGCAAAGCTTGGAGCTTGCCTTGCGGCCTTTTGATGCCTTGTGGTTTTGCCGGGGTAGCTTGCTCCGATAAAAGAGGACAGTTAGGGATACTGTGCTCCTTACTTCCACATCACAAACAGGCGCCCAGCTTGCGCCAGCACTCCTCCATCTTGTGACCAGGACGATCATAAAACTTGCACACGCCCTTGAATGGAACAATAGGGTCAGGCTTCTTATCTTCATGCTTCGGCATCTTGCCCTTCCACGATCCAGAACCACTCCACGAACCAGGCCCACTAATAGGCCTCTTCTTGCCATACCCAGGTTTGATATTCCCGGAACCCGTAGGTTGTTCCTTCTTTGTGCCTTTTCCACGGATTCTCTCCGTCATTTCTAAAATGTCTTCCAGGACTTGAACTTTCCTTACCATCTCGGAATAAGTCAAAATTTCCATCGGTGCCAGTTGATTGATATAATGCAGCCTCAGTCTATTAAGAAAGCGCTTAGCCTTCATTTTCGAGGTGAATATTAAGTGAGTAGCATAACGAGAAAGCTGAGAAAACTGAGCTTCATATTTTTCCATAGATAAACTTCGCTGCTTCAAAGCCGTGAACTCCGCTACCTTCTTCTCTTGCACTCTATCAGAAAAATATTTGCCATTGAAGAATTCCTCGAACTCCTCCCATGTGACTTGCTGCTCACCGAGGGTCTCCTTTACCGATTCCCACCATGTCCTTGCATTACGTTCCAGTTGAAAGGTCGAGAGAAGGACACGTTCTTGATTGCTACATTGCATTACTTCAAATATCCTTCCCATCTCATCCAGCCAATGCTCGGCTTCATCAGGATCAGTCGAGCCACCAAATCTCTGCGGATTCATTCCCCGAAAGTTCCGATATAAATCACCAGTGCCATGGTGTGCAGCTCCTGCTTGGGACGCTTGTTGCAAGGCCTGAGTAAGGCCTTGAACCGTGCGCTGCAAGTTCCTCCATTCCGCACGATCAGCTGCCATTACAAAGGCCTACACGTGGAATAGATTACTTAGGTTCATTAAAAATAGATAATAACACGATTAAGATATGAACTTAACCCAAGTTTATACCCAATCTCACCAGGTTAGGTCCTTAGACTTTAACAAGGTTAGGGGTCCTATGATAACACTTAGAACCCTAGAACTTGGAAAACCTAGAACTTTTAGGGAAACCTAGGAATATTAAACCTAGGCTCTAATACCAACTAAACTGTCACGCCCCAATGCAGAATATCGGGACGTACAGTTAGAAACTAGCTAGAGATAATATTAATATGATAAACTAAGCAATCGTACAGGTGCTATGGAAAGAAGTACTTCTATTGATCAAGAAAGACTCCAAGTTTTATTACAATAACCATCAATGCTTAAACACGATCAACCATAACTTCCAAACTGATTCTAATACAATAACTGACTCCCAAAAGGTAAATAAAGTGCTAACACAACACTAAGGAGTAACTAATGTAAACAACTATGCCAACTTGGCATCTACTAACATGTACACTCAAGGGTATCACTCATGTCCCTCCCCTTCAGTATGTGCATCGTCACCTGAATAGCCTGGAAAGGGGGAAAACAACTATATGAGATAACGCTTAGTAGATAGTAACAGGCAAGTTTACATGATTAACCGATTAGTTACATTTTCATATGTAGTGACAGGAAAAGAAATAATTGACTAGATGATAAGACAGCGTAATATAAGATCTTGCAAGGTCAAGAAATATATGATGACAAGAATTAACAAGAATATCAAGTACAAGAATGTTTAATAGGAAATTGAAATATAGAATTGGCCAACAAGCAAGTATTTTAAACATCAAGTCAAGCACGATAAAGTAACAAGAGATTTTCTGTCGTAGACGTCACGCTGATCATGCACTCGATGCAATACCTCACCATGTCATTACAAACTCCCATGGGCACAAGTACTTTTCGGGCGCTCTCCCCAGGACCAGACCGGGCCCTTATGATGCGTTGGCATTGATTTGTTGGATCCAAGATCCCAAGTTTTGTCTAGACATTTAATCAAGTTTAATGGCCAATTAATCAGAGGAATTTCTGTCAAAAGTACGAGATTTAAGGACTAACATGTCCTAGGATTCATTAACTTAAAAACTTGGTATACGGTCACTTCTGGGCCGTTTGACAGGACAGACGGCTACTACTGGCCGCATTACAAGAGCTGGACCAAACTCAGTCCACGAGGTCAAGAATGAACGGTTGACAGTGTGCCATTCAGGTAAGTAAGCAATACGTGACCTTAAGACACAATTACGATACTTATACGGACTACACTAGACCGTTCATGGAGACAAGTAGTCAACTATGGGCTGCTCATGTGCTGATTAGCCCAAGTTGATCCGTGACTTATAACTCAGTGATTTGGTCATGAATTTCCAGGTTGTAGCTGGGTCATACGGGTCTCAAAATGGCGGATTCTAACTCGCCGGATAGAGTGTCCGGGTAGAATCGTACTAAGGGACAACAATTTAGGCTTAATGGCCGTAATGCCATATAGATTGTTAGTGTGCTATTAGTCTATTCTATCGGGGTATAAGGGCTTTTAATTGATTTCCTAACAGCCATTTCAAAATACCGTGATTCGTGAATTATTATAATCTCAATTTCAAGAGATAAGTTAATTACAAGATGGTAACTCATGTATAGATTTTGGTCGAGGGTACCTACCTTAATCGAAGGAACAAAGAAGAAGGAAGGAGGACGACGGGATGCCGACACACCTCCACTAATCTCCCGAGATCTCCCTGGATCGATCTTCACTGCGGCCGCCGCTGCTACCAAAGGATTCTAGGATTGAAGAGCTTTATTTTTATAGCTCATACACCTTCTGGAGCCTTCGGTGCTAGGAGAATTCGTCGATGCAAGGTGAGTGTTTGAAACGGCGCCGAAATGTTTGACCTAACCCATGCGCGACCAAATGCTTCCCATATGATAAACATTTCGTGGCATTATGAGAGGGGAAATGATCCTCTCTTTAATACCTTTCATTTGCCCGTGAAATCACCTAATTTGGTTGAGAAATGAGCTCAAATTTGATGTTTTAAGGTGGTGGTTACTATTGAGCACGAATTTGGTTAGGTAAGTGTGAAAATTTGACTAATCCCACTAATTCGGCCTAGTTAATGATTTTATTAGGGTTGGCCACAGAAGAATAAATTGTTAAACGTAATTGATTCTACAAGAATATGATTTTTATGGATTTTTATAAAATAGTCGAAATGTGACTTATTCTATTTATTAAAGAATTAATCTAATTAATTTTGAATTAATTCACATTAATTCAAATAAATTCAAATAATTTCTAATTAAATTCAAATAAATTTCTAATTAAATTTCTAAAAGAATTTAGGGTACTACAGGTAGAGATCGACCGATGTCACCGATGATGACGAGGGTCGAACATGGGTTTGTTCATCAGCATGGGGGACATGCCGAAGCAAAGGTAGGGTTATTAACAGGGACGGAAGGTCCAAGTTAAGGGTAGAGATCGACCGATCTCGCCGATGATGACGAGGGTCGAACATGGGTTTGTTCATCAGCATGGGTGACATACCGAAGCAAAGGTAGGATTATTAATAGGGACGGAAGGTCCAAGTTAGGGGTAGAGATCGACCGATCTCGCCGATGATGACGAGGGTCGAACATGGGGTTGTTAGAGGATCTCCGGTGGGATTTTGATGACTATCCCTTTTGGAGTTTTATCGGGGGAAGAACAAAAGAGGAATTTTTTTAAATTACCACTTTACTGACTTAAGCGCCCTTTCGGGTTTTCGCCGAAGCCAGCCCCCTCTTGCTTTTGCCCACGCGCCCTCTCGGGTTTTCACGTGGCGTGATACCTGATTTTGCCCGTAGCGCCCTTTCGGGTTTTCGCCACTGCTGGGTTATAGCCATTTTTGCACTTGTCCTAATATAGGAGTAAGTCTGGTGGGGTATCTCTATTTTTAACCCCATTTTTCTTATCTTTTCTTCTCTTTTTTTTGATATAAAGGGTGGTAGGTCGAAGTATAATGTCCGACCCTTGGTTGATAGTAGACGGCTGACAGCCACTAAACCAAGGAAGGATAGCTCGATCAGGGCAGAGTGCCACTAGACCAAGATAAGGGTAGCTCGGCTAGGGCGGAATGCCACTAGACCAAGATAAGGGTAGCTCAGCTAGGACGGAGTGTCACTAAACCAAGATAAGGGTAGCTCGGCTAGGGTGGAATGCCACTAGACCAAGATAAGGGTAGCTCGATCAGGGCGGAGTGCCACTAGACCAAGATAAGGGTAGCTCGATCAGGGCGGAGTGCCACTAAACCAAGGAAGGATAGCTCGGCTAGGAAGGAGTGCCACTAGACCAAGATAAGGGTAGCTCAGCTAGGGCGGAGTGCCACTAGACCAAGATAAGGGTAGCTCGACTAGGGCAGAATGCCACTAGACCAAGATAAGGGTAGCTCGATCAGGGCGGAGTGCCACTAGACCAAGATAAGGGTAGCTTGATCAGGGCGGAGTTCCACTAAACCAAGGAAGGATAGCTCGGCTAGGACGGAGTGCCATTAGACCAAGATAAGGGTAGCTCGGCTAGGGCGGGGTGCCACTAGACCAAGATAAGGGTAGCTCGGCTAGGGCGGAATGCCACTAGACCAAGATAAGGGTAGCTCGATCAGGGCGGAGTGCCACTAGACCAAGATAAGGGTAGCTCGATCAGGGCGGAGTGCCACTAAACCAAGGAAGGATAGCTCGGCTAGGAGGGAGTGCCACTAGACCAAGATAAGGGTAGCTCGGCTAGGGCGGAGTGCCACTAGACCAAGATAAGGGTAGCTCGGCTAAGGCGGAATGCCACTAGACCAAGATAAGGGTAGCTCGATCAGGGCGGAATGCCACTAGACCAAGATAAGGGTAGCTCGATCAGGGCGGAGTGCCACTAGACCAAGATAAGGGTAGCTCGATCAGGGCGGAGTGCCACTAAACCAAGGAAGGATAGCTCGGCTAGGACGGAGTGCCACTAGACCAAGATAAGGGTAGCTCGGCTAGGGCGGGGTGCCACTTGACCAAGATAAGGGTAGCTCGGCTAGGGCGGAATGCCACTAGACCAAGATAAGGGTAGCTCGATCAGGGCGGAGTGCCACTAGACCAAGATAAGGGTAGCTCGATCAGGGCGGAGTGCCACTAAACCAAGGAAGGATAGCTGGGCTAGGACGGAGTGCCACTAGACCAAGATAAGGGTAGCTCGGCTAGGGCAGAGTGCCACTAGACCAAGATAAGGGTAGCTCGGCTAGGGCGGAATGCCACTAGACCAAGATAAGGGTAGCTCGATCAGGGCAGAGTGCCACTAGATCAAGATAAGGGTAGCTCGGCTAGGACAGAGTGCCACTAGACCAAGGATGAAGGTAGATCATTCGGGGAGCGCCGGTTGAACCGTGTGATACAGTTTTAGGTGCTTCCCATTAAGGGGAGAGAATTTGATGACTCCTTTGTGGTCCAACAGGACGTAGGCACCCCCTTCATATACTCGGCGGACGATATATGGTCCGATCCAGTTTTCGACCAACTTCCCCTTGGGGTTGGAGGCCATCACTTCTCTTCTTTTAACCATCACCATGTCTCCTTTCTTGAATTATCGACCTTTGACCAGCTTATCGAAAGCACGGGCCATGCGAGCTTGGTAGAGTTGGATGTTTTATTGTGCCCGGAGGCATTTTCCTTCAAGCTCGGCGAGCTCTTCCAATCTTCTTTCTGCATTTGTCTGTTCACCACTAGCTAGTCCATGCTGGATGGCGACTCGCAGCGAAGGAACTTCTAATTCGATCGGCACCACAGCCTCTGACCCATAGACGAGGAAGAAAGGTGAACAGCTGGTTGGGGTTTTGTAGACAGTACGATAGGCCCAGAGCGCTTCGTACATCCTTTCTTCTCAATCTTTTTTATTAGACTTGACAGTCTTTGCCAGCAACGTGCATAGTGTCTTGTTGAAGGCTTCTGCAAGTCCATTGGCTTGAGGGTTGTAGGGGGACGATGTCCTCCAGTCAATCTTGTATTTGTCGGCTAGCCGATAAACCTTTTGGTTTCTGAAATGGCTGCCATTATCAGAGATGATTTGGCTAGAGATCTTGAACCGGAATATTATATTCTACCAGAAGAATCTTGCGACCAGTTCCCCCGTTACATCTCTCAATGCGACCGCCTCTGCCCATCTGGAGAAGTAGTCTGTAGCTGCTAAGATATATCTGCATCCTGATGAAGATGCTAGTAGCGGCCCTACCACGTCCGTGCCCCACTGAGCAAACGGCCAACTTGATAGGGTCGGATGTAATGGCACTGGAGGTCTCCTTGCCACGTTAGCGTGTTCTTGAAGTTTCTGACAAGCCTTGGCGAACTTGCAGCAATCATTAAACATAGTGGGCCAATAGTAACCCAATTTCTTTATCTCAATTTTCATCTTTGGGCCAGCCTGGTGTGCTCTAGCTGATCCTGCATGGACTTCTTGCATCACCTGTCCCGCCTCTGTTGAAGACAAGCAATGAAGTAGGACTTTCCTTCGGGCATCCGCCATTATTCGGAACAAGGTTCTGCTTCTCATCTCGTAAGAGTCTTTGACCCTCAGGAGCTTCATTCTTTGTTCTTTCTCTCTTGGGAGCTGTTGGTGTTGAAACCACCGCAGGAGATGTTCTCACCAATCGGGCTATTGAACCTCCTCGACGACTGCCACCTCAATTTCTTGCTCGTCGGCTAAGACTTCTATTACACTGGGGACTTGCCGGCGGTTGATCACTATTATGTTCAGGCTTGTGTCTGGCGGGACCGCCAACGAACTGGCCAGCTTAGCGAGGGCGTCTGTCTGAGCATTCTGGCCTCGGTTGATATGCTTGATGCTGATGAAGTAGAATCTCAACATCAGGCGGGTTGCCAGCTGATGGTAGGGGAGAAGTTCTTACTTTCGCACATCGAATTCTCCTTCCAGTTGTTTTATAACTAGCATGGAATCTCCGAATGCTTCCAGCATCTGAATTCCTATGGATAGAGCGATTTGCAGCCCGATTATTAGGGCTTCATACACTGCTTCGTTGTTCGTGCAATGCTTGTTTATCGAGCAAGATGTGTGCACCACTTCCCCCTCTGGGGATTTCAGGACTATGCCTGCTCCTGCCCTGACCCTGGCCGATCCAGTGGCAGAGGTGTCAATTCTAGAAGTGCCATCGAAATATAGCTGCTATAAAGAGGGCTGCACCTGAACGGCTTCTAGGGTTTCATCTTCAGGAAGCTCCGGTTCCAACGGGCAGTCCCCGAGTACTGGGTGCTCATCGAAGAAGTCTGCAATAGCTTGGCCCTTGACGGCCTTGCACGGCACATAGGAGATGTCAAACTCCATAAGGATTACTGCCCATTTGCCCAGGTGACCTTTGAGTGCCGGCTGGGACATAATATATTTTAGGGGGTCCTCTCTGGATACCAGGCTGATTTCGTGCGATAACATGTAGTGTCGCAGCTTCTTAACTGCGAAGACCAGCGCCAGACAGACCTTCTCAATATAAGTATATTTCTCCTCAGTTCTAACCAGTCTCCGACTGAGGTAATAGGGGGCTTGCTCTTTTCCTTCTTCATTATTCTGGGCCAGCATTGCCCCCAGGGAGTTATGTGTAGCTGCTATGTATAGTATCAATGGCCGTCCTTTCACCGGTGCGCCCAGCACTGGAGGAGTCTTCAGATAGTCTTTCAGCTTGTCGAAGGCTGTCTGGAAAACTTCATCCCAATAAAAGGGAACATCTTTCATCATCAGTTTATGGAAAGGCTGGCATCGCCCTGACAAATTGGAAATGAAACGTCGGATATAAGCCAAGCGGCCCTGTAGTGATCTCAGCTCGGAGAGGTTCCTTGGTGAAGGTAGCTCCTGAATTGCTTTGATTTTTACGGGGTCTATCTTGATCCCCCGATATCGGACAATGAAGCCCAAGAACTTTCCGCTCGATACTCCGAACGCACACTTCATGGGGTTCATTTTCAGCTCATGCTGCCTCAGCCTCTGGAAGAACGAGTAGAAAGATTGGAACTTTGGGATCCTATCTGCAAGAGATCAACTTGGGAGAGCTTATAACATTACTAAGGACTCTTAGGGATTATGTTCTATAAAATTAAGGACTCTTAAATCGATCTAATCTTCAAAACACTATAAATAGGACCTAGTTCTTAACTGAGCGACCCTTACTTTTGACTCGTGAAGAATCAAGGTAAGGAGATAGAATATCGGGTAAGTTCTTTAGAAGACTTTGTTTAGTATACTTTAGATTAATAGTTCTCCAAATTTCGTGCTAGGAGATCAAGCAACCAAGGAGATCGAAGCTTCCAAAGTTGCTGGTTCGACCATAGTAACCCAGGATTCAGAGCAAAGGACCCTTGGAGATCAAGAGATTAGGACGTCTAAACGAGGTAATTAGAATTCAATCCTTTAAAACCTTTTGTTCACCTTAGTTTCATCTTCGTACCCTCAAAATTTCACATCCTTAGGTCAAGAGGCTGAGGAGCTAGAGCAGCGTGAAGTTGTTGGAAACTCACTGGAAAGGGAGAACTAGGGCACGTCTTTCAGACTCAAATTAGAAGTTTAAAGCTCAGATAAAATGGTAGGTTATCTCATGATTGGCAAAAACATCTTGTTAGGGATAAAAGCCCTCTGATTGTGTTTGATTTCATGCATTATAGACTATGAATTTCATGTTTTAGTGGGTTCATGCATACATACATATACTTAGCCCTAATCAAAGATCAAAGATATAATCTTGGCAATTCACTGCAACCGATGCATCTAGATGACATTTACTTCATTTTATCATGATTGGGGTAGTTAAATCTTTTCAAAACATGACATGGTTTCAAATCATAGTCTTTTAATTTCTTTATACTGTTAGCAAACGATCTGACGCATCAAGGTAAGACTGTCACAGTGATATAACGGCCTTACGATAAGCCGTCACACCCTCTACTGCATCTTAATTACTCTGTTGTCTCTAACGCACCTTAACATGAGCGTTACATTAGTGTAACGGCCCCTCGATAGACCGTCACAATCACTGTGACGCACCCATTCTAGACCGTCAGGTTAACTGTGGATAGAATAGGAAACTAGTTAATTTAACTTATAAATAAGCCTAGTTATCTAAGTTTTGACCTAATTTCATGTCTTTAAGATTATCTACTGATTCATGATAGAAATTGCATAATTAAGGTATCTTAAGTTATTTTAAGTTATGTTAATTTCATATGCCAAAATTCTATAGTTTTGTATCTAAATCATGATTTTCTAAAGATGTATTGACGGAGTTTTATCATGATTTCCTATTGTTACACAACCTCTCTATCAATAGAGTCATTTCTCTAAGTACATGGCATATATTCAGGTATATGTCCATTAGTTCACTTTGCACTATAGGAATATTATTCTTGGACATGAGGACCTCTCTATTGGATATTCCTTCCAATGGACTAGGAAATCTTGTTTCAAGGCCTCCGTAATTCTCCATGAGCCTGAGATTCCCACTAGGACGCCGAGTTGGTTGTACCATTAAAACCAATTGATTAGATTACACTATCGATGTTTCTGGTTATCAGTAGTGTAACGGATCTATATTGGACCGTCAGGCACATGTAACTGCCCAATATACTACCGTCACATTCAATTGAGTCTGATTTCTTGGTTTGGGATTCAGACTAATGTAACAGCCCAATACTGGAGCGTCACGTTATATAACGGCCCAGTACAAGACCGTCACAAGGCTTAAATATGTTAACTCAAGGTTTGACCAAGGATTGATATTCCAAGGTTTCTAGATGGACTCTTGATGATCTAGAACTTATCATATTGATCAAGAAACCTAATATAATGAATGGAAGATAAATAATGTACTGTTATGCTGTCGATTTATTTCCATAAGCATAACATAGTATAAGTCATTCTTGATTTCTCATAATTCTTATTAAAAGTATTCATTCATTGAATTATTGTTATCAAGAGCTTGTTGGAATTGTACATTCTTGGCCATACTTTAATGTTACATGCGTGGAAAAAGCTTGATTTATACTTGAAGATGCGATCGAGCACTGATTGTGTTCAAGGGCTCTATGCTAGTCCCCTCGGCTGATTGTCGGAAACATACTATTATAAACCATGGGGTATGATGCTACTGGCGTCGCATTACACTGGGAGTACTTTCTTTATAAATAAGTGAAAATCTACAACACAATACAACATGATTGATACTTGACTTTCTTGATATTCCACAGAAATTCATGAAGTACTTGTTCATAAGTAAAAGATAATAGAGTGATGATTATGTGGCTTGCTAGTACATTCTCGTTACATTCTTGTTCATGAAAGGCCATGCTACATTCTTGATCATACTTGTTACATTCTTGCTAGTTCATTCTTGCTCTCATTCTATCTTACATGATCATCTTGTTACTTTGGTTTAATCGCATGATTGATCGCATTCGCATGATTTTACCTTATTTTTTTAGAGCGAAAATGTTAATTACTTTAATGATACCTTCATGTTGATGCGAAGATACCTACTGGGTAAGTGTGCTCATTACCTATTTCCATTCTTTTTCAGGAAGTGGAAGTGAGTCGGGTTCGGATTCAGAATGTTCAAGTAGCGGATCCGAGAGTGAATAAAGAATGAGCGAGGACTTAGGAAGTTTACATTATTTAGATCGAGTCTATGTAATTTCTTATTTCTTGAGTCTAGCATGATGGAAGTCGAATTAGTGGTTGTATTCGAATTTTGGATTTGATTATTAATGAAAGTTGAAGTGGAGTAAATATTGTGCGATTGTATTCTTATGTGTGATTGCCTTGCGCTCTGATCGTTCTTGCTTGCAAGAGGCTTACCATACCGGCTGTTTGCGTTCCTCGAGTGAGTCTTCCGCTGTAATAAAGGCTCGGGGCGTGACAGTTAACTTGGTATCAGAGCCTAAGTCTCAGGACTTAGGGAGAAGAGTTATGTCATAGGATAAGTCCAAGGTTTAAGGACCCCTACCTATGAACTAAGGAAGAAACTTCCACACCCACGTGAGGATTGGGTAGAGCCCGGGATGAGATAGTTATATAGAAATTATCTTAGGATAAATCTTCCCGACTCTAAATAACTAAAATATCCATGATTCTCAGGTACCTTGATTCTCAATGGCTCATCATATAGACTGGGACGAGATGCAGCAAACTGTTGCCGGACTTACTCAAGCCCTACAAACAGTGGCCCAAGCTGGTGGAAGGGCAGGCGCGGGTAACTTGCACGGCAATTTCTGAAGTTTAAATCCTCCACGATTCTCTGGATCTTCTAACCCGGATGAAGCGGAAAATTGGATCGACGAAATGAATCAAATATTCGATGTCATGCAATGCACCGACCAGGAGAAAGTTCGACTTGCCACGTTCCAACTCAACAAGAATGCTCGTACATGGTGGAAATCCATTCCGGCACCACCTGCAGATGCACCTCATACATGGGAGGGTTTTCTTACACTTTTTCGAGCCAAGTGCTTTTCTGAGCATGTAAAGGAGAGAAAAGCTATGGAATTTGCCTCATTAAAATAAGGCGCGATGTCTGTGGCAGAATATGAATTACAATTCTCTCGATTAGCACCGTATGCTCCTCACTTGATAAGCACAGATTTATTGAAAGTCAACCGATTTATGGATGGTTTAAGACCCGGATTTATCCAACAACTTGGAATCCAGAATATCCGCACCTATACTTAGATGGTTCAAAGAGCGCATCTATGTGAAAGAACCATGGAGAAGGTGGAGAGGCTCCGAGGAGAGAGGTCAAGTCGAAAACATGATAGGCAAGAAGAGAAAGAAGTGGATGAGGATGAAAATCGTCACATTAAGAGGTTCCGTAATGGGAACAGTAATGGAAAAAGAAATGGAAAAAGAAATGGAAATGGAAAGAATGAGAAAGTTAAAGAAGAGAAGGAGCAAGCCGTGGCACCTTGCTCATTTTGTGAAATGTTTGGACACTCGGCAGAACAATGTTGGAAGCATCTCGGTGCTTGTCTCAAATGTGGAAGCCGGGAACATCGCTTGCCCCTATGTCCTTTCATCAACGGACAATCATCAAGGGATAACAACGAACGGGGGAAGCAAGGTCGATTAAATGCCATTCTAGACGCGGGAGGTGAGATGATAAAAGATACTCTCTTAACCCATTCGCCTTACGTTAATTCTTAATACATTAAAATACGTACACTCTCCATAAAAACTCATATATTGAATTTGGGGACCAAATTCTCTTAAGTGGGAGAGGGTGTAAGACCCCAGAATTTTTATAAATTATTTTTGGTATATTTAATTATTTTCTAGGAATTTTAAAGACCCAAAATAGATTAATAAATAAATGTTGAATTTATAAGTCATTATAAGGCCTAATTGTGTTAAATAATTAACCTAACCTATTTAAATAAAATCCAAAAGGGTTAAGGACCAAGCCCCTTAAGTTTGGCCCATATTCTAGAAGGTTATTTAACCTATTTACGTATTTTAAGGATAAATATCATTTTTATGGATAATGATATGGATAATTAACAAAAGAGTTTGATTTATGTTGAATTCTGTGCACGTTGGATGTAGCGGTCTATCGTGCGACCGCCACAGTCACGTAACGCACCTAGACTGATGTGTTACACCTTGATAGTTCCGTGAATGGAAGAACGAGTAGAAAGATTGGAACTTTGGGATCCTATCTGCAGGAGATCAACTTGGGAGAGCTTATAACATTACTAAGGACTCTTAGGGATTATGTTCTGGAAAATTAAGGACTCTAAAATCGATCTACTCTTCAAAACCCTATAAATAGGACCTAGTTCTGAACTGAGCGACCCTTACTTTTGGCTCGTGAAGAATCAAGATAAGGAGATAGAATATCGGGTAAGTTCTTTAGAAGATTTTTATTAGTATACTTTAGACTAATAGTTCTCCAAATTTCGTGCTAGGAGATCAAGCAACCAAGGAGATCGAAGCTTCTAAAGTTGCTGGTTCGACCATAGTAACCCAAGATTCAGAGCAAAGGACCCCTGGAGATCAAGAGATTAGGACGTCTAAACGAGGTAATTAGAATTCAATCCTTTAGAACTTTTTGTTCACCTTAGTTTCATCTTCGTACCCTCAAAATTTCACATCCTTAGGTCAAGAGGCTGAGGAGCTAGAGCAGCGTGAAGTTGCTGGAAACTCACTGGAAAGGGAGAACTAGGGCACGTCTTTCAGACTCAAATTAGAAGTTTAAAGCTCAGATAAAATGGTAGGTTATCTCATGATTGGCAAAAACATCTTGTTAGGGATAAAAACCCTCTGATTGTGTTTGATTTCATGTATTATAGACTATGAATTTCATGTTTTAGTGGGTTCATGCATACATACATATCCTTAGCCCTAATCAAAGATCAAAGATATAATCTTGTCAATTCACTGCAACCTATGCATCTAGATGACCTTTACTTCGTTTTATCATGATTGGGGTAGTTAAATCTTTTCAAAACATGACATGGTTTCAAATCATAGTCTTTTAATTTTTTTATACTATTAGCAGACGATCTGACGCATCAAGGTAAGACTGTCACAGTGATATAACGGCCTTACGATAAGCCGTCACACCCTCTACTGCATCTTAATTACTCTATTGTCTCTGGCGCACCTTAACATGAGCGTTACATTTGTTGTGCCCATGTGGTTTTGATGATGGTTTTAATGATGGTTTTGATGATTGGTTTTTGATGTGAGTTAATCACTGTGAGTCATCCTGCTGTGTGAGTCATCATGCTGTTATTCAGTCTATCAAATGTTCAGTCATCTTGCTGCTCAGTTTAGTTTAACATTTTTGATGTTCAGTCGTGTTAACTGATGCATAAAGCATTCATTGCTACACTCTGCTTAGTTAGTATGAACAGTAGTGGGTCGACCCACTCTTGCTGATGCGTCGACTCATCAGAACACTGATTGTCTGGTTTGTCTAACTTCAAGTCTACACATCATCAATTGAACGTAAAGTGTATACGTTGCAGCGTCAACTCATTGGGCTGCAGCGTCAACTCAGCAAGTATGCACATCGCCTTCAGGCCTTCAAGTCTATACACTCTATACTCATTCAAGTCTGTACACTGGTTTTCATGCATGTTAAACTCCAAGTCTATACAGCCTGCTTCTTCTACTCAGTGTACATACTTATTCATTTGCTGTTTCATAGTCCATACAATGGCTGTTGAACTGTGAAGCCTATACATTGTCTGATCATTCATCTTCATGTCTATACAACACTAAGTCAATACATTGAACTGTTCTCCAAAGTCTACACAATGGTCTTCACACCTGAAGTCTATACATCCACAGTTAAACTTGAAGTCTGCACATTGGTCTTCGAATTCAAAGTCTGTACATTGGGTTTTCACATGAAGTATGTACAGCCGTTCACTGTTGAAGTCCATACACTGGTCGGTGGAATTTGAAGTATGTACACTGACTCGTTTCATTTCCTCAGAGTCTATACATCCACAGTGAAATCCAAAGTCTGCACATTGATCTTCGAATCCAAAGTCTATACAATGGTCTTCACACTTGAAGTCTATACATTCGATGTGCAGAGTTGATGTCTATACATTTGCCTCCATGATTCTAAGTCTATACATTCGCTGCAGAGATCTCTCTCAAGTCTATACATGGGTCCGTCTCTTGTAGTGTCTCATCTGGTCAAAGTCAACACATCACTTGAAGGCTTCTGCATCAAGTCTATACATCGACTGTCTTGCTTTAGCTTAAGTCTGTACAGAGTCAGCGTCTCGTTGACCATCTCTTGTTGTGTCTTCATGTTATTTCTGTGTTTGTGTCTTCGTGTTATTTTTATGTCTTCGTGTTATTTTTGTGTTTGAGTCTTCATGTTATTTCTATGTTTGTGTCTTCGTGTTGCTTCTTTCTATCTTCCTCCAGGTTTCCTCTGATCACGTGTTTTACTACTGTTTTACTTCGTGTCGTTCTCTTTGTAGTGTTAGTTTTGTTACTGTGGTACCTCGTGTCGTTCTCTCTTTACCTCGTGCTGTTCTCATCTGACTTCGTGTCGTTCTCTTTGTAGTGTTAGCTTTGTTACTGTGGTACCTCGTGTCGTTCTCTCTTTATCTCGTGCTGTAGTCATCTTATGTACCTCGTGTCGTTCTCAGTATAGTGCACCTTTTGCTGTTCCTACACACCTCGTGCAGCTTTAGCTTGAGTGTCAACCGACTTATTTCAGGTATATATATATATAGAGAACCCTGAGTATTAATGGTTTTAATCTCTTTGCAGGAGAAGAAGAAAAACAAAAAGAAGAAAGTGGTCCAAGGAAGAATATTCCCCAGTGACTGGGCGGCACGTGATCCGAGGCTGGAAGGGCAGACAGGATTGTGACACGTGTCCTGAAGCTGGCTGAGAGACTGACACGTGGCCAAAAGTTCTGGGCGGGAAAGGTGGAAGCCACACGCGCCCAGTGCTGCCCTCCTGCTGGCTGCTGTTATAAAAGGAAGCCTTCATCCAACAGATGAAGACTGATCGAAGAAGAAGCCTGGAGAGCAGAAAGCCCTTCGATCCAGAAAAAGAAAAGAGGAAGAAAAAGAGAAGAAGAAGAAATAGAAGAAGTGTGAGCCGAAGAAAATAGAGGAGCAGAGATCGAGAGAGTGAAAGAGTAGAAGAAGAAAAGAGCTTCAGTAGAAAGCAGAAGAAGAAGAGAAGAGAAGAGACAGAGAGAGCCTGCGAAAGAAGAAGAAAAGAAAGAGAAGAAGAGCAGAAGGAGAAGAAGAGAAAGAGAGAGTTAGAGAGCTCGTGAGGGTTAATAGAAAAAGAAAGTGAGAGAGAAGAGAAGAGGAAGAGTAGCTTACCTGAAGATCTGTCTACTGGACAGTGGATCAAATCCAGGCCAGTCAGCTCCATGCGAGCCACATCTGTGTTATCTTTCTTTACAGCTTTCTGATCGCTGTGTATTTTTCCTTTCTTATTTCTTCCTTTTTCATTTGGTTAGTTTTGTACTTCCGATCCTCTGGATTGAGGTCGGGTCCCTCCTGGTCTGGAGGAAGAGAGGTCTGCGACCTCTAGTTTGCAAGTGGCTGGAAGTCACTTGTGTGTTCCCTCCGGTTTGGAGGAAGGGAGATCTGATCTCTGATTCTGGGCTTGTGGGTTGCAAGTCCAGGTGTCCCTCCTCGTCTGGAGGAAGAGAGGTCTTCGACCTCTGGTTTGCTGGTGACTGGGAGTCACTGGTGTGTTCCCTCCGGTTTGGAGGAAGAGAGACTGTGCGTCTCTAGTTTCCAAGTGGCTGGGAGTCTGATGGGGGCATCCCTTGCCCCTCCACTTTTTTTTGAGGCTCGGATCATCGTCGACTTGTGCCATTATGTTCGTCATGTGTTTGTGAGTCTAGTCATGTAATTTTTATATTTTATTTGAGTCTTAAACCATGTAATTTTCCTATTATTTGAGTCATGTACCTAGGTTATTAGGTTATCTACCAAAGTCTTGTGTCATTATATTGGTTTGTTAAGCTATTGGGCCCAACTAGTGGGCTAGGCCCAGGGGCACCCCTCCCTTGGATTGCTTTGGTCATTAGTGAGCTTGTCAGGGTCATTATGGTCATATGAAAGTATGGAGCCTATAAATAGGCCTCCCCTCCCTCTCATTGTAACAACTTTTGATGAATCAATTTGAATAGAAATATTTCCCACATCTCACTCCCCTCCACTAAATTTCTCTTACTATCTCTCTCTCTAAGGGGTCCCCCCCTCTCTCTCTCTCTCCCTCCATCCCAATTTTCGGAATTTTCTCTCTCCTCCCCATTCACCCCTCATTAAGACCCCTCCCCTTCCCCATACACTCATTTAACTCCCCCCCCCAACCCCAAGGTGGCATCCTCCAATCCACACCCCACCTCTCAACCCCCAACTACCCCACTCTCCTTCCCAAAGCATCCCACCACCTTCCCAATGCTAAATTAGCTTATGCCAAAGCCCAATTTCGAATTTCCCTCCCATCTCCCACCCCCTTAGCTCCCTTTGTCGCCCAAATCCAACCCCAAACCCAGCCAAGGTCGCCCCCCCACCACCACCCCTCCATTCATACCCATTTCTTTTGCAGGTCAAGCTCTGGTTGCAGGCAACAGGTTGGCCATAGCTTGAAGCGGCCACCACGTCCTCCTCCCTGTGAATCTGAAGGCCCAAGAGGTACCGTTGGAAGCGTCTTCGAGTCTTCTTCGCAACGGTGGTGGTTTCATCTTCGTCCAAGCACCGAGCTGCCAGTAGGAGCAATTCTCCCTCGACTGCGCAAGATCTCTCAGGTAGGGAACCAGAGCGAGAGTGGAAGCTCGACCACGAAGAATCTTTTGGGATTAAGATCAAGTGTTCTTCATAAAAAATCTTCCCTCTCAAGTTCTCTTTCATCCTCAAGAAACAGAGCTGCATTTGGACATCGGCATCTAAAGTTACGAATTTTCTACTCCAAGTGTGTCAGGTCAGTTTACAGGAGCCAGAACTGACACCCCTCTACTCATCTGATCGTCCCGGTCTTCTCCGACATCTTCCGACCATGCCGTTAGTGCCGACAGAAAGAAGACTCGACCACGGTTCCAACGGTTCAGGTCTCTTCTCAATCAGAGCTTGGTAGAGATCGTGGCACCCTCTGCAACCAGCCACATTGTTCTGCACCAGACAGAGGTAGAACCAATCAGTCCGGCTCCAGACTCTGTCCCGGCCAGCAATGAGTTTACCAAGCTCAGAACAAATTCATAGATCATCCTTGGTCCGTTGGAAAGCTTTTGGCGTAAGTCTCATCAAGTTCTGAGCTCTGTGGAATTTTTGGAAGCATCATCACCACCCCACTGTCCAGCAACTCTGAGATTGGCAGAACCGGCAACGCTCCGAACGTCGGGTTTTCTTCATAACTCCCCCACCCCGCTTGGCCGGCTGAAGGCCCCTCCCTACGTGGAGGTAGTTTTGGATGTAATTAGCTTAATCCCCACCCCAAGATCACCCCTCCTGCGAGAGGCGTAGTGTTGTACACTTTGCACTTTCAGGTCAAGCTACATCGCCGCGGCGATCGGGTGTATACCCTCGCCTCCCGGCGCGCCCTCGTCTCCGAGCGGGATCGGTGTCTTCACACCGATCAGGTGAGCCTCTGATACTAACCTTACTAGCCTTACTTCTGCCAGTTTAGTATTGCTTTGATTGCTCGTCGGACGGTGAGAAGAGGGCCCGTACTTGTATGCTCTTTTGTTGGTGCCCACCGCGGTCCGGGAGAGAGTGCCACCCCAAAGCCCGCCCTGCGGGCCAGCCGCCCACTAAGTTGGGAATCCTAGACTCTTTGGGGTTAGCCTAAGCCAACTAAGTCTATTAGAATCATTGGGTCCCGCCTCGGACCCTTGCCATCATTCCCCGGCCCCGCCGGGTGATCGCGTGTGCCGTGTGAGTAAGACGCTATTGTGAGAATCATTGGAGTGCTTGTATGCTTGCGGGTCTAGGTCCTAGGTTGCTCATTACATGCTTAGTCATCCTTGGGCTGTGCCACATCAAGTGGTATCAGAGCGGTCATAGGCTTGTCCTCACAAGTCTAGTCTTGGGTCATCATACTAGGTCAAAGGTGCATCCGCACACCCGTGCATAGCCCACCCAACCTTGCATGACCACTCGTAGTGGTACTCACTATCAACCCAATACTTCATCTTCCAATCCCACTATGAATCCAAAACGCCAAGGGATACCTACCACTAACACCCATGACTTCCCTGGCCACGTCAGTTACCTCATGAAAACCTTGACCCATGCCAATGGCAAGCTTGATAACCTATCTAGACGACTTGACCAACTAGAAGAAAATTGGCCCGCCCCAAGGATGAATGATAGTAGGGCTCCTCCATCACCTCTCACCTTTGATGGGACTCATCATAATGAGTATTTAGAATGAGAGGCTTCCATGGACCATTATTTCACTCGGTATCCAATGACCGAAGAAGAGAAGGCCCAATTTGCCAAAATGCAACTTTCTAAACGCACCCAAACTCAATGGTTGCAAATTATCGGGATAAGGGTGCTTAGAAGGGAACCTTCCATCACCACTTTGGGGGACATGAAAGAACAACTTAGGGCTAGATATGTTTCCCCCTCCTACTCAAAACACCAAAGCCTAAGGAGCACTTCAACTCCTTCACCCCCTCCTGGCCAACCCAAGACCCTAGTCCCCCATTCCCCACCACTTCCCACCTATCCTATCCCGACCACCACATCTACACCCTACCTACAAGTCCTCACCACAACCATAGCTCCACAAACCCAATTGGGCCCCATGACCACCCCTCCACCTAGGCCCATGACGACCACCACCTCCCAACCCAAATTCCCCCACCAAACCCATATCCCACAAGCCCCATTGAACCCCACCATTATCCCTCCATCACCCCCAAAGAAAGATGCACCTCCCAAGGCCAACCAACCTAAACCCCCTCACCCAACCCACCTCTCGCTTCCTACGCCAATCTTTCCCCAACCTAGGCCTCCACTACTTCCCCTTCCTATCCCAACCCATGTCCACCCTTGCCCACCACCCCGAGTGCGCCATGCATCGACTACCACCAACCCACCCGCCATAGACCTTCCTACCCCATTGTCCTTAGGAGTTGCAACCCACACCCTCACCCAAGTGGAGAGGGATACCAATCCGGATCCACCTCCCAAGATAGAGGAAATCCAAGGGCCACACAACTCACCCACCACTCCTAGCCTAGCTCCTCAAGAGCTACACACCCTTCCCCATGACACCGTCACCATAGATGAGTCCGTACTCCAATGGCTCAAGCAAGGCCTCACCATTCCTAGTTCACAACCAAGCCACCTACCCATGGGACATCAATCCCAAATCATTTCCACTCAGCCTCATGTCACTTATCAAACCTCTTATTGTGTGGAAGATTTGGGAGACTTAGTGGCATACCTGCATTGGCAAGTCCACTTGACCGATATGCTAGCCATGAGGCCGTCGGAGCCTAGCACCATTAGCCTAGCTTACCCCACCGTTGGCTCCATCACTTCCATCTACACTAATGGCCAATTTACAAGTGAGATCATACTCTTTCTTCTCATGGAGGAGGAACCCATCCTAGTCTACTCCCCAACCATTGAGATCCCAAGTACTTTGATTGGCCAACCCATTGGCAACCTTGGCCCAATTATCTTGGAGGAGGATGACTCACCATTGGAGGACCTTGAGAACATGGAGTACCCCTACCTAGGTAACCCTTACCATGATCCCTTTAACCCCTTCCTAAGGGAGCCTAGATCTCCATGTAACCCACTCCCCCTATTCACCACCCACCTCACCCTACCCATATCGCTCATGTTGACCCAAACTCCTCCTGTCCTAGAATCGGGTCACACCATGAGAGCCTTGACTTTAGGCAACAAACACCTTGGGAGTAATGAAATGCCCCACCCCATAACCACCTTCCTAGATCCCTTCGACCCATTCACATGGAAGTTCAAAAGTCATCCCACATCTATGCACATGGAAGACACCTTTAGGATAAACATGCATGTGTCTAGGCTTACCACACCATTTGACATGATTCATAAGTCGGGTACATTCATTCACATCACCCACATGTCAAGTAGGAAGCATAAGTGGACCGTATTCGGATGTATTGGCCCACCTTCATTCATCATGAGTCTTAAGCATGAGAGGAGCATACATGGATGTCCGGGTCCCCCGACATCTGTCACACCCATGCATAAAAGGATCTATGGATGTCTCGGCCCTCCTAAGTCTGTCACCATCTTCATGGCATCAAAGTGTGATTGGTCTACATTTGGCTGCCCAGGTCCACCTTTGCACACCATACTTTTCACATCCACATCGCATCATAGTGCATGGCATACGCATTCTCGCAAGCATATAGGAAAGAGCAATGAGACTTACAAAAGGCGGGCAGATGCTCATCGGTGCCACTGCGAGTTCCAAGTGGGAGACTCAATGATGGTGAGGACGGAGCGGCACCTTTCGGGACCTGCCTCCAAGTTGAGGGCACGGGGTTCGGGACCCTTTCGAGTTCTGAGACAACTTGGCAGTAATGCTTATGAGCTAGACCTACCTAAGGGTTTTGGGGTACACCCTACTTTCAATATGGCGGGCTTGGTACCCTACAAGGGCCCCGCGGTGGAACCCAGTGAGGAGCTCGAGCCTTTAACCCCCCCTTGAGAGAGACACTCCCGGTGGGACTCCACTTCGTAGCTTGAGAGACCGACGAGAGCAGGTAGAGGCAATACTGGATGAGCAGAGTATCATTACTAGGCACAAGGTGTATCAGCGCTACCTGGTTAGGTGGAAGAACCGTCGCCCAATTGAGGATACTTGGGTGAGTCGGGAGGACCTGTTGCGACTTGACCTCGACATTCTGGAGCTGGTACTATTGCCAGGCTGGCCCATACTCGACGGGGTCGAGTTCTCCCCACCCCGGGGGTATGATGGGGGCATCCCTTGCCCCTCCACTTTTTTTTGAGGCTCGGATCATCGTCGACTTGTGCCATTATGTTCGTCATGTGTTTGTGAGTCTAGTCATATAATTTTTATATTTTATTTGAGTCTTAAACCATGTAATTTTCCTATTATTTGAGTCATGTACCTAGGTTATTAGGTTATCTACCAAAGTCTTGTGTCATTATGTTGGTTTGTTAAGCTATTGGGCCCAACTAGTGGGCTAGGCCCAGGGGCACCCCTCCCTTGGATTGCTTTGGTCATTAGTGAGCTTGTCAGGGTCATTATGGTCATATGAAAGTATGGAGCCTATAAATAGGCCTCCCCTCCCTCTCATTGTAACAACTTTTGATGAATCAATTTGAATAGAAATATTTCCCAAGTCTCACTCCCCTCCACTAAATTTCTCTTACTATCTCTCTCTCTAAGGGGTCCCCCCCTCTCTCTCTCTCCCTCCACCCCAATTTTTGGAATTTTCTCTCTCCTCCCCATTCACCCCTCATTAAGACCCCTCCCCTTCCCCATACACTCATTTAACTCCCCCCCAACCCCAAGGTGGCATCCTCCAATCCACACCCCACCTCCCAACCCCCAACTACCCCACTCTCCTTCCCAAAGCATCCCACCACCTTCCCAATGCTAAATTAGCTTCTCCCAAAGCCCAATTTCGAATTTCCCTCCCATCTCCAACCCCCTTAGCTCCCTTGGTCGCCCAAATCCAACCCCAAACCCAGCCAAGGTCGCCCCCCCACCACCACCCCTCCATTCATACCCATTTCTTTTGTAGGTCAAGCTCTGGTTGCAGGTAGCAGGTTGGCCGTAGCTTGAAGTGGCCACCACGTCCTCCTCCCTGCGAATCTGAAGCCCAAGAGGTACCGTTGGAAGCGTCTTCGAGTGATCTTCGCAACAGTGGTGGTTTCATCTTCGTCCAAGCACCGAGCTGTCGGTAGGAGCGATTCTCCCTCGACTGCGCAAGATCTCTCAGGCAGGGAACCAGAGCGAGAGTGGAAGCTCGACCACGAAGAATCTTTTGGGACTCAGATCAAGTGTTCTTCAACAACAATCTTCCCTCTCAAGTCCTCTTTCATCCTCAAGAAGCAGAGCTGCATTTGGACATTGGCATCTAAAGTTACAAATTTTCTACTCCAAGTGTGTCAGGTCAGTTTACAGAAGCCAGAACTGACACCCCTATACTCATCTGATCGTCCCGGTCTTCTCCGACATCTTCCGACCACGCCGTTGGTGCCGACAGAAAGAAGACTTGACCACGGTTCCAACGGTTCAGGGCTCGTCTCAATCAGAGCTTGGTAGAGATCGTGGCACCCTCTGCAACCAGCCACATTGTTCTGCACCAGACAGAGGCAGAACCAATCAGTCCGGCTCCAGACTCTGTCCCGGCCAGCAACGACATTACCAAGCTCAGAAAAAATTCATAGATCATCCTTGGTCCGTTGGAAAGCTTTTGGCGCAAGTCTCATCAAGTTCTGAGCTCTGTGGAGTTTTTGGCAGCATCATCACCGCCCCACTATCCAGCAACTCTGAGATTGGCAGAACTGGCAACGCTCCGAACGTCGGGTTTTCTTCATAACTCCCCCACCCCGCTTGGCCGGCTGAAGGACCCTCCCTGCGTGGAGGTAGTTTTGGATGTAATTAGCTTAATTCCCACCCCAAGATCATCCCTCCTGCGAGAGGCGTAGTGTTGTACTCTTTGCACTTTCAGGTCAAGCTACATCGCCGCGGCGATCGGGTGTATACCCTCGCCTCCCGGCGCGCCCTCATCTCCGAGCGGGATCGATGTCTTCACACCGATCAGGTGAGCCTCTGATACTAACCTTGATAGCCTTACTTCTGCGAGTTTAGTATTGCTTTGATTGCTCGTCGGACGGTGAGAAGAGGGCCCGTACTTGTATGCTCTTTTGTTGGTGCCCACCGCGGTCCGGGAGAGAGTGCCACCCCAAACCCCGCCCTGCGGGCCAGCCGCCCACTAAGTTGGGAATCCTAGACTCTTTGGGGTTAGCCTAAGCCAACTAAGTCCATTAGAATCATTGGGTCCTGCCTCGGACCCTTGCCATCATTCCCCGGCCCCGCCGGGTGATCGCGTGTGCCGTGTGAGTAAGATGCTATTGTGAGAATCATTGGAGTGCTTGTATGCTTGCGGTTCTAGGTCCTAGGTTGCTCATTTCATGGTTAGTCAACTTAGGGCTGTTTCACATCAGAGTCACTTGGGGTGTCCCTCCGGTTGGGAGGAAGAGGGGAGGTTGTTCCCCTGGTCAAGCTGTGTGGCAGCACCTGTTGCAGACTGAGTCTGCGGTTTCTAGCGTGAGCTAGTGGAAGCCACACTCGGGTTGAGTGTGGGGTGGACGTAGGTCTGCTGGACCGAACCACCTAAAAACCCCTTGTGCACTATGGTTTGACTTGTCTATTTGTGCTTCCGCTAGGTGATTGCATAGGGGCGCTCCATGTGTTTGGCTTCTGGTTGAGCAGAAGATTTATTAGTTTTCAGATTGACTAAATCTGTCTTGTTAGCACTCCAATGATCTCACTGTGTGTTTGGTTAGTTCCACAACTGCCATTTAGCCTTCAAGTTTGTTTAGTTTGCGAACTAGCATTTTTAGTGAGCGAAATTTTAACTGGGCGAAAGGTTTTTTAAAAGTCATATTCATTCACCCCCCCTCTGAATACTGCACCGAACTCAACAACATTAGTGTAACGGCCCCTCGATAGACCGTCACAGTCACTGTGACGCACCCATTCTAGACCGTCAGGTTAACTGTGGACAGAATAGGAAACTAGTTAATTTAACTTATAAATAAGCCTAGTTATCTAAGTTTTGACCTAATTTCATGTCTTTAAGATTATCTATTGATTCATGATAGAAATTGCATAATTAAGGTATCTTAAGTTATTTTAAGTTATGTTAATTTTATATGCCAAAATTCTATAGTTTTGTATCTAAATCATGATTCTCCAAAGATGTATTGACGAAGTTTTATCATGATTTCCTATTGTTACACAACCTCTTTATCAATAGAGTCATTTCTCTAAGTACATGGCATATATTCAGGTATATGTCCATTAGTTCACTTTGCACTATAGGAACATTATTCTTGGACATGAGGACCTCTCTATTGGATATTCCTTCCAATGGACTAGGAAATCCTGTTTTAAGACCTCCGTAATTCTCCACGAGCTTGGGATTCCCACTAGGACGCCGAGTTGGTTGTACCATTAAAACTAATTGATTAGGTTACACTATCGATGTTTCTGGTTATCAATAGTGTAACGGATTTATATTGGACCGTCAGGCACATGTAACGGCCCAATATACGACCGTCACATTCAACTGAGTCCGATTTCTTGGTTTGGGATTCAGACTAATGTAACGGCCCAATACTGGAGCGTCACGTTATGTAACGGCCCAGTACAAGACCATCACAAGGCTCAAATATGTTAACTCGAGGTTTGACCAAGGATTGATATTCCAAGGTTTCTAGATGGACTCTTGATGATCTAGAACTTATCATATTGATCAAGAAACCTAATATAATGAATGGAAGATAAAGAATGTACCGTTATGCTGCCGATTTATTTCCATAAGCATAACATAGTATAAGTCATTCTTGATTTCTCATAATTCTTATTAAAAGCATTCATTCATTGAATTATTATTATCAAGAGCTTGTTGGAATTGTACATTCTTGGCCATACTTTATTGTTACATGCGTGGAAAAAGCTTGATTTATACTTGAAGATGCGATCGAGCACTGATTGTGTTCAAGGGCTCTATGCTAGTCTCTTCGGCTGATTGTCGGAAACATTCTATTATAAACCATGGGGTATGATGCTACTGGCGTTGCATTGCGCTGGGAGTACTTTCTTTATAAATAAGTGAAAATCTACAACACAATACAACATGATTGATACTTGACTTTCTTGATATTCCACAGAAATTCATGAAGTACTTGCTCATAAGTAAAAGATATTGGAGTGATGATTATGTGGCTTGCTAGTACATTCTCGTTACATTCTTGTTCATGAAAGGCCATGCTACTTTCTTGATCATACTTGTTACATTCATGCTAGTTCATTCTTGCTCTCATTCTATCTTACATGATCATCTTGTTACTTTGGTTTAATCGCGTGATTGATCGCATTCGCATGATTTTACCTTATTTCTTTAGAGCTAAAATGTTAATTACTTTAATGATGCCTTCATGTTAATGCGAAGATACCTACTGGGCAAGTGTGCTCATTACCTATTTCCATTCTTTTTCAGGAAGTGGAAGTGAGTCGGGTTCGGATTCAGAATGTTCAAGTAGCGGATCCGAGAGTGAATAAAGAATGAGCGAGGACTTAGGAAGTTTACATTGTTTAGATCGAGTCTATGTAATTTCTTATTTCTTGAGTCTAGCATGATGGAAGTTGAATTAGTGGTTGTATTCGAATATTGGATTTGATTATTAATGAAAGTTGAAGTTGAGTAAATATTGTGCGATTACATTCTTATGTGTGATTGCCTTGCGCTCTGATCGTTCTTGCTTGCAAGAGACTTACCATGCCGACTATTTATGTTCCTCGAGTGAGTCTTTCGCTGTAATAAAGACTCGGGGCGTGACAACAACATTATTCATTCGGTCAAACAACTTACTTTCGGTGCCTATCACTCTTTCCAGCACCTCTCTTTTCAAGTTTTGCTTGCATATTTGGACGGCGTCCTCCTGATGCGGCGGGTGTCTGCATCTCATGCTGAGGTTCCTCCATCTTTTGATATATTCCACGGCAGACTCATCGTTCCTTTGCCTGGTTTCATATAATTTGGCCACCGTCACCTCCCTCTCAGTGATGTGGAACCTTTCTTTGAACTTTCTCTGCATGTTGGGCCAATCAATGATAGACGTAGGCTGCAAGATTGAGCACCACTCGAAGGCAAGCCCTGTTAATGTGGACCCGAAGAACTTTAGCAGGTACGACTCATCTGTAGCTAAGTCGCCCATCATATTAGTGTAGTAGGCAATGTGCTCGCGCGGAGACCCTTGCCCGTTGAACTTTTCAAACTTTGGAGGCTTAGTGATGCCAGGGGGCAGCCTCTTGGCAGCATGATGAGATGGGTATGGTATCTTGTATACATCAAATGAGGCGGAGTCGCCATCGCACCTTTCTGCCATCTTCATTTCTATCATCTGCTCGACCATGAGCTTATTCATCACCGCCGGGTCAACCGGGCTTGGGTAGAAGTGGGCTTGTGATGTGACACAACCTAGGACTTACCAAGCAAGCACAATTGGCATTCAAAATGGACCGATAATGGCGACCGCTCACCCGATGCTCACCCAAGACCTGGGGTAACTTGGCAATGCCAAGGGGAGGACGTGAGGGCTGGGCCCTTGCTGGTAGAGGGCCAGCAAGGCCAAGATTAACTCCCAAGGGTTATGGCAGCCCAATTCAAGGGAGCCGACGTCGTGCCGAGGGCACGGGTTACACTCTGTTTCCCACGGCGATCTCTTATAGCAAGGGAGCTTAAGGATCGAGCTCTCACTCACGGCCAGCAGAGTTATGAACTAATATTGACTGAACAAACATAAAATAGAGTAAAGTTTGGAGCACTTACTCGACCGATTTGAAGAAACCGGTCCCGCTCGGAGACGTGGGCGAGCGGGGAGGCGTGGGATCCCCACACGCCGCGCCGGGGTAGCTTGACCTGTTTATGATGTTACAACACTACACCTCTCGCAGGAGGGGGTTCTTGGGGTGGGGACAAATTGTTAATACATCCAAAACTACCTCCACACAGGGAGGAGCCTTCAGCCGGCCAAGCGGGGAGGGGCAAAACCAAGCTAGAAGCTAACACGGGAGCCGATGCCGATTCTGTCTGCTTCCTGCGCTTCATGATAGATAGTTGGATACCTTGACGCTGCGACCACTCCCGATTTCTGTTGATAACGAAACCAGTTGAAATTTCTTTGTATCTGGATCGGGATGACGCCTGAATTTTGTTAATTTCTCTGGTCACAGGTGCTGGTCGGGGCAGAAGCTCGAATAGGGTGGCAGGTCTTCAGTTCTGACTGCTTCAGGTTCACAAGAGCAGGAAGAAGAGGTTG
Source organism: Amorphophallus konjac (assembly GCA_022559845.1). Classification (NCBI taxonomy): domain Eukaryota; kingdom Viridiplantae; phylum Streptophyta; class Magnoliopsida; order Alismatales; family Araceae; genus Amorphophallus; species Amorphophallus konjac. Next base: position 214,885,861 of record CM040118.1, read on the forward strand.
CCACAAGCGCTCCAGAGCTCAGAATCAGGCACCGCTAGAGTCTTTGGAACCGTCGGTGAGTCCTCTTCGAATAGAGACCAACGGGGATGCCAAACGTCGTTAGAGTAGATCGGTAGAGCTCTAACAATGAGGGGGGGTTGGAGCAAACTGTCAGGAAGCAGAACCGCACACCCGGAGGAAGAAAATGAGAACTCTTGATTCCAGGCGCAAAACAGAGCTCCGCTTCTTGATTCTGGAAGTAGACTTGTCGAAGAAGCTCCCGGCCAAGCCTCACCTCCAGATCTTCAAAAGAGTGGTCGTGGTAGCTTCAGGAGTCAGCTTCAGTTGCTCTTCAGGGAGGAAGTTCGCAGTCGGGGAAGAACGGCTCCCCTGGGCGACCACGAACTCAGAATAGGACGGGACCACCTCCGTTACGAAGTAGACTGGACTATGATTCCACCGGTATATGGTATGCCCTCTGAAGCTTCTAGGTGAAGATGTGTCAGCCTCTGCAACTGGGCACTCCTTTGCTGCCTGTGAACTGAGAACTGTAGGTTGAAGATGATGGGGGAGAATGGGGTATATGGGAGGGGAAATGGGGGTGGTTGAGTGTGGGGAGAACCCTGGCTGTGAGGGGGTCTAGGAGGGGGTGTTCCAAGGTGTGGGAGGGGAAGAATGGGGTCTGGAAGGGGGTCTAACAGGTGGTGGGAGGAGGAGCTTCGAATTTGGTGTTGGGAGGGAGAGGGAAAGGGTATTTGAAAATGGGTTTAAGGGTGGGATTAATTTTTGGTCTTGGGAATGGGAAGGGGTGATTGGGGAAGGTAAAGGGGGGGCTTGGGGAGTGGGGAATTCTCCCTTGGGAGATGAGAGGGTGCTTGGGGAAGGGGAGTGGGTGGTTGGTGGTTGGAGGGTGGAGTGGGGAGTGGTGGAATCTCCCTTGGGGCTGGGGTGGAGTTAAGGTGGGGTGGTGGGGAGTTGGGGATGAGTTATTGGAGGGGGGGAAGAGAGAGAAAGGTGGTTGGGAGGGAAGGAGAGAGAAAGATGCGTAGGTTTTAGAGAGAGAAAGTGGAGGAGAGAGAAAATGACTTTCTAGTGAGAGATGTAGAGTGAGAGAGGGGGGATAGGGGCTTCTCACCCACTCAATTGGCTTCTCACCAAAAGAAGAAGATTTAAGTTGGACACTAGAAAATTTAAATATTCATTCATTAACTTCAAATGGGGGGGAATGGGGTCCTATATATCGGCAACCCACATTTTACAAAAAGTCCCTGACTCTTGCTACAAAGATAAATAACCAAGGGGGTAGGGGGCGCCCTTGGGCCTAGCCCAATGAATTGGGCCCAATAGCTAATCTAATCAACCTAATGACACTCAAACTTAGGGAAATAAATAAAAGACCTAGGGACATGACTCAAATAAAAGGGAAAATACATCAAATGACTCAAATAAAAATTACATAGGACTCAAAATTAAATAACTAAACCATGCCGGATGCAACCGGGGTGAGGAGACAAGTTGTGAACGTAGACATGGGAGGTGATGTCCCCATCATACTCCCGAGGTGCGAAGAACTCGACTCCGTCGAGTAAGTGTCCTTCCCTCCTCGGAGGATGTAGAAGTGGTACTGCCCACAAGTCTTCCGAACGAGACCGATCCATCCACCTGCCGAGATAGCACTCATATACCTTGCTCCTGGTGGTAGTGACCTGTTCATCCAATATTCGTTCAATGCGCTCACGCTGGGCTCTCTTGGCTGGTGGTCTCTCCTCACAGGTGGGTGCTCTCTCAATAGGAGGAATAGGCTCAATATTCTCACTGGGTACCACCGTGGGCCCCTTATATGGCACTAGGTCGGCTACATTGAATGTGGGACTCACTCCATACTCCTCGAGAAGATCTAACTCATAGGCATTAGTGCCAAGGCGTCTCAGAACCTGGGAGGGACCAGCCCCACGAGGCCTCAATTTCGAGATGGCTCCTTGGGAGAGTCTCTCTATCCTCACCATCACAAAGTCACCCACGTGGAATTCTTGGTGACATCGATGAGAGTCGGCCTACCTTTTATAAGTCTCATTCTTTTTGCTGATGTGCTTGCTAAGATTTTCATGCAATTTTGTGAATGCTGACATTCTAGGGGTGATGGGTGGACCTGGGCAACCAAAAGTAGACCAATCATACTTTGATGCCAAGAAGACTTTGATGGAATTAGGAGGGCCGGGGCAACCATATGTGGACTTATCATGCAATGCTGTCATGTAGACTTTGGTGGGACTAGGTGGGCCGGGGCACCCGTAGGTGAACCTATCATGCAAAGTGGTGATGAATGTCGGGGGACCCGGACATCCGTAGATGCTTTTGACATGTGTATGACCAATGTTAAATGAGGGAGGGTCGATACACCTGAATATGAACCAATCATGCATCCTACTTGACATGTGGGTGATATGAACGAGTGGACCCGACTTATGAATCATGCCAAGTGGTGTTGTATGCCAAGACTTATGAACTCTTGTGCCAAAGAGGTCTCCTATGTGTGGGCTTTTGGACTTCCATTGGAATGGGTCAAAGGGGTCTAGGAAGGTAAATATCAGGAAGTGGGGCACTTCCTCGATCTCTAGACATAGATTGCCCATAGTCATGGCTCCCATGGTGTAACCCGGGTCTAGGATGGGGTGGATTGGGTCAAACATGGTGGGTTGGGGTAGGGAAAGGTAGGTGGTGGTTAAGGTGATTGGGTCACACGGGTTCCTTGACTCCCATTGGAATGGATCATAATGGGTTACCAAGAGGGAGGGGCCTTATGTCCTCAAGATCCTCAAATGGTGGTGGGTCATCCTCCTCTAATGAAATAATTGGGCCAAAGTTCTTGGTGAGTGGGTTGGCCATGAGGGGAGGGCTTGGCTTCCTACCCGATATAAGAAGCTCCAAATTGAGGAGAAGGTCGGGCTCATCGGGTGTGGGGAGGAATAGAAGGAGGTCGCTAGTGTAGCAACCAATGGTGCAAACCGAGGTGATAGACCCGATGCATAGGTGTAGGAGGCCAAGGCTCCTAGGTTGTTCGGCCATAGGGGTCAACATGCTAGTGAACTCAATTTGCCATGCTAAGCCCTTGAGAAGGTCCCCTAAGATTTCCATTTGGTAAGATGATTGGATGGTGGTATGATAGGAGAAGAAGGGCACTATGGGAAGGTTTTGATTCATGAGAGGAAAATCGTGGGCTGTGATATCTCTTATTGGGCTCTCCTTTAGCCAACTAATAATGGGTTCTCCTAAGATGAGCTCCGCCCCAACTAGAGAGGGTGGTGTAAGGTAAAGACCATCGTGTGAGGTTTCTTCTTCAACTTGGACATGGATTTCCTCCAAGGTGGGGAGTGGTTTTGGAGTAGTCACCACTATGGTGTCAGGTATGGGTTCCTCCTCCAAAGAGGTAAGAGGGTCTTTTGGGGTTGGGGTGGTGATGGTTGGTGTATAGTGCACCTGGGGTGGAGGGTAAAGGAAAACTGGATTTGGGATAGGGAGGGGAAGTAGTGGAGGCCTAAGACATGGGAGTTTTGGGGGAGGGAGTGGGAGATGGGTTGGTTGGGGTGGCTTGGGTTGGTCGATCTTGGGGGGAGTGTCCCTTATAAGGGAAGATGGTGGGGTAGTGGTGGGGACCAAGGAGCCTTGTGGAGTATGGGTTTTGTGGAGAATTGTGGGTTGGGGGATGGTTGCCATCGTGGGCCTAGGTGGAGGGGTGGACACGGGGTCCACGTGGGTTTGAATGGTGAGAATGGGGTGAGTGGTGGTCCTTATTGGGGAAACTGGGTCGGTTAGGGGTCTCTTTCCCTTGGGATCGGTCGGTTGTGGAGGGGTGGAAGTGGGGGCCAATTGGGTTTGGATAGTGAGGTTTGTGGAAGAGGGTTTTGGTTGGGGTGTGGGGATCCTCATGGGGTTAGGTGGGGAGGTGGATGCTTGGATTAGTTGGGTCTTAAGGGATAGGATTTGGTGGCGAAGTGTAGTGGTGATGGTTGAGAGGGAATTTGTTGGGAGTGGTGGGGGAGGAGGCCTAAAAGTGGTCTCAAGTTGGCGGGGTGGGGATGGAGGAGTGATAGTGTTCCTCGGGCTAGGGGTGTTTGAGTAGGAGGGGTGGGAATATTTGGGGATGTAGATCTTCCTAAGTTCCTCCTTCATATCATCCCATGAAGAAATGGGCTCTTGCCTCCTAACCCTTCTTAATCCCTCTATGTGTTCCCACTTCCTCTTGGCTTGACCCCGAAATCGTCCCTTGGCAACACGGACTCTTGCGGGACCATAAACCATAGTCCTCTCATAGTCTTTTTCCATGGTAACCTCCCACTTTAGGTAGGCACTAGAGCATGATCCATTGAAGCGGAGATCCTCAAAAGAGATTATGTCAAATGGAGGGTTGATTGGACCCTTGTGTAGGGCCAAGTGGGATGAATGTGACCAAAGAGAGGTAGCCATGCTAGAGGGCACGATTGATGCACCGGGTGACTCTAAATGCAAGTGCGGTCTAGGACTAGACTTAGTAGAGACAAGTCTAAAACCTGGCTCTGATACCAATTTGATGTGACACAACCTAGGACTTACCAAGCAGGCACAATTGGCATTCAAAACGGACCGATAATGGCGACCGCTCACCCGATGCTCACCCAAGACCCGGGGTAACTTGGCAATGCCAAGGGGAGGATGTGAGGACTGGGCCCTTGCTGGTAGAGGGCCAGCAAGGCCAAGATTAACTCCTAAGGGTTATGGCAGCCCAATTGAAGGGAGCCGACGTCGTGCCGAGGGCACGGGTTACACTCTGTTTCCCACGGTGATCTCTTATAGCAAGGGAGCATAAGGATCGAGCTCTCACTCACGGCCAGCGGAGTTATGAACTAATATTGACTGAAAAAACACTAAATAGAGCAAAGTTTGGAGCACTTACTCGACCGGTTTGAAGAAATCGGTCCCGCTCGGAGACGTGGGCGAGCGGGGAGGCGTGGGATCCCCACACGCCGCGCCGGGGCAGCTTGACCTGTTTATGATGTTACAACACTACATCTCTCGCAGGACGGGGTTCTTGGGTTGGCGATAAATTGTTAATACATCCAAAACCACCTCCACACAGGGAGGAGCCTTCAGCTGGCCAAGCGGGGAGGGGCGAAACCGAGCTAGAAGCTAACACGGGAGCTGATGCCGATTCTGTCCGCTTCCTGTGCTTCAGGACAGACAGTTGGATACCTTGACGCTGCGACCACTCCTATTTTTTTTTGATGACGAAACCAGTTCGAATTTCTTCATAGCTGGATCGGGATGACTCCTGAATTTTGTTAATTTCTCTGGTCACAGGTGCTGGTCGGGGCAGAAGCTCGAACAGGGTGGCAGGTCTTCAGTTCTGAGTGCTTCAGGTTCACAATAGCAGGAAGAAGAGGTTTCCACAAGCGCTCCAGAGCTCAGAATTAGGCACCGCTGGAGTCTTTGGAATTGTCGGTGATTCCTCTTCGAAGTGAGACCAACGGGGATGCCAAACGTTGTCGGAGTCGACCGGTAGAGCTCGAACAATGAGGGTGGGTCGGAGCAGACTGTCAGGAAGCAGAACCGCACACCCGGAGGAAGAAAATGAGAACTCTTGATTCCGGGCGCAAAACAGAGCTCCGCTTCTTGATTCTGGAAGTAGACTTGTCGAAGAAGCTCCTGGCCAAGCTTTACCTCCAGATCTTCAAGAGAGTGGTCGTGGTAGCTTCAGGAGTCAGCTTGATGTTGCTCTTCAGGGAGGAAGTGCGCAGTCGGGGAAGAACGGCTCCCCTGGGCGACCACGAACTCAGAACGGGACGGGACCACCTCCGTTACGAAGTAGACTGGACGATGATTCCACTGGTATATGGTATGCCCTCTGAAGCTTCCAGGTGAAGACATGGCAGCCTCTGCAACTGGGCACTCCTTTGCTGCCTACGAACTGAGAACTGTAGGTTGAAGATGATGGGGGGGAATGGGGTATATGGGAGGGGAAATGGGGGTGGTTGAGTGTGGGGAGAACCCTGGTTGTGAGGGGGTCTAGGAGGGGGTGTTCCAAGATGTGGGAGGGGAAGAATGGGGTCTAGAAGGGGGTCTAATAGGTGGTGGGAGGAGGAGCTACGAATTTGGTGTTGGGAGGGAGAGGGAAAGGGTATTTGAAAATGGGTTTAAGGGTGGGATTAATTTTTGGTCTTGGGAATGGGAAGGGGTGTGTGGGGAAGGTAAAGGGGGGGCTTGGGGAGTTGGGAATTCTCCCTTGGGAGATGAGAGAGTGCTTGGGGAAGGGGAGTGGGTGGTTGGTGGTTGGAGGGTGGAGTGGGGAGTGGTGGAATCTCCCTTGGGGCTGGGTGGAGTTAAGGTGGGGTGGTGGGGAGTTGGGGATGAGTTATTGTACGGGGGGAAGAGAGAGAAAGGTGGTTGGGAGGGGAGGAGAGAGAAAGGGGCGCAGGTTTTAGAGAGAGAAAGTGGAGGAGAGAGAAAATGACTTTCTAGAGAGAGATGTAGAGAGAGAGAGAGGGGGGATAGGGGCTTCTCACCCACTCAATTGGCTTCTCACCAAAAGAAGAAGATTTAAGTTGGACACTAGAAAATTCAAATATTTATTCATTAACTTCAAATGGGGGGGAATGGGGTCCTATATATAGGCAACCCACATTTTACAAAAAGTCCCTGACTCTTGCTATAAAGACAAATAACCAAGGGGGTAGGGGGCGCCCTTGGGCCCAATAGCTAATCTAATCAACCTAATGACACTCAAACTTAGGGGAATAAACAAAAGACCTAGGGACATGACTCAAATAAAAGGGAAAATACATCAAATGACTCAAATAAAAGTTACATAGGACTCAAAATTAAATAACTAGACCATGCCGGATGCAACCGGGGCGAGGAGACGAGCTGTGAACGTGGGCATGGGAGGTGATGTCCCCATCAGCTTGTTGCATGTGCGGCGTTGTTAACACAGCCACATGGGGTGTAACAGGGGTCCCTTGGAATTGGAAGATTGAAGGTTGCGACACAGCCGTAAATTGTTGTTGTGGAGGAGGAATGCCCCCAGCATAGTTGGGCGTCGACAACGTAGTCGTGGCCTAATGCAAAGCCTCAAATGCCTGGCTACTGCTGTCACGCCCTGAGCTTTTTAATATAGAGGAAGGAATTTCGAGAACGCGAACAGCCGTCATGCTAAGCCTCTCGCAAGCAAGAAATCAGAGCGCAAGACAATCACACTAAAGTAATTGCACAAGTAAACTCTTCCAAACTTCACTTTATTTCATAATAATAATATCAAAGTACACAAGATCCTTGACTCTTAACACTCTTACATCATAGACTCAAGAAAATAGAAAATTACAATAAGACTCGACTAGACATTTGATACTATGGCTTCTATCAATTTGTTTGACCTTCAATCACTCTCGGACCCGCTACTTGTGTACTCCGAATCCGATTCATTTGTACTTCCTGAAAAGATTAGAAAAGTAGGGTAATGAGCACACTTACCCAGTATGTATCTTCGCATCAACATGAAGGTAATATTTAAGTGATTAATGTCTTAGCTTTAGACTGGAAGAGAAACATAAGAAAATACTGTAAACAATCGGTATAACTAAGTAACCAAGGACATGAAATTGAGCAAGTGGACAAGATAGCATGAACAAGTAAGATTAAGCATGTAGACGTAAATTGGCCTTTCATGAACAAGAATGTACGAGCATGTATCTAGAAAGTACTTTACACAACCTTATAAAGGCTATGTACTATAAAGACATTTATCAAGCATGTAATTTTTATAACGAGTCTCGTGGTGTTTCACTCATTTATAGGAGAAAGTACTCCCAGCGCAATGCGACACCAGTATCATCGTACCCCATGGTTTATAGCACATTTTCGACAATCCGCCGAGGGGACTAGCATGGAGCCCTTGGATACAATCCGTGCCCGATCTTGCATCTTCAAGTTATAAATCTAGTTTGATGGGAATCGACGCCGAGCATGTACTTTTTATTTTGTATTTATGTCCTTTTAGTTTGTGTTTATATCCTTGGGAAAGTATGTACGCAAATGTAAGGCTTTATAAGCCAAAGAGTCATTCCCATGGATTGTGTGGGTTTTTATGCAAATGTGTAGTAGGTCCAGCTAGGGGGCCCCCTCCCCTTCCCCATTGGTCCACCTCATCCATGTGGGGCTGGTCAACCATCCTAGGTGGCCATCTAGAAGGTTTGAATGCTAATTGACCACATGGGAGACAAATGGGTTAAAATTTCAAAGGTAGGCCACCTACCTTACCTACCTAGTCAAAGGAGTGCCCATTCATATGTAATTTATTTATTTTGAGTTTTGACCACATGGGGGATGAAAATGACATATTTCCCACGAAATTATCAGCCCCCCCACCCCTTGATATTTTCTATATAAGCCAATGTATAGTGTCATTAGAGATTAATGAAGAAGAAATTAGCATTTTGCCTCCTTGAAGCTTGTGCCCCTCTCCCCTCTCTCCCTGGTGTTCTTCCACCTCCAGCCCATTTATAGAGTGAGATCCCTCCCCTCTTGATCCCCTCCAACTTCTGAAGCAGCTCCGGTGATCGCCGCCGCCGCCGTCTCGCCGCCGACGCGTCTTCACCAACGAATTCGGTTTTCTGTCCACTCTGGACAGACCTCTCTTCTCCGAATTGTCTCTCTCTCTTCCCTCATCTTCTGAAGCTCCAATTTTCAGGGTTGGTTCCCCTCTTGAACCCTTACCTCCAAAAAACATTTCAGGCAAAAATTCGTCCTTCAGATATTTTTATATTTTCGTCCAAGTTCAAATTTCAGTTCTGTCAAGGTTCTGTCTACTGTTCATCAGTTCTGAGTCTACCTTGTTCGACCCATGTTTTGAATTTTGTTGGGGCTCTAAAAATTACTGAGACTTCTGTCCACATATGTCTACCACCATGCATTTTCTTAATTTTTGATAAGGTCTCTAGGTATTTTTCAAAATTCGTACCAGTTCCTATGAGCAATTTTTCCACAGTGTCCCAGATCCGACCCAGGTCCACTCAAAAAATCCCATAAAATCCATTTCCTATCCAAATCAAAAACCAAAAATAGTCCCGATTTTCTATCTCAGAGATCTTCAACTTTTCTGAAGAACTCATCTCCATATTCCAAGGTCCTCCCACCGGTCAACGGTGATTTTCAGAGAAGTCAGAACCTGCCCCTGCAGTTCTGGCCTGTTTACAGCAAGGGTGTAAATTCCATAAGTCAGATATACATATCTGATTATTTTTTCTGAAGGCCCCTACGTCGAAGTATTTGGAGTCCTCTTTCCAACGGCGCTGATCTCGTTGCATTCCGACGACGGGGTTGATCACAGCAGCCGATCTCGCCGGACAGCGCGCGAGAAGACAGCAAGTGCAGACTTGTGGCCGGTTTCCCGCGAGCGTCGTCCGAGGGCCGCCCGGCGTCCGGCGGTCGTTCCAGCAACTCGCCATCCTAGGGGAGCGCTTCCCAAGTGTACCCACACCAAAGGAGGCATCAGGTCCCACACGACCCCTCCGGTCCACACGTGGGCCCCACTAGCACGAGTACGCGCGAAGCCGAAGCCGTGCCCGGAAACCGCCCGTCAACCCGGAATTGGTCCTCCCGGGCCCCCTTGTGTCGCCCGTTACCTCCCTGCGTGGAGTGGGCTTACTTGTATTGCTGTAATATTAATGTATTAAGTTCCCGGGAGTACGAATTTCGGCCGGGTGCCATCTTCGCCACGCCGAGCGCGTGGAGGTATCGTATTCGCTCCTTGCTTGGCATTCCGCTTATTTCTATATATGCTTGTTTATGCCGCTGCTAGAGAGCATGTGTAGGGTTACCTAGGTCGCTTTTAATTTATCATATCACTGCTGCGAGTGAGAGAGTGACCGTCCCGTGACCCGATCCGGGCACGAAAGTGCGAGCCGACCACCCTAGCTCTTGCCGGTTGTTCAACCGCGCACATCCGACGCTTCCCTCGCTAAGGGACGACCGCTAGCTTATCGTGTCCGTGGTCCCGTCCCGCATCAATTTGGTATCAGAGCCAGGTTTGAGTCTAGGGTGTCAAAAAGAAAAAAAAAGAGTGTCATGTAGTCATTAGTCGGTCTAAGTCGTGTTTAGGATCATCACATTTTTAAAACAACAAAAAGAGTCGTTTTTGGGTCGCATACATCCCTTTACTCGGTATATAAAAAGGTGTTGTCCGACCGTTAGGTTACGCCTATCGGGAAGGCCGCACACTTGTGCGAGTGACCTTCGGGTCGATTGTCTCCGCCCCGTACCGAGTCTTGGTTTACGTCTAGGGTCCTTAGTGTGCATTAGTTAGTGCATTCCAACTTTGCATTACTTAGTGTCGTGTCTAGTGTTTTGGTCCGAGTGTCGGCATGGCCATCCACTAGTTTCCCCGTGTCCCATGGAGTCCCAAACTCCCGGATGGTGGCGATACTATCTCAAATGGAAGGACCACTCGAACCACCCCACGAGGCCCGAAACCCGGGATTTCTACGGGTCCGATGACCCGAGTGTCTATCTAGAATGGGAAGCCATTATGGATGATTACTTCGAGGTGTACATCATGTACGGGCCCATGCAAGTCGATGTTGCCAAAAGGCGACTTTTTAGTGAAGCCGCTGCAACTTGGAGGGACATCAAATATTGGAGGGAGGATAGGAATCTAAGGCCCATCAAGTCATGGTGGGAAATGAAGAGAATGCTTAGGAGGGCCTACGTTCCCCGCCCACCTACCTCCAACCACGGAGGTCATTCCACTCACAAACCCCACCAACTCACCCACAATCAAGTGGGCCACACCTCTACCCAATCCCACCCCTTCACCGCCGTCCAAGCCCACCAAAGTGACCCCAATCTAGTGGCCCGCCCATGCACCACCAACCAACCTCCCCTTGGCACTCCCATCCCAACCCACTCAAGCACCTCCAACCGAGTAGAAGTCCCGCTTATAACCGAGCCTAGGCCCACACCCGAGCCGAGAGTTAAGGAGCTAGTCCACCCCAAGGTCCTTCCTCCAACCCGCTCCTTAGAGGAAATAAAGAAAATGATTTCGGATTGGTGGGAAAGGACACAAGATACTCCACCACCCATGGATGCTCCATTGTTATCTACCTCCGGTCTTCATTCGAAACCATCAAAGTGGGAACTACCAAAGCCCGAGCCACCCGTGTTTCTTACGGGAACACTTTACATAGCCGAGCCACTTCTTAGTTGGCTCAAGGATGGCTTGGTCCCACATCCCTTTCCATCCATGGACCCCATCCTACCTATAGTGCCGGTCAACTCATTCCATACCACATTTCGATCTCGTCACCATGTTGATACGTTCGATGATCTTGTCATGGGATTAGATTCACAATGGGAGTTGACGCATCTTTTGGCCCGAGGCTTTGACCAACCCGCTAGTCTTAGCTTCACCCATCCAGCCTTCGGGTCCATTACCTCTGAGTGCACCGTGGGTTGTGTCACCACGGAGGTTCTTCTACTTCTCCCGCTACCGGATGAGCCCGAATTCATACCCTTTTGTCCGAGGGAGGAATCATACTTCGTGCCTATGATCCCCGTCCCACCCGTCACAATTCAAGAAGGTGACTATCCACACCTTCAAAACTTCTACACGTGGGACCGTGACTTGTGGGAACCCACCATAAGGGGTCATACCTTCTTTGATCCCTTTGACCCACTCCCTAGTGGATCCTTAGACCCTCCACATTCACTTCACTTCTTCGAGGGAGTCCGCTACCACACCCCTTCCCCACGGGCCGGGTCGTCTATGCCCACCAAGCCCGTACCCATACAAGATACACCATCATCTAGGGGAGATACTCTTGGCCCTCCCACATCCACATCCCATATGCATGCATGGCCCACCTTAGGAGGTCTAGGATTTCCGTATGATGTCAACCACCGGTTATGTCAGATGCATGCATGGCACACATTCGGGTGTCCTGGTCCGCCGTCACCCATGTACGGGTCGGACTAACATTAGGTGTGTCTAGGGTCATATATGAGTCGGTGTGTTTTCCTTGTGTGGTTTGTTTTGTGTGGTTTGTTTGCATGGTTTGTGTGTATTGTATGGTGAGTCTGCATGTGTCTTGTGCAAGCTTGTTGTCGTTCTCTTATGAGTAAGAGGCGAGTGGACTCACTTGATGAGTATGGGATCGGTTCCACATCTATACCCGGATCAGTCACTTATAGGGACTCAGCGGTGATTCCTAGTGAGTCTTCGAGCTGTTTTCTTCCCTTTTGAGAGTGCCCCTTCGGAGTGACCACCTTTAGCCCATAGCAGTTCGCATATCGAGTATATATGGAATGAGCAGGTGACGATCGCTTGGAGTGGAGCGTACCCGCGTTACTTGGCACGGTGACGGATCCGCCGGAGTATTCGAGCATCCTTACCCCTACTCGACGGGGTCGAGTTCCTCCCACCCGGGGAGAGTTGATGGGAATCGACGCCGAGCATGTACTTTTTATTTTGTATTTATGTCCTTTTAGTTTGTGTTTATATCCTTGGGAAAGTATGTACGCAAATGTAAGGCTTTATAAGCCAAAGAGTCATTCCCATGGATTGTGTGGGTTTTTATGCAAATGTGTAGTAGGTCCAGCTAGGGGGCCCCCTCCCCTTCCCCATTGGTCCACCTCATCCATGTGGGGCTGGTCAACCATCCTAGGTGGCCATCTAGAAGGTTTGAATGCTAATTGACCACATGGGAGACAAATGGGTTAAAATTTCAAAGGTAGGCCACCTACCTTACCTACCGAGTCAAAGGAGTGCCCATTCATATGTAATTTATTTATTTTGAGTTTTGACCACATGGGGGATGAAAATGACATATTTCCCACGAAATTATCAGCCCCCCCACCCCTTGATATTTTCTATATAAGCCTATGTATAGTGTCATTAGAGATTAATGAAGAAGAGATTAGCATTTTGCCTCCTTGAAGCTTGTGCCCCTCTCCCCTCTCTCCCTGGTGTTCTTCCACCTCCAGCCCATTTATAGAGTGAGATCCCTCCCCTCTTGATCCCCTCCAACTTTTGAAGCAGCTCCGGTGATCGCCGCCGCCGCCGTCTCGCCGCCGACGCGTCTTCACCAACGAATTCGGTTTTCTGTCCACTCTGGACAGACCTCTCTTCTCCGAATTGTCTCTCTCTCTTCCCTCATCTTCTGAAGCTCCAATTTTCAGGGTTGGTTCCCCTCTTGAACCCTTACCTCCAAAAAAAATTTCAGGCAAAAATTCGTCCTTTAGATATTTTTATATTTTCGTCCAAGTTCAAATTTCAGTTCTGTCCAGGTTCTGTCTACTGTTCATCAGTTCTGAGTCTACCTTGTTCGACCCATGTTTTGAATTTTGTTGGGGCTCTAAAAATTACTGAGACTTCTGTCCACATATGTCTACCACCATGCATTTTCTTAATTTTTGATAAGGTCTCTAGGTATTTTTCAAAATTCGTACCAGTTCCTGTGAGCAATTTTTCCACAGTGTCCCAGATCCGACCCAGGTCCACTCAAAAAATCCCATAAAATCCATTTCCTATCCAAATCAAAAACCAAAAATAGTCCCGATTTTCTATCTCAGAGATATTCAACTTTTCTGAAGAACTCATCTCCATATTCCAAGGTCCTCCCACCGGTCAACGGTGATTTTCAGAGAAGTCAGAACCTGCCCCTGCAGTTCTGGCCTGTTTACAGCAAGGGTGTAAATTCCATAAGTCAGATATACGTATCTGATTATTTTTTCTGAAGGCCCCTACGTCGAATTATTTGGAGTCCTCTTTCCAACGGCGCCGATCTCGTTGCATTCTGACGACGGGGTTGATCACAGCAGCCGATCTCGCCGGACAGCGCGCGAGAAGACAGCAAGTGCAGACTTGTGGCCGGTTTCCCGCGAGTGTCGTCCGAGGGCCGCCCGGCGTCCGGCGGTCGTTCCAGCAACTCGCCATCCTAGGGGAGCGCTTCCCAAGTGTACCCACACCAAAGGAGGGATCAGGTCCCACACGACCCCTCCGGTCCACACGTGGGCCCCACTAGCACGAGTACGCGCGAAGCCGAAGCCGTGCCCGGAAACCGCCCGTCAACCCGGAATTGGTCCTCCCGGGCCCCCTTGTGTCGCCCGTTACCTCCCTGCGTGGAGTGGGCTTACTTGTATTGCTGTAATATTAATGTATTAAGTTCCCGGGAGTACGAGTTTCGGCCGGGTGCCATCTTCGCCACGCCGAGCGCGTGGAGGTATCGTATTCGCTCCTTGCTTGGCATTCCGCTTATTTCTATATATGCTTGTTTATGCCGCTGCTAGAGAGCATGTGTAGGGTTACCTAGCTCGCTTTTAATTTATCATATCACTGCTGCGAGTGAGAGAGTGACCGTCCCGTGACCCGATCCGGGCACGAAAGTGCGAGCCGACCACCCTAGCTCTTGCCGGTTGTTCAACCGCGCACATCCGACGCTTCCCTCGCTAAGGGACGACCGCTAGCTTATCGTGTCCGTGGTCCCGTCCCGCATCATAGTTACTTCCACGAGATAATAATTTCGGCCAATAAATCAATTCCAAATAATAAGTTTAATGATCAAGTAACCAAGGCATAGAACGTACCAAAGTTGACATGAGATATCAAAGAAAGATTTAAGGTATATTATGCTAGGGCAGCGATCCGACAGCATAACAGTATATTCATTAGGTTCCATAATTCAAATTTAACTTTGTTAAACATAATTTAGGCTCCAGATAATACTAAGATCATCTAAGAATTCAAGAAAACCAACCCCAAAGGTCAAACCTCGGGTTAGACACAATCAGGAACCAAGCAGTCATTTACTGGACCGTTTAGAAATTCAAGCGGTCTAGTCATGGACCGTTTGGGTTGGGTTGAACCCAGACTGGACGGCTGGACTCAGATATACAAGCGGTCATGGGCCAGACCGTTAACTGGGCCTTAGCGGTCGTATGTAAGACCGTTTAGGAATCAAGACTCCGAAATCAATGGTAGTACTTTCTAGATAAATTGGGCTTTAATGGTACAACCAGCTCAGCATCCTAGTAGGAATCCCAGGCTCACAGAGACTTACGGAGGCCTTGAAACAAGATCATCTAGTCCGGTAGAAGGAATATCTAACAGAGAGGCTTTCAATTCCAAGATTGTATGCCTATAAGTGCAAAGGTGTATCTAATGGTCACATACCAGAGTATATGCCATGTACTTATGAAAATGACTCTTAGATGAGAAAAGACTATAAAATAATCAGTTAAACCATGGTGATAATGCATAGATTGTATTCATAACATGAAAATTATTTAATTACAATACTATAGTCCTTTAGACCTGAAAATACATGATAATGAAAATAATGCGTTTAGAATCATGCTTATGCTGAATCAGGGTGCTTAACTAGAGATCAAATCATAACTAGTCCATGAACCTCATAAACTCAAGTTAACTACAAAGGTATATGCCTTGGTCACGAAAATATCATAAGTTTAAAATAACTTTAAGTGCATAAGGAATCATGAAATCTATTAGAATGAGCTATTAGCATAACTGGGTATATGAAAATAATGTTTAAAACGGGTATAAAACCTACTTAACTAGGCTTAACATATAATAATTTGGACCATTCTGCATTAAGCCTCGGGTTAGCTTAAATACAGAATTCAAAAACGTAAATGGTCTAATGGGTGACCGTCTCTTGTGGCTAGCGGTCTATCGTACAACCGCTAGGGTTTCTGGATGTCTACAGGAAGACCGTTTCTTCCTGTGTTAACAGAAAACTCAATAATAGTAAATACAATACTTGTCTCAGGCATATCATACATGAAAATCAACATGAATAAACTCTATAGCATGATAGAACAAGAATAGGTCAACCAATATGCATGGGTTTACGTAATAACAAGAGAATTTCCTTTTTACTCAATTAGGGCTAGTTCATGCATAAATATTATACTAGATGCATAGTCCTAATGAAAACATAAAATTCTCAGTGTACAATGCATGAAATTGACTGAAAACAGAGGGATTTTATCCCTAATGTCATGTTTAAACCGTTCATGAGATAACCTACCTCAAATAGCGCTCCTAGACTGCCAATAGTAAGCCCTAGTTCTACACGTTCTGTGCTAAACTAGCAACTTCACACCCTTGTATCTCCTGATTCCCTTGACCTATGGGCTTGAAAATTGGAGGGTAGATAGAAGATATAAAGGGTAACATAAAGTTATAAAGACACAATTGCTAAATACCTTGTTTAGGGCTTATAATTTTCTGATCTTCACTAGACCGTTGCACAGATTCCTGGGTTATTGGTGTATAATCAACAACTTTGAAAGCTTCTAACTCCTTGTAGACTTGATCTCCTAGAACAAAATTTGGAGGGTAGTTAGTCCTTAGCATTAGCAACAAAAACCTCTAAAGAACTTACCTCTAATTCTGCCTCTTTACCTTAGTTCCACGCGAGCCAAAAGTAGGGGTCGCACAGGTCAAACTTGGGGTCTATTTATAGGGTTTAGTTAGAGTTTCATAGATTTAAAGTCCTAATTAGGTATTAGATCGATCCTAATGCGTTCCTGAGCCTTCTAGCCAATAGACTGCATTCATCCTAGAAGATTTAGCCAAAAAATGGAATTTTTCATGCAAGGAAGATGCTTGTGACCGGTCTTTATAAAGCGGTCCACTGATTGACCGTTTTGGGTCCCATGCGGTCTCGCGATAGACCGTTTTCTATCCTGGGCGTCGAATTTGAAATTAATTCAAACTCTTCCCTCCATTATCCATCTATTTATCCTATTTATCTCTAAATTCCATGATTATACGAATTTCTAGCTTCTATAATATGGGCCAAGGTCCAAAACCATAATTTGGGCCAAAAGGGTTCCTTTAAATGGGCCTAATCCTCTTGGATTAGAGTAAGGCTATACTAATTAAAATAAATTCATTTAATAGCCCGTTTAGTCCATTTAAATATTTAATAAATTCTTAAAAATATCTCGTTTGTTACACCCTCCCCCACTTAAAAAGAATTTATCCCCAAATTCAATACATGGATTTATGGAGAGTGTACTTACATTCAAATATCTCTGGAAATCTTTTGTGCATGGCCTCTTGGGTTTCCTATGTTACTTCATGCGACCAAGATTTGCTTTATTGAACTTTGACCATAGGGATAGTTTTGTTCCGAAGTTGACGCACTTCTTGCTCAAGTATTTTGATAGGTTTTTGCTCGATCCTTTTGAATTTCCAAGTTATCATAGCTTATAACATGAAACGGATCTGGAACGTACCTTTTGAGTATTGAGACATGAAATACGTCATGAACTCTAGTGAATTGGGGAGGTAAAGCCAATCGATAAGCTACTTCGCCAACTCTCTCAAGGATTTCAAAAGGGCCGATAAATCTTGGGGTAAGCTTGCCTTTGATGCCGAACCTTCGAATACCTCGACCTGGAGAGACCTTGCGGAATACATGGTTACCTACTTAGAATTCTAGGTCACGCCTTCGATTATCAGCATATGATTTCTGTCTATCTTGAGCTATCTTGAGTCTTTCTCGAATTAGCTTTACTCTCTCAGTAGTATCCCTTATCAACTCGGGACCTAGCAGTTGTTTTCCCCCGACTTCGTTCCAGCAGATCGGTGAGCGACAACTTCTCCCATAAAGTGCCTCAAATGGTGCCATCTGAATGCTAGCATGATAGCTATTGTTATAGGCAAATTCCACTAGAGGTTAATGGTCATGCCAACTCCCACCGAAGTCCATAACACATGCTCTTAGCATATCCTCCACCACTCGATTGGTTCTTTCAGTTTTTCCATCGGTTTGTAGATGAAATGCTGTGCTGAAGCTTAATCGGGTCCCCAAAGAATTCTACAGACCTTTCGAGAATTGTGAAGTGAATCGAGGGTCTCGATCAGAAATAATAGTGACAGGGACACCATGTAACTTAACAATCTCCTTCATGTATAATGCAGCTAGGATATCCATAGACCATCGGCTTTTAATAGGCAGGAAATGAGCTGATTTGGTTAAACGGTCTATGATTACCCATATTCCATCATGTCTACCTCTCGACTTAGGCAATCCCATGATAAAATCCATCCCTATACTATCCCATTTCCATTTCGGAATTTTGAAGAGATGTAATTTTCCAGCGGGCCTTTGATGTTCTGCCTTAATCTGTTGACAAGTAAGGCAACGTGACACATAATCTGCTATCTCTCTTTTCATATTGGGCCACCAATAGCTTCTTTTAAGATCTTGATACATCTTGGTAGCACCAGGATGAATGGTGTATTTAGATTTATGAGCTTCTTTTAAGATCAATTTCTTAGTATCAGCATGGTCTGGTATACAAACTCGGTCTTGGAATATCAATCTTCCATCATTTGTAATAGAGAAATCCGGCAATTGCTCTATATTGGCGTTAATCTCTAATAACACAGGGTCATTGTCTTACAGCTTGACCAGTTCTTCTTTAAGGTGGGTTGAGTCCGGATATTGGCTATAAAGTAATCCTCTTTCTTCTTCATATCAATATCTAAATTCAATTGAGCAAATTTAGAAATGAGATTGGTCATACCTTTCATGAGACTTGATAGCTTTCCCATTGGTTTCCTGTTGAGTGCATCGGCTACAGCATTCGCCTTGCCAAGATGATATTGGATAGCAAAATCAAAGTCTTTAAGGTACTCCAACCATCTCCTTTGCCTCATATTCAGCTCCTTCTGGAAGAATAGATATTTCAAACTTTTGTGGTCCGAATAGACTGTGAATTTCTCTCCATAAAGGTAGTGACGCCAAATCTTTAAGGCAAAGATGACAGCTGCCAATTCCAGATCATGAACAGGATAATTTTCTTCATGTCGCTTCAATTGTCTAGAAGCATAATAGATCACCTTGCCATTCTGCATAAGTACACAGCCTAAGCCAATGCCAGTTGCATCGGTATAAACTTCAAATCCACCACCTTCTACGGGCAATGCTAGTACGGGTGCCGTGGTGAGATGTTCTTTAAGGGCTAAGAAGTTTTCTTCACATTCCCTTGTCCACTCGAAAGGATTTTCCTTCCTAGTAAGTCTTGTTAAAGGAGCGGCGATTTTGGAGAAATCTTTGATGAATCACCTATAATAACCAGCCAGACCAATAAAACTTTGAACTTCAGATACGGTATTCGGTCGGCTCCAACTTTTCACAGCTTCAACCTTAGAAGGATCTACTGCAATGCCTTCTTTAGAAATTACATGGTCAAGGAAAGAGACTTCCTTAAGCCAAAATTCACATTTGTTCAATTTAGCATAGAGTTGATGTTCTCGTAAAGTTTGCAAAGCAACCCTTAGATATTCCTTGTGTTCCTCCTTTGTCTTCGAATAGATAAGGATATCATCAATTAATACGACTATAAATTGGTGAAGATAAGGCCAGAACACATTATTCATCAGTTGCATGAATGCAGTAGGTGCATTAGTTAAACCGAACGGCATAACCACAAATTCGTAGTGTCCATATCTACTTCGGAAAGCAGTCTTCTGTATGTCTTCTTCCTTAATCCTCAGTTGATGATAACCTGACCTGAGGTCAATCTTGGAGAAATATTATGCTCTCAAAAGTTGGTCAAACAGTTCATCAATACGCGGTAGTGGGTATTTATTATTGCTGGTAAGTTGATTCAACTGCCGGTAATCAATGCATAATCTGAGAGAATCGTCCTTCTTCTTGACAAATAGGACTGGCGCACCCCAAGGGGATGTGCTAGGTCGAATAAAACCTTTTTCTAGCAGCTCATGAAGTTGCTTCTTTAACTCCTTCAACTCTGTGGGGGACATCCTGTAAGGAGTTATTGACACAGGTGCTGCTCCAGGTATGAGTTTAATGGTGAAGTTAACCTCTCTTTCGGGCGGTATACCCAGTAGGTCAGAAGGAAAAATGTCAGGAAACTCTCTAACTACGGGGATTTCTTCTATTTGAATTTCCTTAGACTTGGTAATTACTATGGAGGCAAGGAAAGCTTGACACCCTTGCAAAATGAGTTTGCAAGCATGAAAAGATGAAATTATGGTAGGATGTTTCCGATACTTGATACCAAGAAAGGTAAACCGGGGAAGACTGGGTTTCCGAAAAGAGATTATCCTACTCCGACAATTTATGTAGGCGTCGTGGTCTACAAGCCAATCGACTCCTAGAATAGCATCATACTCCTCCATGTCAAGGCATACTAGAATGGCGGGAAGGTTATGGCCTTCTACAATGACTTTACTATTGGGAAAATAAGTTTTTAATTCTGTTCCCGACCCTAAAGGAGTGATTATGGTTAAATCTGATGGTAGGGGAACAGATGAAATAGGTAATGTTTTTGTAAAGGAATTAGCAATAAAGGAATGAGTAGCACTAGTAACAAATAACACAAAAGCAGGATGGGAATGAATATGAATTGTACCTTCAATAAGCTCCCCTTCCTTTGTTGTTTCATCTTCTAATATGGCATTTAATCTGGCTTGCCGTCTTCGTCCACCATTATTCCTCGTGGGTGGCTGTTCTTTCATTAAAGGATAGTCAGGCATACGGTGCTCCCGACTCCCACAACGTAGGCATGCGCCTAACTTCTTCCAACATTCTTCAGCCGCATGACCGAATTTATCACAAAATAAGCAAGCCACCATGACTTGCTTATCTTCCTCGTCCTTGACCTTCTTGTTCCGGCGTTCATCCCTGCCGTTCCCACTCCGGGATCTCTTCCTGCTATCCCGAGAATTATAGGTAATGCTGAATTTTTTCGGCTTCTTACCTCACCGATCAGACCTTCGGCTCGGCTCCTCCACTTTACTCTTGAGTTTATCGACCTTCTCCAAGGTCCGTTCACACAGGTGTGCCTGTTGGACCATCTCCGCATAGGTCCGAATGTTCTGTGGGCCAAGTTGCTGGATAAAAATGGGACGTAACCCATCCATAAAGCGATTTGCCTTTAAGAGATCTGTGCTCACTAGGTGTTGAGCATAGAGTGCCAGGCGAGAAAACTGTAACTCATATTCGGCTACGGACATCATGCCCTGATGAAGTGACGCTAATTCAGCTGCCTTCCTCTCCTTGACATGCTCGGAGAAGTACTTGGTTCAAAAAAGAGTCAGAAATGCATCCCATGTGTGTGGTGCATCTGCAGGCGGTGCTGGAATTACCTTCCACCAGGTGCGGACATCTTTATTTAACTGGAACGTAGCAAGATGAACCTTTTCTTGGTCGGCACACTGCATGACCTCGAATATACAGTTCATTTCGTCGATCCAATTTTTTGCCTCATCGGGATTAGAAGAACCTGAAAACTGCGGAGGATTTAAACTCCAAAAATTGTGGTGTAGGTCTCCAGCTCTTGCCCCTACACCGGCTTGAGCCATATTCTGTAATGCTTGGGTGAGACCGGCAAGGGTTTGTTGCATACCATCCCAGTCAACACGATGAGCCATGATGAGAGTAAGGTACCTGAGAAGGGTAGCAGAGTTGTTAATTCTAATGGAATGAGTGGAATTAACCTTAGAAATAATTTTACTTACTATCTCATCCCAGGTTCTACCCCATTTCCTCTCATAGGTAGGGAGTTTCTTTCCTAGTTTCATAGGTGTGGGTCCTTAAACCTTGAAATTAACCTATGACATGTCTTTTCCCTAGGACTTCTAGTCCTATGCTCTGATACCACTTTAACTGTCACGCCCCGAGCTTTCTAATACAACGGAAGGAATTTCGGGAATGGGAACAGCCGGCATGCTAAGCCTCTCGCAAGCAAGAAATCAGAGCGCCAGACAATCACACTAAAGTAATTGCACAATTAAACTCTTCCAAACTTCACTTTATTCCATAATAATAATATCAAAGTACACAAGATCCTTGACTCTTAACACTCTTACATCATAGACTCAAGAAAATAGAAAATTACAATAAGACTCGACTAGACATTTGATACTATGGCTTCTCTCGATTCGTTTGACCTTCAATCACTCTCGGACCCGCTACTTGTATACTCCGAATCCGATTCATCTGTACTTCCTGAAAAGATTGGAAAAATAGGGTAATGAGCACACTTTCCCAGTAGGTATCTTCGCATCAACATGAAGGTAATATTTAAGTGATTAATGTCTTAGCTTTAGACTAGAAGAGAAACATAATAAAATGTGGTAAATAATCGGTATAATTAAGTAACCAAGGACATGAAATTGAGCAAGTGGACAAGATAGCATGAACAAGTAAGATTAAGCATGTAGACGTAAATTGGCCTTTCATGAACAAGAATGTACGAGCATGTATCTAGAAAGTACTTTACACAACCTTATAAAGGCTATGTACTAGAAAGTCATTTATTGAGCATGTAATTTTCATAACGAGTCTCATGGTGTTTCACTCATTTATAAGAGAAAGTACTCCCAGCGTAATGCGACGTCAGTATCATCGTACCCCATTGTTTATAGCACGTTTCCGACAATCCGTCGAGGGGACTAGCATGGAGCCCTTGGACACAATCCGTGCCCGATCTTGCATCTTCAAGTTATAAATCCAATTACTTCCACGAGATAATAATTTCGGCCAATAAATCAATTCTAAATAATAAGTTTAATGATCAAGTAACCAATGCATAGAGCGTACCAAAGTTGACATGAGATATCAAAGAAAGATTTAAGGTATATTATGCTACGGCGGTGATCTGGCAGCATAACAGTATATTCATTAGGATCCATAATTCAAATTTAACTTTGTTAAACATAATTTAGGCTCCAGATAATTCTAAGATCATCTAGGAACTCAAGAAAACCAACCCCAAAGGTCAAACCTTAGGTTAGACACAATCAGGAACCAAGCGGTCATTTACTGGACCGTTTAGAAACTCAAGCAGTCTAGTCATGGATTGTTTGGGTTGGGTTGAACCCAGACTGGATGGCTGGACTCAAATATACAAGCGGTCATGGGCCAGACCATTAACTGGGCCTTAGCGGTCGAATGTAAGACCGTTTAGGAATTAAGACTCCGAAATCAACGGTAGTGCTTTCTAGACAAATTGGGCTTTAATGGTACAACCATCTCGACGTCCTAGTGGGAATCCCAGGCTCACAGAGACTTACGGAGGCTGAGGGTGGGCGATCTCGCTCTACTCCTGAGCGGGGAAGAGGATGAGCACGTACACTTGAAGTATGAACTGCAAAGAGGGAAACAAGTCAGAGGTGCCTAGGGATGGATCCCTGGGGAAAACTCTCCGATGCTTAAGTCAGCAAGAGCAGTAGAGCACTGGTGCGAATGGAGGTGTTAGGAGGGAATTGGGGGGCACGATATCCCTCTCCACCAAGAGGTGAAGTGGTTCCTACTCAGGGTTTTTTGCTTATTTCTCCCTCTTTCTTACGGTAGGGCTCTTCTAGCTTAAATAATGGCTCGTTGAGTGCATGATCCCTGTAAGCTGAGGAGTTTTTGGGGAGGTTACGTCCTTCTTGCGGGCTCTTTATAGCACACGGACTCTTGATCTCCCTTATCCTCTTGAGCTCCCAGCTTTTAAAGGGCTCGTAACGGCCATACAGATAAGCTTCCATCAGTTGGCCCAAGCGTGAGGCACTGGCCCAGGAGATGCCTCCCGAGCGATGAGTGCGTGGTTTTGGGCAGGGAATACTGGGCTCCGAAGGAGCTTTCTCGATCGAACTGATGCTCGGACTTCCCAACCCGAAGGCCGCCTAGGAAGCGCTTGATTCGAGTGAGTTATTAAGCTTATATTAAGTGGGCCCTGAGGCTATCACTTCAAGGAGCCGGGCCTTGTTGGGTCAGGTTGAACCTCATTTGGCCTCTCTGTTCTGGAGGTTAGATTTCCCCTCTCCACTTGTCCCCCTCCTACTTCCTAGCCAAAGTTAGGCTCGGACGAGTAGTATTTGGGCTGGACTTTTTGTGGGTCTTTTGGAGATCTCTCTCTGCCAGGGGCCACGTGATGCGGCTTGCCATGAGAACACGCCCATCATGATGATAATTTTGAGAATTTTTGCAAGAAGGACCCTCTTCGAGAGATCGGGACGTCGCGCCGCTTCCAACTAGGGGTTATAAGCATTGCGCGTTATTTGCATCCCTTTATCTATGGGGTTTAGGGTTTTGCCTTTCATTGCACTTATATATGAGGGGGGCTCATGCGCCGCGAGAGCAGTTTGGAAGAGCAGAGAATCGTAGCGGCTTTTGCAGAGCTAGAAAAGTTTTCCTCGGCGGCGATCCGTCAGCTTCCTTCTCTTCCGGGGTCCTCTAGTCTAGAGCTTTCCCCTTCTTCTTCCAACTCTTCTTGTTCTATGGTGGACCAAAATCCTGAGGCCGAGGGACAGGGAGGAGAACGGGCCCCAAGGCCTTTTTTGGTGCCGTCGGAGCCTCTCCATAACGAACTGGGTAAGGCTGATGTGAAGCGACTAGAGAACCAGTATGGGCTGCCTTGGCGGTTCTAGTTCTTCGCGCCTGAACCCCACGAGTCTAGCTTGGCCACTCGTTCCGGTTGCTTTTGTTCCTCTCTTCTGGTGTGGAAATGCGACTTTTGCCTTCCTCTCCATTCTTTTGTTGTCGGTTTGCTTAGATTCTACCGGCTGGCTCCTGTTCAGCCGGTCTCCAACTCTTATACCCTTATCTTCTCCTTCATTTTCCTCTGTGGCCAGAGTGGGGTGAACACCTCATTGGACCTCTTCCATCATTTTTTTGAGTTGAAGGTGAACCTTTATGCGGGGAAGGGCTTCTTCTTTATCCAGGCAAAGCGAAAAAGGAGTTGCGTGTCCCTTTCCATAAAGGACCCCTCTCACAAGGGGTGGAAGACCCAATATTTCTGGGTGGGCGCGTCTGCAGTTGGTGTGGCCTAGGATTTCCCGACATTGCCCAACCTTCACCTGAACGTTCCTCCGAAGCAAACAGAGATCTCCCCGGAGGTGGAGAGGGATGCTGCTATCCTTCTACAGAATCGCCAGATGACGGCTGAGTTGGTGACCCCATCCAACATAGAGGAGTATGTTTCTCGAGCGTTGTTGTCGACAGGTGAGGGTTTCAGGGGCTTGTTCTCTTTCTTATCTGGTAAGTGCCTTCCTTCTCTCAATTTGCTCTCCTTTGTTCAGACTTGAGGCGAGCAGCTGAGGAGGAGGCACTGCCAGCCGAGCTGGAGGTCATCGACGTGGATGACACACCGGCTCCGAGTGATCTTCAAGCTTCGGAGGGCTCATCCCACGCCCAGGAAAAGGGCAAGCGGGTCGTCCGGGATGACGCTTTCGAACGCCGGGGGGTCAAGCGTAAGGATCCCATGGCGAAGTTGCTAAGGTCTTCGATGCAGGCCCTGTCTATCGAGAAGAAGCGGGCAAGGAAGGTGGAGGTTGCCCGCCCGACTGATGAGGTTCCTCTGCTGCCTTCTCTCTCTATGGAGCAAGAGGGAGCAAATGACGAAGGGGTCGTGGCCGATGTCGGGGCGCCGAGCGAGGCAGAGGGGGCGCAAGACAGAGGGGTCCGGTCGAGGCTGGAAGGTCGCAGGATGAAGCGACTCAGTCGCAGCTGACCGAGGCCAGGGAGATACGCTGCGAGGCAGCCCAGCCCGAGCCAATCGGTGGGGCCCCCGAGCCAAGGTCACTTGGGGAAGGTATCCTAGTCCCGGTAGCCCTGGAGAGGTTCTCCCATCCCTCGACCAGTACCTTCAGTGTCTGGGCTTCTTTATACTGTAGATCTCTTTTAAAATCCACACTTAAAAATATAAAAAGCAATAAAAATATGGGTGAAAGCAATAAAAATAGCACGAGGTGCTAATGTGGAGTGTGTGTGATCGCCAGAGACACGAGGGTCTCAAAGAGGAGATTGATATGGGAAGATGATCGCAAAATACCTCAAATATGCGGGGATGTGAGTATTCCTTTCTCTTCAAATCGGCCGGCCGACGAAGAGAGTTCTTCCTTTAATTACCCTTGCAAAAAAGACAAACACCAATGAAGAAATTGCATTAGATATGTGGTGAGTGTAGCATCAATTCATGATAGAAATATGTGAGCATGAAAGCATGTGCAAGAACGCACCTTAAGGGTGGTTGCCCTTAAACCCCTATGCAAAGGGTGTGGGAGATGAATGAATGCATGAAAATAATGAGAATAAGGGAGATGTGCAAGAGTTGCACTATGGGGAGATCTCAATATGATGGTTGAGAAAAATCAATGAAAACAATGATATATGATGCATGATCTATAACAATAATGATAATGAAGATAAGAAGAATAATGAAGGGAAGATAAGATAAAAAAAATCTTTTTTTGTGGTTCCTTGGCTTGAATGCTCGATGGGGAGAAAGCCTCAAAGGGATGAAGATGTGATGTGAAGTCCTCCTTAGCCAAAGGGCCCTGCGTTCGGTTCCTGTAAAAAGAAAAGAAGAAACAAAAGGAAAAGAACAACAGCAGAAGAAGAAGAATAAGAAGAAGAAGAAGACGGAGGCACGTAGAAGACAGAAGAAGAAGGGAAAAAAAAAATAGAAGAACGCAGGGGAGAATGAGAATTATCGGAACCCCTTAACAGAGGCGAGAGCCTCTATTAATAGGTTAGAAAAAGGTGATAAGAAGGGAAGAGATTAAAGGAGGAAGGGATAAGAACGGGCAAGAGCCCAAATAGAGGAGGAGTCTAACGAGGCAAGGACTCCCCGGTGAAAGGGCTGCGAAGCCAGAAGGTGAAACACGCCTTAGGTCAGGGCGTCAATTAATGAATTGACGACTTGACCAGAGGGCGTTTCTCAAAAACACGCCCTGCACAAGGGCGTTTCTCAAAAACCAAATTTAGCAATAAAAACTCCCCATATTTGAAAAATGTAAAACACGCCTTAATTAAAGCCACGTTTAAAAACACGCCCCTGAGAAGGGCGTTAATTTCAAGAGCTCAAATGGGGAAGTCGGTCAAACCTAGAAGAATTAACGCCCTCAGGTGAGGTCGTCCTTTCTTTAAGAAACGCCCTTGGTTAAGTCATGTTTTGAAGAAAACACGCCCTTACCCAGGTCGTGAATTTAGAAAATTCATAAAATAGATAAAATGGGGGAGAAATAGATAAAATGGGAGAAAACGCCCTAGACAAGGTCGTGTTTCAAAAACACGCCCCTGATGAGGGCGTGAATTCAAAAAAATAGAGATAAATGCCCAGAAAATCCAGAAAAATAGGAAAAAGGAGATAAATGGGGAAAAATAGGAGAAATTCAAGAAAAAGTGGGAAAACCACTCAAATAAGCTGATTTGAGGGTCAAATGGGGCATCGCAGAGTGTTATGAAATATACTCAAAATAATGTCAATTTTAGCGTGTCTACATATACTAGAGGTTCCACTCCATATCTTCGAGAGCCGTGCGAGGAGAGCTTAGGAAAAGTCCCCCCTCCGTGCTTCTCGAGCGGATTATGGAGGGTGGTCTAGTCTTGGCCCAGCTGGGGGCCGAGGCGGTGGACGCGTACGCTCTGGGTGGAGTCAGAGCGGGAGTCTCTTTCATGGGCCCGTGGTGCGCTTGATTGGAAGGTCGAACGTTTGACCCTCGAACTTGGGGACCTTCGTTGGGAGGTGGCCTCGCTTTGGGCACAGGTGTAGTCGAGCCAGGCGGAGGCTCGGTCGTTGGTTGAGCAGCTGGCCCAGGTCCGTCGTATGGTCGATCTGAAGAATGAGCTCCTGTAGGCGGAGCGCAAGGTTCGGGTCGAGCGTGACGAGCAATGGAAGGCCGAGCGGGAGGGGCTCGAGGACCGAGTCCGGGGGGCCGAGGATGCACGGAGCGAGGTCGAGAGGAGGCTGTCCGAGTCAGAACAGAGGATAGCTGAGCTCGAGAAGAAGGTGGAGCTGGCTGGGGTGGAAACGCTCGAGCAATATAAATGCTCAGAGGCTTACCACGTAGCTCTTCATACGACTGCCTTCCCCTACTATGAGTCGGGCTACCGTTAGGGCCTTCGGAAGGGCTTCTCCCAAGGCTTCCATCTGGCCATCATAGAGGTGGAGGCCCAAGCATCTGGGCTCGTCTTCCCTACTGGGCAACGCTATGACTCGGACTAGGGTTCTACCGACTCCTCCCACTATACGTTGAGCGAAGAGGAGAGTCGGGGGGCCTCGACCTCATCCAAGCGATCACCAACTCCAGCAGCCTCGGGAGGGCATGCGACCGAGACAGTTCCCACACAGGTGGGGTCAGTGCCTGGGTCGGCCGTCGCTGAGAGTACCGGGGGCAGATCGTCTGGTGCTGAGGGGCCCTTGTCTACCGAGCCGCGAGATGGGCCCGAGGCCTGATGTACAAGCTCTTTCTTTCTTTTTCTTTTCCCTTATGTAGTTGTGAGAAAACCTTTTTTGGAAAGTATAGTAGCGGCTATATTAAGTGCTGAATTGACTGTTTCTTACCGCCTTTGGCGTGATTTGACTACCGTATCCGTAGTTGTTGGCGAAGGTGCCGATTTTCCCTATAGATATCACGCATGCCGATCTGTCAGATAATTGACATGGCGCCGGCGCCTTTCTACTTTTCCATGCCGCTCTTAATGACTTTCTACTTCGCGCATCCCGCTGGGGGGGATGTTGGGAAATGAGGTAATCGTCTCAGGGAAGGCTCCTTTAGCGTGTTTTTAAGGGGAGAGTCATTTAAGGCAATCAGCTCCCCTTTTGGCCTATAAAAGGTCCAAGGGGCGTCTCCTCTTCCTTCCATCGCTTAAGGGCATCCCTGACGATTTCTTCTTCCCTTTCCGTGAAAGCGTTGTGTTGTCGATCTCAGTAGAGCATGGAAGGCGCTCCAGAAGATGATGATGCGTACAGTAGTAAGAGGGAAGCTCCTGCTACTCCAGTTTGGAAGAGGGTTCGACAGTCGGAGGACGGTTTGGGAGAGGGTTCGACATCCTGAAGCATGTCACCTTCGTGCCCCCGACCCGCCGATGCTATCCTGAGGGGAGGGGAAGCTCTTCAAGCTTCCTTCTTTCATTGCTCACCCAGCCCCTCCTTTCTTTCCGCCGTCGATCCCATTGCTTAGAGGGGGAGCTCTTCAAGCTTCCTCTTCATTTGTCTTGGGTCGACTTCTTCCCCTTTTTTTAATTGTTTCATCTCTTTTCCTCTTTCTTTCTTTATCCTTGCTCGCACCACTTGAGGGTGCTTGCTTTCTGTTCAGCTTCCATCCTCCTTCTAGAGAGTTGGCAGAGGAGGCCTTCTCTTATTTTCCTTCTTCATCTTCCAATCCCTCTAGCACCTTTCTTTCGAGCTTCTCAAATCGATGGGGTCTGCTTATCCATTATTCGAGCCAATTTCTACGCTAGGCAGAGTTAGTGGCTAGACGTAGGAGTGCCTACCGAGTCAACCGAGCGCTCTGCTCATGTCATAGTACTAGTGGATGTAATTTTTTGTTTGCTGATTTATATTGTATTGGCTGTGGCCTACTTGATGTACACCAGAGTTTAATGAAAAGAGAGGAATGGCATTTATTCCACATTGCTTACATGTGCGTGCTTGCCAGATGATCAAAAGTAAAACTTGCGAAGTGTTGTCGCGTTCCATGTCCGAGGGATGGGTGCTCCTTCCATGGTGGATAGTCGATACGCCCCTTTACCGAGCGTCTTGACCACTCGGTAGGGGCCTTCCCAATTAGGGGCTAGCTTCCCCGCCGCTTCCAGTGGTCGAGAGGCTTAGGCCTTTCTCAGGATGAAGTCCCCTAGCTGGAAATGTCTGTCTTGGACTCTGGAGTTGTAGTATCGACTGACACGCCGTTGGTATTCCATTGCTCGGATATTTGTAATCTCTCAGATCTCGTCCGCTAGGTCGAGGTTTTCTAGCAGTTTCTGCTCGTTCACCTCGGGTTTGAAGTGGACGACTTGGAGAGAAGGATTGCCGACCTCCAATGGAATCACGGCCTCCGTGCCATATACCAACTGAAAAGGTGTTTCACCAGTGGCCATTCTCAGAGTAGTTCGATACGACCATAGTACACTCGGTAATTCCTCGAGCTAGCTTCCCTTGGCCTTGCCGAGCCTGGTTTTGATGCCTTTTAAGATAGTTTTGTTGGCATTCTTGACCAGTCCGTTAGCCTGAGGGTGGGCTATCGAAGTGAAGTGATTGCGAATGTTTAGGTCGGCACATCTGTCTCTAAAGTAATGAGAATCAAATTGCCGACTGTTATCACTCACGATCACTCGGGGGACACCGTAACAACAAATGATCGACTTCCAAACGAAACTCCATACGACTGATTCGGTGATCCTGGTGGTGGCCTCGGCCCCGATCCATTTGGTGAAGTAGTCGATGGCGAAAATGACGTACTTCTTCTGAGCCTGAGCCGTGGGGAATGGCCCCAAAATATCAATCCCCCATCGAGGGAAGGGGTATGGCTCGGTAAGGGTGATGAGCTCCTCAGCGGGTTGGTGGATCAGATGGTCGAAGCGCTGACATCGGTCGCACTTCTGTACATAGGTCGTGCAGTCACGCTGGAGAGTGGGCCACCAGTAACCTTGCCGAAGCAAGATCCTAGCAAGCGATCTTCCTCCTTGGTGCGCGCCGCAGATGCCTTCGTGTACTCCCTGAACCACTCGGATGGCTTCATCGGTGCCGATGCACTTGAGGAGGGGACCAAAGAAAGATCTGTGGTACAAGGCATCGTCCAACATGACGAAGCGCCGAGCTTGGTACTTAAGTTTTCGAGCCTCCCGAGGGTCGGGGGGCTCTTGAGAATCCCGGAGCCAGGATATGTAGGGGGTCCGCCAGTGACTCGAGGGTGCTGGTTCAAAGGTCATGAGCTCAGATTTGATGCTCGGTCGCTCGAGCTTCTCGAGGAAGGCCTACCGAGTACCTTCGGGGTCGAGGGAGGAGGCCAGGCGAGAGAGGGCGTCCGCTCGGGAGTTTTCCTCTCGGGCTATCCGAACTACCTCAAAGCTCTCGAAGAGTCGGGCCATCCTCTTGACCACCTGGAGGTACTTGATCATTTGTCCTTCCCGAGCCTCGTAATCACTGTTAACCTGGCTAGCGACTAATTGGGAGTCGGTGTGGATCCTGACTCGCTCGGCCCCCAGTTGTAGAGCCATCCTGGCCCCCGAGATAATGGCTTCGTACTCGGAGGCATTGTTGGATGTCTGGATATTGAATTTCAAGGTGTACCACAACTCTGCTCCTTCGGGGGACTTGAGAAGGACACCGGCGCCGCTTCCGACCGAGTTGGAGGACCCGTCGACGAACAGGTCCGAAGTGGGCCCGGGCGCAGGTGGGAGTACCTCTTCAATCGGGACTGTGCTTTTGGCGATGAAATCTGTGAGGGCCTGTCCCTTGATGGTCGAGCGGGGGTGATACGAAATATTGTAGGCCCCGAGCATAATGGCCCACTTGACGAGGCGTCCAGAGGCTTCAGGGTGAAAGAGAATCTTCTTCAGGGGTTCGCCGGTTAATACGATGATGGAGTACCCCTGAAAGTAGGGTCGGAGGCGCTTGGCTGAGGTAACCAATGCTAGCACGAGTTTCTCGGTTGTGGGGTATCTTCTTTCAGCCTCATTAAGCACCCTACTGGTATAGTAAACCAGTCTCTCGACCCCCGCGTCATTCCTGACTAGGACCGAGCTCACTGTGGAAGGGGTCGCCGAGAGGTAAAGGTGTAGAGCTTCGCCCGGGACCGGCTTAGACAGCACCAGGGGTGAGGCCAAGAATTCCTTGAGTTCGGTGAATGCCTTCTGACATTCCTCATCCCAGGCGAACGTAGCAGATGCCATTTTGGGTCCCCTCAATAATTTGAAGAAGGGTAGGTATCATTCGACCGCTCGGGATAGGAAGCGGTTGAGCGCAGCAATGCACCCCGTAAGGCGTTGGACGTCCTTGATGCATGTGGGTGGCCGCATGTTTAGGATGGCCTGAACCTTGTCGGGATTTGCCTCGATCCCACACTGAGTTACCAGGAAGCCTAGGAACTTCCCGGATCTGACTCCGAAGGCACATTTAGCGGGATTGAGCTTCATGTTGTACCTCAGGAGGGTGTCGAAGGTCTCAGATAAGTCGGCAAGATGGTCTTCGGCCTTCGACGTTTTAAGGAGCATATCATCAATGTAGGCCTCAACGTTCCGACCAAGTTGTCCCTCGAAGATGTGGTTGATCAGTCTCTGATATGTTGCTCCAGCGTTCGTCAACCCGAACGGCATTCTGGTGTAGTAGTGTACGCCGAAGTCAGTGACGAAGGCAGTCTTCTCGATATCCTCTGGGTCCATCCTGATCTGATGGTAACCGGAGTAGGCGTCCATGAAGTTGAGCAACTCGTTGCCAGAGGTTGAGTCGACCAGTTGATCGATGCTAGGCAGTAGGTAGCAATCCTTCGGGGTAGCCCTGTTGAGGTCGGTGAAGTCTACGCACATTCGTCATTTCCCCGAAGCCTTCGGTACCAGGACGATGTTGGTGAGCCATGTAGGGTACAGGACTGGACGAAAGAGGCTAGTCTTTTGCCCCTTGATGACTTGCTCTTTGATGACCGCTTGCTTCTCCGGGGCGTGCTTTCTCCTGCATTGTTGGACAGGTTTCTCCATTGGGTCGAGGTTGAGCTTGTGCATCACCATGTCTCCCGGGATCCCCGGGAGGTGCTCGTCAGACCATGCAAAGACTTGGATGTACTGGGCAAGGAAATCCTTATATTTTTCTTGTTCCTCAGGTGGTAGATTGGCTCCGATTTTGACTCCTAGAGTCGGGTCACCAATGAGAAAGACCGTTAGTAACTCGCCGCCTGGCTCAGATGTTGCTGGTCCCTCCTTGGCTCCCTTTACTCCTTTGTTTTTCCCTTCCGACCTCGTGGCTTCGACCGAGATTATATAGCACCATCTAGGCAATGCCTGGTTACCCCGGACCTCCCCCACGCCATGCATGGTGGGGAACTTCATTTTCTGGTGAAAGGTAGAGGGCACCGCTCTCTTTCAGCTGAGGATACCTCGGCCGAAGATGGCGTTATAGGCCGTCATTCCCTTAATCACGATGAAGTCCACCATAACCGTAACGATTTTGGGCAGGGTGTCGATAGTAATTGGTAGGGTCAGGGCTCCCTCGGGATAAGTTGCCTGGCCGTTGAACCCACAGAGGGGGGTTCGGATCGGGCAGAGTTTAGATGGATTCTCTCCCATCTTGAGAAAACATTCATAGGATAATATATCAGGGGCACTACCATTGTCAACTAAGATCTTATCTACGTTACAATGGTTTATTGTAGCTGATACAACAAGAGCATCGTCATGCGTGGTAGTTAACCCTTCCAGGTCTTGGTCGGAGAATACCAGGGCCTGCGGTTCGCTCGCCTATGGGGCCTTAGGGGGCTCAGCGGAGGCTCGGCTCGCCCGCTCGGTGTGACACTTTCTTCTTCGGCTGCTATCTCCTCCTGATGTCGTGCCGCCCACGATGACGTTGATGTGGACTCCACGGGGGGCATTGTTGATTTCTTCGGTGGCGCCTTGATCTTCCTTCTACTCGGACACATATCATGATAGGTGTCCCTTGTGGATGAGGCACTCGATCTCATCTTGGAGTTGATGGCAATCGCTGGTGTGATGCCCATGATCACTGTGGAACAGGCAATGCTTGCGGCGATTGCGGTGCTTGGCCTTCATAGGCTCGGGCTGGTGGAGGAGACCTGAGCCTTTGATGTCTTCGTAGATTTCATAGACGGGATCAGTAAGGGGGGTATACCGCTCATACTTTCGGGATGACTCCTTGCAGTCTCCATCCTGATTCTATCTTTTTCCTTGGCCCGTCCCTTGCTCGGACGGTCGCTTCTCCCCCTGTTCCTGCTTGAGGGCCAGTAATCCCGCCACTGACCGGGGAGGACCGCTGTCGGCGAAGCTTTTCTTGAACGCTCGCCTGAAATGATTGAAGTTGTGGACGTTGCCGGGGGCGAGGGCCCTGAACCATGCCTGGGCACCCTGAACCAGAGTGGTCACGAACGCTCGGCACTTAATCACGTAAGATGCCCCATGCAAGGCCATTACGGCGTCAAAGCTATCGTAGTGATCGCCGGGTCTCCCTGGCTGTCATACGATTTGAAGGTCGGAAGTGAGATCCTGGGGAAAATCTCGGCCTTCAAGATATAATCGGAGAACGGGGATCGCTCCTCGTCCTCCATAGGAGAGGTCTCCTGCAAGGCACGGAGGGCGCGCTCTTGCTCTGCGAAACGCCTCTCAAAGTCTCGTAGCCGGGGAGATAGCTCTGGCTGTCGTTGACCCGAGGGGCTGGGGGGGCTCATTTGCATGCTGTCCCGGCGCTCCTCGGGGGCCTCGGTCTCCTGGAACGGTCGGCGTGCTCCGGACTTCTCCCTCCTCGGGGTGGAGGAGGCTTCCTGCTCCGGTAGAGGGGCATGCGATGGTCCTCCTAATTGGTTGCGAATGAGACGCCACCCCCGGAGGGTAAAACGGCCTCCAGCGGTTTGCTGGGAGGCATCTCAGCAGGGGGGGCTCTTCCATGGGAGATGCGACTTCTCCTCCTTGGCCGCCTGGGCCCTCATGAGATCCACGAGGACATCCAGTTTTACGTTGAGGGTCTAGAGGGCGTCAGTACTCCCGCTGGGAAGCTGCTCCCCCGCCACTGATGGAGGTACTTCATTGGCTTGGTTGTTCGACGGGGAATTCTCAGTGGGTCCGTCGCCAGGGCCTTTCCCTGATCGCCGTCAATTCTCCTACCGAAACTTCTTTGCACCATGATGGCTCTTTGTAAGTTCCCACAGACGGCGCCAGATGAAGAGGGGCGATCTCACGCTACTCCTGAGGAGGGAAGAGGATGACCACATACACTTGAAGTATGAACTATAAGGAGGGAAACAAGTCAGAGGTGCCCAGGGATGGATCCCCAGGGAAAATCCTCTGATGCTTAAGTCAGCAAGAGCAGTAGAGCATTGGTGTAAAGGGAGGAGTTAGAAGGGAAATGGGGGGCGCGAGATCCCTCTCCACCAAGAGGTGAAGTGGCTCTTGCTCAGGGTTTTTTGCTTATTTCTCCCTCTTTCTCACGGTAGGGCTCTTCCAGCTTAAATAATGGCTCGTTGAGTGCATGATCCCTGTAAGTTGAGGAGTTTCTGGGGGGGTTACGTCTTTCTTGCAGGCTCTTTATAGCAGACAGACTCTTGATCTCCCTTATCCTCTTGAGCTCCCAGCTTTTAAAGGGCTCGTAACGGCCGTACAAATAAGCTTCCATCAGTTGGCCCGAGCGTGAGGCACTGGCCCAGGAGATGCCTCCCGAGCGATTGTTGACACCCGTTTTATACCGATAAGTTGAGTCATTTCTCTTATTTCACTTTTTTTGATGCCTCGGGTTGACCGTCACTCGTCGGGACTGTTTTAAGGTGTATTTTGGGCCAGTTTTATGTGTAATCTCCCTCCTTGGTGGAGTCCGCATCGATTCGGGGTTTGTTGGGCCTTGGTTTTTGGTTGATTGAACATGTTTATAAAAATCAAGCGTCCAAAAGTATGTACAGTTCGACCTCAGCCGTTCCACACTGGCGCGGTTAGATATGGACCGTTCATACATTTATGATTGATTTCTGAGAATTTTCTGAATTTTCACCGACAGGGCTCTGTGCGGTCATCTTCTAGCCGTTCAACTCAATGAACGGGCTTATTTCAACCATTTATACCTCAGAGTCCTACGCTTGCTAATTTCCTCAGATAATTATCCAAGAAATTGAATTATCACCAACAAGACTAAAACGGCTTGTCCTTGGCCGCTCTATAGTTGAACGGTCTTAATGGAGCCGTTCTTATATGAGAGTCCAACGGCGGGCGTTTCGGTCAGTTTGAGGGATAATTGGGATTATTTTTTGATTATTGGAATTTCCACCGATGGGATTGGACGATTATCATGTAACCGGCCGTCTTGTTGAGCGGTCTATCGTAAGACCGTTCATCCCGTCGATTGTGGAATTTTAACAGACTTTAATCCTTTTATCCATGGTTTTTATTCCCAACTTATTTTATCAATATCTCCGTGGATACTCAACCATTCTAGCTACCGTTTCGACTGGATGAGAGATAATTGTATTATCTCCGATTTATCTTCAATAATCTCGTCCCGAAAATGGCTCAAAACCCTAGTTTCGGGGCTGGCTTTCTAGGCTCTATAAATAGACCCTAAAGTCCGGACTTGAAAAGGGGGAGATCTTGATCGACGGCGAAGCCCTGCCGCACTTTTGAGCGGCCTAGCACCAAGGAGGGAGGCTCTCTACATCCCTATGAGCCCCCGGTCCAGGGAGTAGTCCACGTTTTGAGTCATTTGTGTTTTCTTATAGTTTTCGTCGTGTCCCTTGCATGCATTGCTTTCTCCCCACGTCCCCCTTTGTTTTCATCATCATGCACACCTCCACCTTTGTTTTTGTCACCCTAGGGGTTTAAACCCCCCCAGGTATTCCCCTTTCCATTGGTTTATGTTTATTTCTTCATATACGGACATTTACTACACCATTTAGTTCTAATCTGGGTGTTATTCTTGTATCTTTACGTTGTTTTGCAGGTCAGCACTTCATCAGCACGAGGCCCATCCCCTCTGGCCGGCTGGAGAGGGTGGAGGTGAGCCCTTTTGCAACTCTTGGCGTGGTGGATTTGAGAGGTTCCTGACTGCCCGTTCAAGAAGACGAGCGGCTCTTACTGCACCGCCCTTCTTCTCCTTGCGGTCTACTTCAAGCCGTCCATCCTCCAGGAGCGCTTCCTCCCGCACGTTCTGCAGCACCCCTACGCGGTCTATCGTAAGACCGCGTGTCATTTTAGGCGGTTCCTCCTCAACCGTGCGTCTACCCAGTGCTGCATCTAGGCGAGTGTCTCCCCTTCCTTTCCAAAGCACGGCGTGCCCATCACGTCCGATGCTTTGGTGGCGATCACGGTCACTTTCATTTTCCTTTCTCCTCTTACTGTTCTTCATTTACTTATTCATTGCATTGTTGATCTACTCATAGCACATATTCCATTAAGTAAAAGAGGAGAAAAATATATCTACACCCTTCTTTTGTGGCGATCACGGTGGGACACCTAGTGCCTATCGTGCTTGTGAATTGCTGACCCCCTTTCATTGTCTAGCTTGCCTCTTGAAGTGATTTGTAGGTTGGGTGTACTTTCTATTTTTTGGGACGTGAGCGGTTCATCCCTAGCCATTCATCCTCTGGCGTGGTTGCTCATCCACCGCTCGTCTCTTGCTACCAGTGCTAGTCTCCCTTCAGCGCCTTGTTGGAAACGGTGTACCATTGACCGTCTATCTTTCTAAGCGGTCCATTTATGGCCGTCCATCGCTTCGGCACAGGTACCCCTCTTTCTTTCCTGGCTGCAGGTACGCGGCTGATGGAGGTCCGTCCTAGAGCTTGCGCGGTCAGTTATAGACCGTCCTTCCGGTACTTTCTTCATCACTGCTATCCTGTTGTCATTCTATTACTCCCTGGATTACACGGTCCTCTAAAGACCGTCTGACGTTTACGCAGTCATATCTAGACCGTCCTTCTGGTGCCACAGCACCCTCATTATTCATTTTTATGGCTATATTCTACATGGTTTGTCAGTTTGGTGCTAGTTGTTGATCTCCCCCTACCATTGTTGCATCGTTGTTTTTATTGCTCATATATTTGCTTGATCATTGTTTGATAGTTGCTAGGCTAGATCGTGCATGCACTCCGGTGCGCATAGGAGCATCCATCTCTGTTCGTCTGTAGTTGCATTCCTACCAAGGTAGGGTTTCCTCTCATCTCCATATTCCTTGGAGCCGACTAGGTGACCTTGCCGAGGGCCTCCGTAAGTCCCCGTGAGCCGTGGATTCCCACACGGACGCCGGGCCAGTTGTACCGTTACCACACCTCAGTCTAGGGTTTGCATCTGTGAGTGAGAGTTCCTTAGAGTCACCCAGTTCCCCTGTCCATACCCTGGTTAGGCACCTATTGATTGAGTGAATCTTGCACTTTGATTAATCCATTAAGGTTCAAAGGGGAAACTATAAGAATTTGATGCACATCATCTAACAACTTGATTGCTTAAATTGGGTGTTTCTTCTCTCATTTCCTTTTCTCATTGCATGTTTGTGTTTGTTTGTTTGTGTGGTTTGGTTTAGGGCGATCTTGTCCCTCCACTCTGCTCCATTTGGTGTATGTGGAGTTATTTTTCCCCCTTTGGATCACCTCCTAGGGTCAGTTCTCCTTTCCGATCTTACTTTAATCCCTTGTTCGATTCACCATCCTCCATGTCGTCCTACGATTTCTCTCAGTCTCACGAGGACTCTCTTCCTCGCGGACTTCTGGAGGACCCACCCAGGGTCGCCCCCATGTAGGAAGGAGAGAGGACTGCCCCTTCCCTCCCGACTATTCTCAATGAGGGATCTCACCCCCCTCTCTCTAATCCTTCCGTTCAGAATCCGGCTAGTCAGATCCTTAACATGATGGCTCAGCTGGACCCCACCTAGTTCCACCTTAGTCGGCAAGCTTTGCAGGGGGCCGATGCCCCGAGTTCAGTTCCTTCGCGTGGTGTGACCACTACTGCCACCACCTCCGCTGTTGCTGGGGCCACCTCTGTGGCCCCTATTGATCTTACTCCTACTCGTCCCCAGGTTCTCCGGTACTCCAATATGGAGGCAGGCCAGGCTTCCACCTCGGCCCATCAACCTCTTGATAAGGGGAAGTCTTAAATCCCCTTTGTTCCTTACCTTGATCCATATGCTACTGTCTCTCCATCGCCGCAGGCCCTTCTGGCCCCGGCTGATCTTGCCAGGTTGCAACCAGGGGCCGCCCAGCTGGCTCATGCGGATGCGGGCCCTCCCCTGGCCCATTATCCATCTTACGGGCCGCCCCTTCAATCGACTTATCCTCTGGTTACATATCCAGGCACTACTCCTTCTGCTCCTTCTCCTCCTTCCCGGGAACGGGAGATTCTCGATAAATGGGCTACTATGCAGCAACAAATTGATCTCCGCCACAAGCGGGTCAGCCCGCAATCATTGGCTGACGTCCCTATTCCTAACTTCAGGGACATTCGTTTCCCTTCTCAGTCCGAGCTCCCCGTATACCGCAAATATGACGGGAATGGCAACCCGTTCATCCATGTCCGGGAGTTTCTATATGAGTCAGCACAGTTCCAGCCAGATGACTGCCTGCTGGCTTATTTGTTTTGCTGATCATTGGAAGGGGTCACCTTGGAATGGTTCTACACTTTGCCCATGGAGGAGGCTGAGAATTTTAAGACCGTCAAAGAGAGGTTTATTCAGAGATTTCAAGACCGGGTCGGACCCGAATACTTCTTCACTGACCTGGTAGCCGAGAAGATGAAGCCGGAAGAAGATTTTGCAACCTACGCTGATCGATGGAGGCATATGGCCTCACGTGTGCCTGGGCAAATCCCGGAAGAAGAGAAGGTGAAGTTGTTAATCTCCAATGCCACGCCAACATTCAGGAACATATTGGCAATGAATGACATCTCGAATATGCACCAGTTGTACAGTAGAGCTCGGTTCATACAAACCCAGTTTAAGGACTCCCCTATCCTTTCTTTGTTTGAGGCCCAGAAACCCAAAACTGCCAGAAAATCCCAAGGCCCCGTCACTGAGGGAGTCCAAATTAACGAGCAGGTCCAGGCTGTTCAATTCCCCCACCAAGCCGCACCACCTCGCTTCCCGCAGCCTCCACGCAACCCCCAGTTCGCCACTTCGCAAGTTCCCCAGCCCACTTTCCAGGTTCCACAATACCCGCAACAACAACCACCTCCACCCCAACAACCTCAGTGGCCACCACAATATAACAATATTCCTCCACCCGCCGCTTATGGATCTGCTCGACCGAGTCCAAAAAGAGCCCATTACCCTCCTCTTCCCGAGACTTTGCCCGATATTTTCTCTGCTTTGATGTATACTGGTGATCTTCAATTACCTCCTGAGCGTCCAAATCGGAATCCGACCGCCGATCAGTCTCGATATTGCATATTCCATCGGCAGCCCGGGCACACGATAGTGCGGTGCTACCAGTTCAGGG
This sequence comes from Amorphophallus konjac, assembly GCA_022559845.1. Lineage (NCBI taxonomy): Eukaryota > Viridiplantae > Streptophyta > Magnoliopsida > Alismatales > Araceae > Amorphophallus > Amorphophallus konjac. The sequence goes on from CM040118.1 coordinate 214,925,762, forward strand.
ACATGGTGTATGATTTGCATGAGGGCCAGAGGATCGATTGGGCCCAGATGCACCAGCTGATTGAAGACATCAAGCAGAGGCAAAGACAAGCCAGGCCGCAGCAGGCGGTGCCCCAGCAGCAGCAGCAACAGCAACAGCAACCCCAGCAGCAACAACAACCCCAACCGCAGTAATAAGACCTTGGGATCCATCAGAATCCCATGCCAATGCATCAACCCGCTCCTCAGCAACAACAACAGCCGCCGGCACCGGCACCAGCACAAGTGAACTTTGTCCAACACCCAGCCCCCAACGTTGGGTGGACTTTTGATGATGAAACCCCCGCACACCTTTTGGCCTTCCACCACAACCATTCCCCCGCACCTGCTATCCCCTCCATCCTCAGGCCCACCATTCTGACCACTACCCCACTCGTTATTCCCTCTGCATCACCCATCAGGCCCGTCGCATTTCCCCCCGCACTGCCAGTCCTTGCACCATCGCCCACCGTACCCTCCATCCTCACCCCTCCGCTCAACCCCTCGCCCATTTCCCCTCCACCAGGGCCTATTAGACCCACTCCCGCCATCCTCACCCCCATCTCTACACCTTCCACCTACCCCACCGGGCCAAGCGGGGGTCCATCTCAGACCGTGGCGGCACCACATTGCGCCCTTCGGAGCAGGCGTCCCTTCCAGAGAATGTTCCCTCCCTTCGGTGCATCTGCACCCAACCTTCAAGTTCCTTCCTCCACAGTTGAGATAGAAGAAGTAGACCCTGTGCCAGGCACTAAGTATGACTTATTGCAGCACTTGGACCGGATGCCGGCCAAGATCTCAGTCTTGGAATTGATCAAAAGGTCGCCACTACACCAGGATGCCTTAAAGACTTTTCTGCAGAAGGTCATGGTGAGCGAAGATGTGGCAGTGGATAGCTTGCTGTCGATTTTGGCAACAATTACCAAGGGGCCTTCTATTTCATTTTCTGAGTCAGAGCTAGCACCCCCCGAGGCACGGCAGATGCCGCTATGTATTACCATCTCTTTGAATAAAGTGGCCGTGGAGTCTGCCCTTGTGGACACGGGAGCATCGATAAATGTGTGTCCATTAAGTACTCTCCGTGCCTGTAACATCTCTGAAGACATGCGCAAGCCGACACCGACTACAATAGCAGCATATGACAATTCCAGACGTGCTTGTCACGGGGTCGTGACTGTACAGGCCAAGCTAGGGCCTTTGGTTCTGGACGTGGAATTCTATGTATTGGACATAGACCCGATGTTCAAAGCTATCCTGGGTCGTCCATGGCTAAACAGTTTAAATGTCGTAGCCTCAACTACCCACCAGTGTTTGAAATTTCCATTCCAGGGGCGGGTGGTCAAGGTAAAAAGTATTTCCACAGTCCAAAATGTTGATGCGATAGCAGCCAAGATTCTTCCTACATTATGGCCGAGTAACAGGCCTATTCTATCAGTTATGGACTTGAATTATTCATGGGCATATGCGTCACGCAAGCCCGCCACTGCGCCAACAAATGTCAAGGTCAAGTCCAAGATTAGAGATTCCAAAAGGGTGGCATATGATTTTAAAATTAGGTTATCAGCTGGGCTTGGGTCTCGGCGCACAATTGCAGGGTCGGACCAATCCCGTCCCTAAAGGCAGGAAAATGGGCCGCCGAGGCCTCGGCTACTGTGACTCCGTAATGTCAGTACTTGGAGACTCCGGGCCATTGACATGGGACTATCGACAGCACTTTGTGAGGGGCCCGTTATAGCCTGGTACCCTAAAGAAGCCGCCACCCAGTCTTGAAGAGAAGGCAGGTGATGCCTGTGTCGTTGTTGACCCGCCGCCGCCGCTGCAGGGGTTGGCGGGTGATTTAGAATATTTTTCTGATTGTATTGGAAAGTTGTTTTGTGAAAAAGAAAGCCAGTCGAAGAAGAAGGAGACGCAGCTGGTGAAGCGTCCTCCGATGCCATTGGTCCGTCAGGGGACACGGGAAGTGGGGAGCTCTATCACTACTTATTCTATATCCCCGTCCCGTCTCGCCTCTTGGTTTCAGCAATTGGGGTCTGTTCCCCGTTCCCCTCCAGTCCTGGTCGACCCATACTTCACGGAGAGACCTGAAATCTTGTTCGTTCCCTGTGCTTGCGGGCGCTGCCCGCCTATTGATATGTCAACACTATTTACTCCTCCTCCCCCCGGAGCTCAGCTCCATGAAATATGGTTTTCCTCCTCCGATCCGTTCTTCGATTGTATATTCCCTGAACTATTTCCCATGCAATTATCTCCTCCTCTGCCTTCTTCCTCCTCGTGCTGCGTGATCTCCTCCGCCCCACAAAAAAAATGCCAATTTCAAAACGGAGGTCTCAATGGAAGATTACGCTGTGTTCTGCTCAGATTCCCAGGGGCACGAGACCCCTGTTCCTTTTCCAGTAGATTTCCTCTCTCCTAGGGTAGATGTACAGTGTGCAGAGTCTCCTAGGATAGTCGAGTCAGTCAGGGTAGAATCTAGTTCGAGTCTAGTCAGCCCATCCACGTCTGCGGCGCACCCCATGATGCGCCATCCCAGGTCCATCCCCGATAGGTTTCTGCAAGATCTGGCTGAAAGATGTCACGCCCTGCTGAAATGTCCTGAATTTGTAGAGACCGCAATCGTATTAAAAGATGATGAGGAATTAGGAGGGGTATGGAGCAATGATGGGTTAGGGGTATATGAGATTGTGAATGAGAAGGATCCAGCTGATGATGAGGAAGATGAGGTGGACGACACTGCTGACTTGTACGCTCAAGGCTTGAAGAAGTTTGACGAACCTTCCTCGGCAGTGGATGAACCCACTAAGGAAATCAATCTCGGAACAGAAGAGGATCCCATGCCCATACTTATTTCCGCCAACCTCCCTCCTCAGGTCGAAGAGGAGCTTATGGTGAGGACACGCGCCGCATCACTCGACAGAGCACACGGAGCACGTCAGCATCTCTTTGGCTAGGCGACTACGGCATCGACTAGTGGATCTTTTTCTCATTTGAGGCCATGTTGGGCCTTGGTTTAGTCCCTGCGTGGACACTTTTATTAGTTGTGTGGACCTTTGTAGGCCAATTGGGGCCAATTAGGCTTTACTTGAGTCTTTTATGCTTATTAGGTAGTAGTTGGGGTTATTGGGCCACTTCCTTGGTTCGAGCCTTGGCCCATTGGGCATGGCTGCCCAACCTGGGCTTGGCCCACCTGGAGATGTGCGCCCCCATCCTTAGGGTTAGGGTTTGGGCGCCCCCTCCCCTCTTTCCCTCCTCTTGGAAGGTGGCAGCCGCCCCTCTCCTAGATTTTAGGAAGAGGGGTGCGCCCCCCCCCCCCTTTCCTTCCCCATTCGGTCACCCCCCTCCCTCCTTTGGCCGCCCCCCATCCCCCAATCCACTCCTAGATTCTAGGAGTGGTGCGCACCCCTTTCCCCCCTAGCCCATTGCGCATTCCCCCCCTCTCCCTTGTGGCTAGGGTTTCAAACCTAGCATTTCCCCTCCCCATATAAAAGATCTCTTGTATTTTCTTTAGAGAATTAATGAATAGATGAAATATTTTGATTGAGCAGCCATTGGCGCAGCCACCCCTTGGAGAGGGCGACCCTCTCTTCTTCCTCTGCTCCTGCGACGGGAGCAACCCCGGGGTGCGACTCCCCATCCCCTCGGTGCGACGCCGAGGTTCTTCCTCCCTTCTACTTCGTCTCCGGTTCGAGTTCGCATGTTCCAGATTCGGCCCCGAGTTGCAGCGGCGTCCCCATCCGGTGCGGATCGAATCCAAGCCCCTCCTTTTTTTGGTGGATACTTCTACGAGTCGTCAGCGCGTGGGCTTTGGTTTCGCCTCGATCCGAGGTCGGCACCACCCGTGGCGAGTTTTCTCGTGAGCTAGCGCAGGAGCCTCCCTCTCTGCGCGCCCAGATCCACCCTCCTTCTTGCGAAAATCCCACAAGACGGACGACTCCGATTTTGGAGCTGATTTCTTCAGGGTTCGTACCTCTCGTCGTCCTCTTTCCAACGCCGCCAACCTCGTCTCGTTCTGACGTCCGAGCTGTTCGTGGCGTTCGTTCCCGTGAGGTCGCGCGGGTCTGCCCAGTCCACCCGGTGCCAGGACAACCGGCGATTTCCAAAGTTCACAGCGTCTAACCACGACCAGATCTGATCAAGCTCTTTGGTCCCGACCTGCTGCTCTGCGTCCCCGACGTCCTCCCACAAGCGGGGCCTCGTTCGCCTACCGGAGCAGCGAGTTACCATTTTCCCCGCTCGACATCGCAGTTCTGGGAGCAGATTCCTTGTCCCCACTTGCAGGTGCGGCCACGGCTTCCACGGACGGAATCTGAGCACGCCTTTTGGCCGAGGCTTCCTCCTGCGACCTAACTACGCGCCCTCGCTGACGGCGCCCCAATCGGACTCCGGATCCATTCGTGGGAACGTTTACCACCGAGTCGCGCGTTGCTGCGATTCTGCCGATCGTCATCCGGACCCTCCTCGTGGCCAACCCTTCACCGAGTGCTGCCCGTCAGCCCGTGTATCGGCCGCCCCAAATGGAATTGTTGTAGCCTGTTATCTCCCTGCGAGGAGTGGGCACCATTGCTGGCTTGTACCTATTCTTTCATTGTGTGTATCGGGGTTGTCGGTCTCGGCCGGGGTTCCTTCCCCACGCCTAGGCGTGGAGGTATGTGCGACGCTCCACCCCCTTGGCATTTTGCTTTACTAGTATGTGATCTCGTATGCCACGTGAGAGTGTAGGGATCCTAGCTAGCATTCAACGCCGCGAGATCGTGAGTGAGAGTATCCCATTCCGTGGCCCTAGTCGAGCACCGAGCTCGGACTAGACTCCTATAGTTGCGCGTCGGCTCCTTTGCCGCTTTGATCCACTCGCTTCCCTCATAGGGACGACCGTGGACTTGGGTTTCTTGTTGAGAGATGCCTCTCTTCGGAGGAATAGTACGGAGGTCGATCACTCGGCTTGCCTTGTCACGTGTGAGTGCTGGCTGCACTTGGTCTTCATCATAGGTTTAGTCCATTTGTCAGATCCGTCCCACGTCAAATTTGGTATCAGAGCTTAGGGAACCAGTTTGTTCTAGCAAATTGGGGTCTTAGGTCATTTGAGTCTTTAGGTTGTCTAGGGTGCAAATTAGAGCATTAGATCTGTCTAAGTTGCATGTAAGTCATTAGGTCTGTTTTAGGTGCTTTTGAGTCAGTATTCTTCCCCAGTTTCCTTCACCATTTTGAGTTGTGTCTAGTCCCATCCCTTAGTTGTCCTACATGTCCCTTCCATAGTCCTAGGGCGTGCATGTGTATTTAGAGTCCTCAGGTGCTCATCATGGCTACTCCTTACATCCTCCACAAGGGTCCGACCGACCCTCTATCCCTGGACATCATTGTAGATGGGGACCTTCGCTTTGATGGATCGAGCCCTAGAGCCTATCTAAAGTGGGAGGCTACCATGGGAAAATACTTTGAGAAGAATTGGATATATGGTTCTGAGAGAGTCAACATTGCCAGGGGTCAACTTTCACCTCAAGCTAGGGAAGTGTGGGATCACATAGTAGGTCTTAGGGCAGGTTGGAGGCAAGAGCCCATACACTCATGGGAGGAGATGAAGGTAGAATTTAGGAGGATCTACGCTCCCCAACGCTTCGCCTCCTACTCAGAGACACATAGCCCGAGGAGCACTACCACTCCTCCTATCTCCCTCGATCAGTCTAAGGCCACTCTAAGGGCTCAACCTCCGCAACGCCCATCACCTCTTACCCCCAACCGAGCACATCATAGTTGGAGGAGCAAGGTGCCACCTGTCTGTGAGTCTAAGCCCGGGACTAAATCTCATGATTACCAGCAAGTCTCCCCGAATGCCCCTAACTTGAGAGATCTCCCCTTCGCAGAACTCCTGCAACTCGTTAGGGAGAAACTAGAAAGGATGGGCACTCCTATGGGATCATCAATTTCCCCTAGCCCACAGTCCGCTCCGCCTCCGTGCTCATGCCTGCCACCACCCCAGCGATCCACTCCGCCTTTTGTTCCAGTGATTTACGAGGCTGAACAGGAATTGATTGAGGAGTATCTAACGGGGGTCGAGGAGTTAGGGAGTGACCCCATGGAGCACCCAGTCGTGCCTGAACCTTTGGAAGTTAAGGCCGACACTCTCGGCCTGAGACCCTCGACTGAGAGCCAGGGGCCCCTCCACATCATAGAGGACTCAGTTTCCACTCCCGAGAGAGAGGCTTCACCCTTAGACCATCATATAGAGACATTCTTACCTTCCGAGGGTGAACTGGTCATTGGAGAGTCTTTAGCTAGCTGGCTAAGGGAGGGTCCACTTCTAGATGTCTCCATTCCTTGCTATACACCCATGGGACCAGCCCTCCCAATAATACCCCTTAACTCCTTTCACACCACTTTTCGGTCCTTCTGCTTTCTTGAAAATGTGAAGGACTTCCTTAGGAGTTTAGATTATCAATGGGAGTTGACTTATATGTTGACCTTAGGGTCTGACCAACCCTATAGTCATAGCTTTACACTCCCTGCTTTGGGGTCTATTACCTCGGTCTACACCATAGGACATATCACATCCGAGGTCCTTTTATTATTTCCCATACCCGTGGAGGTTGATTTTGTCCCCGCTTATGGTTTCACGGTCCCGAGGGAGGAACCTAGCCTTCCTTGCCTTCCTCATGAGCCTCTTGCCCCATACATGAGAGTGCCTGAAGGTGATTATCTGCACCTGGGCGAATGTCGCACATGGGCAAGTATAGTGAAGGGACCTGTCGGGAGGGGTCATCATTTCTTTGACCCTTTCGATCCCCTCCCTAGTGAGCCTCTCGACCCATATTCTTTTCCCCACCTTGTCGAGGAGGTCCACTATCATACACCACCTAGGCCTTCTAGTCAACACCTCACCTTACCGGCATCCAGATGCCCGAGCTTAGGAGGCCAGGGACACATGTCTCTTCCCCATGTTTCTTCATGTCCACCATCATATAGGGGTTTGTCTCATATAGGGAATGTCATGAGTGAGTTTGGGCAATTTAGTCCCCATGAGTCTACCACATTCCGTAGGACACCCATGCATGATAGATACCACTTTGGTTGTCCTGGTCCTCACCGTGTTGTCCAGTCATGTAGGCGTCATAGACATGCTGGGTCTATGTTTGGATGCCCTGGGCCACCCATGCATTCATATCGGTATGAGTCCACGCCACTAGTTTGGAGTCTACATCATCATCACCCCCTCGAGGCCAGCAACGCACGTTATAAGGATCTAGCTGATGCGCATCGACGCACCCGTGAGTTCCAAGTGGGAGAGTACGTCATGATCAGGGTTAGACCTGAACGGTTCCCTTCGGGGGCCGTGAAGAAACTCCAGGACCGCGGTGCCGGACCCTTTCGAGTCTTGAAGCGAATTGGGTCGAATGCGTATGAGATTGAGCTGCCAGACGACTATGGGATCTGTTCGACGTTCAATGTTTCAGATCTGGTGGCATATCGGGATCCCGCGGTGATTCCCAGTGAGCTTTTTGGGCCTACCCCTCCTGTTGAGAGCATTACACCTTCTGAGCGTCCACCTCCTCCAGCCCCATTACAGACACGCGAGCATATAGATTGCATACTGGATGAGCAGGTGACCACGACCAGGAGCGGAGCCTACCAGCGCTTCCTAGTGCGCTGGAGAGGGCGCCCTGCGACAGACGACACCTGGATCACACGCGGAGAGCTGGAGAGGATCGACCCGGACCTGCTGGAGCGCTACTTGAGCGACCGTGACCCTTACTCGACGGGGTCGAGTTCTTCCCACCCGGGGAGAATTGGTGAGGACACGCGCCGCATCACTCGACAGAGCACACGGAGCACGTCAGCATCTCTTTGGCTAGGCGACTACGGCATCGACTAGTGGATCTTTTTCTCATTTGAGGCCATGTTGGGCCTTGGTTTAGTCCCTGCGTGGACACTTTTATTAGTTGTGTGGACCTTTGTAGGCCAATTGGGGCCAATTAGGCTTTACTTGAGTCTTTTATGCTTATTAGGTAGTAGTTGGGGTTATTGGGCCACTTCCTTGGTTCGAGCCTTGGCCCATTGGGCATGGCTGCCCAACCTGGGCTTGGCCCACCTGGAGATGTGCGCCCCCATCCTTAGGGTTAGGGTTTGGGCGCCCCCTCCCCTCTTTCCCTCCTCTTGGAAGGTGGTAGCCGCCCCTCTCCTAGATTTTAGGAAGAGGGGTGCGGCCCCCCCCCCTTTCCTTCCCCATTCGGTCACCCCCCTCCCTCCTTTGGCCGCCCCCCATCCCCCAATCCACTCCTAGATTCTAGGAGTGGTGCGCACCCCTTTCCCCCCTAGCCCATTGCGCATTCCCCCCCTCTCCCTTGTGGCTAGGGTTTCAAACCTAGCATTTCCCCTCCCCATATAAAAGATCTCTTGTATTTTCTTTAGAGAATTAATGAATAGATGAAATATTTTGATTGAGCAGCCATTGGCGCAGCCACCCCTTGGAGAGGGCGACCCTCTCTTCTTCCTCTGCTCCTGCGACGGGAGCAACCCCGGGGTGCGACTCCCCATCCCCTCGGTGCGACGCCGAGGTTCTTCCTCCCTTCTACTTCGTCTCCGGTTCGAGTTCGCATGTTCCAGATTCGGCCCCGAGTTGCAGCGGCGTCCCCATCCGGTGCGGATCGAATCCAAGCCCCTCCTTTTTTTGGTGGATACTTCTACGAGTCGTCAACGCGTGGGCTTTGGTTTCGCCTCGATCCGAGGTCGGCACCACCCGTGGCGAGTTTTCTCGTGAGCTAGCGCAGGAGCCTCCCTCTCTGCGCGCCCAGATCCACCCTCCTTCTTGCGAAAATCCCACAGGACGGAAGACTCCGATTTTGGAGCTGATTTCTTCAGGGTTTGTACCTCTCGTCGTCCTCTTTCCAACGCCACCAACCTCGTCTCGTTCTGATGTCCGAGCTGTTCGTGGCATTCGTTCCCGTGAGGTCGCGCGGGTCTGCCCAGTCCACCCGGTGCCAGGACAACCGGCGATTTCCAAAGTTCACAGCGTCCAACCACGACCAGATCTGATCGAGCTCTTTGGTCCCGACCTGCTGATCTGCGTCCCCGACGTCCTCCCACAAGCGGGGCCTCGTTCGCCTACCGGAGCAGCGAGTTACCATTTTCCCCGCTCGACAGCGCAGTTCTGGGAGCAGATTCCTTGTCCCCACTTGCAGGTGCGGCCACGGCTTCCACGGACGGAATCTGAGCACGCCTTTTGGCCGAGGCTTCCTCCTGCGACCTAACTACGCGCCCTCGCTGACGGCGCCCCAATCGGACTCCGGATCCATTCGTGGGAACGTTTACCACCGAGTCACGCGTTGCTGCGATTCTGCCGATCGTCATCCGGACCCTCCTCGTGGCCAACCCTTCACCGAGTGCTGCCCGTCAGCCCGTGTATCGGCCGCCCCGAATGGAATTGTTGTAGCCTGTTATCTCCCTGCGAGGAGTGGGCACCATTGCTGGCTTGTACCTATTCTTTCATTGTGTGTATCGGGGTTGTCGGTCTCGGCCGGGGTTCCTTCCCCACGCCTAGGCGTGGAGGTACGTGCGACGCTCCACCCCCTTGGCATTTTGCTTTACTAGTATGTGATCTCGTATGCCACGTGAGAGTGTAGGGATCCTAGCTAGCATTCAACGCCGCGAGATCGTGAGTGAGAGTATCCCATTCCGTGGCCCTAGTCGAGCACCGAGCTCGGACTAGACTCCTATAGTTGCGCGTCGGCTCCTTTGCCGCTTTGATCCACTCGCTTCCCTCATAGGGACGACCGTGGACTTGGGTTTCTTGTTGAGAGACGCCTCTCTTCGGAGGAATAGTACGGAGGTCGATCACTCGGCTTGCCTTGTCACGTGTGAGTGCTGGCTGCACTTGGTCTTCATCATAGGTTTAGTCCATTTGTCAGTTCCGTCCCGCGTCAAATTATCAAGGTTTTGAGGGAGTACAATGATTCTTTTGCCTGGTCCTATGAGGACATGCTGGGTCTTGACCCCACATTGGTTGAACATCGGTTGATTCTTAAACCAGGGGCATCACCCGTTAAGCAAAAAGCAAGAAGATTCCACCCGCAGATGGCCTTGAGAATTAAGGAAGATGTTGATAAATTGCATAAGGCCAAGTTCATTAGGGTTGTACTATATCCGCAATGGGTGGCGAACATAGTCCCGGTGATGAAGAAAGATGGTAAAATTCGGATCTGTATTGACTTCAGGGACTTGAATAAGGCATGTCCGAAAGATGATTTTCCACTCCCTCACATCGACATCTTAGTTGACAATATAGCTGGGTACGAAGCTCTCTCATTCATGGATGGTTATTCTGGATATAACCAAATCCGTCTAGCTCCGGAAGATCAAGAGAAGACCTCATTCACCACGCCCTGGGGCACGTACTGCTATGTTGTTATGCCATTTGGGCTGAAAAATGCAGGTGCCACTTATCAAAGGGCGATGATGGCTATCTTCCACGACATGATGCATGTCTACTTGGAAGCTTACGTGGATGATATTTTGGTCAAGTCGAGGTCTCAAGAAGAACACCCCGCCATTCTAGCCAAAGTGTTGCAAAGGGTAGGGAGTATAAGTTAAAGATGAATCCAAAGAAATGTGTGTTTGGAGTTGCATCAGGGAAATTGCTAGGGTTCATAGTTAGTAAGCGGGGGATTCAAATCGACCCGAATAAAGCCAAGGCCGTTATGGAAATGCCGCCGCCAAAGAACATTACTGAACTTCGAGGTTTGATTGGGCGTTTACAATTTATTAGGCGATTCATATCTCAGCACTCGCAAAGATGCCGTCCATTCTATGAGCTATTAAAGGTGGGAGCAAAATTCGAATTGAATGAACAATGCCAGAAGGCCTATGAGGACCTTAAGGTTTATCTTTCTAATCCCCCGGTTCTGCAACCACCCGTCCCTAGGAAACCCCTGATCTTGTACATTTCTGTGATTGAGGACTCCCTAGGAGCTGTCTTGGCACAGGTGGATGATGAAGGAAGGGAAAGGGCGGCATACTACCTTTCAAGGTTATTCAATCCTGCTGAATCCAAGTATACTGCCATGGAGAAGACCTGTGCAGCGCTAGTGTGGGTAGCTCAGTAGCTTAAACACTATTTTCTTGCCCACGAGGTTAGGCTGATCTCTAGAATGGACCCCATTCATTATCTCTTAGAAAAGCCTGTCCTTTCGAGCCGGCTAGCTCGCTGGTAGAGCTTTCTTTCCCAGTTCGACATCACCTTCATCGTCCAGAAAGCAATCAAGGGATATGCTATTGCTAAGCACCTCGCTCATTCTCCTATCCCTCATACTGATTAGATCCAGGACTAGTTCCCTGACGAGCACTTGGCAGTAATCACTCATCTTCCTTTTTGGTCTCTTCATTTCGACGGTGCTCTCAATTCCCAGGGCAGTGGAATCGACGCCGTCCTCGTTACTCCGGAAGGAGTAACCATCCCTGTTGCTTATCAACTCTCATTTCCTGCCACTAATAACATAGCCGAGTATGAGGCTCTCCTTGCCGGTCTGAAGCACGCCTACCTCATGGGCGCGCGATACCTTAACATCATAGGAGACTCTCAATTGGTGCTGCGTCAAGTTCTATCAACTTACCGCACCCGTGACCCCAAGCTCAAGCCCTATCAAGACTTGGTCACGCTCTTGGCTAGGCAATTCCGAAAGCTTATCTATATCCATACTCCTTGCTCTCAGAACATCTTGGCTGATGCACTTGCATCACTCGCTTCTTCTCTATCGTTCCCCCTTAGTCGCGCCACTGAGACCATTGTGGTCTAGCAGTTAGATATTCCTTCTCTTCAGGATCCCTGGTTCGACAACCTTAGGAAGTCCGTAGAGAAGAAGATAGAAAGGGAAGAGGTGAAAGAAGTATCGTTAACTGAGCTTGAGGAGATCATTGAAGAAGAAGAATTGTCATGGTACTATGAGATCGAGCAATATTGCAGGGATGGTGCGTTTCCAGAGGCTTTAAATGCTGAGCAGCGAAAGGCCATTAGAAGAGTCGCCGCAAGATACACAATTGTTGCTGGTGAGTTATATAGGCGGGCTCTAAACGGAGTTCTAATGAGGTGTCTAGATGATGATGAGGCTTGGAAGGTAGTAGAAGCAGCTCATTCCAGTGAATGTGGAGGGCATGTAAATGGACAGGCGTTGGCAAAGAAAATTCTTAGGCAGGGCTATTACTGGCCGACCCTAGAAGAAGACTGCTCCTCCTATGTCCGTAGGTGTCTTCAATGCCAGCTTCATGCCGACAAGATCCATGCTCCTGCTTCTTCTCTCCATCCTCTCTCTGCTCCTTGGCCATTTTCCATGTGGGCCTTTGATATCATCGGACCTCTCAGTGACCCAAATTCCGCAGTCAAGTAGAAATCCTTCATTTTGACGGCTACGGAGTACTTCACCAAGTGGGCGGAAGCTGAAGCCTATGCAGAGATCAAAGCCACCACAGTATGCCACTTCATCATGAAAAATATCATTGCGCGGTTTGGAGTGCCAAGTGATGTCGTCACCGACAATGGGCCTCAATTCGTGTCACAAGAACTCCGGGATCTCTGTAAGAAATTCAATATAGCTTTGCATCATTCATCACCATACTACCCTCAAGGTAATGGCCAGGCCGAGGCCACGAATAAAACCCTTCTTAAGATTATCAAGAAAACATGCGAGTCACATAAATTTGCTGATTGGGCTGACAAACTAGTAGAAGCTCTATGGGCTTATCGCACCTTCGTCCGCACCCCTACAGGACAAACTCCTTTTGCTCTCACCTATGGGATGGAGGCGGTACTCCCATATGAGATCCTGATCCCTTCCCTAAGGGTGCAGCTGGACAAAGAACTTAATCTCGACGAGCGTCGAGAGGCGTTGCTAGTCCAACTGGAACTCTTAGACGAGAAGAGGCTTAACGCAGACAATCATGTGTCAGTTTATCAAAAGCGTATCACGCGGTATTTTCAAAAGAAGGTCATTGAAAGAAAATTTCAAGTGGGTAACATGGTTTTGAAACGCAAGTTCATCAGATCAGCAGGTCCCAGGTCTAAGCTGCAACCCAACTGGGAAGGGCCATTCGTAATCAAGGAAGTCTATCCGGGTAACGCGTATCGTCTAATCAATGCGGAGGGTGAGGAATTGCCAAACCCATGGAATGGGCTATATTTAAAACGTTTCCATCCATAGAGTCAGAACTAGCAACGGCTTGATGGCAGGGTACACCCCACCTGATCGCGAAAGGAAGACCTCGGTCCAGCATTTCACACACCACACAGCCGCCGGTGGTTCGGTATCCTTCTACCGCGCAACACCGTTTCTCCCTTGGCCATGCTCGGGGAAGGTGAAGGTCCTTGTCTTTCCTCTCTCTCGACTGAAAATAGGGGCAAGTGGTGAATAAGGGAGCGAGAACTGATCTGGATCCCCCTCCTAATTAAGAGGTCTCAAATAGGGGTAGTCCGTTAAGACCTTATTCCGCAAAAAAAGCAAAGAAAATAAAAGCAAGGAAAAGAAGAATGACGAAGAAAGAAAAAGGGGCAAAACCAAAAGTCAAGGCTGAAAGCACAAAGCTCGAAGCCCTCAAAATTTAAAAGCCCCCAAATAATAAAACTAGGCATGGCAAGAGTGGCAGTACAGTTTCCCCGCGGGACGTTATGAGCCCGGTCGTATGCATGCCTAGAGCGGATGTAGGTTCGATGACGGACACAAAGCCCCGGCGCAACAGACCAATTTCTTTAAAAAGGGGGGGTGTCTTGGGAAGAACTCAAGCCCTAAAAACCTCTATACCTACCGCCAGCTTCACTACTAAATCTTTTTCAATTTTCCAAGGAACGAACCCCGCCCCGGGTATGGCCTCGGTAGAGGCATCATTAAGCAAAGTTGACCCCGGCCACAGGCAGTCCCCTTTTCGCACACGCTGGATCTGGGAAACCCATAGCGAAACGGGAGGTTCCCTGTTGTTAATCCTGAGCTGGTTTCAAAAAACAAAAAAAATCAAAAAAAAAATCAAATATTTCAAAACTAAAAAAAACAAATATTTCAAAACTAAAAAAAATCAAATATTTCAAAACTAAAAAAAAAGTCAAATATTCCAAAACCCAGGAAAAATCAAATATTTCAAAACTAAAAAAAATCAAATATTTCAAAACTCAAAAATCAGATATTTCAAAACCTAAAATAAAAAAAATTTGAATATTTCAAAAATCTCAAAAAGATTTGAATTCTTCCATCATGTCATCGCATGCATTGCATTTTGCCATTATATTTTTGCCTATTTAATAAGGCTTACCCCCTTGATCAAAATCAAGAATTGATCATTCTTTTTGCTGTTGGCAAGGGGTTAAGCCTAAAATAGATTTGACCTGTTTATTTGTGTAAGCACAGGGGTAGATAGAAGATTGAAGATATGGTCAAGCCATGGACGCGCACATCCCAAAGACATGCAAACATATTAGAGAAAGCCCAAAACTCAGACTCAATCCAATCATCAATCTTATTCATTCTCATATCAAACTCTAAGCATCCCTCTCTACATCAATATTATCATGGAAAGATAAAACAATCACTCAGTCTGTCGCTAGGCATCCCCGCGGGGACGTATCTCTCTCAGCTCCCTAAGGTAAGCCTGTCGTGTCTCTGGAGCCTCCTCAACCTCCGCCGGTAGGGTACGCACCCTGCTTACCTCCCACATAATCAGCGCGCTCCTGACCGCCTGCTCATCCTCCTCTGTCCCGATCCCCCTCGCCTGTAGCACGGGAAGGTGGGGTAGCATCGGTAGCACGGTCCGGGGTAGTCCGACCTGTAGGTAGCACCGGTGTGGGCTGTACATCGCCAAGGTAGTGTCGCTCACGAGCCTCAAGTCCAAGCCTGCTCTCCTAGGTAGCCTGATGGTGGTGTCATGGAGGAAGTCCGGGTGCATCATGAATCTATCCAGGGGAAGCCTGTGGATATAGGGGCGCCACTCGTCCCTGGTCTTCAGCTCAGCCGTCCTACACTCAACCCGTGGAGAGAACCTGAAGGCGCCTCCTATGAAGTAAAGGTGGTGGCTCCCGAAGATCCTGCTAACAGAAGTAATGTCCTCTCTCTGAATGAACTTTATCCTGACTCCCATCCAGCACTCCAATAGAATCATCGAGCCAAAGAGAGGACCTCCTAGGGCTGCAGAGCTAAGACCCTCGTACAAGTAGGCTAAGACAGCTTGGGAGATGGAAAGTCCCTGCCACAGGCCACTAATCGTGCTAAGTAAAGGGATCTCCAAGACATGATCAGCAGAAGGGAAAAGGATGGCCCCGCACAGGCAGATGGATGCAGCCTTGGCTATGGCCTCGGTCCACCCACATTTATTCTTACAATGCTCCACTATCCACTGACTAAGAGGAAGAAGGTGAATATGGCGAGGGCCTACAAAGGTATGAACGTCCCTGCTATCTGGTATGAATCCTCCTAGGATGAGTTTTGGGTCTATAGGGGCAACAGTATGGCATATCAAGTCTTCCTCTCCTACCTTGGACCTAAGAAACCCGAAGTAGGTCTCTACCTCCTCTAATAGGATAGTGGCCTCGAAGGATGGGAAGAAGAAGGTATGGGTCTGAGGATGCCATGTTTCTATCAGAGCTGAGATGCTGTGCCAATCTAAAGAGAGCTTCGGGTAGTTCTGGCCTAGAACTAGGAGGGAGTGCAGGTGCCAGGATTTAAGAAGACAAGTCACCCCTAGGGGTAATGCACGGATCATGGGAGCCACCCACTTCAAGCCAGAATAGCGCCTCGGGCCCGGAAGGAGCTAAGAAGAAGAAAGAAGAAAGAATAAGAGAAGGAGGACATATAAGTGAAATTAAGAGAAGAGGAATTGAATGAACTCTTGCTTACTTCTCTCATAGGAGTTGCGCTGAGGTGCAGAGGAATTGAGCTTAGCCGTTAGAGCGCTTCCCGCTCCTTCTTCGCCGCTCTCGGCCCTTCAAAAAACCTTTCCTCCATGGAGCTTCCCTCTAGGGCCCTATTCATGATGGTTTGATGGAGAATTGCAAGGGTTTCGAGGCTTAGAAGGGGGAAATTGTGAGAGATACGAATTTAGGCTTCCTCCCCCGCTTATAAGGCTTGTTAGGAAGCCTAGGCCCCTTGAGATTGGGTTGGATAAGTCTAGGGCAGATTAAGATGAGGTTTGGATGAGTTCAAAGCTACTTGCCCTCGGGTTAGGGACTCTCCAGGAGAGTCCCCATTGAATTCGCAGGGGTGAACACTTGGACGGTCTTACGATAGATTGCCCATCATTTGTGCGGTCTGTAACTGACCGTTCATCATCCTCCAAAGAATCCGACGGCGGTCTGTTTAGGTGGACTTAAATTGACCGTTCTTACTCACTAGCGGTTTATGATGAACCGTTCACTATTCAACGTGGTTATCAGTCAACCGTTCAAAACCCCTTGGCACGGTCTATTATCAACCATTTTAACCTCTGCGCGGCTTACTAAGAGCCGTTCATCTGATCCGCAGCCCTTTGTCAGCCTGTTTGATTAACAGTCGTGCAGGTTGGCGCACTCATCTCACTCAGTTTGGCGCGTGTGTCCCTCATCTCACTCAAGTCGGCGCGTGCATCCCTCATCTCACTCAAGTCAGCGCGTGCGTCCCTCATCTCACTCAAGTCGTGCAGGTTGGCGCACTCATCTCACTCAAGTCGGCGCGTGCATCCCCCCTCTCACTCAAGTCGTGCAGGTTGGCGCACTCATCTCACTCAAGTCGGCGCGTGCATCCCTCATCTCACTCAAGTCAGCGTGTGCGTCCCTCATCTCACTCAAGTCGTGCAGGTTGGCGCACTCCTCTCACTTAAGTCGACGTGTGCGTCGCTCGCTCACTCAAGTCGTGCGCATCTCTCAATCTCACCCGTTTGTCTCACTCTCGCTAGTAGTCAAGTCGTATTCATTCATACATTCATTCATTCAGTCATAAAACAAAATAAAAAGCATATCACTAACATATCATATCACATCATATACAAAAGTCGGGCCCAGTACAAAGTCAAGCCTCTCCCTGGCCCCCATCGCTGTCTCCACCACTCTCATGACTCTTCGGGGGAGGCATTGCTGATGTAGCATCGTCGCGCTGACGTCGTCGGCGCTGCTCGTCCTCCTCGTTCCTCCGCTGACCGGAGGAACCCGTGAAGTAACTCCTGACAGAACCGTGCGTACCGTGGCTGACACTCGGAGTCCTACTGCGTGAGCGCCGGCTAATGTCCTTATATGCTTGCAGCTCCCCGCATAGCTCGGCCGCCTCAGTCCGGCACCGCTCTGCCTCAGTCCAGTAACGCTCTGCCTCGGCCCGGTGGTGATCCACCTCGGTCGCACCAGCCCGGAGTCGCTCTAGCTCGGCCCGGAGAAGTGCCGTCTCCAACGTGTCCGCTGGTCGGCTCCGCACAGCCTCCTCTCGCACGCGGGCCACCTCCCCTCTAGCCGCTGCCCGGCTCTGCTCTAGCTCTGCCGGGAGGTGGGTCAGCTCGGACGTCCGCATCCACATATCATTGTTAGTCAGTTGCATAAACATTTCATAATAAGCAAAGGGAAGTGTAGAGTTGCGTACCCTCTCGGTGAGCACCACCTGGGCCGCTTTAGCCCGCATCACCATCCTGGCAAAGTCGGCGTCTCTCACAGCCTGGTCGGCTGGAGTCCGGGTCGTGGAAAAGGAAGGAGCGTCTGGTCCCGCCCTCTGAGCTCCCTCGGCGCGCTGCATCCAAATACTCCAGGTCAGTCACATGCATAATCATATAAGATTGCACAATTTAAAGAGTTTAGGGTTTAGAAGACTCACCAGTAAGGCCAGGGCCTGCCGGGCCTCATCTCGCTCCCGGATGGTGGAGTGCAGAAGTCCCTGCAACTCGGCCAATCGTCCCGCAGGGTCGATCTGCATTTAGAAGTCCATGTGTCAGTGCATCATCATATAGGCATCGTAAGCATGATAGACATAGTTTAAGTTTAGAAGTCGCACCGGTCGGTGAGCACCCCGAAACATCTGGTCTCGATAGTGCCGAGCGTACGCAGTGTAGTACGCACTGTCACTCTCTGCTCGGGCAGTCACTGCTCGCCCTCGTGCAGTCCAGTCGACGACCTGTGTGGCGTTCCTCGCTGTCCAATCGAACTCCTCGCCGAGTCCTCACGTCGTCCTCGTCACTCGTTCCCCCGCCTTCTCAGGCGCAGGGAACTCCACCGCGGGCTGATGGACCCCGATGGTCCTCATCAGCAATCTAAAGTGTAGTGGCTCCACCACATTCATGCAGTGAAGCCACACGCCCCGTCCAGAGAAGGCAAGGGCGCCGACCACCCACGGCTGACCCTCCTGGCCCTCCTCCGCATAAGGCGTCCACCGTACCTGCAAGGAGTAGGAAGTCACATCAACATCAGTCTCATATAGAAATTGCATTTAAATTAAAAGTCTAAGTTCAGAAGCGTACCGAGGTGTACGGTAGAGCGTCTAGGTCGTCCTGTAGCTCCCGGACCTGTCGTCTCAGGGCGGTCATCTCCCGAGGTGCCGTCCACCTCCGTGCATTCGGCAAGAGCCCAGGACGGGTCTCCTCACCTCTGCCCAGCCCCCGTAAGCGCACGTAGGCCCACACCTACATCACAATATCGTGTCAGCATTTAAGAAGCATATAGAGTCGCATAATTAAGTCTAAGATAGAGAGTCGTACCTGGAGTAAGGGGGAGAAGCCCCCAAGCATCGTCCGACGCGCCGTCGAACTCAGGGTGCCAAAGAGGAAGGCGAGGACCGCCGCTCCCCAGGCGTAGTCCCCAACGTGCTCGAGCTCCTGAAGAAAGGGGAGGAAGCGACAGCTCATCACGTCTGCTCGCGTGGAGAAGAGAAGCCTCCCAAACAGCAGCATCAGGAACCGCCGTAGAACTCGGTCTGCCTCTGCTCCCGGCCCAACAGCTACCCGCGGTCGCGCTAACTCCACCAGCCGCTGCAAGTGCTCCTCCGGTCGCTCCCCGACCGCAACTCCTGCTCGCCGCAAACCCAGGCTATTCTGCAGACCAGCTCGGGGAAGAAGGGTTGACTGCCTCTCTGGGCGCCGTAGCTCTAGGCCCAGCAACTCCCGAGCCATCCCCCGGTAGTCAAGAAAAGTAGTCCCGCTAACCGGTGACCCGTGCACCCGAAGGCCAGTGAGCCTGGCCACGTCCTCCAACGTGGGGACCATATGCCCCCACGGGAAAAGGAACACGTGACTCACTGGGTCCCAGCGGTCGTGCAAGGCGTAGAGCAGAGCGGCGTCAAATCGACACACCTCAATACTCAGGAATGGGGTGAACCCCATGGCAGCCAACCGCTCCCTCTGAAAGTCCGACAGTGCTAAGTACACTGCACAGACCTGCAGCCACGAGGTACAGGTCCTGCGCTTTCCCTGCACTCATTCATTCATTTTAAATGCACTTTAGTAATTAATTTAAGTTTTTTGTACCATTTCTAAATAAGAAGATCAAGCTTTGAATCTCTGTCATAAGAGTGGTTCACAACGGGCCGCTCGTCCTTTGAACGGTCCCATATTCACCGCTTTATTCCTCTGGTTCTGTCGATTTGAACGGGCTGATGTTGACCGTCCTTAACTTGGACGGGTCATCATGCACCGTTTGTCCCTCAAGCTTCCTAGGGTAGAACGACCACTCCTGGGCCGTGTAAATGTTGGACGGTCCTATGGGGACCGCATTGTTCTACGTTGATGGTGTGTTGAACGGACCAAAGTGGCCCGTATGTTTTTTGTACGGTGATCCTCTCACCATCCCTGCTTTGTTCAATTCTACTGTTGAGTGAAGTTGAACGGCCTGTTCCTAGCCGTATGAATGTTGGGCGGTCCTATATGGGCCGCATGGTTTGGTTTGTGCGGTTTCTGTTCAACCGCTCTACCGTCGTCTTCCCCCGACGACGGTGAGGGTTCCCCCGCCGGAGGGGGGCCGCCATGGCTCCCCTAACCGGCCCTTAAGCATCTCTAACCCCCCAAAAAAGCCTCTAAACTAGCATGCATTGAACAAAATTAAAAAAATGAGAGAAAAGAGGGGAGGCCTACCTCGGGGTCGCGGGGCTTCTTGACCGCCCTCGCCGGTGCATCTTCTCCGGCGACCTCTCCCTCCCCGACAGAGGCTTCTTCCTCGGTGGCGACCATGGCGAGCTCCTCCATAGTCACCTCCGGCGTCTCCTCTTCCCCGGCCGATGGTGGCGGTGGCGGTGGCGGCGGCAACGGCGAGCCTTCACCGGTGGCCAATGGTCGTGCCGCCTGATGCTTCATCCTCGTCATCACGGATGTGAGGGGGGGGCCTTGAGATAGAGAGAGAGGGCTTGGGGGTTTGAGAGATTGAGAGAGCTTGAGAGAGGATTGAGAGAGAATGGGGTGTGTGTGGCCCCTTCGTCCTCTCCACCGTGGGTTACGGTGGAGGGAGGCGAAGGGGTTTCAATTTTTTAAGATTATAGAGATGAACAGTCTATCGTTAGACCGTTTACATGTTGAGTGGTTAAATTATGACCGCACATCCCCAATGGCCGTTAGCTTTAAGTTGGTTTGAATTCCTAGTATGAGCGGTCCATGGTGGACCGTTCTTCATGAGACGGTTTTTTAGTGACCGTTCATCCCTGGTGATCTGCCTCTTTGAATCTGTTCAAATGCCAGGTGCGCACGGTTTAATGAAGACCGTTCTTATAAGGTATGCGGTGTAAATATGGCCGTTTATCTTGGGGTGATGAATTTGAATCATGAATGACAATCTTTTGGGAATATTATTGCCTAACCATCTTATGCAGGGTCACTCCATTCAGTCCCGCCGTTTCGCCTGCACAGGTAAGTCAGGTATGGCTTTCTATCCCTACATCCCTTACTGCATTATTATATGGTACTATTATATATTGTCTCGAGAACTAGTTGGTTATCTACGTGTTCTAGGATCTGATGTTCCCCTTCAACAAAAACAATGATGATCCAGGTTCACGTACTTAATCTTCGGATAGGCCGTTGAGTTGGGATGTCACGGGGAGGATGGTTCTGTCCTGCACGCTATGGTTACAGATGGTATCTTGACTCTGATTTCCCCAACTTAGCAATATTATTCTCGAGTATTTTATATTTTAATCTTTCTTCGCATTTGTTTTAACGATTTCTTTATTTTAGCCCAGCATGCATCATACGCATCTTTTTGAGCCTTCATGCCCCATGGTTTGCTTGAAGAATGTCCCATCGGCAATGGTCAGCTGTACGTTTGAATACTTGAATAAGAGGAACTAATTCCACTTTGAGTTAGAAGGTTTCCTTTGGTCAAATTGTTTAGTTTGGTCGATTGAAAGGTCCCCGTCTGGAGTTTTAGCCTGTTTCCTTTAAGTTTGATGCCTGTTTTTCTTTTGTGGCCTCCTCATTGGACTGTGGGATTGTGTCCCCCATGAGGTTGGTCTTGTCATTTAGTCTAGTTTCTCCAGATGGGCGTCGCTTTTGGTTTAACCATTCTGTACGTTTGATTCAAAGTTTTCCCGAAGATTCCTGTTGCTTGTTGGTGAAAACGGGTGTCGTTTTGCCTTAACGCCCGCTTTTTCAGTCCACTCTGCTGCATTTCCGCTTCACCTCCATGTTCCATGTCACTTCCGCTTCACCTCCGCTCGCTCCCCTACAAAGAGGACGTTAAGGAGGGGCATCTGTTGACACCCGTTTTATACCGATAAGTTAAGTCGTTTCTCTTATTTCACTTTTGTTGATGCCTCGGGTTGATCGTCACTCAGGTGTATTTTGGGCCAGTTTTATGTGTAATCTCCCTCCTTGGTGGAGTCCGCATCAATTCGGGGTTTGTTGGGCCTTGGTTTTTGGTTGATTGAACATGTTTATAAAAATCAAGCGTCCAAAAGCATGTACGGTTCGACCTCAGCCGCTCCACACTGGCGTGGTTAGATATGGACCGTTCATACATTTATGATTGATTTCTGAGAATTTTCTGAATTTTCACCGACAGGGCTCTATGCGGTCATCTTCTAGCCGTTCAACTCAATGAACGGGCTTATTTCAACCGCTTATACCTCAGAGTCCTACGCTTGCTAATTTCCTCAGATAATTATCCAAGAAATTGAATTATCACCGACAAGACTAAAACGGCTTGTCCTTGGCCGCTCTACAGTTGAACGATCTTAATGGAGCCGTTCTTATATGAGAGTCCAACGGCGGGCGTTTCGGTCAGTTCGAGGGATAATTGGGATTATTTTCTGATTATTGGAATTTCCACCGACGGGATTGGACGGTTATCATGTAACCGCCCGTCTTGTTGAGCGGTCTATCTTAAGACCGTTCATCTCGTCGATTGTGGAATTTTAACAGACTTTAATCCTTTTATCCATGGTTTTTATCCCCAACTTCTTTTATCAATATCTCCGTGGATACTCAACCATTCTAGCTACCATTTCGACTGGATGAGAGATAATTGTATTATCTCCGATTTATCTTCAATAATCTCGTCCCGAAAATGGCTCAAAACTCTAGTTTCGGGGCTGGCTTTCTAGGCTCTATAAATAGACCCTAAAGTCCGGACTTGAAAAGGGGGAGATCGTGATCGACGGCGAAGCCCTGCCGCACTTTTGAGCGACCTAGCACCAAGGAGGGAGGCTCTCTACGTCCCTACGAGCCCCCGGTCCAGGGAGTAGTCCACGTTTTGAGTCATTTGTGTTTTCTTATAGTTTTCGTCGTGTCCCTTGCATGCATTGCTTTCTCCCCACGTCCCCCTTCGTTTTCATCATCATGCACACCGCCACCTATGTTTTTGTCACCCTAGGGGTTTAAAACCCCCCAGGTATTCCCCTTTCCATTGGTTTATGTTTATTTCTTCATATACGGACATTTACTACACCATTTAGTTCTAATCTGGGTGTTATTCTTGTGTCTTTACGTTGTTTTACAGGTCAGCACTTCATCAGCACGAGGCCCATCCCCTCTGGTCGGCTGGAGAGGGTGGAGGTGAGCCCTTTTGCAACTCTTGGCGTGGTGGATTTGAGCGGTTCCTGACTGCCCGTTCAAGAAGACAAGCGGGTCTTACTGCACCGCCCTTCTTCTCCTTGCGGTCTACTTCAAGCCGTTCATCCTCCAGGAGCGCTTCCTCCCGCACGTTCTGCAGCACCCCTACGCAGTCTATCGTAAGACCGCGTGTCATTTTAGGCGGTCCCTCCTCAACCGCGCGTCTACCCAGTGCTGCATCTAGGCGAGTGTCTCCCCTTCCTTTCCAAAGCACGGCGTGCTCATCACGTCCGGCGCTTTGGTGGCGATCACGGTCACTTTCATTTTCCTTTCTCCTCTTACTGTTCTTCATTTACTTATTCATCGCATTGTTGATCTACTCATAGCACATATTCCATTAAGTAAAAGAGGAGAAAATATATATCTACAGTGATGAGTGG
Source organism: Amorphophallus konjac (assembly GCA_022559845.1). Lineage (NCBI taxonomy): Eukaryota > Viridiplantae > Streptophyta > Magnoliopsida > Alismatales > Araceae > Amorphophallus > Amorphophallus konjac. Next base: position 214,949,154 of record CM040118.1, read on the forward strand.
GTGGTTTTGGGCAGGGAATACTGGGCTCCGAAGGAGCTTTCTCGATCGAATTGGTGCTCGGACTTCCCAACCCGAAGGCCGCCTAGGAAGCGCTTGATCCGAGTGAGTTATTAGGCTTATATTAAGTGGGCCCTGGGGCTATCACTTCAAGGAGCTGGGCCTTGTTGGGTCAGGTCGGACCTCGTTTGGCCTCTCCGTTCGGGCGGTTAGATTTCCCCTCTCCAGAGGCCTTGAAACAAGATCACCTAGTCCGGTAGAAGGAATATCTAACGGAGAGGCTTTCAAGTCTAAGATTGTGTGCCTATAAGTGCAAAGGTATATCTAATGGTCACATACCGGAGTATATGCCATGTACTTATGAAAATGACTCTTAGATGAGAAAAGACTATGAAATAATCGATTAAACCATGGTGATAACGCATAGATTGAATTCATAACGTGGAAATTATTTAATTACAATACTATAGTCCTTTAGACCTGAAAATACTTGATAATGAAAATAATGCGTTTAGAATCATGCTTATGCTGAATCAGGGTGCTTAACCAGAGATCAAATCATAACTAGTCCATGAACCTCATAAACTCAAGTTAACTACAAAGGTATATGGCTTGGTCATGAAAGTATCATAAGTTTAAAATAACTTTAAGTACATAAGGAATCACGAAATCTACTAAAATGAGCTGTTAACATAACTGGGTATATGAAAATAATGTTTAAAACAAGTATAAAACCTACTTAACTAGGCTTAACATATAATAACTTGGACCATTCTGTATTAATCCTTGGGTTAGCTTAAATATAGAATTCAAAAACGTAAACGGTCTAGTGGGTGACCATCTCTTGTGGCTAGCTGTCTATCGTACGATCGCTAGGGTTTCTGGCGGTCTACAGGAAGACCGTTTCTTCCCGTGTTAACAGAAACCTCAATAATAGTAAAATACAATACCAGTCTAAGGCATATCATGCATGGAAATCAACATGAATAAACTCTATAGCTTGATAGAACAAGAATAGGTCAGCCAATATGCGTGGGTTTACGTAATAACAAGAGAATTTTCTTTTTACTCAATTAGGGCTAGTTCATGCATGAATATTATACTAGATGCATAGTCCTAATGAAAACATAAAATTCTCAGTGTACAATGCATGAAATCGACTGGAAATAGAGGGCTTTATCCCTAATGTCATGTTTAAGTCGTTTATGAGATAACTTAGCTCTAATAGCGCTCCTAGACTGTCAATTTCTGACTGGAAGTAAGCCCCAGTTCTGCACGTTCTATGCTAAACCAGTAACTTCACACCCTTGTATCTCCTGATTCCCTTGACCTATAGACGTGAAAATTGGAGGGTAGATAGAAGATAAAAAGGGTAACATAAAGTTTTAAAGACACAATCGCTAAATACCTCGTTTAGGGCTTCTAATTTCCTGATCTTCACTAGACCGTTGCATAGATTCCTGGGTTATTGGTGTAGAATCAGTAACTTTGAAAGTTTCTAACTCCTTGTAGACTTGATCTCCAAGAACAAAATTTGGAGGGTAGTTAGTCCTTAGTATTAGCAACAAAAACTTCTAAAGAACCTACCTCTAATTATACCTCCTTACCTTAGTTCCACGCGAGCCAAAAGTAGGGGTCGCACAGGTCAAACTTGAGGTCTATTTATAGGGTTTAGTTAGGGTTTCATAGATTTAGAGTCCTAATTAGGTATTAGATAGATACTAATGCGTTCCAGAGCCTTCTAGCCAATAGATTGCATCCATCCCAGAAGATTTAGCCAAAAAAATGGAATTTTTCATGTAAGGAAGATGCTCGCGATCGGTCTTTATAAAGCGGTCCACTGATTGACCGTTTTGGGTCCCATGCGGTCTCGCGATAGACCATTTTCTATCTCAGGCGCCGAATTTGAAATTAATTCAAACTCTTCCCTCCATTATCCATCTATTTATCCTATTTATTTCTAAATTCCGTGATTATACCAATTTCTAGCTTCTAGAATATGGGCCAAGGTCTAAAACCATAATTTGGGCCAAAAGGGTTCCTTTAAATGGGCCTAATCCTCTTGGATTAGAGTAAGGCTATACTAATTAAAATAAATTCATTTAATAGCCCATTTAGTCTATTTAAATTTTTAATAAATTCTTAGAAATTTTTTGGGTGTTACAGCTGCCCCCTAATGTCCCAGGGGGGGTTCGAGTTGCCTGGGCGCGGAGGTGTGAGTATCCCTTTCGCTCAATTACTTCTTTAATGCTTCGATTTCCTGTTGATATCTTTGCAGTAACATGAGCAAGGCTGGATCATTGATAGAAGGGCTGGGGATGCTTCCCCGGTCCTCAGATGGTGTTTCTTCAGATGAGGTGGTTGGCACGCCACTGTCATCTTCAGCCGTAATTACATTGGCAGTTAAAGCTGCCACAGTCTCCTCTGGATTTGTTGTCCCGGCAAGAGTTTGCAAGGCCTCACTGGCGGCATTTCCTCTTCTTGTGAGAGGGCCCGGCCTCTCAGTAATCTTGGCAACTTCTTCAGGCTCAATAGGCAGAGTCCCATAGTGACCGGTCACTCCGGCCAAGTGATAGGTATAGACCTGTATATTTTCATTTCTTCTACTTACACGTCTGGTCGGCTGACCAGGAAAGGTCAATCTCTCAAACATCGAGACTCTCGGTGGATCATCTTCATGGCAGGGAAGCTCATAGCATCCTGATTCCGCATCTTCTATTTCAGTCGGGTCGGTTGGATATTCTCGACCCTCTTCAATCGTGGTGATGGCTTGTAGTAGCCGTTGTCTCCCTAGGGAGGTGTTCCCAACCCCACGGAGGTATCCGTGCACGGCCCTGGTGATGTCTTCTTGTTCCCAGTCAGGGTAAGCCGTGGGTGACGGTACCCTTGCTGGCCTCTTCTCCTTCCTCATTCTTTTCTTCTCTCTTGTCCTGGGCCTGTTGACATTGACCCATCCTAGCCAAGTCGTCACTGGGACCCGAGATGATTTGGGCATCCAGACTTGCTTGGTCCTGCATGGCCTTAGGGCCGGTTCATTCTTCGGTCGGTGGGCCATTCCACCATTCTTCTTCTTTATTCTCCCTAGCGCTTGGAAAGAGTTGCGCACAAGGATGTTTGGAATGATCCGTTCAGAGATCACTTCGGCTCCTCGACCATTAAGATGAACTCTGATGCCTCCGATCAGAACTGATTTGCCGGTGTTAGAGATTCGGCCCCTAGGGGTAGCAGCGATAGCATTTCTTCAGCCCCTTCTTTGGCGGGATGTCGTCCTCTTGGTGGTCGGGCCCATGTCGAAACGGACGTGGTGGACAAAATAGCCCACGATCTTGATCGGCGTGCTATCGGCAATAGTTGTTGGTGACCCAACAGCAGCTAGTCGGGTGGTCCCCGTGGCGGGTATGTGGACTTCGACGGGCTTGGGCCCCTCGACCTCCAACAAGTTGACGAAGGCCACCCCCAAGAAGTTGGGGAAGCCCACCACCTGAGGAAAGTCGCCGAACTTGATCAGCACTGCGAGGTAGCCATGGTTGGCATGGCTCGTGACGACTAACGGTCCGAAGCTGACGGCCATTGTGATCGTCGAAAAATAATCCCTACAAATTACAAGAAAAAACGTTTATAATTTCATAAGGATGCCGTAGGGCCCCTAGTCCAGGCGAGGAGATGAAGGGAAGTCTAGTCCCACAGGGTGTGCCAGACTTGTGGACGCACTTTTGTGATACTTCTTTTGTTTGTTTATTCAATTCATTTATTGATTTATTTAGTGCGTGGGTATACCAGTCACATAAGTGACGATTTATTCGGGTCTCGTGGAGGCCCTTGGTGCACTCGATCTGACTAGTCAGATGATTGTGTGTGTCGTGTCAGGATAAAAATCCACCACGCCATAAAGGTCATGACGTTAATTACATCCCCTCGGAGAGGGGAAAACCCTTGATTAGTCGCCAGGAAAAGGGGCCCTACGGCCTAAAATTCATATTAACGGGATGAGAGCATGTAATCTCGAGTTGCGTCTAGACAGACCCCGCATGGGGGAGAAAACGTTCAAAGATATGTCGGTCACTAACAGACCATTTCATGTTCGGATGGGAGTCCGCATTTGTAGCGTAAAAGACGGTGATAAAATCGTGCAAATGTCTGCTGCGTATGCTGCAAGTTTGATGAGAATGCAGGATTGAATCCCGATAGAGACGGGTCGAGCTTAATGAATTATCAACCCAAGATGACATCAGCTCATGGCCATATCGGGAGGGCTCCCGAGGACCACGTCCAATTTGATGGGGCATCGTTGCTTTTCTCTTTGTACCAAGTCCTGGGGAGCAGGAGTTTCGAAACATTCGTGGTTATGCCCTTTTTTTATTATCACCATTCAGGTTGTTAAATTTCATTGTTCGTTTACACACACGGGTGGTTCATTCTATTTATTTATTTTCAACCCTTTTCTTTTATTAGGTTAATTGTTTTTTTTGAAGGCACGCCGGTTTAAGGATCCAATAGGGCCCGCCGGTTCAGGCTGAAGGAGGGGGGCGTGCTAGTTTAGGCTGAAAAAGGGGGCGCGCCGGTTTAGGCTGGCTTCGTGGAGTTGGGATTTGAGAGGAGAACTAGCCTGGCATGCTACCCTGGGGCACCGGATTAGGCCATGCCGGATCAGGGGAAGGTTTGGCGAGTTTTGGTTCTGATTTCCTTTTTATTCACTTGGCCAGATAAGTTAACAGAAGGGTTAATAAGAAGATTTAAGTGTTTTGTTCTCTTGTCAAGATGAATTAGCAAGAAGGTTCAAATGTTTTATTCAGAGGTTTGTTGTGCAAATGTTCTGGAACCCAGAAGGTCAGCGTTATGTCAAGTTCACATGAGTTCAGACACCCATAGCTTCTTGAATGCAGAGAGCTCTTTTCATTCATCCATTCGTACTTCTTGGTGATTGTTCAATATTATTGCCATTCATGTTCTTGGCGAAAAATGGGCAGCACCTCCCCCGGACTGGGGTTTGCGAGGTGTGAAATAGGGGATCGTCAAATGGAATGCTTCAGGATGACCCCAAAAATTCGGGTGAGCCAAAGACGGCTGCCCGATGACCCATAGGTGAGCGTAGAAGCCCGAGGACTAGCCTTCGACGGGTTCTAACGACTCACGAGCCGTGGCTTTAGAGGAGTTTTGCAGAGACGGATGTTCGCCATGTTGCTGAGCAAAAGGCTATAGATTTTCACCCTTCAAACGGGACCCCTCAAAAGCCATGCCAAAGCAAGGCAGGCTTTTGAGAGCCCTGGGTGATTAGAAGATAGGGAGAGGGGAAAAATTGATGAGGTAAAACACAATATAGTTGTAACGGCCTTTCTTTTCATTCACTCATAAGAGGAGGGGGGCAAAATACAAGAGGGGACTCTACCCCAGAACAAAGGAAAAAATAGCAGAAAAGGAGAAATCAGTTTATCGGTGGGGAGGGGGAGCCGAGCACAAGCTCCTCCCCCCCAAGCTCACCTCTCTTCTCTCACCCTCTCTCTTTTCTTCACTTCGCAGGCGCAAAGGGGGATGGAGTTTTCTTTTTCTTCGGATGCCAGAGAGCTAGACCAGTCAGGACCCTTGTCTCTCCCTCTTTTTTTTTTATTTATCTTCGGCCTGCCTTTTTATAGAACGACTAGTGGAGAAGAATTCCAGCCATCTTCGCTTCGTTCGCAGCAACGTCAGGAATTGACTTGTTGCATTGGCCTTTATTGGTTCACGGAGTACGTTGGCATCCGTCTGAGGATAGGATGTATGCGGATTTATCGGGGGGATCTGCTGCTGCTGCCACTGTCACTGCTTGCCTTCGCCGCTGCTGCCATTGCGTTGTCGAGCTGAGGTGTAGATAGACTTTGCGATTCACCTGGCGGCATTGAATGCTCTGCTCTTCGCCTCTACGCATGTAACTAATAGGAAAATAGGGTGTCGATTCGTGGATGGGATGGCTTTGGGTTAAACCGGCGTGGCCAGGGGGCGTGCCGATTTAGTCCACATACAATATCGCACTAGTTTAGGTACACCAGAGGGGCACGCCGATTCAGCATCAAGGAGGGGGGCGTGCCGGTTCAGGATCCACATAGGGGCGCGCCGGTTTAAGAGCAAGAGAGGCAGGCCGCGCCGGTTTAAGAGCAAGAGAGGCAGGCCACGCCGGTTCAAGGGTTTTGCCTCGGCTCCGAGGCGGTTCGGATGGACGCTTGTCCTCCAGTACTACCTTAGCTTCAATGCACCGCCTCCGGAGTGTCCATTTCGAAGCCTCCAGGTCCCGATTTGGGACTTTGAGAGATTTCCGGTGCGTGCCCAACCCGCGTCTGACTATTCAAGTTTCTCCTTGATTCGGCATTTGACACCTTGTTTTGAGGGGCCAGGGCTATTTCTTTAGCTCAAGAAGCTTCCTTATTAGGTAGCGGACCACCAGGTGTGTTTTTGTCTTGATCGAACGAGATACGGGATTCATTCGGCCTCTCTGTCCTCGACTTACGCTTGGGTGCCGGGACATACATGTCGTACGATCGTCATCATTTTTTTGACGTCCACAAGTAGTTAACTTCATTCTCACAATTAATTTGAGTCTGCATGCAATAAACCTTATGAAGAGGCGAGATCTCGCGCTGGGTCCTGAGCGGGCTATGGATCACCAGAAGATGAATCTGCAAGATAGGGAAACGTATCAGAGGACCCAGGGGATCTCCCTGGGGCAAAACCCTCCGATGGCTAAGTCAGTAGAGCTATGGTGGAAGCAATAATGGGGGGAGGAGAGAGCTGATGCGCGAGAATCCTCTCCACCAAAGGGTGAAGCGAATCGTGCTCAGGAGCTTAGGGTGTGTGAATGCTTAGTTCATCTTACCATCTTCCGGAGGGTATCCCTTGCTTAAATAGTGCGCCGCCTTCAGGAGTCCTGTAAGCTGAGGGGTTCCCGGCGGGAGTTACGTCTTTAACGGGGTCTTTCATGGCCTGATTGTGGGAACGTTATCCCCTTGGAGTCCGGCGGCTCCCCTGACTCTCCCGCTGGCGGAGGACTCTGAACGGCTGCACCTGCAGATAATCAACCGGCCTTACCGAGCCTCGGGGATGCTAGCTCATGTCCGAGCGATAGGCATGGCCCGGCGAGGGTGGGGTCGGATAGGTCGGCTGGAGCCTATCTCTCTCGGACGGGGAGAGGGCTTTAGGCCGGACCTTCCTTGGGACCTGACCGTTGTCTTGGGCCCTCCGAGCCTAGAAGGCCGCCGGGGAGAGTTAGTTCCTCGAGTCTTATTTATTGGGCTTTTCTCCCTAAGTGGGCCCTGTGGGCTATCACTTGGGTGGGCTCGCCCGGTTGGACCTCGTGGGTCTTGTTGGGCTGCCTTTGTGGTGGGCTGTGGAAATCCCCCTCTCCACTTGTCCCCCTCCTACTCCCGAGCCAAGGAGGCTCGGATGAGTATTTCTTCGAGGCTTTGGACCGGCGTGGCTCAGGTGGGTGGAATTCCGTTGGCGTTATGGAGCCGCTTATAGCGGTCGCCGAGGCCCGTAATGATGATCCTGACGGATTCGAAACGAGGGGCCCCCCTTTTCTCGGAGCACGGAACGGCGCGCCGCCACCCTCAGGGGTTTATAGGGGGCACTGTTCATCGTTCTAGACTTCCAGGGTTTTAGGCTTTCCTTGCTTCTTGATGCGCCGTGAGAGCACAGCGGAGACGCGGAGCCTTGCGGAGGCATTCGAGGAGTTGGCGAGGATAACCGCAGAGGCGGTCCGGCAACTTCCTTCTCCCCCGGAGTCTTCAAGCTCGTACGAGGGATCTCTTCCTGACTCGATGGCGGATCAGAGTCCAGAGCTTGTGCCGGTGAGGCGGGAACCCATCCCCAACTGTAGTGAGTTAGGGGAAGCGGAGGTGCGGAGGCTGGAGCATCGTTTCCGCCTGCCTCTCAAATACAGCTTTATCGTCGCCACTCCGTACGAGACGAGTCTGGATGATCGCGATGAGCTCATTTGCACCTTCCTTCTGGCTTGGAAGAGTAGATTTCGGCTTCCTTTCGATCCTTATGTGCTGCAGCTTCTTAATTTTTTCCGGTTGGCGCCTATTCAGTTGGTGGCCAACTCCTATCTTCTTCTTTCGGCCTTCGGGATTCTTTGTCGTCAGCGCGACATTTTTCCTTCTTTGGACCTCTTCCACTTCTTTTTTGAGTTGAAGGCGCACCCGTCGGCGGGGAAAGGCTTCTACTTCATCCAGGCGCGGAGGAATAGGAGCTGCATCTCGCTTGCGGCGAAGGACTCCTCGCACAAGGGGTGGAAGACCCAATTCTTCTGGGTGAAGGCGGTGGCGACGGACGAGATCTGGAGATGCCAGACCTCGCCCAACTTTCACCCGAATCTGCCCCCTCTCCCGGAGGAGTCCCCCCCCCCCCCACGTGGAGTAGCAGGCTGCCCGTCTGCTGGAGAACCGTCAGTTGACCGAGGAGCTGGTGACGCCGGAGAACATCGAACGGTGTCTTCTCTCGCGGTTGACGTCGACAGGTACGGCTCTTGAGGCTCTTCTTCGGGGGTGGTAGCTCTTTTCCTCCTCTTGACTGGGGCTTCTTCTTGTTGCAGACGTGAGGTGGGAGCCTCTGGAGGAGGCGGCCGAGGTCATCGATCTGGGAGACGACTCGGCAGCCGATGAGCCCGATGTCTCGGCGGGTCGCGTCCATGCCCGAGATAAGGGCAAGGGGGCGGCCCCCAAGGGGACTTCTTGATCGACCGGCCTGAAGCGCAAGGATCCCCTGGCGGGGAAGTTGCGGGAGGCCGTGAAGGCCAGGAAAAGGGCCAAGAAAGCCGGCCTTCCTACCGCCGTCGGGGGCGATTCTGGCTCGGCGGTGCTCCCCCCTCGGGGGCAGGATGGGGCCGACCCCTCCGGGCTGGCTCTCCCATCCGCCGGGCGAGAGGGGGCCGAGGAGACCAGGGGCCCCGCAGAGGGAGGTGATGGGTCGGCTCTCCCCTCTGTGGGGGCAGAGGGGGCCGATGCCGGTGTGGCCGGCGCTGGGACCGAGGGATTGGTCGGCGCGGATGGGGGTTCGCCCGCGAGGGCGTCGCGACCCCAAGTGCCGGCAGTTGCTGGTGCGGTTGATCCCGTGGCGCCGGTCGAGGGTGGGGGTTCGCCCGGGGAGGCGTTGCAACCCCAACCGACCGTGGCGAGCGGGGCGATCAGCTTCGCTGCCCGAACAGGGTCTTCTGGCGGGGTGCCCAGGGTGGAGCAGTCCCCTTTGCCGGAACCTCTGGTCAGGCTCGGTATCTCGGGCGACTTGTACCGGCTCTGCTGGTCGATCGCCGAGAGGGGGGGAGAAAGGCGCAGCACTCCCGCCGGGGTCCTTGATATCCTGATGGAGGGCGGCCTGGTCATAGCTCGAACAGCGGCCGTGATGGCAGAGGCGCACGCCCGGACGGAGGCGGAGCGGTCGAGGCTCACCTGGACCCTTGGTGGATGCGAGGGGAAACTAGCCCGGCTCGAGGGGGAGCATGAGGGGCTCCGGCGGGAGTTCCTCGCGTTCAGGGAGTTGGCGCGGTCGAGCCGACGGGAAGCCGAGGCGCTGGCCGAGCAGCTAGCAAGGGCCCGAGAATCGCTCGAGAGGAAGAGCAAACGTCTAGAAGATGAGCGTCAACGTCACATCGAGCTGGACGGCCTCTGGGAGCTTGAGCGCGGCGAGCTGCAGGATCGGGCGGAGGACGCGGAGCGCCTTCGCGCTGAGGCCGAGGCGAACCGAGCTCGGGCGGAGGGTTGGACAATCGAAGCCGAGCGGAGGATGACCGAGCTAGAGGAGCGTCTGGCGAGGGTGGAAGAGCGTGCGGCCGAGGCGGAGCGGGCTCGGGACGGGCAGGTCGAGGCGGAGGCGATCGAGCGCTACAAAGGCTCGGAAGCTTACTCGGCCGACCTGATTGAAGCTGCCCTACCCTACTACGAGGTAGCGCTCCGCCGGGGTGCCCGAAAGGGATTCAGGCAGGGTTATCGCCGGGCGATGAGCTATGCCAATGAGCACCTTGTCGGGGGTGATTTTCCTTACGGCCAGAGTTATGACTCAGATGAGTCAGTTTCCAGCTCCTCATCCTCGGCCGGGGAAGAACCGGAGGAGTCACCTCCAGCGGGGTCACCAACTCCGGAGGCTCCAGGAGGGCTCACGACCGAGACAGTTCTCGCACAGGCGAGGTCAGTGTCCGGGCCGGCCGTCACCGAAGGCACCGGGGGTGACGCGTCCCCTACTGTTGTTCCCGAGCTCAAAGTGGGCCCGAGGCCTGATGTATTATGCTTTATTTTTCCCCTTCCCCTTTTTGTCTATTTTTCCTTTTGTAAGAGGATTTCTTTATGGGAGGCAATAAAGGACTTACTTCGTTTGATCATTATCTTTGCCGTGATTTGGCTGGCGTATCGGGGGCAGTTGGAAGGTGCCGATATTTTCTGCACCGTTCTCTCATGCCGATTCGGGAGACTTCCGGCGGGGCATCCTTTCATTCCACCATGCTTTGAAAGTCGAGGCGCTTCGCGAATCCCGCTAGGGCGGGGGCCGAGGAATTGGAGGTGACCTTCCAAGGGAGGTCCTATAGCGTGTTTCCGAGGGGGGAGTCATTTAAGGCGCGTGGCCTCCCTTGGCCTATAAAAAGGACCGAAGGGTGCTCCTTCCCTCTTAACACTTAGGACTCTCGCCGGTGGTTTGCTCTTGTTCCCTCGTTTTCGCTCTGCGTTGCGCCGCCGCGATCGGAGCATGGAGGACCCTTCAGAAGATGACGCCGCAGGCGACGGGGAGCGGCCGGTTCCAGCTGTCCTGGAATATCGGTCAGGTCCCACGGTCGCCGTGCGTGCATGAGACGGGTCCGACGGTCGCCGCGCGGATCTGGAGAGGGCTTCGACGTGCGGGGGCATGCCGTTTGCCTCCTCTTGACTCCGGCGAGGCTTCCGGGCGGACGCCGAGATGGAGGGCGGATGGGGGAGTTAGGGATGCCGGCCGCCATTCCCCTCCGTGGGAGGGGAGGAGGCGGCTCCAGTTCCTTTCTCACCTCTGTCCGCAGCCTCTTTCTCTCTCTTTTGTTCTTCATTTCTTTCACTCTTCGGGGGCTGCTTGCTTTCTGTTCGCCTCCAAAGAGTTGGTAGTTTGGCAGAGAGGAGACCTTCACGGCGCTCCTTTTTCCAAGTTGTTGCCAACTTGGAAGGTAGCCTTCATCGCGTGAAAGGTGGCCTTCTCCTTGCTGTCCCTCTGTCACCTTTGTCACGGTCCACCCGAGCCAACTGGGTCGACCATCTCTTGTCCGAGCCAATTTCTACGCGAGGCAGAGTCAGTGGCTGGGTGCGAGAAGGTCAAGACCGGGTCGGTCGGGCGATGGCCGTTTGCCGCGGTGCTAGATGGATTTTTGCTTTTCACTATGTAATGTACTGGCAGTTGCCTTTCTGATGTACCAACAGTTATCTTGAATGAATGCAAAAAAGGGGGTTTATTTTACCCGATTTGTCGATACAGTTTTCAGAAATAAAATCTGTGTAGTGTGGTTGCATTCCATGTCCGGGGAATGGGTTCCCCTTCCATTATGGCTAACCTGTACGCACCTTTCCCGAGCATCTCGATCACTCGGTAGGGGCCTTCCCAGTTGGGGGATAGCTTGCCCGCCGCCTCCAGTGGTCGAGATGCTTCGGTCTTCCTGAGGACGAAGTCCCCTGGTTGGAATTGTCTGCCTCGGACCTTGGTGTTGTAGTACCGAGTGAGGCGGCGCTGGTATTCCGTAGCTCGGACGTTCGCGATCTCTCGGAGTTCGTCGGCCAGGTCGAGGTTCTCGAGCAACTTCTGCTCGTTTGCCTCGGGCGAAAAGCTGATCACTCGGAGAGACGGATTGGCGATCTCTAACGGAACGACGGCTTCGGTGCCATATACCAGCTGAAAAGGGGTCTCACCGGTTGCCGTCCTGGGGGTCGTTCGGTGCGACCATAGTACGCTAGGCAGTTCATCGAGCCAGCTACCCTTAGCCTTACCAAGTCTGGTTTTTATGCCCTTCAAGATGGTCTTGTTGGCATTTTCAACCAGCCCGTTGGCCTGAGGGTGGGTGACCGAAGTGAAGTGGTTGCGGATATTTAGGTCGGCGCATCTGTCTCGGAAGTACCGAGAGTCGAATTGCCGCCCGTTATCGCTCACTATCACTCGGGGGATGCCAAAGCGACAGATGATCGATTTCCATACGAAACCCCAGACGACTGTCTCGGTGATCCTAGCTGTTGCTTCAGCCTCGATCCACTTGGTGAAGTAGTCGATGGCGAAGATGATGAACTTCTTCTGGGATTGAGCCGTTGGGAATGGCCCAAGGATGTCGATCCCCCACCGAGCGAAAGGGTAGGGCTCGGTAAGGGTGACAAGTTCCGTGGCCGGCTGATGGACCAAATGGTCGAACCGCTGGCAACGGTCGCAATGTTGTACGTAAGCCGTGCAGTCGCACTGCAGGGTCAGCCACCAGTACCCTTGCCTTAGCAGGATTCTGGCTAGCGACTGACCTCCTGAATGTGTTCCGCACAGGCCTTGATGAATCTCTTCAGCAGCTTGGCTTGCTTCGTCGGGATCGAGACACTTCAGAAGGGGCCAGGAGAACGATCTTCGGTAGAGAGCGTTGTCGAGGATGACGAAGCGCCGAGCTTGGTATTTCATTCGGCGGGCTTCCCGAGGGTCGGAGGGCTCCCGGGAGTCCCGTAGCCAGGACAGGTAGGGGGAGCGCCAGTCGCCGGGAGTGGCCGAGTCAATGGCGAGGAGCTCCGAGTCTATGCTCGGGCGCTCTAGCTCTTCTAGGAGGACCGATCGTGTACCTTCCGGGTCTAGGGAGGAGGCCAGTCGGGAGAGGGCGTCCGCCCGAGAGTTTTGCTCCCGAGCTATTCGGACTACCTCGAACTCCTCGAACTACTGGGCCAGGCTCCGGACCAACTGGAGGTATTTGATCATAGGTACCTCTCGAGCTTCGTACTCGCCATTGACCTGGCTTGCAACTAGCTGGGAGTCGGTGTGGATCCTGACTCGCTCGGCCCCCAACCGTCGGGCCATGCGGGCTCCCGAGATAAGGGCCTCGTACTCGGAAGCATTGTTGGACGCCAGAAAGTTGAACTTTAGGGCGTATTGCAACTCTATTCCTTCGGGGGACCTTAGGAGGATCCCTGCGCCGCTACCGACCGAGTTGGATGATCCATCGACGAACAGCTCCCAGGTTGGCCCGGTTGCTGTCGGAGGCCTGTCCTCGATCGGAACGGTGCTCTCGGCGATGAAGTCGGTGAGTGCTTGTCCTTTGATAGCTGATCGCGGCCGATACGAGATGTCGTAGGCCCCGAGCATGATGGCCCATTTGACGAGTCGCCCCGAGGCTTCGGGATGGGCCAGAATCTTCTTCAGTGGCTCGCCGGTTAGCACGGTGATGGGATGCCCCTGGAAGTAGGGTCGGAGGCGCTTTGCGGAGGTAACCAACGCTAGCACGAGTTTCTCGGTTGCGGGGTACCTCCGCTCGGCCTCGCCGAGCACCTTGCTGGTGTAGTAGACCGGCCTCTCGACTCCCGAGTCATTTCTGACTAGGACCGAGCTGACCGTTGATGGCGTCCCCGAGAGATAGAGCAACAAGACCTCGCCCGGGACGAGCTTGGAAAGCACCGGGGGCGAAGCCAGGAACTCTTTGAGCTCGACGAACGCTGTTTGGCATTCCCCATCCCATGCGAACGTAGCAGATGCTATCTTGGGCCCCCTCATCAGCTTGAAGAAGGGCAAGCATCGTTCGGCCGCACGGGACAGGAAAACGACTGAGAGCAGCGACACGCCCCGTCAGACGCTGGACGTCTTTAATGCATGTGGGCGGGCGCATGTCCAGGATGGCCTGGACCTTGTCGGGGTTGGCTTCGATCCCTCGCTGAGTGACCAGGAAACCCAGGAACTTCCCGGATCTTACTCCAAAGGCGCACTTGGCGGGGTTGAGCTTCATGCAGTACTTCAGGAGGGTGCCGAAAGTCTCGGCGAGGTCGGTGAAGTGATCTTGGGCCCTCGGGGTCTTGATGAGCATGTCGTCGATGTAGGCCTCGACGTTCCGACCTAACTATCCCTCGAACATATGGTTGACCAGTCGCTAGTATGTGGCTCCAGCATTCTTCAATCCGAAGGGCATCCGGGTGTAGCAGTACACGCCTTAGTCGGTGATGAAGGCGGTCTTCTCGACATCTTCAGGGCTCATTCGGATATGATGATAACCCGAATAGGCATCCAGGAAACTGAGTATCTCGTTGCCCGAGGTTGAGTCAACCAATTGGTCGATGCTCGGTAGCGGATAGCAGTCCTTGGGGGTGGCCTTGTTCAGATCGGTGAAGTCTACGCACATTCGCCACTTGCCTGTAGTCTTCGGCACCAGGACGACGTTGGCTAGCCACGTTGGGTACAGGACTGGTCTGAAAAGACCAGTTTCTTGTCCCTTGGTGACCTGCGCCTTGGTGATCGCCTGTTTCTCGGGCGCATGCTTCCTTCTCCGCTGCTGTACGGGTCTCACGGTGGTGTCGAGGTTGAGCTTGTGCGTCACAGTCTCCTCTGGTATACCAGGGAGTTGATCATCGGACCAAGCAAAGACCCGAACATACTCAGAAAGAAACTCCTTGTATTGCTGCTGTTCCTCTGGTGGTAGGTCGGCGCCGATCCTTACTCCTAGGGCCGGGTCATCGTTCAGGAATACCGTTAATAACTCGCCACCGGGCTCGGTGGTCACGGCTTTTCCTTCGACTCCCCTGGGGCCCTTATCCTTCCCGTCCGGCCTTGAGGCTTCCACCGAGATGTTGTAGCACCTTCTAGCCGTGGCCTGGTTACCTCGGACTTCCCCCAACCCATTTTTGGTGGGAAACTTCATTTTTTGGTGATAGGTAGATGGTACGGCCTTTATTCAGCTGAGAATTTTTCGGCCGAAAATGGCGTTGTACGCTATCATACCTTTAATCACTATGAAGTCCACTATGACCGTAACGGTTTTGGGTGGGGTGCCGATAGTGACCGGCAGGCTTAGGGCTCCCTCGGGGTAGGTGGCCAGGCCATTAAACCCGCAAAGGGGCGTTCGGATCGGGCGGAGTTTGGATGGGTCTTCCCCCATCTTGAGAAAACAGTCATAAGATAATACATCGGGGCATTATCAACCAAAATCCTGTCTACATTACAGTGATTTATCGTGGCCGAGATAATGAGGGCATCATCATGCGGGGTGCTCAGCCCTTCCAGGTCTTGGTCGGAGAAGACTATGACCTGGGGCTCCATCGGCGGGCCTCTGGGGGGCTCTAAGGCTCGGCTGGCTCGCTCGGCATGATGTTTCCTCCCTCGGCTGGTGTCACCGCCCGATGCCGCTCCTCCGGAGATGACGTTGATGTGGACCCCTCGGGGGGCGTTGTCGATCTCCTCTGCGGCGTCTCGGTCTTCTTTGTACCCGGTCGTGAACCGGGCTAGGTGCCCCAGATGGATGAGGCACTCGATCTCGTCCTGGAGCTGATGGCAATCTCCGGTGTGGTGCCCGTGGTCGCCGTGGAATAGGCAATGCCTGTCCCGCTTGCGGTTCTTCGACCTCATTGGCTCGGGCTGGCGGAGAAGTCCCGAGTCTTTGATGTCTTCATAGATCTCGTAGACTGGCGCGGTCAAGGGGGTGTACCGCTCGTACTTTCTTTTGCGCTCTCCTTCTCGATCGCGCTTCTTACTCGAGCCAGGATTTGGCTCGGAGGTCCACTTTTTGTCCCCCTCCCGACCCGAGCCGGTTGCGTCTCGGCAGGCGCTAAGTACTTCTTCGCACTCGGCGTGGCGCAGTGCCAGAGTCACTAGCTCGGCAAGGGTCGAGGGAGGGTGGAGGACAAGCTCGCGGCGGAGATTCTCGTCCCGGGTGCCCCCGGTCAGTGCAGTTGTGGCTGAGGCCACATCTAGGGGGGGGGATCCTGAGCGCTTCCGATTTAAATCGATGGACGTAAGTCCGGAGCCTCTCCCCTTGCGCCTGTTTGAGTGCCAGGAGCCCCGCTACTGACCTTGAGGGGGCGCTACCGGCGAAACTCTCCTTGAAAATTCGCCCGAATTGCCTGAAGTCTCGAATGGACCCAGGGGCGAGGGCCCGAAACCATGCCTGAGCACCTTGGACCAGGGTGGCCGCGAAGGCTCGGCATTTGATGGGATCCGGCGTTCCATGAAGAGTCACCAGGGTGTCGAAGCTATCGTAGTGGTCGGCTGGGTCGCCCTGGCCGTCGTAGAGTTTAAAGTTTGGAATGGAGGCTCTGGGAGAGACCTCTGCCTTCAAGATGTACTCGGAGAAAGGGGATTTCTCCTCGTCCTCCGGGAGAGAGGTCTTCTGTAGGGCACGGAGGGCGCGCTCTTGCTCTGCGAACCGTCTCTCGAAATCTCACAGCCGGAGGGACAGCTCTGGCTGCAGTCGCACCGTGGGGCTGGGGGGGGCGTCTTGGCGATCTCCCGGGGCACTAGTGCCTGGGCGCGGTGGCCTCGCCCCCTGCTTCCCTCTCCTAGGCGTGGAGGAAGCCTCTTGCTCCGCAGGCAGAGCATGCGAGGGTCCTCCGACGTCGTTGCGGAGGAGCTGTCGGCCGCGGAGGGTGAAGCGGCCTCCGGCGGTGTGCTGCGTCGCACTCCTTCGAGGGGGACTTCCTGACGGGGCGTGGGACCTTGCGTCCCTGGCCGCCTGGGCCCTCATGAGCTCCACGAGGACGTCCATCTTTTCGTTGAGGGCCTGGAAGG
The DNA here is from genome assembly GCA_022559845.1 of Amorphophallus konjac. Taxonomy (NCBI): domain Eukaryota; kingdom Viridiplantae; phylum Streptophyta; class Magnoliopsida; order Alismatales; family Araceae; genus Amorphophallus; species Amorphophallus konjac. The sequence continues at coordinate 214,965,849 of CM040118.1, forward strand.
CGTTGGCGCCGCCGTCGAGGGGTGCCCCTGTCTCCGCCGGGGGGTGGTGGTGGCCTGTTGGTGGGGATGCTGGCGTTGGAGGGGGGTCTCTGTGAGACCCTAGAGGGGGCGCCTCCTGCCGCCGCCACAGCCTTACTTGCCCCACCGGCAGATCTCCTCCCTGAGCTTCTTCTCACCATCTCGACTTTGCGTACGTTTCCCACAGATGGCGCCAGATGAAGAGGCGAGATCTCGCGCTGGGTCCTGAGCGGGCTATGGATCACCAGAAGATGAATCTGCAAGATAGGGAAACGTATCAGAGGGCCCAGGGGATCTCCCTGGGGCAAAACCCTCCGATGGCTAAGTCAGTAGAGCTATGGTGGAAGCAATAATGGGGGGTGGAGAGAGCTGATGCGCGAGAATCCTCTCCACCAAAGGGTGAAGCGAATCGTGCTCAGGAGCTTAGGGTATGTGAATGCTTAGTTCATCTTACCATCTTCCGGAGGGTATCCCTTGCTTAAATAGTGCGTCGCCTTCAGGAGTCCTGTAAGCTGAGGGGTTCCTGGCGGGAGTTACGTCTTTAACGGGGGCTTTCATGGCCTGATCGTGGGAACGTTATCCCCTTGGAGTCCGGCGGCTCCCCTGACTCTCCCGCTGGCGGAGGACTCTGAACGACTGCACCTGCAGATAATCAACCGGCCTTACTGAGCCTCGGGGATGCTAGCTCATGTCCGAGCGATAGGCATGGCCCGGCGAGGGTGGGGTCGGATAGGTCGGCAGGAGCCTATCTCTCTCGGACGGGGAGAGGGCTTTAGGCCAGACCTTCCTTGGGACCTGACCGTTGTCTCGGGCCCTCCGAGCCTAGAAGGCCGCCGAGGAGAGTTAGTTCCTCGAGTCTTATTTATTGGGCTTTTCTCCCTAAGTGGGCCCTGTGGGCTATCACTTGGGTGGGCTCGCCCGGTTGGACCTCGTGGGTCTTGTTGGGCTGCCTTTGTGGTGGGCTGCGGAAATCCCCCTCTCCACCTTCATTTTGAGTCAAAATGGCAATGTGAGATATAGTCAAGAAATTGCATAACTGTCACAATATGCATTAAGACCATTGATTATTTGAATTTTCTAAAATTACAGGAATTAGCGTCCAAAGCATGGACACCATTTCTTTGAAGATAAATAAAATAGCGACTAGGTTACGGATGTCATTTAATCAGCGACCGTTTGCAGAGGCGCCAATTCAAGAATCAGCGACCTTGCGGAAGGATGTCAATTCCTTTTGTACGAAATAGAAAGAAAAAGCGGAAAATATGGAAAAATGAATCCGCATCCGTCTAAGAAGATGTCTATTCTTTTGTACGAAAAGGTAAGAAATATCAAAATAAAGAAATAAAGAAATAGCGGCTGGGACCTGGACGCGAATTTGAATTAGCGACCGTTTAGAAAGTCGCCATTTTTGGAAATAGCGGCCACTAAAGTGGACGCAATTTACAGTCAGAAGCCAAGATGGAATCAGACAGCCTAAATGGAGTTATCTTCCCTTGTTTAGCACTAGAAGGACTCTTGGGAATGCAAGAGACTCAATTTGGATGAGATTTGGAAGGAAAATTAGATTCAAGCTTGATCTCCAAGGACTTGTACAATTGGAACTCACAAAACGCTATAATAGGACGCTTGAAAGGACCGAACGAGAGAATTCACCCTTTTTCTTCTCTTTCTGCTGCTCTTTTCAATTTGCTTACTTCATAGAGGTTCTTCATTTTTAAAAGCTTTTTAATTTCTTCTTCTTCGTCTTTAGTTATATATCTCTCGTTTTTAGGTTATTTCCCATTTTTGAAAGCTTTATTTTTCCCGTTTTACGGTTCATCCGTGTTTTTTACTGTTCTTCTCAAATTTTCTCCCTCTTCTGATCATTTTCTCTTTCTGCTCTCTTCATAAAAGTTCTTTGTTTTTCTAAGATATAGATTTTCTTATTCTTCCTCTTCTTCTACTTGTACTTAATTTTCAAGTTACAGTTCAGTTTTCACATTTTTCTAGTAAATTCGCAATGCCCATACTTGCTTCGGAATGCAGTTTTATGAATGTCTTCTTTTTTGATATTCAGTTGGTGATAACCAGAACGAAGATCGATCTTGGAGAAATATTTAGCTCCAGATATTTGATCGAACAGTTCATCATTCCTCGGCAGTGGGTACTTGTTCTTGATCGTAAGGTGATTTAACTACCGATAGTCGATGTAGAGTCTCATCGATCCATCCTTCTTCTTGACGAATAGCACAGGCGCTCCCCATGGGGAAGTACTTGGCCGGATGAAACCCTTGTTCAATAGCTCCATTAATTGTTCCTTTTGCTCCTTTAGCTCAACCGGGGACATTCGGTAAGGTGCCTTAGAAACAGGTCCCGCACTAGGGACAAGGTCGATGGTGAATGACACCTCCCACTCTGGGGGTAAGCCGGGCAATTCTTCTGGAAAAACGTCAGAAAAATCCTGAACTACATGGATGTCTTCAAGCTTAGACTCCTCGACGTCCGTGGTAGTTACAAATGCAATGAAAAGTTATTAGCTCGAGAGCTGATATAAGAGGGGATCTAGCCTGAGGGCTAATGTATTCCAGTTTCGGGTAACCCACAAAAGTTATTTTACCATTCCGGCAATCTACAGTTGCTTGGTATGTGGATAACCAATCATCACATAGTATGACATCATACACTTCCATATCTAGGCAAATTAGGTCGGCAGGTAGATTATTTCCTTTAACCATAACCTCACAGTTTGGGTAGTGATGTGTGAGGTCGGCCTTGTTCCCGATAGGTGTAGATATGACTAAGTCTAACCATTCGGGCTCTTTAGAGAACACATCAGCAAATTTCTTGGAAACAAATGAATGAGTTGCTCTGATATCAAATAAAACTTTAGCAGTCTTAGAGCAAATAGTTAGTGTACCTTCCACAATTCCGCCTTCGGTTTGTTCCGTCTCTTAGAGAGCTTGTAGACGGCCTTGCTTCCTTGCCGGGAGCTTCTCCTCTTTAATGGCTTGCTCGTTCATCAGTGGGCAATTAGGAATCCGATGTTCTCGGCTTCCACATCAGAGACAGGCTCCTAGCTTCCTCCAGCATTCCTTGGTCTTATGGCCGGCCTTGTCACAATATTTGCAAACCTCCTTAGAGGGTGTGGTGGAGGAAAACGGCTTGTTATTCTTCTAAAATTTCTTTCCTTTGGAAGGCTCTAGTCCATTGAAATACCGCTTCTTGTTGAATGCCGATTTGAAATTTCCCGAGCTGGTGACAGGTTCCTTCTTGTCCCTTCCTCGGATTCTTTCGGATAATTCAGTGGCATCCTCGAGCAACTGCGCACGCCGAACTATTTCTAAGTAGACTTGGATGTCCATCGGTGCAAGTTGTGTAATGTAGTGGGGCCGAAGCCCATTGAGGAACCTTCTTGCCTTCATCTTCTCCGTACACACCAAGTGGAGTGCATACCTGAATAGTCTTGAAAACTGGGCCTCATACTCGGCCACTCTCAAGCCCCGTTGTTTTAGTGCGGCAAATTCTGCGGCCTTCTTCTCCTGAATATGGTCGTAGAAGTACTTGTTGTTGAAATGCTCGACGAATTAACCCCATGTGACATGGTCTTCTAGCAATGTCGCTTCTATGGATTCCCACCAGCTTCGAACATCTCGCTCCAGTTGCAAAATAGCTAGCATAACCTTCTCTTCATCCGTGCATTGCATTACATGAAAAATCCGCTCAATTTCCTTTAACCAATTTTTGGCACCTTCAGGGTCGGATGAACCCGCAAACCTTTGTGGATTCATGTTGCGGAAACCCCTGTAGAGATCACTGGCTCCACGGTTAATGCCACCTTGCGCCACTTGCTGTAGCGCCTGTGTAAGGCCTTGCACGGTGCGCTGCATCTCGCGCCATTGCGCTCTTTCAGCAGCCATATGATCCTACAAAAGAGTTTTAAGCATACACTAAGTATTATTGTTAACTATAATATCAAGTGTCGTGTGTAACTATAATGTCAAAGGTCAAATGTCATGTTTAACTACTGTTCCTGTAGGACTTAACCCTTGGCTCTACCCATCTTACCGGGTAAGGTGTAAATCTATCCTTGGACTTAGGTTTTACCTAGGAAATTAAAATCCTAGGATCTAATACCACGAAGACTGTCACGTCCCGAGCGCGGAAGATACTCGGATACACGACGCGTCTATTCGTGTTGTTTACGTAGAATCAGAGTGCGCATGGTACTCGGTAAATTATCACTAACTTAGAATTTCACATAAAACCATAGTCCAAGATGACAATTTAATGAACCAGAATAGTAATATCCCAAACTAATTCATAAAACTACAAATTTATGACAATTCCAAACCAACTTAATTATAACCGTCCAAAATTGTACCATAGATTACAAGCCTTAATAATAACAGGAAATACACAACATAGGTCCTAAAATACGAAAGGACTAGATCTAGCTGACGGTACGCCCAACCTAGCACTCATCACTTAGTATCTGCCCTATCCGGGTTGTGGTCACTATCTAAGTTTCCTGAAAATGTTAGGATTGCAACTTTCTGAGCGAATCGCTCAATAGGAATTATATCTCAAATTCTAAGAAGCTTTAAGTTAATTACAAGTTTAATGCAGGTATAATGATGCATGTTGGAACCAGCAAGGATATCAAGAATTGTATCAAGAGAGTATCACGGGAATTTCAACAAGATGTATCAATGAGGAACTAGCAAGTAACTTTTAAGTAATTGCACAAGTATTTCCAAGAGGAAATAATTCATATACAAGCAAGTAGTATCAAGCACATGTAATAATGAGTATATAATGGAATTGGCTATTTCATTCTTTTCATTCAAGCAGGTAATTGCCCTTTTTCGGGCCTAGCAATTCATGTCAAGCATGTCATGTCAAGAGAGAGAGCGAGTTGGAATGTCTCAAGTAATCAAGCAAGTACTTCGGTGCAATGCAAGCACCGTGGTCAATAAACTCCCATGGGCACAAGTACCTTCGGGTGCGCCACCCATGACCAGACCGAGCCCCATTAATGCCAGCATTGAGTTCATGTATTGTTCGACATCCACTCTCACTTTATAGCCAATGTAGAATTTCAAGAAAGTATATATTGTAGTAACATAAGGTAGATCCTTCAGGAATAGAATTCAAGGACAAAACACATGTCGATGATGAATTATATATATATATATATATATATATATATATATATATATATATATAATCTTGATGATGTAAACTTGATGCATTTATTGTTGATCTCATCATCCATATAGAAGTATGAAATCTGTCAGAACAGGTTCAAAAAGCCATGTATAGAAAGTCAACACTACTACACAAAGGTGACAACTGGTCAAAGTCAATGCTACTGTGGAAAAGGGGTCAACAGGTCGAAGTCAACGCTACTGCTCAAATGTGTCAACTGGTCAAAGTCATGTAGCATTTGCATTGAAGTATATAGGTCAGTCCACAACCCTCCTCCTTAGCAGGTACGGTCAATGCACATTTTACTTTTCATGTAGCAATGCATAAATAAGGTCTATGCTAGTTACTGTAACTAAGCTATCATGCACAACTAAGGTCGATGCTAGTCAGCCTTGTGCGTGAACTAAGGTCGATGCTAGTTGTCGTACATGCATTGCTAGGGTCAGTGTTAGTTGTGGTTTCACACAACTAAGGTCGGTGTTAGCTGCACCTTCAGCATTCCAAAGTCGGTGCACATTTTGACATGCGCACATTTGAAGTCCGAGCATACAATGTTCATTTAGGCTCTAAGGTCAGTGCATATAGGCCATCTAGCATATAGAAGGTCAGTGCATGTTCTTAAAGTCAGTGCATGTTCATATGATAAGTCCGTGCATGTTTTTGTCTCATACACATATAGGTCCGTGCATGTTTTATATGCTCGTACATAAGGTCTGTGCACACCCTGTATGACAGCACACAAGGTCCGTGCATGCTTTGGTTTCTATGCCTTAAGCTCTGTGCTAGTTTAGGCTAGATGCATACCAAGGTCCGTGCATGTTTAAGGTCCGTGCATGTTTGCCTTAAGGTCTGTGCTAGTTTAGGCTAGATGCATACCAAGGTCCATGCATGTTTAAGGTCCGTGCATGTCTGCTAGATGCATACCAAGGTCCGTGCATGTTTAAGGTCAGTGCATGTTTGCTAGATGCATACCAAGGTCCGTGCATGTTTGCTAGATGCAAACCAAGGTCCGTGCTTGTTTGCTAGATGCATACCAAGGTCCGTGCATGTTTAAGGTCCGTGCATGTTTGCTAGATGCATACCAAGGTCCGTGCATGTTTTGGTTTCTATGCATAATGAAGTCTGTGCTGGTTTTCAAATTTACAAAGCATGAAGTCTGAGCATCTTCACATAAGGTCGGTGCACATGTCCATGAGTGTACGCTAAGGTCTAAGCTATGTGCATTTGATGTCTGAGCACATTCACACAAGTCTAAGCAGATGTTGATTTTTATGTCTAAGCACATTCATAGGTCTGAGCCTGTTTTCATATCCAAGGTGCATTAGGTCTGTGCATCTTTTCTAAAGTGACATGCTATAGTCGGTGCATGTTTTAATTGTTGATACTAATTACGTAACTTACTGTTCATGATTTATAAAATATTCACAGAATCAGGAAGTAGAGATATGGCTGGACATGGACAAATAGTCAGATTGCAAGATCATGCTCATACAATATTTTTAAGATTTAATTACATAGATATGAATTTTTTTAAACATGGGGTAATTTACATGAATTAAAATGGAATAACACCTGGAATCCAGATGATGCGTAACTGCCCTATTCATGCATGTCACCCTATTTAACTACTAATTAGGCCATATCTTGAGAACACCTACCTTTTTGACGTAAACACGTAGAAGGGATAATAAGAAAACTAGTCTTCTCTGCAACGATCCAACAGCAGGAAGAAGTACGTAGGAAGAAGATCTACCTTCATGTATGTTCCTATAAAGACTATATTCTAAAGGGTATGGGATTGTTATAGGAAATGAAAAAACATAAGGGTCCATTGCCAGGGAAAAAGAAGCAATTAATGCTTCAATCCATTGAATCCATTGTCGGGTAAAAGGGGTCCGTTGCCAGTAAACAATTGTTGTTATTACCTCCACTGAGCTCTAGTGGTTGAGGGGTCCTTGGGAAATGGCGCCCTGGCCATGTGCGTCCTTTATCTGGGCTTCAGACCACTGTCGGCCCCTCCTCACGTGGGTATGGTTGGTGGCACATATATATATTCATATTTAATTGGCATGCAGGTGGGCGTTAATCCTTTGGGCCCTTCATATATATGTGTATTTTGCCCAAAAGAAAATGGCGGATGCAAGAATCGAATTGTGGTCACACATTTGGATAACACGTCACTTAACCAACTACACATGAAGCCCCATTACGTATGATGATGTCAATGGTGGTATATTTATATCATGGCCCTCATTGGATATTCTAACTTCTTATTTAACCTTCCTATAGAATTATCTTATTATAGTTTTATTTATTTTGGGAAAAAGTCTATATATTATTGTTATTATTTTTTCTATCGTTTATATGCGGGGTGCTACACATTATGTCTCATCATGAGTCTAAGTGTGAATGTGGTATTGATGAGGTCTTAGGTTTAGATGAGATCTTACGTGTTATTGTTGTATAGGCCTTGATGCATTTGCTCATGATCTCATTATATATAAGGCTTTGATGCATTTATTAATGATCTCATTATATATATAGAAGTATGTATTCTGACAGAACAGGTTTTGCAGATAAGAAATCCGAGTCCTAAGTTGTTTTTTTTTTACTAGTACTTCATTGCTCTTATGAACCTAACTTTCAAAAGGTCATGAAGAAAGTGTCGACACTAAAAGATGACTCCAGTTGATATCAGGGTGAGAAGCTACTGAGACAAAAATGGTTTCAAAAAGTGTCGACTCTGGAAGTTGACTCCCGCTGAAGAAGTATGCCATACAGGTTAATTTAGAATGGGTCTTGTGCCTAGTAAGGTCGATGCATCTGAAAAGTCTCATGTTCATCAGGTCGAAGCAATAGCCAGTGGACTCGATGCATCAACGTATTGAGCAGGCTGTATAAAGAAACAAGTCGATGCACCTGAAGGAAGAAGTTGATCAGGTCGTTGCAACAAGCTCTTCATACTGGTCAGGTCGATGCATCTGGCATCCCCACTTTGATCAGGTTGATGCAGCTGAACAGGGCTTGGTGACATCAGGTCGATGCACTTAAGCAACTTAAGAATGAAAGGTAGATGCACCTCAGGTCCTTCAGAAGAAAGGTCGATGTAGTTATTTCAAGATCTGTTAGTAAGGTCGATGCACAAAGTTCCCGAGTGTTGATTTGGTGACACAGGTCGATGTAGCAGTTCGACCATTGCTTTGACAGGTCGGTGCAGAAGCAAATCTTCTGTCTGGACAGAGATAGGTCGATGCATCTTGCATCTACACTAGCATGAGGTCGATGCAGTAGAAGTAATTGATGGTCCCCAGTGAAATTTTAGTCTACAACTGAATGCAAATACACTCTAATCAGGTCAGCTGAAAGTAGATGGTATCTCACATGCTGGATTAGCCTAAGTAGAAATATGTGAAGTCATGTTTAGTGACTCATGCCTTGATGAGTCAAGTCCAATGAAAAAAAAGAACTATTTGATAAAATGCTTCAGTGAGCACAACCTTAATGCATAAATCTCACAGCTTATTGAGTCAATGCAAATATCATACCACGCTTAGGCTTAGAAGACTCTTAGCATAACAAGTGTTGTCTCCTCCAACTAAAGTCATTAAGAGTCATCAAGAGAAACTCAAGGGCTCAAGCAGCCAAGTCCTATGATCAGTAGTAGCAACAAGATCATACAGTCAATGGCAGCTCAACAAAGCAGTAGTAGTGGCTCAAGTTGAAAAAGGTCAACAGACCTTAAGCAACTAAGGTTGATTAACGGCCGAACACAGGGTAGGTAGCAGCGACACTTAGGTGACAGCATGAGAACTTAAGGTAGTCACATGAGTTTGACCAATCATTGGTACATCAGGCGAGTGGCACGTGAACCTAAGTGAGCAATGATGGGCACATGATCCGAGGTTCGATGTCAGAAATATTCTTCTTTCTCCTGCCACGTGGTCCAATGGGAAAGAAATGGAATAAAATCATTTTATCCAAAAAGCTTTTTCGGAGCCCCTGTTTTGGTATAAATAGAAACCATCTTCCTCCAAGATAGGGGTTGCTGCAGTAGTGAAAAAGGAAGTGAGGCTGTCGAAGAAGAAAGAGAGACCACCAGTGTCTAAGAAGAAAAGCAAGTGAGTGAGTAGAGAAAAAGAAAAAGACAAAGAGAGAAAGAAAGAGCTCTTAAGAAGAAGAAGAAGAAGAAGACAAAGATCTGAGAGAGTGAGAGCCTGCTCGTGAGAAATGAAGTGGAGCCAGATAATGAGAGCCTGCTCGTGAGAAATGAAGTGCAGCCAGATAACGAATTGAAGATCTACTTGTGTTTTGACTCGTGGGTCAGATCCAGAGTCATCTTGCTCTTCGGAGCTACATTGTTTGTGCTTTGTTCTTTTGTTACTTTCTTCGTTACTTTCAACAAGCTGTGTTGCTCAGCGGCGAGGATTTGTTCCTCGGACAGCAAGCTGTGTTGCTCAGCGGTGAGGATTTGTTCCTCGGTTAAGCAAGCTGTGAGGCTCAGCGGTCTGGGATTAGTTCCCCAAAGCTGTGGATCAACGGTCAGTAGGGATTTATTCCCCGAAGTTGTGGATCAGCAGTTAAGCTGTGTATCGGCAGGAAGCCTCACTCGGATTTGAGTGGGGGATGGACGTAGGTCTGTGGGTAACAGATTGAACCATCTAAAAATCTTGTCCATCGTGGTTTGTGATTGTGCATTTATTTCCATACCCTCTACCCCCTTCGTAGGTTGTCTGAGCTTTCAACATTAGAACCTCATCGGTGTGTTAACCGTCCATAACCTTCTCAGCTGCGAAGTGCTTGTCCGTGTGCTTTGTAGAACTACCGGTTGTGTGCAAGCTTAAGTGTTCTGTTCATTGCTGTGAAATTCGTTCTGAACTAAACTGGTATCTAAGTGTCCTACGTTGTCTCTGGTTGATGAAGTTGTTTGGTAAGTGAGTCATGCACCTCTCCTTGCTGTTTAGTTACTCATCCAATTCTAGTATAATTAACTTTAGTGGGAGAAAGTTTATTAATTGAAATCAAAAATTTTAAGAAGGGGATCTATTCACCCCCCTCTAGATCCCGGCCTTGCACCCCAACAATTGGTATCAAAGCAGGTTCTGATTCATCAGATCCCATGATCTACAGAGGATCTTGTTGGTTTTAGGTGCATTTCTGGTTGTGTTCAGTCCATTGCGTTGAATTATCTTTGAATTATTTTCCATGGCTCATCCACCGAATTTTGATGGCTCCAATTTCGATTCTTGGTTTAGTAGCATGCACAAGTTTGTTAGATCTATCAATGCTGATCTATGGAAGTTAATTTCACACGGTCCACACAGATTACTTAAGGATAAGTCCAAATGGACTGATAGTCATAGATCTAAGAATGCTGAAAATCTTATAGCTCTGAATTTAGTGAAGGATGCTATTGATTCTCAAATACTTCCTTATTTTTTTGTATGCAGGACTGCCAAAGGTATATTGGACAAATTGGTCCGCATCCACAAAGAAGAGGAGAACAAATGTTTGATGGCAGACAAAAGTGATCACAACAGTGATCAAAATGAGGACGAGGAGGAGGTAAGTTCTCTATTCGAAAACTATTCTATAGAAGACTGGGTGAATGCATATAGTGATTTGCTTGAGTCTCATGTGCAGCTAAGGAAATAGAATAAAATGTTGAAAAAGAAATTGAACACTGCTATGAACTCAACTTCTGAAAACGAAGATGTTGAAATATTGAAAACTGAGAATGACATTTTAAGAAAACAGTTGAAAAACCTTGATGATGTTAGGTCAGAACTAGATCATTTGAAGTCTGAAAATAGAAATCTCAGAAAATCCATTGAAGAGAACGAAGAAAAATTCAGGAAACTTGAAGAGGAGAAAATTTTGATTGCTGGAAAATTTGATGCTATTGAGTCTGTAAACATGGAGTTACAGAAAAATATTAAAAAATAACAAAAAGATCTAGAAAAATCTGAAATAGAAAATACTCAGAAAGCTTCTCATGATGATCAGTTCTTAATAAATGAGCTTGTACAGAATGAAAAACTTCAAAAAGAAATTGAGAATTTAAGGCAATTGAACACTGCTATGTCCAAAAGAATTATGGCTGTAGAAAAGGGAAAATGTGTCATTTTGGACAATTCTGATAAGTTGATCAGTCTTGAAATTGAAATCGAGAATCTCAAAACTGTTAATGCTATGCTTAATGAAAGACTGACAAACTGTGATGAAGAAAATGCAACCTCTGAACTGTTGATTGTTTCTTTATAAAATGAGATTTAGGATTTACAAAGCTCATTGTCGAAGTTTGTAAGTGGGCAAGAAAACCTAGACAAACTGTTGGGAACTAAGGTAAATTTCATAAAAGAGGGATTGGACTACAATCCGGTTAATAAAAAAATCCTTTGAGAATAAATTGAAGACATTTTTTTGTCAAAGCTTCCATTGTGGTCACCACCTCAAGGGTAAATCAACCCACTGATCAGAGAATTCAAAAACAAGCTGAAAAAGTGAAAAATAATGATCACTTGTAGAAAAGGCCAAGAAATACTCATGCTAGAAGTGTGCATGTTATACACAACTCAAACACACACATACATGCACACAAAAAGGTAATGTCATGTCATTATTGTCATAAGATTGGTCATTTAATGCATGAGTGTAGATTGATGGAGCAAGATGATCTGAATGCAAGTGCAATGCATGTTAGGAAATTTCATGGTAGAAATCATGCATTTCAGAAAAAGAAAATTCATTATTTTTGCTGTGGTAAATTAGGCCACATTGCTACTCACTGTTGGCATGCTCAGGGAAGAAAAGCCAATTCTAAATTTGTTTGTTTCTCTGCTAAGAAACATGTTTTTGAGAGAAATGAATTTGTTTTTAAAGGAAAATCTCTTGCATGTTTTGAATGTGGAAAGCCAGGTCCCCGAGTCTCTAACTGCTGGTTTGATGAAAATAAAAGACGAAATGTTCATGTTAAAAATTGAAACATTCATGCTTATGCATATAAATTCCATACTCATGATAAGATGCATGAAAAGAACAAAAAGCATTATGTTTCATGTCATTATTGTGGTCAAGATGAGCATTCTATGAGAGTTTGATGATTTGAAGGCTCGGAGGTTGAGAAGAGCATCCTTCAGAGATGATACTAACATTTCAGGACCCAAGGAAACTTGGGTACCTAAATATGCAAAATAAGAACTTATTTTTTTTGCAGGAGTGCTTTGAAAAAGGAAATAATGAAGGGGTTCAATAAATTCAAGGCACATGAAGCTTGGTAAAACCCCATTTCTGGGTTTATAGCTTTGGTTGTTGAGTGTTATTTCCCTCTTAATAGCTACACTTCTAGATAGATTAGATTTGAGTTGTCAATGTTTTCACTTGATTGAATAATTCAGGGGGAGTCCTTGAAAACTTGATTTGTCATGCAAGTTTTTATCTTGATCTGAAAATCTGAACTGCATATGTTTGATGCCTGCATAGTTTTCATTGCATATCCTGTAGTCTGAGTTCAGTCATATAGTGCATATAGACAGGGGGAGTCAGTCAAGGCAATTTTGTGACTCATGCATATGAGTTAGATTAATCAAAATCCCCAGCATGGTTTTCATATCATAATTGATTCAGCATGTTCAGATAAGGGAGGGTTCATGCATTTTCAGTTTGCACAATTTATTCATGTTAAAGAAAAGTCAAAAAGATCATTTGAAAAATATGCATATAGTAAAGGGAAGCTCATGTCTTGATCTGAATTGTTTGATCTATTTTAAAATTCACTCACTGTTTATTTCAGTCAACCAAATTGTTCATTTTGGTCAACTGAAGTCCTCATCTTTAGTCTGAACCTCTCTCTTGGTTGTGTTCTTTAAACATTTATGTTTCTTGGTGCAAGTGAAGTAAAATTCACTTTATTCTTGGTTGACTCTTTATTATAGCCTCATCTGATTTCCATTCTTATCTGCTATGAAATCTACTGTCTGCTACTCCTACATTTGCTGAGGGGGAGCTTGCTATTTTTACCTGCTTGATTTTCATTGCTATATCATTGAACTATCAGTTGCCTACTAAATTTACTCACTTCTTGTAACAACTAGACAGTATATGAAAAGGCATAGCTGGTAAGATAGGTCAGGCCTATCTGGAAAGTTGCCCCTTGCGTGAGAAGATCCTTGGATCCAACCTCTGCCTAGTACTGATCTCAGTTGTGGGTTGATCACTAGCTTGCCTTGTAATTCACATTCATTGTTGATATTTGTGGTTGAGATTTCATTCCTATTTTTGTTGAGCTAGTCATTCTGAAAATCTCTCACTTCTGCTGAACCTTGAACTCTCTAGTCATAACTTCAGCTAACTATTTTCAAGTTGTTCTCATGCATGCTGTATATCCATTGTTGCACATTCTTTTGAAAATCTCTGTCAATCTTGACACTCCTATTGCTATTCACTAAAATTTATGCTCACTTTTCAAAGTCACCATCCTGTGTGCTGAACTATTGCTGCTCTGAAACTTCAGTGTCTTGAAACTTTAGGAAGATTTCAATTTGTATATCTTGACCATAATCTGAAAACCATGTTAATAAGGAATCTTCTATTATATGGAATTATGAATGTCTAAAATACTCAGTTGGTTTAAGTTTAATGTATTCTTTGAGTTTGGATATGAATAACTTGAAAATATCTGAGTCAATGTTTTAATAAACCTTAACCAGCTGCTTCATGTTATGTCATGTACAATCTTCTGAAATCTGAAAATTTTGAAATCATGACTTTCCTTTGTTGAAATACATTAAGTATTGTGTTTAAACATCTGAGAATTTGTAAATGTCTAAGGATAAATTTAGTCAGAGCAATGACTTTGGCTACTGAGAAACCATGTCTAAAATTAGACTGTGTCATGAGGTACCATAGTTATCTCTGGCGAAAATCTATTGCAATATCTCTGAAATCTTTGGCAGAGCAATGACATGGTGAGTGATGAGTAATTGGGTCACTTCACCTAAGACGTATTGTGCCTCACGTCAAAAGCCATTCTATTGTTATCTCTGTTCAATATGAAGCATGACAGTTAGTCATACAAAGTGCTTAGGGATACTGGCATCTAAACAACGTGTATCCTCTAGTTACAAGGGTGTACTAAACTCAATTGCTCCTGAAATTTGAATATGAAAATTGTTACTGAATGAAAGAAAAATATGAAAAATAGTTGAAAAGAAAAAGTGCTGAATCTCAGGAACCCAATCTGAAATTTTCATGGCTGTTTAACCTCAATACTGCTGAATGCAACTCCTAAAGGAGTCCTTGAAATTGAGTGAGTAAGATGGAAGAAGGTTAAACAAGATTTTAAATATGCGGGCTTGGTTCATTTTTATTGAAATCTGATTTCAGATATGAGTACAGAAATCTTATGGACAAACTTTGTATACATTATATTTAAACTATGCTGTTTAATAAGATTAATTTCATAAGCCCTTATAATGGAAGACACTGAAAAATTAATTTTTATCAGATTTATGAAATGGATATCTCATTAAAAATCTTCTTTAATCATCTGCACCTTCAGTCAGAACTCTGGTGTTCAGTTTCTATTTCTGCTGAAATTCTTGAATCAGAATGCTCATGTCATTTGTTTCAACTTCTCTGCACATTCAATTCAATATCAGATTCTGTTCACTGATTTAATCTCACATGATCTATAATTGTGCATGATTGTCCATGTGTTTTTGCTTATGCTTCCATTCCAATCCCTCTGCTCTACCAAAGGAGAAGATTGCCTCAATTGTATCAATTGGTATTAAGGGAGAGAATAGTTTGCATGATCAGCTTAATGTTCCTTCTTTTTGATGTTGTCAAAGGGGGAGAATAGGTTGAGTCATTATCAATTGTGTGATGTGTGGGATGTGTGGGAGATGTTGCATGCTCTTGCATACTCCATACTGGTTTGCATTGTATATTCATGACTGCCACATTGATCATCATGATGAATTTATTTTGCAATGACTCATAGTGTTGTCATCATCAAAAAGGGGGAGATTGTTGTGTCCCTGTGATTTTGATGATGTCAACCACTGATGAGTCAACCATTATGTCTCATCATGAGTCTGAGTGTGAATGTGGTATTGATGAGGTCTTAGGTTTAGATGAGATCTTACGTGTTATTATTGTATAGGCCTTGATGCATTTGTTGATATCATTATATATAAGGCTTTGATGCATTTTTTAATGATCTCATTATATATATAGAAGTATGTATTCTGTCAGAATAGGTTTTGAAGATAATTCAAAAAGTCATGAAGAAAGTGTTGACACTAAAAGTCGACTCTAGTTGATATCAGGGTGAGAAGCTGCTGAGACAGAACTCGTTTCAAAAAGTGTCGACTCTGGAAGTCGACTCCCGCTAAAGAAGTATGCCCTACAGGTCGATGCAGAATGGGTCTTACACCTAGTAAGGTCGATGCATCTGAAAAGTCTCATGTTCATCAGGTCGAAGTGATAGCCAGTGGACTCGATGCATCAACGTATTGAGCAGGCTGTATAAAGAAACAAGTCGATGCACCTGAAGGAAGAAGTTGATCAGGTCGTTGCAACAAGCTCTTCATACTGGTCAGGTCGATGCATCTGGCATCCCCACTTTGATCAGGTTGACGCAGCTGAACAGGGCTTGGTGACATCAGGTCGATGCACTTAAGCAACTTAAGAATGAAAGGTAGATGCACCTCAGGTCCTTCAGAAGAAAGGTCGATGTAGTTATTTCAAGATCTGTTAGTAAGGTCGATGCACAAAGTTCCCGAGTGTTGATTTGGTGACACAGGTCGATGTAGCAGTTCGACCATTGCTTTGACAGGTCGGTGCAGAAGCAAATCTTCTGTCTGGACAGAGATAGGTCGATGCATCTTGCATCTACACTAGCATGAGGTCGATGCAGTAGAAGTAATTGATGGTCCCCAGTGAAATTTTAGTCTACAACTGAATGCAAATACACTCTAATCAGGTCAGCTGAAAGTAGATGGTATCTCACATGCTGGATTAGCCTAAGTAGAAATATGTGAAGTCATGTTTAGTGACTCATGCCTTGATGAGTCAAGTCCAATGAAAAAAAAGAACTATTTGATAAAATGCTTCAGTGAGCACAACCTTAATGCATAAATCTCACAGCTTATTGAGTCAATGCAAATATCATACCACGCTTAGGCTTAGAAGACTCTTAGCATAACAAGTGTTGTCTCCTCCAACTAAAGTCATTAAGAGTCATCAAGAGAAACTCAAGGGCTCAAGTAGCCAAGTCCTATGATCAGTAGTAGCAACAAGATCATACAGTCAATGGCAGCTCAACAAAGCAGTAGTAGTGGCTCAAGTTGAAAAAGGTCAACAGACCTTAAGCAGCTAAGGTTGATTAACGGCCGAACACAGGGTAGGTAAGTGACAGCATGAGAACTTAAGGTAGTCACATGAGTTTGACCAATCATTGGTACAGCAGGAGAGTGGCACGTGAACCTAAGTGAGCAATGATGGGCACATGATCCGAGGTTCGATGTCAGAAATATTCTTCTTTCTCCTGCCACGTGGTCCAATGGGAAAGAAATGGAATAAAATCATTTTATCCAAAAAGCTTTTTCGGAGCCCCTGTTTTGGTATAAATAGAAACCATCTTCCTCCAAGATAGGGGTTGCTGCAGTAGTGAAAAAGGAAGTGAGGCTGTCGAAGAAGAAAGAGAGACCACCAGTGTCTAAGAAGAAAAGCAAGTGAGTGAGTAGAGAAAAAGAAAAAGACAAAGAGAGAAAGAAAGAGCTCTTGAGAAGAAGAAGAAGAAGAAGATAAATATCTGAGAGAGTGAGAGCCTGCTCGTGAGAAATGAAGTGGAGCCAAATAGTGAGAGCCTGCTCGTGAGAAATGAAGTGCAACCAAAGAACGAATTGAAGATCTGCTTGTGTTTCTACTCGTGGATCAGATCCAGAGTCATCTTGCTCTTTGGGGCTACATTGTTTGTGCTTTGTTCTTTTGTTAATTTCTTCGTTACTTTCAGCAAGCTGTGTTGCTCAGCGGTGAGGATTTGTTCCTCGGACAGCAAGCTGTGTTGCTCAGTGGTGAGGATTTGTTCATCGGTTAAGTAAGCTGTGAGGCTCAGCGGTCTGTAGGGATTTATTCCCCGAAGTTGTGGATCAGCAGTTAAGCTGTGTATCAGCGGGAAGCCTCACTCGGATTTGAGTAGGGGATGGACGTAGATCTGTGGGTAACAGACTGAACCATCTAAAAATCTTATCCATCGTGGTTTGTGATTGTACATTTCTTTCCAATCCCTCTACCCCCTTCGCAGGTTGTCTGAGCTTTCAACATTTGAACCTCATCGGTGTGTTATCCGTCCGTAACCTTCACAGCTGCGAAGTGCTTGTCCGTGTGCTTAGTAGAACTACCGGTTATGTGCGAGCTTAAGTATTCAGTTCATTGCTGTGAAATTCATTCTGACCTAAATTGGTATCTAAGTGTCCTACGTGGTCTCTGGTTAATGAAGTTGTTAGGTAAGTGAGTCCTGCACCTCTCCTTGCTGTTTAGTTACTCATCCAATTCTAGTATAATAAACTTTAGTGGGAGAGAGTTTATTAATTGAAATCAAAATTTTTAAGAAGGGGATCTATTCACCCCCCCCTCTATATCCCGGCCTTGCACCCTAACACGCTGCTACAACACGTAGGGGAGTGGGTGAAGTAGGGGTGGCCCCCTCCGGTGGAATCCCCACCGCCAGCCACGCAGGGGGGGGGGGGGGGTTCGACGGCATGGGAGCGCCGCTGCCTTCATGTGAAAATAGGGGAGCCGTAGATGCTACAGTACCTAGACACACGAAAATGGCGTCCACAGGGTAGGCTGTGGATTCTTGAATTGGAGTCCGAGTAGACGAGTGCTGATTCTTTGGCTTATATATTTCAACAATTTGGAATATTGTCAAGAATTGGCGTCCATGCGAAAGGGTGCTCTTTCTTCGATCGCGGAAATGGTGACCAGAAGGTTGGCCGCTAATTCTTCAGGCCCAAGTAAAATGGCGTCGATAACTTGGCTACTAATTCAAAATGGTGTCCATGTAAAGGGCAACCATTCTTCGGATTAAAATCTAATAATTTAAAAAAAAAACAGTAATGCCAAGAATTGGCGTCACTGTGAGAGGGCGGTCATCGAAGAATTGGCGTCAGTGTGGAGGGGCGCCCATTCCATGAGTTGACCTATTCGGGTGTTGAGTCGACCTGAAAGAATTGGCGTCCAGCAAGGAGGCACCAATTTAATAATTAGCGCTGACTATTGTGGCGCCATTTATTTATTTATATTATTATTTTATTATTATTATTATTTTTTGACCGCCAACACTATCCCATTTTTTTCGGCTTAGCCACTTCGGCCAAAGCTCACTATCACATATTTCGGTTATCCTACACCTCGGCTTAGCCTTTTCGATTAAAGCCCGTTATCACATAATTCTGCTAAACTACATTCTGGCTCCTATAGCCAGCTATCCTACTATCATTCGGCTTCGACCTTCGGTCAAAGCCCGCTTCCCTCTGGCTTAGACACATTGTCAAAGCCTGCTTCCCTACTATCTTTCGACTTAGACCTTCGGTCGAGGCCCACTTCCCTCTAGCTTAGACACACCGTCAAAGCCTGCTTCCCTACTATCTTTCAACTTAGACCTTTCCCTTCGGCTTAGACATACCATCGAGGCCCTCTTCCCTACTAGGCTTTGGCTTAGACCTTTGGTCGAGGCCCACTACTCTTCAGCTTAGACATACCGTCGAAGCCCGCTTCCCTGCTGTATTTCGGCTTAGACCTTCGATCAAGGCCCGCTTTCCCTTCGGCTTAGACGTACCATCAAGGCATGCTTCCTTGCTATCTCTCGACTTTCACAACCAGCTTCCTTGCTATCTTTCGGCTTTCATAGCCCGCTTCCCTGCTATCCGTCAGTTCTCGTTGCCCACTTTCCTACTACCTTCTGGCTCTTACAGCCTGCTTCCCCACTACCCTTCGGCTTAGACACATCGTCAAAGCCCGCTTCCCTCTGGCTTAGACATACCGTCGAAGTCCACTTCCCTGCTATCCTTCAGCTTAGATCTTTGGTCAAGGCCCACTTCCCTTTGGCTTAGACACACCGTCAAAGTCTGCTTCCCTACTATCGTTTGGCTTAGACCTTCGGTTGAGGCCCACTTTCCTCTGGCATAGACATGCGGTTGAAGCCCGCTTCTCTACTATCTTCTGGCTCTCGCAGCCCGCTTTCCTACTATTTGTCGGCTTTCAAAGCCTACTTTCTTGCTATTTTCTATCTTTCACAGTGCACTTTCCTACTACCTTTCGGCTTTCGTAGCCCTTTTTCTTACTATTCTCCGGCTTTCGTAGCCTGCTCTCCAAAATTCAGCCCGCTATCCTTCAATTTAGCAAAGCCCGCTCTCCTACTTTCGGGTTAGACTTCCCATCAAAACCCGTGATTTTGCTTTCGGCTAAGATATCCTGTCAAGGACTGCTGTCTTACCTTTGACCCAGACTTACCGTCTGAACAAAATGACTCCCTTTTGGCTAAACGCTAACCCCTTCATCCGGTCGGGACTCACCACAATGCATAAAACCCTTCCCCTTTTTGCTTCGGCATTGATTTCATACTCCCAAATAACCAGCTTGCAGGTTTTTGCATCAAGCGTTTGAATAAATAAATAAACAACAGGAATGATGATATGTGTATAAGATATACATGTATAATAATGATATATATATATATATACCTATGTTAAAAAAAACACCTCTGCATGCTTTTGATTCTAAATGCTTGCTTACCCTGCTTACATGCTTGCCAATAATATAGTTTAATACACCTCATTTGAATCTTCTAGCACCGTGCTTCCTTGCTAAATAACACTACTCCGATTCTAGATATGTGTGCGTCACGGCGTACAATAAGGAATGAAAAACTAATTTGCGGTGAGTGCATGTGTCAAGGGAAAGAGTCATAGCTATGCTGCTAGTGTAGCTCATGAAATACACCTGAGATAAAACTCCCACACTTTACACACAATGCGTTCAACGATCTCCAACTATAGGGATGCTAGAAATTCTTCTTAACACTTTATGGATGCTCGAATCTCTACACTCGCACGAAGGGTGATCGTGAGGAAAAAGCTGCCTACCCCCTTCATTAAAAAAATGATGATGAAAAGTGGAATGCAAATCCAGGAAGCCAAGAATCTCCACTAAAACAAATGAGGAAACTCACACGAAATGGTGAAGCAAACTCCACAATAAAATCACAATAAGGGAATGCGGATCCAAGAAGCTGGGAGTCCCCACCGAAACAAATGTGGAAACTCACACAGAACGGTGAAGTAAACTCAACCATAAAATTACAATAAGGGATAAATCTTAGTAGCTGGGAATCTCCATTAAGACACATGAGGAGACTCGAGTCAAACGGTGAAATCTAAAATTTAGAATAAACAAAGGGGTTATGTGAAGATACCAAAAGTCAAAACCCCAAATGTATGTGTAGGCACTAGAGTAATCCTCTAGTGTTACTTAGAACATCTGCATATCCCTATGTTTAGGGTTCGCTACTCACATACCTGCACTATCACACCACGGAGAAATAATCTTGGGTGTATATTGTGATTTATGCTATGCACATATTCCATGCGGTGTCCTCTTTACGAATGAACATCTCCCTTGGTTGTGCTTCGTGAGCCGCACTCTATCCATGAATCATGGGCGCTGTTCTTATCCTATCCCCGATAGAGGGGAGATATCCTCTATGTCTATCTTATGCCTACTATTGATGAATGCCTGCATGCTTGGATGAATGAAAGCAAAGAATAAAAAGACACATATAACACTTTCAAACGGGATACACCTGCAGGCTCCGCTCACTCGTCCCTCATTCATGCCACCTGCGGGTGGGGGGTATTTGTTGACACGCTAAAAATAACACTAAACTATTTTGTTGTTTCTTATCTTTAAGGAATGAAGAGAAAAAAAGAAAAAAAAAGAAGAAAATAATGGCGAGAATAGAATAAAAGATGGGACCAAAGAAAAAGAAGAAAGGAAAGATGCTCGACTACAAGGGACACCTGCAAAAGCCAGAGCCAAGAGTTTAAAGGAATATCTGGGACCA
The DNA here is from genome assembly GCA_022559845.1 of Amorphophallus konjac. NCBI lineage: Eukaryota > Viridiplantae > Streptophyta > Magnoliopsida > Alismatales > Araceae > Amorphophallus > Amorphophallus konjac. The sequence goes on from CM040118.1 coordinate 214,987,180, forward strand.
TCCCCAAAGAAGCAGTCAAAAGCTCCAAATGACAAAGATAAGCCATTTAATTGGCTAAATACCCCAATGAAGAAAATGGGCCGAAGATACTCAAATTTGGGCCAAAGTCAACAAAATGGGCAAAGGCATTGGGTGACTCGGCGGCCAACCCCGCCTGGTGCCGCCTGGTGACCTCCCGCCTGGTGTCGCTGGGTAAGGCTCCGCCTACTACCGTCAATTCATCATGAGCCCTGCTGTTATATAAAACCTGGTCATCTTCGATCACCAAAAGGAGAACGGAAGGGAAGAAGAAAAAATGAGCAACCAGCAAGGAAGGAGAGAAGAGAAAGCGGAAAGAGAAGAGAGATCCCGGAGGAAGCACACAGAGAGAGGAAGATTGAGGCTACTACGAAGGTGGGTTTCCCACCGGATAAGGCCCATGCTGGGCTATAGCTCCCCTTCCCCCATTGTTTTTTTTTCTTTTCTCTGTAATGTTTAGATTTTCTCTCTTGAATTAAAGCATCATGCACTATCCTCTAAAGAATTAATGAATGAATCAATGCTCGATTGAGCGACTATTGCTTGTATGGTCTTTTCTTGTTCCCCTCTACGATCTCACAGCGGCCAGAACACCTTTTGGACTGAATAAAAATGCCTTGCAGCGCTACAGATTTCTCTCTCCCAATTTTCATTGATCGTGATTCCTTCTCTCCCTTAGGAGTTTCTTTGTAATCAAACCACCCTTTGCCAGCCACCAGGGATTCATCCACATCCAGACGTGATCCTTGAGCATCCTTATAAAAGGCACAAAAGCTTTAATTCGTTAATCGCATGCTCTCCGTCTATGCATATTTTTGGAACCGGCTCACTGCGTTCTCAAAATTATGATTCTGGCCATTCTTTAAATTCTCAGTAGGAGGCTAGGGACTCGCGAACCCCAGCGTGGTCTCTGGCCCTCCCTGGATGAATGAGGGACACATGCCTTGTATTCCCCCCGCTTCTGTCTGAAACTGAGCCACGTCTTAGCCTCCATATTGCCGAGTGTTTCTTGGCCCAAGCAACATTTAGATCCTTTCTAGATCTTAGTAAGGTTCTCCTGGCCCTGTATGGCATGCTAATCCATTCAGGCTCGATCTCTGCACTAGTTCTTGACTTTTCCCAACTCCCAGATACTCACAAACCTTTATTCAGTAGGGTAGCTACTCACTGTGCCAATCCGTCGCGTTACACGTGCCGGATTGCTGTGTTTCTCTTCTGGCCGCCAGTTCAAGCCCCCCCCCATAGCCGCCGGAACCCTTCTACTCCAAGGCCGCCGGATCAATAGCCCATTTTTTCCCTTGGCGCGCAGGACCAGGGATGGGTTTGGCTGGCTACCGAATACCCCAAGTCTCCAGCCACCGGATAGCCCAGCTCCCTCAACCACCATCGGCCGCCGGCTACTCCTTCATTTACCCTTTTGGCTGCCCGATACCCTTTCTACCAAATGCATGGCCGCCGGATCACTAGCAGGTTGTCCCTTGTTCACCCGCCGGATCACCCACTTCTCTTTATATGCTGCCGGGTCACCTCCTCCCATAGTCGTCGTATCCCCTTCAAGTTCTGCCGGGCCACCTCCTCCCATAGCCGTCGTATCCCCTTCAAGAGCCGTCGGGTCACCTTCTCCCATAGCCGCCAGATCACATTCAAGTGCTGCTAGATCACCATCTCTCCTCTATACTTCAAGTGCCGCCGGATCATATAAGACCTCCCCATATGCCTTAGCCGCTGAATCACAAGGGACCATTCTCCATTGCATTAGCCACTGGACCATGGACATTCACCCCATTTGCTGGCCGCCAATTCATGGAATTTTCCCATTTTGATTAGCCGTCGGTATCTACATCGATTTTCATCTTGTTTGTTCCCATACGCTTCGATTTTTCGATCACTCCCCGAGTGAACATGAACTGTCTCATTGGCGAACAGTGTCCCGACATCTCTAGACTCATCGACCCATGGTTATACCGGTGCTCCCGGAGCCCCTATGTATATGCCATGGCACCGACATGGGTTGACATAGCCGGCAGTATGTGATCGATAACCCTCGGGTGACACGGGTCTCTTATTAGGCAAGCCCTCAGAGATCCGGCATCCATTGTAGGGTTCGGGCTGCCATTCCGGCATGCTTGTATTTCTTCGGAGTCCGTCTCAGTCTGCTGTGGACGGGCCTCCTCTACATCTCCCCCAACATGCTCTGTGGCAGGGGGAGATGCTGCCGAAATATTCATAGAAATCGAAGTTTCGTTTCCTATGCCGCATTATGTTTCCTCGGCTTTCCGCTCGGTTTTCATCTCTTTTGGTGGTAACGGCCTCACGATTACCCATGTCAAATTATGAGAGCAGAGTGCCCAAAAAGGGGAATAAATCAATAATAAGTGCCATCCCCCGGCATACGTCGCCCCGGTGATATACGAGTCCGCCCGAATGCGGTCATGCCAGGTCCACCTCGTGGACCCATATGCATGCACTGTGATGCTAAACTCGGTCTCATAATAAAAGGCAGCCATCGATCGATTGCCCTACGAGTGGTAGAGACTACCTAGAGGGATAGCCCTCCAGTTCTCCACTCGTCATAGGGCACGGGTGTAACGACCCGAGAATCCGATTACCGGGAAGGCCCGATAACCCGAGACTCGCACCGCCACCCACGAGCCCGAAGACTCGGAAGGGTTAAAAGGATGGTGTGGAGACTACACAAGTATCACAAATAATTGCAGAGATTAAACAGTTATAATATTAAGCAGGAAATAAATTAACATTTTACATGGTCCACAATATAAATTAACAACAACAACAATAGTCCACGACTAGTACAGTGACAAGAAAAGAAAGTACAGCTACATGGGGCATACCCCGGCTCTGACCTCTGGCACTACCTCTGGGCACCCGCACCATGCTGCACTCCTGACGCGCTCCCCGAAGGTGGCGCCTCACCTGAAACACGGTGAAAACACGCAGGGAATGAGTCTCGAAACAAGACTCAGTAGGGATCACTCGAACCCTACCTCGTAAAATGAGAAACCACTACACTAGTGGTAGGAGAGTACCTCGGAAGGGAAAGCCCTGTACTCTACAAGACAAGACCCTACGGCACGCAAACCGACACACGTGCCATGGTAAGAAGACCAAAGCTCAAAGGTCGAACCGGTAAAACCCAAAGGTCAGAAACACTTGACTGACAGTCTGTCACTCCGTACTCGACAGGAGTACCACCCACTAGAAGCACAGCCGGTAGCGTCCCCTGACGTCTTACACCGCACCGCAGGTGAACCGCCTGACGTGGTAGGTCCTACCCGAGGCGCAGACACCAAACAAGTAACCACGAACAAGTGACTAGCTGGGGTCACGCCCGTCGACGTGCGTCCACTGTCCCCAACCACGTGTGCACACACAGACCACGTGTCCTAGGTCTGGCCCTCTGACCGGTTTTCCCCTGGCACTGGACTCTGATTTGACGAGGGGCCCGACGGTAACCAGTCTAAAACTGTCCTCAGGGTAAGCCCGTACACCACTCCCTGGTGCGATCAGCACACGCGTACTGATAGGCTACGACTAGTGGAGGGTCACTGAAGGAGTAGACTCTCAAGACAACGGAAAACAACGTCCGAACCTGACGAAGTACGGGGGCTGTCCCACGTACCATCACCATCGCATGGTGACCACGGTCGGAGAAGAAACGGACGCACCGCCCACAGCCAAACGCATGACCAAGGCAAACGGAACCTCCGAACACCCAAAGACACGGTCCCGGAACTCCGCGGGGTGTCCAGGACACACCTGGCCCAAAAGGAAGACCCGACAACAGGACAGATCGCGCTAGGGATTCCTAGCGCGATAAGAAGAACGCGCTAGGACCCCCTAGCGCGACAGGGAAGATCGCGCTAGGGCTTCCTAGCGCGACAAGGCAGGTCGCGCTAGGGACCCCTAGCGCGACACGGCAGATCGCGCTAGGGACCCCTAGCGCGACCAGAACCGCCTCCTGTTCATCTTCTCCGATGAACGCGCCCTGTCGGGGCAACGGGACCATCAAGAACGCGCTACTAGAGTATAGCGCGTTCTCAGTCCGCGCCCGAAAACGGCGGAAACGCCCAAAAACTCCAACCACGCCCCCATGCCTCCACCGGAGAGGGGGGAAAAATAAGGGGAATGACCCCTACGGACCCCTAGCATGATTCTAGGCCATCAAAACGTGAATCCATGCATCAAATCCATAGATCGGGCGGCTCTCCCCAAATCATGGAAAAACCCCATACGTGCTCGATCTAGCCCCTCTCGGCCTCCCCGCGGCCTACAAACCACGAAAATGAACGGCATGAGGCCAAGGAACGTCACCCTACCTCAATGGAGTGAATGCTCCGCCGGATCGCCCACAAACCACGAAGAATGCTTTAAGCTTCACGAACTCCCCACACTTCCCACGCTTGCCGCACGCCCACGAGCTCGCCCCGCCGCCACCCACGCGTCCGCGCCGTCGCCCTGCCGCCATCAACAACCGGGGAGGGGCTCACCGCGTCCGAATGGGAGAGAGGGAGAGAGAGGAGGGCGGCCACGGTTGGGGAAGGAAGGAGGAAGAAGAAGAAGAAAGAGAAAGGAGAAAAGAAAAAAAGAAAAGAAATGGGATTATATAGAAAATCCGATTTTTTGAAAAAATACCAAAAAATAGAAAAATACATTTCTGGAATCCTCGAAACGCACCGATCGCAATGGTACCACTCGTGCCCGGGTGAACCGCCCGGTTCGCCCGCAGCGAGCTTCCGAAGAAAAAGCCGAAACACACACCGGGAATCGGAAAACACACGCGGAAAAGCCGCGGAACGCCTCCGGGCCTCCGAAACAACTCCGGATCGTGCCGATCCGAACACGAAAGATGTCCGAAATAAAATTTCGGACACAACGGAGCCGGACGCTCCGTAAACCAGATCCAGGACCCACGAAGAAGGATCCGAAAGGTCCGGGATATTACAGCCCTCCCCCCTTAAGGAATTTCGTCCTCGAAATTGAGAACAACCCAAGGGGAAAGAAGAGGAAGACTCACTCAAACAGGTACGGGAACTACTGACGCATCTCGTCCTCACGTTCCCACGAAGCCTCACTACCAGAGTGTCGTTACCACACGACCTTTACCAAGGGAATAACCTTGTTTCGCAGGCGCTGCTCTCGCCTATCCTCCACGCGGATCAGAAACTCTAGGAGAGAAAGATCTGGAGTCACCTCTGGCCAAACGGAAAACTCGAGCACATGAGAGTCATCGGCATATACTTCCGCAACATCGAGACATGGAACACGTCATGCACCGACGCCAACTCAGGAGGTAACTGCAACCGGTAAGCAACCTCACTGATGTGCTCCACAATCGCAAAAGGATCAATATAGCGGGGACTCAGCTTCCCACGCCGTCCAAACCGCATCACCCCCTTCATCGGAGAAACTCTCAAGAACACATGATCGCCCACGGTGAACTCAAGGGGCTGCCTCCTACGGTCAGTATAGCTCTTCTGCCGACTCTGGGCCGCCAGCATGTTCTGACGAACTAGGTGCAAAACGTCCACACATTTCTACACCAATTTCGGTCCCGTCAAAACATGCTCACCCACCTCAAACCAATCAAGTGGAGTCCGACAAGGACGCCCATACAGAGCCTCATATGGAGCCATGCCGATGCTCGAATGATAGCTGTTGTTATAGGCAAACTCCACCAATGGTAGGTAATGAATCCAACTCCCCTGCCACTCCAGGCAGCAAGATCTCAGCATATCCTCCAAAGTCTGAATGGTCCTCTCAGACTGACCATCTGACTGAGGATGATACACCGAGCTAAAAGCCAACTCCGTGCCAAGAGCTCGCTAGAAACTCCTCCAGAATCCAGAAGTGAAGAGCGGATCCCGGTCCGACACGATCGAAATGGGAACCCCATGCAACAGCACGATCCGCTCCACATAAAGACGAGCCAACTTAGACACGCTCAAGCTGACCTTGACTGGTAACAACCGCGTCACCTTCGTTAGCCGATCCACCAGCAACCAAATACTGTCCTGCCCACTCGGGGTCCTCGGCAACCCCACCACGAAATCCGTGGTCACATGGTCCCACTTCCAAGCAGGAACATCCAAGGGCTGGAGAGTACCTCCTGGTCGCTGATGCTCCGCCTTCACCTGCTGACAGATCAGGCACCTGGCCACAAACTCTGCGACATCTCTCTTCATGCCAGGCCACCAGAACTGCCTCCGCAAGTTCCGATACATCTTTGTCGCACCCGGGTGCACAGTGTACCTGCTTCTATGAGCCTCGCGTAACACCGCACGACGAACCTGCTCCTCCACTGGGACGTACAACCTGCCACGAAACCTCGCAGCACCGTCCTCGCCGAGCTCCACATCAGCCATCGCCAAGATTCGGGGCAACTCAGGGTCCGCATGCTGAGCCTCTGTCACCTGACGACGGATAGCAGGAGTGACAGTCAGACTCGCAAGCACTGCCAACCCTGGCTCCTGGGGAATCTTGAGCCTGAAAGATACCTCGGGCACTTGCTCCCAGAGCCTCCACTTCCTCGACATCAAGGCACTGACCGCAACCTTCCGACTCAAGGCATCAGCAACGACATTCATCCTGCCCGGCTGATAAGACAGGGTGAAGTCATAGTCCTTCATGAACTCCATCCAATGCCTTTGCCTGAGGTTCAGATCTCTCTGCGAGAACACATACCTCAAACTCTGATGGTCAGTAAACACCTCGAACTTCTCGCCGTACAGATAATGCCTCCAGATCTTCAGCGCGAAGATCACCGCCGCCAACTCAAGGTCATGGGTAGGGTAGTTCTCCTCATGGGGCTTTAGCTGTCGAGATGCATAAGCCACCACTCTACCATGCTGCATCAACACAGCACCCAATCCAACGCCGGAAGCATCTGTACACACCACGAAACCTCCCGATCCAGAAGGTAAAACTAACACCGGAGCCGAGGTGAGCAATCTCTTCAGTTCCCTGAAACCCTACTCACACTCCTCAGACCAGACGAAAGGCACATCCTTCCGCATGAGTCTAGTCATCGGGGTCGCAATGCGAGAAAAATCCTGGATAAACCGGTGATAATAACCCGCAAGCCCCAAGAAACTCTGGATCTCCGTCACCGACCTCGGCCTCGGCCACTACATCACTGCCTCGACCTTGGAGGGGTCTATGGAAATGCCATCACCAGAAATCACGTGTCCCAGAAAGTGCACCTCGCTGAGCCAAAACTCGCACTTGCTGAGCTTCGCATACAACTGGTGATCTCGCAACGTCTGCAGCACCACACCCAAATGGTACGCGTGCTCCTCAGCAGACTACGAATAAACAAGGATGTCATCCACGAAGATGACCACGAACTGGTCCAAATACGGATGAAACACCCTCTGCATCAAGTCCATGAAGGCTGCAAAGGCATTGGTGAGTCCAAACGGCATCACCAGAAACTCATAATGCCCGTATCTCGTACTGAATGCAGTCTTCTCTACATCGGACTCGCGAATTCTCAGCTGATAGTAACCAGACCGCAAATCAATCCACGAGAACACTCGCGCAGACTGAAATTGGTCGAACAAATCATCAATCCGCGGCAACAGATACTTGTTCTTAATGGTCACTTCATTCAGCTGCCGATAGTCAATGCACAACCGCAGACTACCATCCTTCTTCTTCACAAACAACACGGGCGCACCCCAAGGGGAAAAGCTAGGACGAACATACCCCTTGACCAACAGTTCCTGCAACTGCGCCCTCAACTCCCTCAACTCAGCGGGGGCCATACGGTAGGGAGCCTTCGCCAAAGGTCCCGTACCAGGCACAACCTCGATCACGAAATCGATCTCCCGCTGGGGAGGTAATCCAGGCAACTCCTCGGGAAAAACGTCGGGAAACTCGCACACCACCGCAATGTCCTCGACATCCGGCTCCATCCGATCGGACACAACCACGGACGCGAGAAAACCCTGACAACCTGAATCAAGCAATCGACGGGCTCGAATAGCAGAGATAAGGAATCGAGAAGAGGCGGAACGGATACCTTGGAAATAGAAGGTCCTCTTGCGCGGATGCTGGAAGTAGACCCTCTTCATTCCACAATCCACCACCGCTCCATGGGTCTCGAGCCAATCCATGCCTAGAATCACATCATAATCCCGAAGCTGCAACGCATACAACCTGCCTGGCATACTCCGCCCATCGATCCAAACCGGAACCTGATCGAAGCAATACTGAGTGATCATAAAGTCACCCGAAGGTAACTCCACTGCCAAATCACAGGACAACTGGGTCACCGGCTCCTCGATGCTCGACGTGAAATCCTCCAAAATAAACGAATGAGATGCGCCAGAATCAAACAAAACCCGAGCCGTACAACCCAAAATCTGAACGGTACCTTCCACGAGCTGCGACGCCACTGCCTCTGCCCTGGTCATGTGCGTGATCTGGCCCCGAGCCCTCTGCCTGCCTCCCACGCTAGCTGACCTGGGTAGTGGCGGATACTGTCCCTGCTGCTGCTGCTGCCTCTGCTGCTGGGGAACCTGCTGCTGCTGAGGAAACTGCTGCTGCGGCGGTCTCTGAGGATAGTCACGCGCCATATGCCCTGGCTGGTCACACCGAAAACAGACAATCGGCGCCGTGCACTGCCTGCCTGGGTGGGTCCCACCACACCGTGGACAAGGTCCTCGCGATCCACCCCCTGATCCCTGACGCTGCAAAGGAATCGGCTGCTGTACACTGCCCGATGAAGCCTGCCCCTGATCCTTGGACTTCTTCTTTCTGAAATTCTTCGAGAAGAACTTCTTGACCTTCGTACCGAAGGACGTAGATCCTGTCGCCGAAGCTACAGATGCCGGTACTCCTGAACCACCCAATGCATGCTGGAAGAAACCCTGCTGCTGAGTAGCCGGCTGCTGGCTGCGACCTGACAAGGACTACCCCTGGCTGATCGGTCCTCGAGTCCTCTGCATATCCATCTCCAAAGAAATCGCAACACGAGACGCTGTCTCTAGATCAGTGGCCCCGTTCGCGATCAAATGGTGCCTCAGCTCCAGCCTCAAGCCCTGCACAAACTGCGCGGTCCTCACCCTCTCATGCTCCATGATGTGAGGTGCATACTGACCCAGCTCGACAAATCGGGCCCTGTACTGCAACACGGACATGTCACCCTGCACCAGCTCCAGAAACTCACGCATCCGCTGCGTAGCAACAATATCTGGACAGTACGTACGCTCGAAAGCACTAACAAAGTCATCCCACTCGATCTGCTCAAGTGGACGAAGCTGAAAGGACGTCTTCCACTTGGAAGACCACCATCTCCGAGCTGTACCCTGTAACTGGTTGTAGGCCAACACCACTCTTTCCTCGGCAGCACTCTTCGCAGAACTGAACACCCGCTCCATCTCATCGAGCCAATCACGAGCCGCATCAGGGTCTGCCTGGACGCTAAAGTAAGGTGGATGGAACTGCATGAAGTCCCTCACTGCTCGGCCTGGCCCACCCCTAACTGACGAGCCCTCACCAGCCTCTCCGCCGAACTGCTGAGACATAAGCTGGTACATGCCACGGAAGAAATCCTCGGCCCCCGGAACTCTCGCAGTATTCGCGGCCTCGGTAGCCCCCGGTGGCGCTCTGCTATGCTCCTCCTGGTCCCTCTGGACCCCCTGCTGGATCTCCTGACCTCCAGCCGACTGCCCCTGCTGAGAGCGAGAGCTCCGCCTCGGCGCCATCCTCGCTCCTGAAGTAAAAGACAGAAAACACGAAAAATGGCAAGGTCAAAATAAACACGCGGTGCCCAATGCCAGCGTCACTTGTACATCATCGCAGTGGACTAGTGGACCACTACAATTACCTATGATTCTCATGCAATTCCACAACCGCGCTCTGATACCAGCTGTAACGACCCGAGAATCCGATTACCGGGAAGGCCCGATAACCCGAGACTCGCACCGCCACCCACGAGCCCGACGACTCGGAAGGGTTAAAAGGATAGTGTGGAGACTACACAAGTATCATAAATAATTACAGAGATTAAACAGTTATAATATTAAGCAGGAAATAAATTAACATTTTACATGGTCAACAATATAAAATAACAACAACAACAATAGTCCACGACTAGTACAGTGACAAGAAAGGAAAGTACAGCTACACGGGGCATACCCCGGCTCTGACCTCTGGCACTACCTCTGGGCATCCGCACCACGCTGCACTCCTGACGCGCTCCCCGAAGGTGGCGCCTCACCTGAAACACGGTGAAAACACGCAGGGAATGAGTCTTAGAACAAGACTCAATAGGGATCACTCGAACCCTACCTCGTAAAACGAGAAACCACTACACTAGCGGTAGGAGAGTACCTCGGAAGGGAAAGCCCTGTACTCTACAAGACAAGACCCTACGGCACGCAAACCGACACACGTGCCACGGTAAGAAGACCAAAGCTCAAAGGTCCAACCGGTAAAACCCGAAGGTCAGAAACACTTGACTGACAGTCTGTCACTCCGTACTCGACAGGAGTACCACCCACTAGAAGCATAGCCGGTAGCGTCCCCTGACGTCTTACACCGCACCGCAGGTGAACCGCCTGACGTGGTAGGTCCTACCCGAGGCGTAGACACCGAACAAGTAACAACGAACAAGTGACTAGCTGGGGTCACGCCCGTCGACGTGCGTCCACTGTCCCCAACCACGTGTGCACACACAGACCACGCGTCCTAGGTCTGGCCCTCTGACCGGTTTTCCCCTGGCACTGGACTCTGATTTGACGAGGGGCCCGACGGTAACCAGTCTAAAACCGTCCTCAGGGTAAGCCCGTACACCACTCCCTAGTGCGATCAGCACATGCGTACTGATAGGCTACGACTAGTGGAGGGTCACTGAAGGAGTAGACTCTCAAGACAACGGAAAACAACGTCCGAACCTGACGAAGTACGGGGGCTGTCCCACGTACCATCACCATCGCACGATGACCACGGTCGGAGAAGAAACGGACGCACCGCCCACAGCCAAACGCATGACCAAGGCAAACAGAACCTCCAAACACCCAAAGACACGGTCCCGGAACTCCGCGGGGTGTCCAGGACACACCTGGCCCAAAAGGAACACCCGACAATAGGACAGATCGCGCTAGGGATTCCTAGCGTGACAAGAAGAACGCGCTAGGACCCCCTAGCGTGACAGGGAAGATCGCGCTAGGGCTTCCTAGCGTGACAAGGTAGGTCGCGCTAGGGACCCCTAGCGCGACACGGCAGATCACGCTAGGGACCCCTAGCGTGACCAGAACCACCTCCTGTTCATCTTCTCCGATGAACGCGCCCTGTCGGGGCAGCGTGACCATCAAGAACGCGCTACTAGAGTATAGCGCGTTCTCAGTCTGCGCCCGAAAATGGCGAAAACGCCCAAAAACTCCATCCACGCCCCCATGCCTCCACCGGAGAGGGGGGAAAAATAAAGGGAATGACCCCTACGGACCCCTAGCATGATTCTAGGCCATCAAAACGTGAATCCATGCATCAAATCCATAGATCGGGCGGCTCTCCCCAAATCATGGAAAAACCCCATACGTGCTCGATCTAGCCCCTCTCGGCCTCCCCGCGGCCTACAAACCACGGAAATGAACGGCATGAGGCCAAGGAACGTCACCCTACCTCAATGGAGCGAATGCTCCGCCGGATCACCCACAAACCACGAAGAACGCTTTAAGCTTCACGAACTCCCCACGCTTCCCACGCTTGCCGCACGCCCACGAGCTCGCCCCGCCGCCACCCACGCGTCTGCGCCGTCGCCCTGCCGCCGTCAACAGCCGGGGAGGGGCTCACCGTGTCCGAATGGGAGAGAGGGAGAGAGAGGAGGGCGGCCACGGTTGGGGAAGGAAGGAGGAAGAAGAAGAAGAAAGAGAAAGGAGAAAAGAAAAAAAGAAAAGAAATGGGATTATATAGAAAATCCGATTTTTTGGAAAAATACCGAAAAATAGAAAAATACATTTCCGGAATCCTCAGAACGCACCGATCGCAATGGTACCACTCGTGCCCGGGTGAACCGCCCGGTTCGCCTGCAGCGAGCTTCCAAAGAAAAAGTCGAAACACACACCGGGAATCGGAAAACACGCGCGGAAAAGCCGCGGAACGCCTCCGGGCCTCCGAAACAACTCCGGATCGCGCCGATCCGAACACGAAAGATGTCCGAAATGAAATTCAGACACAACGGAGCCGGACGCTCCGTAAACCAGATCCGGGACCCACGAAGAAGGATCCGAAAGGTCCGAGATATTACAACGGGATTGCCATTTAGGGATAACCGTCAGTCGGGAACATTTCGTGGACGAGTCTCTTATACCCTCCCCGCTACTCTTCGGGACAGGGGAGGTGCTGCCAAAATCTTCCCTGAATATATCAAATGCACACGTGAATAAATGATTAAGTAAAGTGATGATAATATGTTTTCATTCAACCCACACTAAGTCAAATCCGACTTCTACCCGTGGTTCAACTAACCCCAACTCCTGTACGCGATTTCTAATAATGAAATAAACTCCGCCTCATACCACGAACTGGCTAAATAGAATAAATATCATTGTACTGTGTGCTTGCATGTGCGATTAAATCTTGCTCCTGCTTTATAAAATGAGCATGTCTTTCATGTATTCCTTCTGCCCCGAGGGCTCTTCTATCTTGGCGATTAATCAAGGGTTGTCCTTTTTTTCAGAAGGGCGTAATTAACATCATAGCCTTTATGGTATGGCGGACTTAGGGTCCTAACACAATTACCCACTATTGTCTGATTAGTCAGACGATGTGTATAATAAATTGTCACTTTGTGACTGGCACGCCTACGCACTCAATAAACCAAATAAACTAAGAATAAAAAGTTCGATAAAAATAATAAAATAAATAAATGAATAAAACCCCTAATAAATACACAAAAAATAAGACAAAATTATTATAAATAATAATAAATAAAAAATGTTCCTACAATAAGTTCAAAAAATCCACTTCAGAAACAAGTTCAGAAACTTATATGCATGTTAAAACTGCTCAAGGACTCTCACTGGGGTCCTGTGAATGGGAGCCAAGTTCCCTGCATCCATTTCAAAATCCATCACATCATCCATATCTCTGTGCGTCTGCATGCCAGATCTTGCATGCATCTTTGATGCAAATAAAAAATTTCCCCTACATGTTGTGTGCAATGAGTTTGCAAAGGTCATGCATTGATTCATCTTAGGTTGGTGCAGAGTACATGCAAGAATGGGAAGCCAGAGCTTGCTGGCAGGCCTGGGTGCGTCGACGCACCATGAAGGCTGTGTTGACCCACTTGTGATCTGCTGAATCTTTGTACCCAGCAGACTATCATCTATATGCATACATGCATAAAAGCCCTCTTCTATTCAATCTGGGGGTCTACTGCTGGGTGGGTTGGACTGCTATCCAGGGCAGCTCCTTCCTTGGTGATAAAAAAAAATCGTATAGATAGAACTTCATACATGCATTGCCATTACAGATAGAACTTCATGCATCTATCATGAGTGCAGATAACACCTCATGCATGCACTGTTTGTGTAGATAGAATCTTGTCCATCCAGCATGATTACAGCCAAGCCCTTTCATGCCACGTGCATAGAACTTGCAGAACCATTTTCTGCATTTGCTAGGGACCATACGCATCCCTTGATAAATAGATAATGTATGAATTCAATTTGAACATGTAGCATGTCATTCTCAAAATAGAATAACAATAGGATCTCAGTGCAAGCACAAAGGGGGAGTCGACCTGCCTAACATCTGGGTCGACACCCCACTGGGTTCGGTCGACCGATCTACAATTTTGGTCAACTGACCCCCAGGTGCGTCGACGCATGAGATAGGTCGGGTCGATGCACCCACCGCCTGGCAGCATGCTCTGGCTTGCTGGCCGCCCTCTGGTAGCAGGCCTTTCGCCCCTCTCTCCTATATATATATACATATATATACATATATATATATATATATATATATATATATATATATATATATATACACACATATGCATCCCTTGATAAAGATAAAATAGGTCAGACAAACAAAAGAAGCAAATGAAAAGGGAAAAATAGCCCACATCAACTAAAAAAAAGAGAAAAGAAGAGAAGAAGAACTACTTTTGGAAATGCTGGGTTCGGTCGATCGATGCCCATCGTCGGTCGACCGATGCCCATTTGTTTCCTGCTGAAAAGAAAAGGGAAGGAAGATGAAGAAACAAAAAAATGATGATGATGAACAACAAAAGACCAACAAGCAAACCAGCAAGCAAAACACATACAATCAAATAGGCAACTGTTGTGTATCTTGCATGTGGATTTTGATGATAACTAAACTTTATGTATATGTGTGAAAGAGCTTAGTCTATTGACTTCTTAATGTGTGAATGTGTGAAAGAACTACATGAACATCTATTGAATTCTTAGTGTGTGAAAGAATTGCATGAATCTATTCTCTTTTAAAGATAGCTTAATTTGGCTTCAATTTGTTGTTGGATTTTTGACTTGGTTTTTGGTGTTTAAGTTTTAATGTTTGAGTGTTAATGTTGACAAATTGTTGTGTTCATACTTTGATGTTCATGGAAGTGACTAATGTCCCAGCAGGACTGATAAGGAGCTCATTCGAAGAAAAATATCTGAAGATAAGTCTTCACGGCAACTATTTTCAAGCCAGTTCACCCGGCAGTTGAAGCAAACAGAAGTGACATATAGCCTCTATGGGCGATGAATGAAGGATAGTGGTGACAAATAGGTATATAGAGGTGACAAATAAGTTGGCCGGGAGAAAACAAGCTAAGAAGAGGAAAATGTGAAGAGGAGTCAACGCCAGAAGCTTTTGGAGTCGACGCCAAGGCCACCCGCTAGCCAAAGCAACAAAGGCGACGGCTAAAGACAAATAGGGGTGACAAATAGGCAGGCATTGGTGACAAATGATCGATAGAGGTAACAAATGGCTCCGGATGGGTGAAAAATAGGCTTCGAGGAGAAAAGCTTGGACGCGAACAAGCAAGGTCGACGCTATCATGTTGTGGCGTCGACGTAGCAATGCTTGAACAAGTAAAGTCACTCACAAGACGACAACCATCATATTAAGGGTGACAAATAGAGGATTGTTTGCGTTGCCGGGGATCTGTGACTGGGATGAGGGAAGGGATAAAGCAGGAAAGGAAAATACAGGAGTTTGATGTATCTCGGGTATCCTCCTCCATAGCCGTATGCCTCTCACGACGTTACCGGGCACTCACCTTTTACGGAAGGTCGAGAGGGGGTCGAGTGGCACGAGAAGTTTCTGGGGTTAAGGTAACTAGAATGAGGTATGGGCGTGCCAGTCGATTGCTTGATGAACACCTGTGGAACCGAAGGTTGACTGGGGAAGCGTCGCCAAGATGCGGCACGTGGGCTCGGGAAGTCGGGCGACACGTGGAGAGAGAAGGTTCCATGGGTGCGAGTGCGCAGGCGATTGTGGGGAATCGTGTACTAGATGTCTTTCCCCACCGACAGCAAGTAGTCGGTGTTTATTTACACCGGATTGAATCCGAATACCTTTGTTCCGTGCTGAAGAGAAGCCTGGATATGTCTAAAGCCATGGATAAAGGACTGGGGGTACCCTGCAGCTATAGGGGGGCCATTACACTTGACTGGGAGGGTTAATTAACTGGTGGCGGAGGCACCAGACACACACTGGGGGTGTGGAGGTGAGGCTGAGACCCGGGTATGGGTTTGTGTATTCAATTGGTTTTATTATAATAGCCACGTGGGCTTTACAAATGGGCCGAGGTGGGCAAAGTACAACTGGCGCAAGCCACAAGAAAATTTCGATACGTGGGTCGGTCCCCAGGTCAATGCTGGACAAGGAGGATATCTACGTGTTTTTACAGAGACTCTCCACAAGGCTAGGGGCGTGCCCGATTCGTTGAGGGAGGGCTAGACTGGATGGCAGGAAGAGATATTGGTCGTCGCCTAGAGGAGGGCCGAACGCGGCTCGGGATGAGTAGTCAAGTACGGGTCCTGAGAGGCGAGTATCTTCATGTTGGGGAGTCTAGGCCGGTCCCGGGAATGTTACTTCTGGGCCAAGGTCCGGCTAACTTGAGTCATCGGTCAGAGCGGTCGGCGGCCAGCTCGGGGCGAGCAGTAGGCACACGGTTCCGTGACAGAGGTAGATGTGGCATCATGGCGTATGCGTAGCCATCATGGGTTGTCATACGCGGGCGGACCCAGAATGCGGGTGCGTTCACCATTGTCATAGCGCCTTACGTGTGACGGAGGTGGGCTTGTGTGCGATGGCTAAATGCCATATGAGAGAAGTGCGAGTGACATACCCTCGGCGTGTGTGAGCCGATTGACAAGCTAACCATGCGCGCACGTTTAGCTCCTTGCGTCCTCGATCTTTGATGGATGCTTGCGGAAGTCCGAGGGTGCAACAGTTAGATCGTAGGTTGTTGCCTTCGTATCTTTTTTTTTGCCCCTTGAGCCCCCAAGGGGGCTTTTATAGGGGAATATGAAGGGTCAGGGAGGGTTTAGGCGGACCAAGTTGAGGGCCAAACTTGGTCCACTTAAACCCTTGCAAATATATATATATATATGTTTATTGAGAGGGGGAGGGAGGGTTTAGGTGGACCAACCGAGGGGCTCGGTCTGGTATGCCTAAACCCCTCCCGGAGGGGTTTACGCGGGGAAAAAAGCTATTTTTTTTATTTTAAAAAATCTTTTTTTTTGTCTGGATGGGGTTTAGGCGGACCAACCTGGAGGCCAAGTTTGGTCTGCCTAAACCCCTAGGGGTTAGCGCGGACTGGGCTAGGGCGCTAGATTTTTGTGTAAAAAAAGTTTTATTATTATTATTATACCAGGGGTTTAGGCGGACCAACCTGGGGGTCAGGTTTGGTCCGCCTAAACCCCCCATGGGGGGTTTATGCGGACCAAAGCATGGGTTTTTTTCCCAAACCTCTATAAAAACCCAATTTTGTCCCTTTAGGGCCCACGTTGACCCTTGGTGACGGCAAGAAGACAAAAGGATACGAGGCTCTTGATTGGTTGACCGGTTGCTTGAGCGTGTGGACCCCGATGGTTGAAGTGTATGACTTTGCACTCCCGAGGCTCCGTCGTTGAGTTCTTTGTTGTCGAATCCTTCCATGAACGGGTACGTCTGTCGATCTTGTATGAACTGGGAGTGACTGGGACTCGGAGATGGCCGAGGGGCCGTTGGGCTGGGAGGAGGGCGCCCCCCCCAAGGGGGTTCGCCCTCCCCGGGGCACGGCCTCGCCCGGGGTGAACTCCCCCCCGAGCGAGCCATGGCCCCGAGGGGTAACCCCCGGGGGTCTTCTTTTGTCATCTGGGGTTGTCCTTTGAAGGATGGAGTGCTCCAGGATGCTGGGATTAGCCCGTGTGGGCTTGTTGTCGTAGTGTTGTCCCTGCCGCTCGCAAGGTGTTCGGGGAAATTCCTGACACACCTCAGGTTGTCGATCGACTTGGGTAAGTGATCGGCGGGCCTTAAATTTAGCCTTGGGCTGAGGGTAGGGGCTCACGGGAGCCAAGAGAAAGTCTCCCAGGCATGTGGGCCTGGTCTTCGTGGCATATGCCGCCTAGTACGGCGGGTTGGCGGGCAGCCCCGGGTCGGCCAGGGAGCTGAAAATACACTGCTTGTCGCCGCGTGTTTGACGGTCGGGGGTAGCCCCGACTTGTTGGAAGGCTGTCATAGAACATGGCTGGAGTGCTAGAGCCATGGATTGGCTCTCGTCTTGTTGTAGAACGGCTGGGATATGCATGCCCGCAAGGTGTTCGGGAAAATTCCCGACACGTGTCTATGGGCCGCATATGGGTGCCATAGGATTATAAAGCGTGTGGTTGACCAAGATAGGTCTTCCTTTGACTTTAGAGGGCTGGATGGAGGTGTCTTGGGGGTAGATCCCAACCTCGTTGCTGGGTGCCACGTGTTGTGGCCTATCGTCAGGGCGCCCCTGGGTTGGCCCGGGTGGTTGTGTTGAGCGCGGGTAAACCCACAAAATGAGTGATCGGGGGCAGCCCCAATCAATTGTTCATGTTGCCGTGGGTCATGACTAGCTGGTTGGGACCCCCTGGTCGCCTCGACCGCCTCACGCCTTAGACTACATAGGTGACTACTCTACAAATATCAAGGAAACTACATTGTAGGATTTGTAATTCTGCTTCCAGATTGTTTCGTGGTTCTCTTTTTTCTTTTCTTGATTCTCTTGTGATCTCCAATCTTCGAAGAAATTGTTTCTGAATGTTTTGGGCATAGGGACAGATAAAGAAAGATGATATGTTGTTTCCTCATCATTTTTATAGAAAGTGCATCATATCCTTTTTTTTGCAAGTTATCAATTGTAGGCAATCTTTTGATCAATGCTTTCCATCCACATAGTGATAGTTTTTGCACTATTGGACTACTCCAAATCAAAGAGTACCAAGGAAAAGGTGGATGTTTCACTCTGATGATTTCCCAAGCAGCCTTTGGTGTAAATTCTCCATTGTTATGTCTCCACATTATTTGATGTTCACCATGACTTTGTACAAGGATTTGCATGATGACTGGCCATATGGTAAGCATATCAGGAGATGGTGGTGGTGGTAGCTGCCAGGCACCATGCCTAAGGAATTGAGAAACTCGTTTCATGTGACAGTCCCAAGTCTTGGCAAGTATGATTTCATTCTTTGGGCGTCATATAGCATCCCATTTCAACATGTGTATGGGATGTAAGTAACCAAAGCCATCCAAGATTCCCAATAGAACATGCATAACAAAAGCTCAATTTCATCAACTAAAGAAGAAGGCAGGATGAATGATACCAACCAATAAATAGAGTAAAAATATAAAATAGATCGAATTAGTTCAAGGCTTCCCGCTCTTGAAATCAATCTGTTTTCCATGCCCCTAAGCTCTTCTTAATAATGGGAAGACAATGAGCTCTCTTGAGAGATGCAGATACAAGTGGCAATCCCAACTATGGAGTTGGTAATGTACTTCCTCTTATCCGTAGTATCCGAGAGTATTCTCAGACTGAGTCAAAAGCATTTTAAAGATCAGCTTTTAAACAGACTATCTTCCCTCAAGATCTGAAATGCAGATCTTACATGATATCGTTGACCAACAAAAATATTATGATGGATATGCCTCCCTTTAAAGAATGTGCTTGGGGGAGACTGATCAGACTAGGAAAAACTTGCTGCAGTCTATTCACCAACACCTTGGATATATTTTTATATGAGAATTTTTTTAATGTGATAGTTTGATGATAGAACTTGAAATAATTCATTTCAGGACAGATCGATACAAATATAATGGTAGAGATACAAAATTATGTGACAACAAATAATGTCATAAAACAAAGATAAAGAGATCAATCAACAAATTTCGGCGAATTTCAACTATAAATGAAACAAAAGTAAAATATAATAGAAGTGAATATCATCTATAATATAATTGGGTTTCTCGTATTAACAGATGCTTCAACACATCCTGAAACCCCTTCAACATTAAAATGGACTGATAATTAATAAGAAATGCTACTCTCCTTCACTTTTATTATTTCATATCATCTTCAAAAAAGTAAATTTAATTAACATGTATTAAATCCCAAGACAAAATATCATCATAAATAGCAGGGCACATACACTCGTATCACAACCTCACAATATGTAAGTGGCTAAAGAACCCTCTAATGCATGTATGTCTTTCTCCCATCAGACATATAAATCAATCTCAGTTCAGAATGTATAGAGATATGGATTTAATAATAATAATAATAATAATAATATTTAACTTATTGTTCTAGCTTTGAGATCGTATTTGAGTCAGAAGGTAAATACCTTGTTTTCACGGCGAGCGTGAAAAAATGGCCTCGAGCTTGCGAGAGATGGGTTTGAACTGCGACAAGATGGGGCCATGCAGTGGCCGTGGTAGCTGATTGCAGAAGAGGGTATCACCTTGGGTTAC
This sequence comes from Amorphophallus konjac, assembly GCA_022559845.1. Taxonomy (NCBI): domain Eukaryota; kingdom Viridiplantae; phylum Streptophyta; class Magnoliopsida; order Alismatales; family Araceae; genus Amorphophallus; species Amorphophallus konjac. The sequence goes on from CM040118.1 coordinate 215,007,160, forward strand.
GGGGCCGACGGCTAGTGCTGGCGGGGAACATGACTGTTATGTTCGCTGGAAGCACCCCGTGGGGTTGCTGGCAGGTGGCATACCGGCAGAGAGGAGGCGGCAGTCCTACAGACAACGACGGACAGGCGGGGGGAGCCGACGGTGATGCTCAAGCCGTTATTGCCGCGGTGGCTGGTGGTTGAAGAGGAACAGAGGAGGGGCGGCTGGTCACGATGGTGAGCAAGGCCAAGCCCTGCGACACGACCCAGCGGCTACAGTGGAGCGTCGCTATGGCGAGCAGGCGCCATGCCTCCGGAGGTGACTCTGCGACTGTAATGGGGAGATCGGCGCTTTGTCTGCCACCTCCGGTGGTGGCCGTGGGAAACCGCTGCGGAGGCTCTCGTATCTGCGGCAGGTAAAGGTTAGGGGGGACAGGGGATGGGGGGGATGGTGGTCAGGGAGACGTCAATGTGGTGGAAGTAGAATGCACAAGGGAAGAAGCAGAAGAGAAGAGAAGAGTGGGGGTTCGGGGGGGGGGGGGGGGTTGGCATCTTACCGGCGGAGGGCACACGACGACAATCCTGGGATGCCAGAGAGCAGGGTGATCTTGGGTGGCCAGAGGGCAAGGTGATCCCAGCCGGGAGTCACTGGAGCAATCTTGGATGGAGATGTCTGGCAGCGCGATCTAGGTGGTGGACGCGGTTGGCTTCTCTCAGGTGAGGATGCGCGTAGGGCTGAGGGCTGAGGGATGAGGATGTGGAGGAGAGCAGGGAATCATAGGGAGAGAGAAGCGAAAATGTGGGAGAGATCGTGGGTGAGGCCCACGAAGTAGTTGAGGATGTTTAACAATGAACTTTGTTGTGATTTAAAATAAAGAAATAGTTTATTACAACAAAATGTAATGTTTTGTTATAAAATAAATTTTTATTTACAACAAAAAAATTATTTGTTATTATTTATGAGGAAATATCAACAAATTTTTTACTTTTGTTATTAATAATAACATCTTTTATTTATTAACTACAATATTTAGACTCCATTTTTATATCTCATTTATTAAAACATTTTTTTTACCTTGTAAATATTTTTGTTGTTATTAATCAAATTTCTTGTAGTGGGTGTTCGGGGAAATTCCCGAACCCTTGTCTCTTGATATTTTTCTGAGAAATTATCTGGGTACAACAAATGCCCCCCACGGGGCGTGCGTCAGAGGCGGAGACAAGGGCGTTCGACCTGTGAGCTCCTTGTTCTGGGTTGTTGTAGTTATATTTTGACACTTCATGTGCGTTTCTTTTTGCTGTCTTGTACGTATTGATTCCTAGTATGCTTACCATTTTTGTGCAATTTGTTTTGCAGCTATGGCGAGATTCGGCAGGGATGAGTGGGTTCTGAGGCGGGTGGCCGGTGAGGAGGACCACTGGGTGAGGAGGACCGGGCGGCCCTTGCCTCCTCTGGGCCCGCCCATTGTCACTGTGGCCAATGTGGACCAGCTTGACCTGGGGCATTTGCTAGTAGCTGGGGGCCTCGTTAGCGAGTGGGCGGGTGGAGTAGGGATCATGGAGCTGGCCCAGATTTTTGAGGTAGGCAGGATTTACACCTATTGTAACACCTCGATTTATTAATGAATAGAAAATTATGCGAAATTAATAAGAAATTCCTTAAGAAAGAAATGATAAGTAAAATTTTGACCAAATTATAAAAATCTGGAAAAATTATAATCTTATAGTGGATAAAACGTTTAGTAAAATTATCTTCTATGACCAACCCAAATGAAATTCTTAAACAAGCCAAATTAGCTGATTAAGGCCCAAATCAACACTTAGCTTAATCGGACCTTAAATCGTGAAATTTGAGTCCAATACTTAATCATTTTAGCTCAAACCAGATGCAAATGAACGGTGAGGATTAGTAGAACATTTCCCCTCTTGTTATTCTCCGAAACCCTAACCCTAGGAGGTGTATTTGGCGGCGCAACGGTGGCATTAACCCTATCCGGCACAATTCGTGCATGTCCGCGGTGTGTGGACTCTATCTCTACGATTAGAACTCACCAGATACAATTAAACCTATAAAAAGAACCTCAGCCATCCTAGAATCGTTTAGATGCTGTGGTGGCCGGCGAGGACCTCGGACGGGGGAGAATTTCGGCGATTACCGGCGGTGTGTTCCTAGCGCGATCGGCAACCATTTTCCACCTTTGTCCTTCGATTAAGGTAGGTGATAGTAGACCAAACTCTAAGTGTTATACATGGTTAGAAGCATCATTGTGTCCTCTTTCTTTTGATCTAAAAAGCCCTAAATTTCGTGTAGTATCCTGCGAGAATTTTTAGTTTTAGTGGAAGCATGTCATAATTAGGGTTAACTATGTTCCACCTTGGTTTAAGTAGGGATTTCAGGCACTAAACATTCAATTGATCATGCCGTCTTGTATAAAATTTTGTACTCATTCTATTGGTTGTGAAAGCCCCAATTTTCATGCTCTCTATAGTGTGTATTTAGTTATAGTAGCCAACCCTAGCCAAACTCGCCGGAGGCGGGCAAGGCGAAGGTAGCCGAGATTGTTCTGGGATAAGCGGCCATGCGATAGACCGCTTGTCTATATGCACGGCCAACTCCTGACCACATATGTTGTTTGCGTTATTATATTTTCATGAGACGAGCGGCTAGATCAGAACCACTCAAAGACCCATGCGGCCATCCATAAACCGCTAATCTCCTGCCTAACCTCTGGTCTGCAGGGCATGAACGGCCTGTAGAACGACCGCACAGGCCTTTGAAAGGTTCTGGATGGACCATTCTTCTTCCCAGAACTGTGTTAATTTTGAAATCTAGCATGTTTTATCCCTAGTCTTAATGATAGGCTAGCAACCAACAAGTAAATGGAACATATGGGAGATTAAAATTATAATTCTTGTTCATTTTTATCATGACATTGGTTTATTATTTCAATAAAGTTTATTTCAAACATGATTATATAAACCATGATATTAGGGATGTTTGATAGTCGTTATACTACGGTAGGATTGACTGACCGCTACACTGGTTTCTGATGTTTTACTAGCCTCTATTTCTTGTAATGGTTGGGACTCTCCGCCGGATACTCCTTCCGTCAGACTAGGACCTCCATTACAGAACCTCCATAAGTCCCCGCGAGCCTGGGATTACCACTAGGACGCCGGGCAGGTTGTACCACCAAGACCTGAACCTGTCACGTGATCGAACCGCTTGGATTGCTGTGTTGTGAGTCACAGCTCAATTGGGACCAACTGAGTCTTGAACGGTCGGAATCGGACCATTTGTCTCAGTGGGCGGCCCATTAAAGACCGTGCATCCTTGGATAATTTCCATTTAATGATGGTCGATTAACCTTATTCTTTCTTCGACCAAATCATGGTTTGAGCAATCCAACAAGCCCTGGACTGACCAGTGGAAAGTGGGCTGGACCCTTGTTCAGTTCTGCCCCACCTATGGCAGCCCAGAGCCCATTTTGGGTGGATTTCGAGTTTACTAGTCAGGCCCAGTTGAGCGGAATATCTAGGCCCGTTTATCCTGTTCTTGGGCTTCAAGTCCTTCTGGCCATGTGCGGCCTATTCTTGACCGTCTATACTAGTTGAAAGGCCCATTGCTGACCGTTCTTCTCTAAGAGCGGCCCAGAATGGTCCGTTTATCCTTGACTTCGGTGAGGCTGATCTTTAGCCCATTTCTTTCATGAACGGCCGAGTTGAGACCGTATATCCTCTGAGCGGCCTAGTGTGGACCGCGTATCACCCAGAATTGATTTTTCTGTGTTTCATGATTTTGAATCCAAGGACCTGTGGGTTCTTGATAATTTGAACTTTTTGGGTAAAGTATCTCTTCAACTTATCCTTGGGTTTTTCGAGGTAAGTTATACCTAGATATATTGGCCATTTAACTTGATTAATGTCTAGACATAACTTGGGATCTTGGATCCACTAAATCAATGCCAACGCATCATAAGGGCCCGGTCTGGTCATGGGAGGAGCGCCCGAAAGTACTTGTGCCCCGGGGAGTTTGTAATGACATGGTGAGGTATTGGACCGAGTGCATGACTAGCGTGATGTCTATGACACAATCTATTGCTTGAATCTTGCTTGACTTGGTTATTTCTTGATTGGTGGCCAAATTCCAGTTACATCATGTTCTTGATCTCGCACTTTCTTTTTATGCTACTTTGCCACATCGTCTTTCCTTTTCTTTTCGTTCATATTAAGTATAATTGGTTAATTACTTAAACTTGCCTGTTATTACCTACTGAGCGTTCGCTCACCCAGTTGTTTCCCCTTTTTTTTAAGGTAGCTCAGGTGAGGATTCACAAACTAATGGGGATGGGCCAGAGTGACGACCCTGGAGCGAACCTATTAGACGAACTTGAAGAGTCATCTAGAGTTGTTTTGTGTCTAGTTATGATCTAGAAAGTGTGTCTGGTAAGAGTGTAATGGAATCAGTGGTTGTAATAGTGTCAAGTGAATGTTATGTTGGAAGTCTTTCTTAAGTTGGTTTGATGAGAACGATGTAATGGATCATTTAAATGTTTATTTAGATTAATGGAGTTATTTTCTGTTCATGATATTGTGTTGATCTTTTAACTTTAGTGTAGCATGTTTGAAAATGAGCATAATATTATTAATTATTTCTACTGCCAGTCCCGATATTCCGCGTCGGGGCGTGACACCTATGATCATGCTGGAGGCTACCCGGTAGAGTTTCCACTAGATTACCACTTGTTCGAGTTTATCAGGATCTTTGTCCCGCTTGGCATGGAGGACGGGGATTCTAGTGTTGCTGGAGAGTGCTGCCGGCTAGAGCGGGCCATTCTGGTGGGTAGGGACAGCCTGCACGGGGTTGCCCTCTACGGCTTCCCGAGCTTTTCCATTGATTACTGGAGGCAGCGTCAATTTCCCAGTGTTGAGTGCCTGGGCTTTTTCAGTAGGGCGGACCAGTTTGGGGTCCGTGTCGGAGCATTGGGTCCCGCTTCCTGGGACTTGCATGGCCACCACCGAGTGGAGATAGAGGGGACTCTGGGGTTAGTGTTGGAGCCGTCAGGGCTATAATATGCTGGAGAAGGCTACGACGACCACAACCTCATGGATGGAATTCTGTGGCAAACGGTCATGAGTTGGTACAGCCGTTTGGCAGTGATCCCCTCGCACAGGTACCATCACGGGTCGACTGAGTGGCTGATGGGGATCATGCACCATTACAGGGTGCTCCTGGACCGGGCCGATATTAGATACGCAGTGACCGCAACACTGTACGGGTACCCCTGCTACATAGGGTTGATATAGGCACTAGTGGAGCAATTCAACCGCCGGTGGAACACGGTGGCGACAGTAGAGGGAGAGACTTCACTGGATCTGTGGTCACTCTTCCGGATCTCTGGTTTTTCGATCAGTGGTGAAGGGTATGAGGAGGTAGCACTAGATGACCTCCACTGCAGCCACACCAACGGACAGGGATGATACCGGGTTCCTCACAGCTATCGGTATCTACTGAAGACCTAGAGAGACTTGGCCGGAATACACAAAGGTGGAGTTGAGGTTCAGGACCTACTCCAGGTACATATATGCACCATGAGAGGGGTGAAACCCCCATGGGTTGCCGGACATGACACACTTGGCGGCGTACTTAGCTTACTGGCTGGCGACATTCGTGGTCCCGCATGGGGAGGACAGTTTGCTGAGGGTTGAGCTATTGTGGCCCGCGTGCCTGCTAGTAGAGGGGCGGAGGCTAACATTAGCTCCTGCGGCACTGGCCAACATCTACCAGGGGCTGGGTGTGTTGGCAGCGCATCCTACGCCACTTGAGCTGAGCTTGCTTCTGCCGACCCACTACCTTAGTGTGTGGGTCGTTTTGCTGTTTCCTGGACTGGTGAAGCGGGCGGCACCTTTACTATTCAATTTTACTGGCGAACCGGATGGGGATGCAGTTGCGCTGCTGGAGGGGGCCAAGAGGGCCCTGTCTTACCTACCTGGCCGGGGCGAGGACGGACTTCCTTTCGATAGTGCTACGAGGGATTCCCGTTTGATTATGGTACCTTTGAGCAGTGGGGTGGCCTGCGCCCTTCCTTACCAGCGAGAGCCAGATGCAACACTATACACAGAGTGGGTGATGAGCACCTGATCGGCGATGTTGGCGCTACACCAGTCTGCTATGAGTTTTCTGGAGCCGTACTACCCGCACTGGTTTGCCCGAAACTTCAGGTACGACCAGGGGATCCTGCCGAACCAGGAGTTCCCCTTGGCGAGCAGGTTGTATAAAGGCCGGGACAGCCATCTGTTAGCAGCAGCCTGGTGGGACTTTTACTGCCGCAGGGAACCAAAATGATTACCGACGCCGGGGTTGGACCGCCGCGAGAGATTTGAGGTCCACTATGCTAAGTGGTGGTTTGAGCACAGCCACATGTACCACCAGAAGGCTTCGGTGATCTGGAAAGTCGAGGAGAGTCGACTTTTACGGGAGGATCTGCCTCCTATTCCACTGCATGATGAGTGTCTGAGGACTCGCTTCTCCCGGATCCACCCGGAGGTGGAGCGGCTGGCACAGCAGTGGCCCCGAAGCAGTCGAGCCTCTTCATCAGCAGGTCGAGGTCAGGGTGGGGCCCCGTGGAACACATTTTATTTTTTATTTTTTATTTTTATTATATATTTTTTATTATTTATTATTTATTTATTTATTTATTTATTGCATAGGCGTGCCAGTCACATAAGTGACAAATTTATTATGCGCTCGATCTAACTTAGTCAGACAAATGTGAAGTTCGCGTCGGGACCAGCAGTCAGTCATACCATAAAGGTTATGACATTAATTACATCCTCCAAGAAGAGGAAAAAGCTTGATTAATTGCCAAGATAATGGGCCATTGAGGCTATATAAACGTGCAGGCATAAGTGAACTAGCGAGAGTGATAATTCATAATGTCGGAACAAGAAATATAAGTTCGAACACGCAGTTCAAATTCATTCACTACCCGGAGCCCTCGGTACATGGCAGAGAACGTAGGTCCGAAGACCACCATCGCACATAGAGAGCTTCTGGTCAGAGCTAGTCTGACCTTCGACCGATCACCATTTGATATACCGAGGCCCGAGATGGTGACAAATATTCGGCAAACATGCATGCGAAACAAGCAAGCAAGGCAGCAAAGATAAGTGTGTTCAAACACAATTGCACATTCAAATAGAAAGCAAGCTCAGCTAATTGATTTATTATTACTATTGTTTATTTCTTAATTAATTTTTTTAAATGATTTATTGAGTTTGAGCTCATTAATCATTTATTGGAAGGTCTTATCAGACTTTGACAAAGGCCAGAAGTTGACTGGGGAGGGGATCAAAGAAGGTTGACCCAAGGACTGAGGTCAGTGCAGCAATGGGCTGAGGTCGGTGCAGGCTGGAGCTAAGGTCGACGCAGCAAGGGGACTAAGGTCAACGTAGCTTGATGAGGTCTGTGTAGGTTTGGGCTTAAGGTCGATGCATGTTGGGTGAGGTCGGGGCAGCAAGGGGCTGAGGTCGGTGCAGCAGGGGGGCTGTGGGTCGGTGTAGCTGGGCTAAGGTCGGTGCTGCTGGGCTGGAGGTCAGTGTAGCAAGGGGCTGAAGGTCGGTGCAGCTAGGCTAAGGTCGGTGCACTGAGGATTAGAAAACGGTGCGGGGCATTGAGATAGGTTAAATGGCGTGGAGGGGGCGCGCCGGATTAGAACCCATGGGATTGGAATGGTTTATGAGTGTGAGATGAAAGCGACGCGGGGGGGGGGGGGGGGGGATTGGGGCGCGTCGGATTAGGACCGCGCCAGATTGAGGGCAGAATTTGATTTTTCTAAGTTGTTGGATTACACTGTGATTTTGCTTAGTCTTTTAATGTTGATTAAGGGTTTATTCATTGAATAAATTCAGATTTGATTGTCCTGCAGACACAACAAACCAAGACTTGTGCGAGGTTCCTACTCAAGCATAGTCCGTAGCAAACTCACAGTTCCCAGAACCGAGGTTCCATCATGATTCAGACTAAGTATTCAGTCAAAAATTTGGCAGCACCTCCCTATACCCAGAGGGTTGCGGGGGGAAAGTGGAGACATTCCCACAGAAACTGGGGTAAGCTCCTTAAAGCCGGGAAGCCCAAACAGTGACCGACAGACCCAGATGGATGGAAAGCCCGAGGACTAGCCTACGAGGGGTACCAATACTCCATGGGCCAAAAGCATTGCTCAAAGGGACGGCCGAAATGGGGGGGGAAACCTCGAGGACTAGCCTACAAGAGGTACCTTACCCATAGCCACCACCATTCCCAAGGGAATGTGGATTTAATGTCAAGTCAAAGACCCATTTCTATACACCTTTGAGGGCTCATAGGGCTTCACGCCACAGGGGGACGGGATCCTATAACCTTGCGGTGATTCAGAGAAAGGCAACGTGAGTGTTTGATGGGGAATGTCCCCCCTCCCCGGTCACTGGACTATCATCATCGAGAAGACAAAACAAAATGGCTATCACCCGTATATAGGAAAGAGGGATGGGCTACATCGAACATGTAGAAACCTGATAAATTAAAATGACAAATAATTTTTTTCAAATGAATTATATAATTAAAATCTTCAGGAAATAATTAAATTATATTTTTACTATATGAAATAAACTAGATAAATGCATTTACTTGAATTTACTTAAGGTAAATAGAAATTAAATACTCTAACCCTTAGAAAAATCATAGTAAGCCCAATAAAAGTCTATATAATGGATTAGGATTACCATTGGCCCATTGGATAATCCATAATGGGCTGAATTAATGGTTAAAGGATTCAATAAAGGTTAAATTAACCTTAAATTCGTAATATGTGTTTAATATGGCTTTTAAGGGATTAAAATAACTCCATTTCTAGAAGATTGACTCAAGAATCAACCCTCACCTACCAGCCATCTTAGACCAGTCATTTTTACATTAGTTTCACACAAAATGGAGGCTAGGTTAAGAATAAAAGTTGGAATTTTCTTCTAATTCGGAGTTGGAAAGTTTGACATTGTTAGGCAAGGAATCTTGACAAATTTGGCTAAGTTTTGGCTATAAATAGAGCCCCATTCGACCCTCAAATCATCCCTGGAGGCCAGGGCTATGCTGCTGCGGAGATTGGAGGGGATTTGAAGGGAAGATTCAAAGATCAAAGAGCTTTCTTATTATTGAGGCTATTTTTCTATCTCTCCTTAGATCTACTCAAAGGTAGGTGTCTCTCAGGCCAAATCTTAATTAAAGTATGCCATCTTGTTCATTTTTCAGTGCTCTTTCCATTGATACCAGTTTCCCTAAATTTCGTTAAGAAATGAGCAGGTTATGGTCTTTTTATTGGAGGGGTATTCCCGTTTTTCATCAGATCCAGAACGTGCTACAGCTCAGGAGCGCGTTCTGAACGCGCTGCCCCGACATAGCGCGTTCATACAGAGTATTTTTCCGCCCTCAGGGGTCAAACAGACAATTTTAAAAATTTCCCAGAACGCGCTACCCTAGGGTAGCGCGATCTTCAGATCACGCTAGCATAGGCTAGTGCGTTTATAAAATTTTTTTACCCGAAATGCAAAAATATCTAGAAATGAAGGATTATTTTAATTAAAAAAAATATTTTTGTAGAATAAACCTCACATCACCTCACCACGGCACGGCACAAATAAATAAATAAATAAATAAATTAATAGTTTTGTATCCACACACAACTTGAGCCCACATCTTTTGCCCCTTGGGTCTTGACCCAAGGGTGAGCTCTCCAACATATAAAGTCATGAAAGTTTTCTAAACTTCCAATGTGGGTCTAAAGATTAGTCACTACACAATATGAATTATAACATTTGGAATCTCCAATAATTATAAGTAGTTAGTCACCAAAAATAAGAAAATGCAATATTAACATGTTTTAGTTCTTACAGCATATTAAAAAATTATTTTTGTAGAATAAAATTATTTTTTTGCATGTAAAAAAATCTATTTTTAACCATAATATTAGTAAATTAATGCATGAAAAATATTTCCAGCATGTTAAAAATGACTTCCAACATGATAAAATTATTTTATACATATTGAGATATAAAAACTAGTTTCAGCATGTTAAATCTATGTAAAACTATTCTTTGTGCAAGCTAAACCTAATTTCCTATTAAATAATTAGTAGATTGATGCAATAAAATTACTTCCAGCATGATAAAATTATTTTTAGCATGTTAGAATTATTTTTGACATGTTAGAATTATTTTCAGTGTATTAAAAATATTTTTCAACATGATAATTTTATTTTCTTATCAAAAAAATAGTAAATAAATATAGAAAAATAATTTTCAGCATGATAAATTTTATGTTGTTATCATAAAATTTCTGTAATCAGCATGGTAAACTTATCTTTATCATCTTATCAGTAAGTTAATGTGTGAGAATTATTTTAGCATGTTAAAAATTAATTTTCAAAATGTAATTGAAAATTAAATCCAGTATAAAAAATTTATTTTTATCATCTTATCAGTAAAGTAACGTATGAAATTATTTTCAGCATGTTAAAATTATTTTCAGCAAGTTAAAATTATTTTCGGCATAAAAACCTATTTTTATAACCAAATTCTGATTTTTATAATAATAAATCATTGTTTTGACTAAACTAATGCATCTCTAATGTACAAAAACTTCCTGAAAATATGTCTAAATACTTGTAAACCAAATGCACACAAGATTAAACCATGAAATTAAATTAATTCTATTAAACTCTAATTACTTGAATTTTCTTTCTAGTTACCCTTCTTTCTTGAATTCCACGACTTAATGTCGTTAAACATGATGCCTTAAAATTATTATTCACTCCTCTTGCTACTTCTGAGATTTTTGTCAGATCTGTACTTTTTACAAATGAGCTTATTCTTGAAATTAATTGGCCATAGTGTTAAATAGATGTCTAAACGTACTTGGGATCTTTTGATCCAATGACCCAATGCCTGGCATTAATGGGGCCCGGTCTGGTCCTTAGAGGAGCGCCCGAAAGTACTTGTGCCCATGGGAGTTTATTGATCACGGTGTAGCATTGCATCGAAGTGCATGACTTGCTAGATTATTTATGACATTCCACACTTCGTTATTGTACTTGTTTACTTGTTACTTGAAATTACTTGAAATTACATGATATATTTGACTTGCATGAAATGGCCAAATTCTTTCATGATATTCTTTACATGTTCAATATTCAATACTTGAAATTATCTTGGAACCTTGTTATCATGTTATTACTTGAAATTCCGTCTACAATTTCTTACTTGCTATTCATGTCACGCCCCGAGCGCGGAAGATTTCCCGGAGGCGTGGCGCGTCTATATCAATCGTGTCATGAGAGCGATAGAATTTGATAATTTAAATAACAGAGTGCGCAATCAACTAATTTATTTCAATAATACCAAATTCAATTATTACAAAGATGCTTCCACTAAACATCACATAGGCTACATGCCTCGACAATTCTATAACTAAGGTACAGATACAGACTCAACTAAAAATCAAAAGACACTGAAGTAATCTGGCGCTCATCACTCGGTTCCATTCCCCTCTATGAAGGTGTCGCTATCCGAATTACCTGAAAATGTTATGAAGCAATAGGGTGAGCGAATCGCTCAGTAGGAATTACATCTCAAGTTCGAGCAATCTTTAAGTGAATTACAGATTTCATGATTTACCGATATAGCTATGAAGATAAGACATATCCATGCAGGAAGAACGAGTAAGGGATCAAGTACTGTGTAATCTATCAAGAACTTGCAGTTGTAAATGCCACCTTTAGGGCAAGCAGACTCATGTATAAACAAGTAGTCATATTCAAGTGAGGATTCATATACAAGTAACAGTTTGCATAAGCAAGTCCCAAGCAAGTAGTATCAAGCAATGTCAATAGAATTGGCTATTTAATTCAATTTGAATCAAGCAAGTAATTTGCCCTTTTTCTCGGGCCACAAGTCAAGCAAGTCAAGCACGTCAGGCAAGAAGAGAGTGAGGGTGTCCGAGTCACGCAAGTATTCCGATGCAATGCTAAACACCGGGGGTCATTTATAACTCCCATGGGCACAAGAACCTTCGGGTGCTCCTCCCAGGACCAGACCGGGCCCTATACGCACAGCATTTCATATTTATTTTGACATCCACTCTCATTTATAGCCAATATGGAATTTTAAAAAAATCTAGAAACGTAATATAGACAAGATTAACTAGCCATTTGGTTATGGAGGATTCTAGAGGTGGCCCCTACGGGTTGCCCCGCATGGCACTTAGCTCCGACAGTGCATCCCCAAATGGTAGTTTAGAGGTTCAAGGTTTGACCATGTATGTATCAGGTAGATTTCATGGAAGGGATTTCAAAAATACATATGCATGTACATGTACCATTTCTGGCCTTTTTATAATTGACGCATCAGGGGGCGTTAATTCTTCAAGAGACGCCCTGTACAGCGGGCATTAATTCATTAATAGACGCCCTGTCTTGGGGCGTTATTTATGTGTTGACACTTGGTGTCGACACTTAGCTTTCTGGGTTCTATAAATGACGCCCTCTCCAGGGGGTGTTAAATCATTAATAGACGCCCTGTCCTAGGCCGTCAATTATGTAATAGACGCCCAGTTTAGGGGCGTCATTTATATCTTGTTCTAGATATATAATATCCTGCTAACTGTATATAATATATGTATATACTAATACCCTGTTATCTACAGTCATTGGAAAAACCCAAGATGGTTCAAGCCTATTTTGTGTATGTTCAAATGAATGGTCCGTGCATGGTTTCATAAAATAGGTCTGTGTAGGTTTTAAATATGCAGAGTCCGTGCAAGTTTTCAAAAATAGGGGTTCGTTCATGTTTTCATAAAGCCAAGTCCATGCACCTTTTAAAGGGTCCATGCAGATTAAACGAGGTCCGTGCACTTTTGTAAGAAACAGGTTCAAGGTCCGTGCACAAAACAGGTTCGTGCAGCTTTTATAAAAACAATGGGTCCATGCATGTTTGAAAGAAATCAGTGCATGTTTTATAAAAATGGTTCGTGCATGTTTGAAACAGAGAGGTTCGTGCATGTTTTAAAGGGGTCCGTGCAATGGTTCGTGCAAGTTTTTATAAAAACAAAGGTCCGTGCATCTTTTAAAACGGTCCGTGCACTTTTCAGAAGAATCAGGATTCGTGCGTAAGAACACGAAATGACGCCTTCCTCAAAGTCGTCATTCAATTGACGACGTCTGGGGACTCGTCTTTCACAGAATCGACGCCTTGGTCAAGGGCGTCATTTCCAATGAGTCCAGGGGTTGTTTTGGATTGTTTTCTTCAACTCGGTTTGCAGGTGTCGACACAGGTGTCGACACCACATGTTGACACCTAGTGTTGACATTTATTCGGTGCATCAGTTAGTCTTCTTTTCTGTTGCACAGTGTAGTCTCATGATAACACATGATTAAGATGGATTAAGACAGGATTAACATATGATTTAGATGGATTAAGATAGATAGGGTGCATAATTCATTCGTTAATGACTGGTTCAAAATTTCCAGAGCCTATATATATATATGGAACATGATTAAGCTTGATTAGCATGCGATTAACATGATTAATATGCGATTAACATGTCATTAACATGAGTATTAACATGTCATTAGCATGAGTATTAACTGTAAAACTAGTGTAATGATATATATATGTTCATGGTAACAGGTACATGGTTCATGGTCAAATATTCATGGTAGACAGGTGGATTAGCATGCTACAGAGGATGTTGAATAGGAGTTAGCATGCTATTGAATTACTGGTAGCAGAACGATGTTGAAAGTCTAAACCATGGTAACAGGTGAGATATATATTTGAAAGTCTAGTCGTAACAGGTGATGTATATAAACATTATTATACTCATGGTTTCAGCATGCTTTTTAATTGAATTAGGCAAGAACATTGAGAAAACCTACCTGTTGATGTGATCGGAGAAATAAAATAGAAGGAAGAAGAAGAAGCCAAGCAGACTTTACGTCTTTCCCCAATATCCTTGCGCAGTGATGAGGCGTCAGTAGCCTCTGCCAGCGCTGCTAGTAGCCTTTAGATATAGGCTAAGCACACATACTCTAATTATTTCCTTGGGGAACCAGATCTGATATCGGGGAACCAGATCCGGAAGTAGGGAGACCAGATCCGGGGACAAAGGGTGCCAGCAAAGCCAGGCTGTTCATGTCTAAGTCTTCTAGAAACATTAGTGAGAATAACCCTTTCTCTACTTTAATCTTTCCTATAATACTTACTTTGTAAGATTCTTTAGAAAAGCCCTTTTTGGGTCCTTTTAGAAACATGATTTCTAATGGAGGTGCTTATTATAATTTCTTTAGAGTAACGTAATTAAGTGAATAAATTTATACTTGTAATTAAGTGAATAAATTCATAAATAATTTGGTAATTTATATTATTATTATTATTTTGTTTATTTCTATTTAATATTCTCGGGTGTTACACCCTCCCCTACTTAAAAGAATTTGGTCCCCAAATTCAATGGTATAAGGGTAAATTCAACTACATAAGGATACTGTAGAAAGTATAAGATACTTGCCGACTAAAATAGTTCTGGGTATCTTCTCTTCATAGATTCCTCGGTCTCCCAAGTTGCTTCTTGCTCCGAGCATCGATTCCATTAGATTTTTACCATAGGGATCGTCTTGCTCCTTAGAACTCGAACTTCGCGGTCGAGGATCTGCATCGGCCTTTGCTCATAAGTAAGATCCCTTTGAATCATCAATTCAGCATGATTGATGATGTGAGAAGGGTCGTGCACATATTTCTTCAGTATAGATATATGAAATACATTGTGCACTTTCGAGAGTTGAGGAGGTAAGGGAATGCGGTAAGCCACCTCGCCCACTCTTTTCAATACTTGAAATGGACCGATAAACCTTGGTGTAAGCTTGCCCTTAACACCGAATCTTCTAATGCCTCGGCCGGGAGATACCCTGATAAATACATGGTCACCCACTTGAAATTTCAAATCTCTCCTTCTGTTATCAGCATAAGATTTTTGCCTGCATTGAGCTACCTTGAGTCTCTCTCTGATAAGGTGTATCTTCTCAGTCGAATCTCTAACCATATCTGGGCCTAGAATTTGTCTTTCACCGACTTCTTCCCAGCATATTGGAGAACGACAACTCCTGCCATAAAGCACCTCGAAAGGAGCCATTTGAATACTAGCTTGATAGCTATTATTATATGCAAATTCGGCTAGTGGTAAGTGGTCATGCCAGCTTCTGCCGAAATCTATAATACATGCCCTTAACATATCTTCAACAACCTGATTTGTCCTTTCAGTCTGACCATCTATCTGGGGATGGAAAGTAGTGCTAAAATTAAGTTTCGTCCCTAGAGAGTGTTGTAGACCCTTCCAAAAATGAGAGGTGAAGCGTGGGTCTCGGTCAGATACGATCGAGACGGGAACTCCATGCAATCTAACCATCTCCTTAATATACAGGGCAGCAAGTACGTCAACTGACCATCGACTTTTGATGGGTAAGAAATGGGCCGATTTAGTTAACCGGTCGATAATTACCCAAATTCCATCATATCCGCCCCTAGACTTGGGCAAACCCATGATAAAGTCCATGCCAATGTCTTCCCACTTCCACTTGGGAATATCCAGCGGATGTAGCTTTCCGGCGGGTTTTTGATGTTCCGCCTTCACTTGTTGGCATGTGAGGCAACGAGACACAAAGTCTGTTACCTCCCTTTTCATGTTAGGCCACCAGAAAGTTCTTTTCAAGTCTTGGTACATCTTAGTAGATCCAGGGTGGATAGTGTACCTTGATCTGTGAGCTTCCTCAAGAATCTTCTTCTTTAATTCAGGACAGTCGGGCACAGATGTCCGTTCATGGAATAGCAATCTACCATCAGGTGCCAGTTTGAAATCAGGTCTCTCATCCAGCTTGCTTTTTACCTCTACTAGTGCAGGGTCTTCTTCTTGGAGCTTCATGATTTCAGGTAGCAAGTCTGGATGTAGACTCATGTGGGATAGAATAATACACTTGTTCTTCTCGTCTGTGCCGATATCAAGCTCAGAGAATTTCTCCAGCAGTTTCCATTCTTGTATCATACAGTTGGCCAGAATTGCTCTTGGCTTTCGACTAAGGGCATCAGCTATAGAATTACCCTTACTAGGGTGGTATTGTATAATGAAGTCGAAATCCTTAAGATATTCGAGCCATCGCCTTTGCTGCATGTTTAGCTCCTTTTGGGAGAATAGATACTTGAGGCTTTTATGATCGGGGTATATAGTGAATTATTCTCCGTAGAGATAATGCCTCCAGATTTTCAAAGTAAATACTACTGCGGCCAGTTCTAAGTCATGAACCGGGTAGTTCTCTTCATGCTTCTTCAATTGCCGGGAAGAGTATGCAATGACCCTCCCATTCTGCATCAATACACATCTGAGGCCAATACCCGAAGCATCGGTGTATACCTCATATTTTTCTCCTTCAATTGGCAATGATAAGACTGGAGTAGTGGTCAAGAGATCCTTTAAGGCTTGGAAACTCTTCTCACAGTCTTCATTCCACTCATAAGGCACTTCCTTGTGGGTTAACATGGTCAGAGGAACCGCAATCTTGGAGAAGTCCTTGATAAAACGCCGGTAGTAACCAGCTAGACCCAAGAAGCTTCGAATTTCTGTTGTATTTGTGGGTCGGTCCCAGTTTTTCACGGCTTCGACCTTTGACGGGTCCACAGAAATCCCTTTCCTTGAAATAATATGGCCTAAGAAAGGTACTTCCTCGAGCCAAAACTCGCACTTACTGAATTTGGCATATAATTTATTTTCCCTCAATATCTGTAATGCCTTCTTGAGATGTTCTTCGTGATCTTCTTCGGTCTTTGAATAGATCAGAATATCATCAATAAAGACCACAACAAATTGGTCTAAGTAGGGCCTGAAGACGCTATTCATTAATTGCATAAAAGCTGCGGGGGCATTTGTTAGTCCGAAAGGCATAACAGTAAATTCGTAATGCCCATACCTGCTTCGGAACGTAGTTTTATGAATGTCCTCTTCTTTGATCTTCAATTGGTGATAACCAGAATGGAGATCAATCTTGGAGAAATATGTAGCTCCAGATAATTGATTGAACAGCTTGTCAATTCTCGGTATTGGGTACTTGTTCTTGATTGTAAGATGATTGAGCTGTCGATAATCAATGCATAGTCTCATCGATCCGTCCTTCTTTTCGACGAACAGTACGGGTGCTCCCCAAGGGGAGGTACTCGGCCTGATGAAACCCTTGTGCAGTAACTCCATCAACTGCTCTTTTAGCTCCTTAAGCTCAGCAGGAGACATTCTATACGGTGCCCTTGAAACAGGACCAGCACCAGGGACAAGGTCGATTGTGAACGACACTTCCCTTTTCGAGGGCAATTCAGACAATTCCTCAGGAAAGACGTCAGGAAAATCCCGAACTATGCGGATGTCTTCGAGTTTAGTCTTCTCGACCTCCGTGACAGTTACGAATGCTAAGAAAGCCATGCATCCTTTACTCACAAGTTTACTAGCTCGGAGGGCCGATATAAGAGGTGATCTACTCCAAGGGCTAGTGTAAACCAGCATTGGAAATTCCGTAAAAGTGACCTTGCCATACCGGTAATCAACCGTTGCTTGGTAAGTGGATAGCCAATCAGCACCCAATATGACATCATAACCTTCCATATCTAGACATATTAGGTCAGCAGGTAAATTGTTTCCCCTAACCATCACTTTACAATTTGTATATTGATAGGTGATATCAGAATCGTTCCCAAGAGGTGTAGATATAATTAAATCTATCAGTTCAGGTTCCTTGGAAAATGAAGCAGCAAATTTCTTGGAAACGAATGAGTGAGTGGCTCCGGTATCAAATAAAACTTGTGCAGTTTTTGAACAAATAGTGAGGTTACCTTCCACAATTCCACCTTCCATTGGTTCCTTCTCTCGGAGAGCATGTAGACGGCCTTGCTTCTTCATCGGACGCTTTTCATCTTTGGCGTCCTGCTCTTTTATCAGTGGATAGTCTGGGATCCGGTGTTCCTGACTCCCGCATCGGAGACAAGCTCCCAACTTCCTCCAGCATTCCTCGGTCTTATGGCCAGCTTTGTCACAGTATTTACAAATTTCCTTTGATTGTGACTGGGTGGCGGTGAAGAATGGCTTGCTAGTCTTCTGGAATTTCGGTGCCTTGGAGTGCTCTCCTCCCATGAAGGTCCGCTTCTTGTTGAATGGTTGACGAAATTTTCCCGGGCTGGTGACGGGTTCCTTCTTGTCTCTTCCTCTGATCCTCTCGGATAATTCGGTGGCATCTTCTAGCAATTGGGCACGCCGAACCATCTCCGAGTAGACTTGAATGTCCATCAGTGCCAGTTGAGTAATATAGTGGGGCCGAAGCCCGTTGAGGAACCTTTTGCCTTCATCTTCTCCGTACACACCAAGTGAGGTGCATACTTGGACAGTCTCGAAAATTGGGCCTCATATTCGGCCACTTTCAAGGCCCGTTGTTTTAGAACGGCGAATTCGGCGGCCTTCTTCTCCTGGATATGCTCGGAGAAATACTTGGTGTTAAAATGCTCCTTGAATTCCTCCCATGTAACATGATTATCTGGTAGTGTTGCTTCAACAGATTTCCACCAGCATCGGGCTTCTCGTTCCAGTTGGAACACGGCCAGTAAAACTTGTTCCCCGTCCGTGCATTGCATCACACGGAATATTCGCTCCATGTCCTTTAACCAGTTCTCGGCATCCTCGGGGTCGGATGAACCCATGAATCTCGGCGGGTTCATGTTACGGAAACTCCGATGGAGATCACCCGCTCCACAGTTTGCTCCGCCTTGGGCCACCTGCTATAGCGCCTGTGTAAGGCCTTGCATGGTGCGCTGCATCTCGCGCCATTGTGCTCTTTCGGCAGCCATGATCCTATAGA
This sequence comes from Amorphophallus konjac, assembly GCA_022559845.1. NCBI lineage: Eukaryota > Viridiplantae > Streptophyta > Magnoliopsida > Alismatales > Araceae > Amorphophallus > Amorphophallus konjac. Next base: position 215,026,103 of record CM040118.1, read on the forward strand.
AGAATATCAAGATCGAGTGTTAAAGGTCAAGTTTACTGTTAAGGTCAAAGTAGAAACCTCAAAGTATAAAGTCTAACCCATGGCTCTATCCATCTCACCGGGTAAGGTGTATCTATCCTTAGACTCTAGTTTTTGCCAGATTCAATTTCTATCCTTTCCTTTTAGTTATCCCTAGGTTTTAAATCCTAGGCTCTGATACCACGAAGACTGTCACGCCCCGAGCGCGGAAGATTTCCCGGAGGCGTGGCGCGTCTATATCAATCGTGTCATGAGAGCGATAGAATTTGATAAATTAAATAATAGAGTGCGCAATCAACTAATTTATTTCCATAATACCAAATTCAATTATTACAAAGATGCTTCCACTAAACATCACATAGGCTACATGCCTCGATAATTCTATAACTAAGGTACAGATACAGACTCAACTAAAAATCAAAAGACACAGAAGTAATCTGGCGCTCATCACTCGGTTCCATTCCCCTCTATGAAGGTGTCGCTATCCGAATTACCTGAAAATGTTATGAAGCAACAGGGTGAGCGAATCGCTCAGTAGGAATTACATCTCAAGTTCGAGCAATCTTTAAGTGAATTACAGATTTCATGATTTACCGATATAGCTATGAAGATAAGACATTATATCCATGCAGGAAGAACGAGTAAGGGATCAAGTACTGTGTAATCTATCAAGAACTTGCAGTTGTAAATGCCACCTTTAGGGCAAGCAGACTCATGTATAAACAAGTAGTCATATTCGAGTGAGGATTCATATACAAGTAACAGTTTGCATAAGCAAGTCCCAAGCAAGTAGTATCAGGCAATGTCAATAGAATTGGCTATTTAATTCAATTTGAATCAAGCAAGTAATTTGCCCTTTTTCTCGGGCCACAAGTCAAGCAAGTCAAGCACGTCAGGCAAGAAGAGAGTGAGGGTGTCCGAGTCACGCAAGTATTCCGGTGCAATGCTAAACACCGGGGTCATTTATAACTCCCATGGGCACAAGAACCTTCGGGTGCTCCTCCCAGGACCAGACCGGGCCCTATACGCACAGCATTTCATATTTATTTTGACATCCACTCTCATTTATAGCCAATATGGAATTTCAAAAAAATCTAGAAACGTAATATAGACAAGATTAACTAGCCATTTGGTTATGGAGGATTCTAGAGGTGGCCCCTACGGGTTGCCCCGCATGGCACTTAGCTCCGATAGTGCATCCCCAAATGGTAGTTTAGAGGTTCAAGGTTTGACCATGTATGTATCAGGTAGATTTCATGGAAGGGATTTCAAAAATACATATGCATGTACATGTACCATTTCTGGCCTTTTTATAATTGACGCCCCATCAGGGGGCGTTAATTCTTCAAGAGACGCCCTGTACAGCGGGCATTAATTCATTAATAGACGCCCTGTCTTGGGGCGTTATTTATGTGTTGACACTTGGTGTCGACACTTAGCTTTCTAGGTTCTATAAATGACGCCCTCTCCAGGGGGCGTTAAATCATTAATAGACGCCCTGTCCTAGGCCGTCAATTATGTAATAGACGCCCAATGTAGGGGCGTCATTTATATCTTGTTCTAGATATATAATATCCTGCTAACTGTATATAATATATGTATATACTAATACCATGTTATCTACAGTCATTGGAAAAACCCAAGATGGTTCAAGCCTATTTTGTGTATGTTCAAATGGATGGTCCGTGCATGGTTTCATAAAATAGGTCTGTGTAGGTTTTAAATATGCAGAGTCCGTGCAAGTTTTCAAAAATAGGGGTTCGTTCATGTTTTCATAAAGCCAAGTCCATGCACCTTTTAAAGGGTCCATGTGGATTAAACGAGGTCCGTGCACTTTTGTAAGAAACAGGTTCAAGGTCCGTGCATAAAACAGGTTCATGCAGCTTTTATAAAAACAATGGGTCCATGCATGTTTGAAAGAAATCAGTGCATGTTTTATAAAAATGGTTCGTGCATGTTTGAAACAGAGAGGTTCGTGCATGTTTTAAAGGGGTCCGTGCAATGGTTCGTGCAAGTTTTTATAAAAACAAAGGTCCGTGCATCTTTTAAAACGGTCCGTGCACTTTTCAGAAGAATCAGGATTCGTGCGTAAGAACACGAAATGACGCCTTCCTCAAAGTCGTCATTCAATTGACGACGTATGGGGACTCGTCTTTCACAGAATCGACGCCTTGGTCACGGGCGTCATTTCCAATGAGTCCAGGGTTTGTTTTGGATTGTTTTCTTCAACTCGATTTGCAGGTGTCGACACAGGTGTCGACACCACATGTTAACACCTAGTGTTGACATTTATTCGGTGCATCAGTTAGTCTTCTTTTCTGTTACACAGTGTAGTCTCATGATAACACATGATTAAGATGGATTAAGACAGGATTAACATATGATTTAGATGGATTAAGATAGATAGGGTGCATAATTCATTCGTTAATGACTGGTTCAAAATTTCCAGAGCCTATATATATATATATATGGAACATGATTAAGCTTGATTAGCATGCGATTAACATGATTAATATGCGAATAACATGTCATTAACATGAGTATTAACATGTCATTAGCATGAGTATTAACTGTAAAACTAGTGTAATGATATATATATGTTCATGGTAACAGGTTCATGGTTCATGGTCAAATATTCATGGTAGACAGGTGGATTAGCATGCTACAGAGGATGTTGAATAGGATTTAGCATGCTATTAAATTACTGGTAGCAGAACGATGTTGAAAGTCTAAACCATGGTAACAGGTGAGATATATATTTGAAAGTCTAGTCGTAACAGGTGATGTATATAAACATTATTATACTCATGGTTTCAGCATGCTTTTTAATTGAGTTAGGCAAGAACATTGAGAAAACCTACCTGTTGATGTGATCGGAGAAATAAAATAGAAGGAAGAAGAAGAAGCCAAGCAGACTTTACGTCTTTCCCCAATATCCTTGCGCAGTGCTGAGGCGTCAGTAGCCTCTGCCAGCGCTGCCAGTAGCCTTTAGATATAGGCTAAGCACACATACTCTAATTATTTCCTTGGGGAACCAGATCTGATATCGGGGAACCAGATCCGGAAGTAGGGAGACCAGATCCGGGGACAAAGGGTGCCAGCAAAGCCAGGCTGTTCGTGTCTAAGTCTTCTAGAAACATTAGTGAGAATAACCCTTTCTCTACTTTAATCTTTCCTATAATACTTACTTTGTAAGATTCTTTAGAAAAGCCCTTTTTGGGTCCTTTTAGAAACATGATTTCTAATGGAGGTGCTTATTATAATTTCTTTAGAGTAGCTTAATTAAGTGAATAAATTTATACTTGTAATTAAGTGAATAAATTCATAAATAATTTGGTAATTTATATTATTATTATTATTTTTTATATTTCTATTTAATATTCTCGGGTGTTACAATTCATGATCTTAAACACTTCCCGATTTACTTGAAAAAAATGTCCAAAATGATAAATACTTAAATATTACATGATTATAAGGATATAAAATCCTACTGAGCTTTTAGCTCACCCTATGTTTTGGTTAATTATTGCAGGAAATAAAAATCAACAAGGGAATGGACAAGTGTGAAAATAGTGTTTTTCTTTTCCCTAGGATTTATGTAGGTCATTAGTGCTTTTACAATAATGATGTATTTTGGTTTTGTAAGTTGTAATTTACCTTTATGACTTATGAATTAGTAATGTAAACTTCATTTTGATGAAATACAAGTATCATTTTCTCATTCATTTCTATCTTTAGAAATCAAATTGTACATGCTCTGATTGACACACTTGTTTACGACTCGCTCACGCTCTCGATATTCCGCGTCGGGGCGTGACAGAACAGACCCTCACCCTATCCTTCTCGGGGTAGAAGAAAAGGCAATGCCAATCATTCGACCGTTAAATCACTGATGGCAGGTCAAGCGCAGAGGGATTAGCTGGTTAGCACCTAGAGGTTAGCCGTGAGCTGACGAATCATGGGGATTGTCAGAAGCACACGCTCGAGCAATTGGTAGGTGGCATACGAGAATTTGACTGTGCTAGAGGGCCCTGCGCCCAGATTGTAGGGAGACCTTATTCTCTCCAGTTCATGATTGTGAACGGAGAGCTGATGGGAGGGGAGCCAATCCCGAAGAAAAAGAAACAAAACAGAGATGCACATGTATATGTGTCTCCGGAGATAAAACCTACGAAGGATATGCAGTGCATTCGATATAGCTACCACACTGAAAGAGAGCCCCGAGGAGGGGTATAACGTTAATGTAGCCCTTGGTTATCCCAGGGCATACTCGACATCGACCGAAGAAACCAGATGTCGATAAACGATACAGAAGTAAATGCAGCAGAACAAAAGGAGGGATTTAGACACAGCTTAAGGAATGATCAAAGAAAAGGAATATATATTACATCCGACCTGGCGTTGCCGCACGAGACCATTCCATTACATCTTTGCATCAGAAGATGAAAAGAAAAAGAGCCGAAGGCTAAACTAAAAAGGAAATGAAGGGCGATGCGGGCTCATATCATCGCCCATTTCATTACAAGACACAGAGGAGCTATTGACAAAGGGAGGGCTAGATGGAGAATCAAAACGATATCCCACACACCCACCTCCGCTCTTTACAACGAAAATAGAGTATCGAAAATCTTCCTCTCTCCCCTCGCTCCGAGCCTTTCCTCTCTGTTGGCGAATGGTTGACGACTGTGCAGGGAAGCCTCTCTCAGGTTTTCTTTTTCCCCAAGCTTCTCCTCTCAGACCCCCCTTTTCTTTTCTCACCCACGCTCTATATGTCTTCTCTCCTTTTCACCTGCTCCAAATGGCTCTCTTTATAGGCCAAGCAGAAGTTCACTCCATCCGACGCGGGGGAGTGAAGAGCGCGCCGGTTTAGGAGCATTGCCATATGCGCGCCATTTTAGAGGAGCGCGTCGATTTAAGGGCGCGCCGGGTTAATCCCCTTAACGCGTTTGTTCGAGCCGGGTTTCGGCTCGTGGATCTCAGACTGGTTCCGGGAGTCAACTTGAGTGTCACGCCCTGAGCCTTTATTACAGCGGAAGACTCGCTCGAGGAACGTGAACAGCCGACATGGTAAGCCTCTTGCAAGCAAGAACGATCAGAGCGCAAGGCAATCACACATAAGAATGCAATCGCACAATATTTACTCAACTCCAACTTTCATTAATAATCAAATCCACTATTCGATTACAACCACTAATTCAACTTCCATCATGCTAGACTCAAGAAATAAGAAATTACATAGACTCGATCTAAACAATGTAAACTTCCTAAGTCTTTACTCATTCTTTATTCACTCTCAGATCCGCTACTTGAACATTCCGAATCCGAACCCGACTCACTTCCATTTTCTGAAAAAGAATGGAAATAGGTAATGAGCACACTTGCCTAGTAGGTATCTTCGCATCAACATGAAGGCATCATTAAAGTAATTAACGTCTTTGCTCTAGAGGAATAAGGTAAAATCATGCGAATGCGATCAATCATGCGATTAAACCCAAGTATGTAAGATAGAATGAGAGCAAGTATGAACTAGTAAGAATGTTATAAGAACATGATATGGCCTTTCATGAACAAGAATGTCACGAGAATGTACTAGCAAGCCACATAATCATCACTCCAGTATCTTTTGCTTATGAGCAAGTACTTCGTGAATTTCTATGGAATATCAAGAAAGTCATGTATAAGTATCAATCATGCTGTATCGTGTTGTGGATTTTCACTTATTTATAAAGAAAGTACTCCCAGCGCAATGCGACGCCAGTAGCATCATACCCCATGGTTTATAATAGTATGTTTCCGACAATCATCCGATGGGACTAGCATAGAGCCCTTGAACACAATCAGTGCTCGATCGCATCTTCAAGTATAAATCAAGCTTTTTCCACGCATGTAACAATAAAGTATGGCCAAGAATGTACAATTCCAACAAGCTCTTGATAACAACAATTCAACGAATGAATGCTTTAATGAGAATCATGAGAAATCAAGAATGACTTATACTATGTTATGCTTAGGGAAATAAATCGGTAGCATAACGGTACATTCTTTATCTTCCATTCATTATATTAGGTTTCTTGATCAATATGATAAGTTCTAGATCATCAAGTGTCTATCTAGAAACCTTTGGAATATCAACCCTTGGATCAAACCTTGGGTTAAAATACTCAAGCAGTGTGACGATCGTGTACTGGGCCGTTACATGATGTGACGCTCCAGTATTGGGCCGTTACATTAGTCTGAATCCAGAACCAAGAAATCGGACTTAGTTGAATGTGACGGTCGTATATTGGGCCGTTACATGCGCCTGGCGGTCCAATATAGATCCGTTACACTACTGATAATCAGAAAACATCGATAGTGTAATCTAATCACTTGGGTTTTAATGGTAAAACCAACTCGGTGTCCTAGTGGGAATCCCAGGCTCGCAGAGAATTACGGAGGCCTTGAAACAAGATTTCTTAATTCCAATAGAGAGGTCCTCATGTCTAAGAATAATGTTCCTATAGTGCAAAGTGAACTAATGGACAACATATCGGAATATGTGCCATGTACTTAAAGAAATGACTCTATTGATAGAGAGGATGTATAACAATCATGATAAAACTCCGTCAATACATCTTTGGTAAAATCATGATTTAGATACAAAACTATAGAATTTTGGCACATGAAATTAACATAACGTAAAATAACTTAAGATACCTTAATTATGCAATTTCTATCATGAATCAGTAGATAATCTTAAAGACATGAAATTAGGTCAAAACTTAGATAACTAGGCTTATTTGTAAGTAAACTTGACTGATTTTCAATTCTGTCTACGATTACCCTGACGGTCGAGCATGGGTGCGTCATAGTGATTGTGACGGTCTATCGAGAGGCCGTTACAGTAATGTAACGCTCCATAGATGGTGTGTCAGAGACAACAGAGTAATCTGAATACAACAGAGAGTGTGACGGCTTATCGTAAGGCCGTTACAGTCTGTGACTGTCTAAGTATGATGCGTCAGAGTCCCTGCTAACAGTATAATGAAATAAAAAGACTATGATTTGAAACCATGCCATGTTTTGAAATGATTTAACTATCTCAATCATGACAAAATGAAGTAAAGGTCATCTAGATGCATAGGTTGCAGTGAATTAACAAGATAACATCTTTGATCTTTGATTAGGGCTAAGAATATGTATGTATGTATGAACCCACTAAAATATGAAATTCATAGTCTATAATGCATGAAATCAAACACAATCAGAGGGATTTTGTCCCTAACAAGACGTTTTTGCCAATCATGAGATAACCTACCGCTTAATTAGGCTTTAAACTTCTAATTTGAGCTTTCAAGGACCGCCCTAGTTCCTCTCTTTTTATGACTCCTCAGCAACTTCACGCTGCCCTAGCTCCTCAGCCTCTTGACCTAAGGACGTGAAATTTTGAGGGTAAGAAGATGAAACTAAGGTGAACAAAAGGTTCTAAATAACTGAACTCTAATTACCTTGTTTAGACTTCCTAATTCCCTGATCTTCAGTGGCCTTTTAGCTCTGATTCCAGGGTTACTATGGTCGAACCAGCAACTTTGGAAGCTTCAATCTCCTTGGTTGCTTGATCTCCTAGCATGAAATTTGGAGAACTATTAGTCTAAAGTATACTAAATAAAATCTTCTAAAGAACTTACCTGAAATTATATCTCCTTACCTTGATACTTCACGAGCCAAAAGTAAGGGTCGCTCAGTTCAGAACTAGGTCCTATTTATAGGGTTTTGAAGATTAGATTGATTCTAGAGTCCTTAATTTGTCAGAACCTAATCCCTAAGAGTCCTTAGTAATGTTATAAGCTCTCCCAAGTCGATCTCTTGTAGATAAGATCCCAAAGTTCTAATCTTTTTGCTCGTTCTTTCTTTCACGGAACTGTCAGAGTGTAACGCATCCAGATTGGTGCGTTACATGCTTGTAGCGGTCGCCCGATAGACCGTTACACCAAACGTATACAGAGTTTAAATTAAATAAAACTCTCTTGTTCATTTATCCTTATAATTATCTATAAAAATAGTATTTATCTTTAAAATACGTGAATAAGTCAACTAACCTTCTAGAACATGGGCCAAACTTAATGGGCTTGGTCCATTAACCTTTTGGAAAATAGGCTAGGTTAATTATTTAACATAATTAGGCCTTATAATGACTTATTGATCTAATATTCTATTTATTAATTTATTTAGGCCTTTATAAATTCTAAAAAATAATTAAATATTCCAAAAATAATTCATAAAAATTCTGGGGTCTTACACCCTCCCCCACTTAAGAGAATTTGGTCCCCAAATTTAATACATGGATTATGGAGAGTGTACTTACAGTTGAATAATTCTGAAAATCTTTTCCGCATGGCTGCTTCGGTTTCCCATGTTGCTTCATATGGTCATGTTTTTTTCCATTGAATCTTGACCATAGGAATAACTTTTAGTTGACGCACTTCTCGTTTCAAAATCTTTATTGGCATTTGCTCGTACGTCATATCCTTCTGAATCTCCAGATTGTCATAAGTGATAATATGGTCAGGATCATATACATACTTCTTCAGCAGAGAGACGTGAAATACATCATAAACTCCTGCTAATTGTGGAGGTAAAGCTAGTCTATAAGCCACTTCACCGACCCGTTCGAGAATTTCAAACGGACCAATGAATCTTGGAGTTAGTTTGCCCTTAATGCCAAATCTCCGACTACCACGACCTGGAGAAAATTTGAGATACACATGGTCTCCTACTTGAAATTCCAAGTCGCGCCTTCGATTATCAGCATAGAATTTTTGCCTATCTTGGGCCATCTTCATTCTCTCTTGAATGAGCTTGATTTTCTCTATAGAATCTCTGATAATATCGGGGCCTAGGAATTGTCTTTCCCCTATTTCACTCCAATATATTGGTGATCGACAACTTTTTCCATATAGAGCTTCAAAAGGTGCCATTTGTATGATGGCCTGATAACTATTGTTATAAGCAAATTCTACCAGAGGTAAGTGATCATGCCAACTACCTCCAAAATCAATAACACAAGCCCTGAGCATGTCTTCTACCACCTGATTCGTTCTTTCTGTCTGACCATCAGTTTGTGGATGAAAGGCTGTGCTGAAACTCAATCTAGTCCCTAGTGACTGTTGTAGACCTTTCCAAAATTGTGATGTGAATCGAGGATCTCAATCAGATATAATAGTGACTGGGACACCACGTAATTTAACAATTTCCATTATGTGTAATGCTGCCAGGATATCCACAGACCATCGACTTTTGATTGGTATGAAATGTGCAGATTTAATTAATCGGTCTATGATTACCCATATACCATCGTGTCCACCTCTTATCTTGTTATGCCCCTATTGTTTTGATGTCAGCAAGCACTATGAGTATGATTAATTGATTGATTTAAGAGTGAGCACATTCATCTCATTGCATTATCTGTCTATGCATTGGTGCAAGTCTACACATTCCTCCATGGCATATCTGAACATCGTTTGTACATCGCACACAAAGTATGTACATTCGATTGGTGGCATGTTCGTGCATTCATCTTCAATGTACATACTTTTGCCATAGTGAATTCGGTTGTTTCACGCCAGTACACAACGTTTGTACAACCCGTGGTGATACTAGCAATCAAGTTCACGCATCAATTCATAAGTCTGTACAACCGTTGCTAGGACGAGTGTTTAAGTTCATGCATCATCACTCCAGCAAGTCTGTACATCGTTGTCGCATGCACACATTCAAAGTCTGTACATCGTCTTGTCGCATACACGCAAAGTCTATACATTCTTTGACAGCTTGTCCGAGTATTCACTTTCAATGTACATACTTTGACATATGCATACTGCATTACACACCAGCAAGTCTGTACATCGATGTCGCATGCAGGTATTCAATGTCTACACATTCTGTTGCATACATACGTAAGGCAGTGTCATGAACTCAAAGTCCACACATGCACACGCATAGTTTGTGCATCATGCACTCATGCTTAAACTATAGGCATAGCCAGTCTACACATTGGTTATACATTGCACGCAGAGTCTGCACACTTGTTAATGGCATGTCTATGCATTTACTTTCAATGTGCATGCTTTCCCATGTGCAAAATACATTACATGCATTCAAAGTCTGTACACTCGTTGATCACATGTCCATGCATTCATTCTCGTTGTACATACTTTCTTATATGCACACTGCATTTCGTGCATCAAGTCTGTACATGCTTAATGCAAATCTTAAACTTACTCGATGCATCATTTTCTTCCCTTTCAGATTAATTCACACTGGTAACAAGTCTGTTTTGACAGGACTGCTGCTCGAGGAGATTAATAAGGACACGTGATCCAAGAATGAAGATGGCTCAGGATCGTGACACGTGTAATCCAGCAGGCTGAAATGCTGCCACGCGGTCAAGGTGCTAGGGCGGGAACTCATGGAAGACACACGCCCACCTACCTGCTGCTGCTATAAAAGGAAGCTTCTCCTTCGAGTGAAGGGGGTAACAAGAGTGATCGAAGCAGAAAATGAATTGAGAGCCTGAACGATCCAGTGAGAAGAAAAAGAAAAGAAGAGCAGAGAGAATAGGAAGAAAAAGAAGGAGAGTGAAGATAGACAGAAAGTGAGAGAAGAAGAAAGAAGAGGAAGAAAGAAAGCAAGAGAGAGATAGAGATCTCGAGGAGTGAAACTGAAGCCTTCATTGAAGAATTTGTTCGTCTGGAAATTGGATCAGATCCAAACCAGATTTGCTCCTGCGAGAGCTACCTTGTGTGTCTCATTTCCAGCTTTCCGTTGCTGTGCTTTCTTGCGTTTATTTTCTTTGAAACTTTTCTTCAAGCTGTTTGTCAGCAGAGCAAGCTGTGTTGCTCAGTGGGCAGAGGAGGATTCCTCTGGACGGGTTAAGCTATAGTCCCCAACGGTTGGCAAAGCTATAATGCCCAGCGGTCAAGCTGTTAGTCAGCGGTTGTAGGCAAGCTGTGTCGCCCAGCGGTTTTCAAGCTGTTTGGCAGCGAAATCCACACTCTGGTTTGAATGTGGGGTGGATGTAGGTCTGGAGGACCGAACCTCCTAAAAATCCTTTGTGCCGTGGGTTGATTGCTTTTCTCTGTCTTCGCTAGATGAATGCATAGGTGCGCTCCACATATTTGCTTACTGGTTCAACAGAAGATCTGATTAGTTTTTCAGAGTGTCTAAATCTGGGAAGTGAGCAAAATTTTAACGAGAGATTCATTCACCCCCCTCTGAATCCATCGCACCGATCATAACAATTGGTATCAGAGCAGGTTTCTGTGCATTGGGTCTAACGATCTGCAGCAGATCCTGCATCTTTTGTGGTGCATTTCAGAGTGGGTTTCTCGTGTTCGGTGTTTTGTCTCTCTAGTTTAGTACCTCGATTTGCTCATCTGATTACGGTGCATTTATCATCTCTCGATGGCTCATCCCCCAATATTCATAGGTAATGACTTTGATCCTTGGCTAAAAAACTTCCATCGGTATGTAAAATCAACCGATCCTGACCTTTGGAAGGTGATAACTCACGGTCCACATAAATTATCAAGGGATAAATCTAAATGGACTGATAAGGATAGATTAAAAGACTCTGTCAACTCTAGAGCATTAGATTTAATGAAAGCATCACTTGATAGAGCTCTAATTTCATGTGTTTCTTCTTGCAGGTCTGCCAAGGAGATTTTGGAGAAACTAAACCTTACCAGGAATTACAACACATGTCTGATGGTTGACGATGATGGACAGTAAGAAGAAAATGAAGAAGAAGATGAAGATGATGTACCTTCTGAATTTGATAATTATAATGTGGATGATTGGATTGAAGCATATCATGATTTGCTTGATTCTTGCGAACAGTTGAAAAAACGAAATAAATCTCTGAAAAAGAAGTTGAATGATCATGTGAATGCTAATTCTGGAGGTGAGGACATAGAACTCCTGAAGACCGAAAATGACATATTTAGAAGACAATTAAAAGATTTTGATTCTGTTAATTCTGATCTAGATCATTTGAAATCTGAAAAAGAAACACTTATGAAACAAATTGGTTTACACAAAAAGGAAAATCAAGAGCTTGTTTGTGAAATTTCTGAACTAAAGGAAAGACTTATTTTGATTGATGATGATCAGGGTCATAACAATAATGTAGTTCAGAATGAAAAACTGATGAGAGATTTAGAGTGTGTCAGTTCTGAATTGGAAGACATGAAATCTGAAAATGAAAAACTCAAAAAACAGTCCAAGGAATTTGAACACGAATCAATGAATCTTGAAAAAGAAAATAGACTGATTTCTGAGAAGCTGGAGGCTGACAGAGTAATAAATCTAGAGGTTCAGAAAAATCTCAACAAACTTCAACCTGAAAAATAACAAGAAATGTTTTATGAATGTCAGTTTTCCTTAGATGATTGGATGCTTGATGATGAACTCCTAGAGTAAAATAATAAATTAAAAGAGGAAATCAACAAGCTGAAACATCTAAACACCACACTGTCAGATAGGTTATTGACAATTGAAAAAGGTAAGTGCGTGAGCATGGATAATTCTGATAGGTTGGTGGATGCAGAACAAGAAATTGAGAGCCTAAAAACCATCAACTAAATGTTGAGTGGAAATGTCACTTGCTGTGAAGAGAAGATAGCTGGATATGAGCTTACAATCACATCCCTTCAACAAGAAGTTGATGATCTTAACAAGTCCCTATCTGAAGCTGACAATGAAATAAAATTAAAACAGGAAGTTGAAAAACTCAAAAGTCTGAATGATGCCTTGCATCAACAAGTCATTTCTTGTGAAACAGATCTGTCCAGATATGAAGCTAATATTATTGTCTTAAATTCTAATATTCAAGATTTGAAAAATTCTCTATGAAAATTTGTCAAAGGTAAGGAAAATCTGAATAAGCTTCTTGGAAATAATGTTAATTTTCAGAGAGAGGGACTGGGTTACAGTCCGACAAACAAAAGGATTAATGGGAATGAAACGTCTACTGTGTTTGTAAAAGCTTCTAATCAAAACAAAATCTCTGCTCCTTCTGTTTTTCAATTTACTGCACAAAAATCCACTATCAGTTCCAAAACTGTAGAACAAATTCAAAAATTGAAACAGAATGAAAATCTACAGAAAAAGGACAAAGACACTCCTGTTGGTACGAAGAATACTGCACACAAGTCACATGATCTCTCACACACTCATACTAAAAAGGGGTCATGTTATTATTGTGGGAAGGTAGGTCACGTAATGGAAGATTGCAGATTGTTGTTAAAGGATGAGCATACAAGTGAAACATTACATTCTAGAAATTCCTTTGGTAGAAACCACGCTACTAGGAAGCCTGATGCTTCATGTTACTATTATGGTAATCATGGTCATCTCATGAATGCATGCTTTATCATGAAAGAAGACAATAAACTGCATGCTAGGTCTTCCATGCATTTTCATGGCCCATACGGAATTAAACCCGAGTCTAGTCAGCACACTGTGTGCTTTAACTGCAACAAGCCTGGGCACAAGGCTGTTGAGTGCTGGTCAGGAAATTACTGGAATGATTCTGAATCAAATAGCAAGCATCTCAGGTGCTTTGAATGTGGTAAGTACGGGCATACAATCAGGAATTGTTGGTATGTTCAGGGAAGACTTGTAAATGCAAAGTTTTCAAAATTTCCTGCAAGGCTATCAATGAATAATTCATGCTTCAATTGTGATAAACTAAGGCATAAATCTACTGATTGCTGGTTGTCAGATAATAAGAAACAAACTGTTCATGCATACAACAGAAAAGATCATGTTTATAGACCTCATACTGCTGTTAATATGCATCATAAGAACCAAAAACCAGTCATGTCATGTAGATACTGTGGTAGAACTAGACATTCTACGGACAATTGTTACCTGATAGATCATGATGATAATGTTGCTAAGAGACTATTCAGAACACCTGTCAGGGTTAACGTAGGACCCAAGGCTGCTTGGGTCCCTGCAGGATCAAAATGATCAATATGTTGCAGGTGTGCCTTGGAATGAACAAAGAGGGGTAAATTAACCAAGACACCCAAGTTGATAAAACCCCATTCAAGCACTCTTCAAGTAATACTTGCACTCTTCGCATGTGGTTAATTGAATTCCTTAGTAATCTATTTTTAACTGCATATCATGTTTCATGCATACATGCTCCTTTATTTGTTTTGACACTTGCATTGAGCTTCATGGGCTTACTTGTTTGTACTTTGAGCTGTGTGTGCATATATGTGAATTGCATATACATGCATTTGACATACAGTCATTGAAAATCTGATGGGACTACATATGCCCCCTATGCATCCATAAGCATAGTTCATGACTTCCCATACATAAAGTCCCATGCACCATCTTCATGACATGTATGATGATTCAATGCATTTAGTTAGGGAGAGTCAATGCATTGCATACATGTTGCCAAATGCATACACTTATGTCATAATTCATTGCACATCACTCATATTGAAAATAACAAGATTGTGTTCTGCTGGCTGTTCATCTAGCTGTTTTACTATCTCATTCAATCAACCATTGCTCCCATCTTCAGCTTGAGCTCACCCATTTCACGAGTCTGAATTTACTGTGTTCTGCTTATGCATCTACTGAGGGGGAGCTGATCGTCCTTGAATAAATCTGCCAGATGATCTTCTGGGTATTTCTGACTCACCTTGACACATCCTTTGCTGCACTTCTTGATAGATTTCTTTTGGAAGTGTCGACACCATGAGCTGTCACTTTTGATTGTTCTGAAGTGTGGATCTTATGAGCAGATGTCGACACAAAGAGTCGACACATTCTAGGATGATCTTCTGATCATGTTTCTTCACTTGCTCTCTTGATTGGAATACTTGTCATATTCTTAAACTTATTTTTTGAAACACTGCATATCTCCTAGACCTTGGAGATCTTGAAACATGCCTGACCTCCAGTTATCTTGCTTGGTGTGCATATCTGAAAACATTGAGCTTCAAAATCACTTACTCTTGCTGGATCTCTTCTGTCAGTCATTCATGGAGATTTCAATGGGCATGTCTCAATCATAAATCTGAAAACACTTGAACTAGGAATCTTCTATTATACGATTTTATGAATGTTTGAAATAATTCAGTTGGTTTAATTTTAATGTATTCATTGAGTTTGACTGTAAATCTCTTAAAAATATCTGGATCATGTTTTAATAAGCTTTAACCAACTGTTTCATGCTGTGTCTTGTAAAATCTTCTGAAATCTGCATTGTTGAATACATGGCTTTATTTGGTTGAAGTACATGAAATCAGTATTGTTTTGAAACAAATGAATTTTTTGAAATGTCTAAAGGGTAAATAGTTGTCAGAGCAATGACTTTGGTCACTGAGAAACCATGTCCAAAGGACTGTGTCATGAGGTGCCATAGTTAACTCTGCTTAAGAATGATTGATAATCTGGCAGAGCAATGGCGTGCACACTGAGAAATACATCTCACTCATCAAAGAAATGAGTTGAGGTATGTCATGAGGTGTAAATGTTAACTCTGTTTATTATAAAGCATGATTATTAGTCACACCAAGTGCTTAGGGATATTGGCGTCTGATCAACATATATCCTCTAGTTACAAGGTGTGCACTGAACTAGAGTGCTCTTGAAATTTGTAGCTTGAAAATTCTTGTTGAACAAATTGCAAATATTTGAATATTGATGCAAAAGTTGAATTGATATAACCCTAGATAAAATCACATGATTTCATAATTGTTTGATCTCAATACTAGTGAATGTAATTCCGAAAGAAGTCATTAAATTTGATTGTGTAAGAGAAATGGAGCTTAATCAAGATATAAATATGAGGGCTTGGTTCACTTTTATTAAACCGTGATTTTAGATATAAATACAGAATTTTATTGGTAAACCTTGCATACATCATGTTTAAACCATGCTGATCAATAAAGTTCATTCATAAGCCCTTATAATGGAAGACTTTGATAATTCTATTTTGGATTTATGAAATTGGTATCTCCTTGAAAATCTTGTTGGATTACTTATGTGTTTGAAGCTTATTTAAAATTCTCTTGCTCACTGTCATTTGATTCCTGTTAAAACTCATCATGACCAGAACTTATCCTTGATTGCCCCTGTGCTTTTGCTGATAGATGCTTATCACCTCTTCCACTCCAATTCCTCTGCTCAGTCAGATAGGGAAATTATCACATCAGCATGTATCTGGCATTAAGGGGGAGATTAACCTACTTGTCACTTCTTGGCTGTCCTTCATCATACCCTATTCTTACTTCTTTTCACCTCAGATTTTCAGGGGGAGTAGGGTCACATGTTTTTGCATGATCTTATCTGGATGGTATAGGAGAGCATACATATGCAACATAGACTTGTTTGGTGCTTCATTGTTTAACTGCCTCCGTGTTTTCCATGTTTAAATGACTTTGTCAAAGGGGGAGATATTATCTCAATCTTTTTATACCTGCTTATTTTTTTTCCTGCTTATTTTATCTCTCTCAAACTTGTTCTCTTTTTGATGAAGTCAAAGGGGGAGATAGCTTGGTTCTATGTGTCTCATAGTGACTCATAGTGTTGCCATCATCAAAAAGGGGGAGATTGTTATGCCCCTATTGTTTTGATGTCAGCAAGCACTATGAGTATGATTGATTGATTGATTTAAGAGTGAGCACATTCATCTCATTGCATTATCTATCTATGCATTGGTGCAAGTCTACACATTCCTCCATGGCATATCTGAACATCGTTTGTACATCGCATACAAAGTATGTACATTCGATTGGTGGTATGTTCGTGCATTCATCTTCAATGTACATACTTTTGCCATAGTGAATTCGGTTGTTTCACGCCAGTACACAAAGTCTGTACAACCTGTGGTGATACTAGCAATCAAGTTCACGCATCAATTCATAAGTCTGTACAACCGTTGCTAGGACGAGTGTTTAAGTTCATGCATCATCACTCCAGCAAGTCTGTACATCGTTGTCGCATGCACACATTCAAAGTCTGTACATCGTCTTGTCGCATACACGCAAAGTCTGTACATTCTTTGACAGCTTGTCCGAGTATTCACTTTCAATGTACATACTTTGACATATGCATACTGCATTACACACCAGCAAGTCTGTACATCGATGTCGCATGCAGGCATTCAATGTCTACACATTCTGTTGCATACATACGTAAGGCAGTGTCATTAACTCAAAGTCCACACATGCACACGCATAGTTTGTGCATCATGCATTCATGCTTAAACTCTAGGCATAGCCAGTCTACACATTGGTTGTACATTGCACGCAGAGTCTACACACTTGTTAATGGCATGTCTGTGCATTTACTTTCAATGTGCATGCTTTCCCATGTGCAAAATACATTACATGCATTCAAAGTCTGTACACTCGTTGATGACATGTCCATGCATTCATTCTCGTTGTACATACTTTCTTATATGCATACTGCATTTTGTGCATCAAGTCTGTACATGCTTAATGCAGATCTTAAACTTACTCGATGCATCCTTTTCTTTCCTTTCAGATTAATTCACACTGGTAACAAGTCTGTTCTGACAGGACTGCTACTCGAGGAGATTAATAAGGACACGTGATCCAAGAATGAAGATGGATCAGGATCGTGACACGTGCAATCCAACAGGCTGAAATGCTGCCACGCGGTCAGGGTGCTAGGGTGGGAACTCATGGAAGACACACGCCCACCTACCTGCTGCTGCTATAAAAGAAAGCTTCTCCTTCGAGTGAAGGGGGTAACAATAGTGATCGAAGCAGAAAATGAATTGAGAGCCTGCATGATCCAGTGAGAAGAAAAAGAAAAGAAGAGCAGAGGGAATAGGAAGAAAAAGAAGGAGAGTGAAGATAGACAGAAAGTGAGAGAAGAAGAAAGAAAGAGAGAGATAGAGATCTCGAGGAGTGAAACTGAAGCCTTCATTGAAGAATTTGTTCGTCTGGAAATTGGATCAGATCCAAACCAGATTTGCTCCTGCGAGAGCTACCTTGTGTGTCTCATTTCCAGCTTTCCGTTGCTGTGCTTTCTTGCATTTATTTTCTTTGAAACTTTTCTTCAAGCTGTTTGTCAGCAGAGCAAGCTGTGTTGCTCAGTGGGCAGAGGAGGATTCCTCTAGATGGGTTAAGCTATAGTCCCCAGTGGTTGGTAAAGCTGTAATGCCCAGCGGTCAAGCTGTTAGTCAGCGGTTGTAGGCAAGCTGTGTCGCCCAGCGGTTTTCAAGCTGTTTGGCAGCGGAATCCACACTCTGGTTTGATTGTGGGGTGGATGTAGGTCTGGAGGACCGAACCACCTAAAAATCCTTTATGACGTGGGTTGATTGCTTTCCTCTGTCTTCGCTAGATGAATGCATAGGTGCGCTCCACATATTTGCTTACTGGTTCAACAGAAGATCTGATTAGTTTTTTAGAGTGTCTAAATCTGGGAAGTGAGCAAAATTTTAACGAGAGATTCATTCACCCCCCTCTGAATCCATCGCACTGATCACAACATATCTTAGGTATCCCTATAATGAAATCCATCCCTATACTCTCCCATTTCCATTCGGGAATGTTCAAGGGATGCTGTTTACCTGCGGGTCTAAAATGCTCTGCCTTTACTTGTTGACAAGTGAGACAGCGAGATACGAAATCAGCTATTTCTCTCTTCATGTTGGGCCATCAGAAATTTCTTTTAAGATCTTGATACATTTTTGTACCACCTGGATGAATGGTGTACTTGGAATTATGTGCTTCTTCTAGAATCAATTTCTTCATATCCTCATGATCCGGTACACACACTCGGCCCTTGAATAGCAATCTTCCATCCTCCGTAATAGAGAAATCCGGCCGTTGTTCAATATTAGCCTTAATTTCTAAAAATATAGGATCATCATTTTGCAACTTGACTAGATTCTCTATAATGGTAGGTTGAGCTCGGATATTAGCCATGAAGCAATCTTCTTCCTTCCTATCAATATCTAAGTTCAACTGAGCAAATTGAGGAATAAGATTAGTCATACTAATCATAAGACTTGATAGCATACCCATTGGTTTTCTGCTGAGTGCATCCGCAACAGCATTAGCCTTGCCAGGATGATATTGAATAGAAAAATCAAAATCCTTGAGATATTCCAACCATCTTCTCTACCTCATATTTAGCTCTTTTTGATAAAATAAGTATTTCAAACTTTTGTGGTCCGAGTAGACCATAAACTTTTCTCCATAGAGATAATGACGCCAAATTTTCAAGGCAAATATGACAGCTACTAATTCCAAATCATGTACATGATAATTTTCCTCGTGACGTTTCAACTGTCTAGAAGAATAACAGATCACTTTTCCATTTTGCATGAGGACACACCCTAAGCCAATACCAGATGCATCTGTATATACTTCGATTCCACCACATTCCATCAGTAGTGATAGAATAGGAGCTGTAGTAAGATGATTCTTAAGAGTTTGAAAACTCTTCTCACATTCCTCTGACCAGACAAAAGTATTTTCTTTTCTCGTCAGTCTAGTTAAAGGAACTACAATCTTTGAAAAATCTTTAATGAATCTTCTATAATAACCAGTTAAACCCAGAAAACTTCGTACTTCCGATACGGTCGTTGGCCGGCTCCAATTCTTGACAGCTTCTACCTTAGAAGGATCCACAGCGATACCTTCTTTTGAAATAATGTGGCCTAGGAATGAAACTTCCTTGAGCCAAAATTCACATTTATTTAGCTTGGCATAGAGTTTATGTTCTCTAAGTGTTTGCAAAGTTATTTTCAAATGTTCTTCATGTTCCTCCTTTGTCTTAGAGTATATCAAGATATCATCAATGAAGATGACTATAAATTGGTCCAGATATGGCTGGAAAACACTGTTCATAAGTTGCATGAATGCTGCCGGGGCATTAGCTAATCCGAATGGCATTACCACGAATTCATAGTGGCCATAATGACTTCAAAAAATAGATTTATAAATGTCATCTTCTTTAATTCTAAGCTGATGATAACCTGATCTGAGGTCTATCTTAGAAAAACATTCTGCTCCGGAAAGCTGATCGAAGAGCTCATCAATACGCGGCAATGGATACTTTTTTTTAATTGTGAGTTGATTCAGTCGCCGGTAATCGATGCATAGCTTGAGAGAATCATCCTTTTTCTTGACAAATAGAACTGGCGTACCCCAAGGGGATGTGCTAGGTCTGATGAAGCCGTTGTCTAGTAATTCCTACAACTGTCTTTTAATTCCTTGAGTTCTATGGGGGACATCCTGTAAGGGGCTATAGAAACAGGTGCTGCTCCTGGGATGAGTTCAATAGTGAAGTTTACTTCCCTCTCGGGTGGTAAACTGGGTAATTCGGACGGGAACACATCGGGGAACTCACTTACAATAGGAATATCTGCTAAGATAATCTCCTTGGATTTGGTAATAATGACAGAAGCAAGAAAAGCTTCACATCCTTGCGAGATAAGTTTACAAGCGTGAAAAGAAGATATAATAGTAGGATGCTTCTTGTACTTGATGTCAAGAAAAGAGAATCTCGGAAGACCGGGCTTTCAAAAGGATATAATCCTATTTCGACAATTGATATAAACATCATGATCTACAAGCCAATCTACCCCTAAAATGGCATCATAACCTTTCATGTCAAGGCATACTAAGTTTGCGAGGAGATTGTAACCTTCTACTATCACTTCGCTATCAGGATAATAGTCGGTAAGCTTTGTTCCAGAACCTAAGGGTGTGGAAATAGCGAGATCTGAAGGTAGGGGAACTGATGCAATTGAAAATGTTTTCGCAAAAGTAGTGGAGATAAAAGAATGAGAGGCACCAGTGTCAAATAGCACAAATGCAGGATGAGAATAAATTTGAAGAGTACCTTCCATAAGTCCACCATCCCTGGGCGCTTCCTCTTCTTCTAGAACGGCATTGAGGCGAGCCTGCCTCCTACGTCCTCCACCAGACGATTGGTCTTTCATAAGGGGGAAATCTGGCATGCGATGCTCCTTGCTTCCACAACGTAAACAAGCGCCAAGGCACTTCCAACACTCCTCAGCCGAATGGCCAAATTTTACACAAAATGTGCAAGCCGTGGCGACCTGCTCCTTCTCATCCTTGACTTTCTTTTGCTTATGGGAGCTTCCAACATTCCCATTCCTAGATCTTTTCTTACTATCACGGCTCTTGTAAGGCTCCGTGATGCTGAACTTTTCTTTCTTATAACACCGATCTGAGCGTCGGCTGATGTGTCCCCCGTGGTTTTGGAGTTTTGATGATGACAGATATTATGCCTCATTATGTTTACATCGTTGATGATATAATCCTGTTGCATTATGAGAAACTATCAGAACAGGTTTAAGGATGACTCACAGGTCATAAAGTTAACCCAAGTCAAAGTCAAATCATGACAGGTAAGGTTAATGCTCAGATCAGGTAATGCTCTGTTAGTTCTCCTGCGTACATTCAGTTCATATCTGCTATATGCATTCACTTCATCGGTCCATGTTCATTGTGCCTGAAAGTCTGTACATTCTCCGGTGTTTCATTGCATCAGTCATACATTCTGCACTCTTCATTCATGCCATAGTCTATACATTGCCTTGCCTCTCCATGCATATGCAAGTCTATACATCAGTCAGCATAGTCTAGACAGAAGTGGGTCAACCCCCCTTCCAGATGGGTCGACCCCCCAGATTCGCAAGTCTGTACATTGCCCTCATGCATACACAAGCATCCTGTTTGCATTTAAGTCTGTACATCACACATACACCCAAGTCTACACATCATTGTTGTATGCATGCTTAGTCCATACACTTGTTGACAGCAAGTATATACATTGTCACCTGCATGCATTACTTCAAGTCTATACAGCCTGCCTTCATGGTATTGCAAGTCTATACATTGTGCGTGGTTCAAAACAAGTCTGCACAGTGTCTGTCGCATGTCACTCATTCAGAGTCTATACATCAGTCAGCATTACCTGTTGCATTGTTCATCAAGTCTAGACATTGTGCATTCCTTCATATCAAGTCTAGACATTGCATGCCACAAGTCTGCACATCCTGTTTGCACTAAGTCTGTACACTGTCTGTGCTTTCACGTGTCTGGTTGCATGAGTCATTGAAGTCTGTACATCGCTTGGCGCTCACCAAGTCTGTACATCGCCCAGTCATGTGAACATTGCACTGCAAGTCTATACATCGGCCTGGGGCTTGGCAAGTCTGTACATCGCATTTGACGAAGGCATTGGAAGTCTATACATTGATTCACTGTTCATGCATTCATTGAATAGGTCAATACATTCATGGCATATGTGCAACGTTTGTTTTGCACGTGTCACGCCCCGAGCGCGGAAGATACCCGGAGATGCGCGACGTGTCTATATCAATCATGTCAATCAGAGTGGTCGTGTATTCGACACAAAGACAGAGATGCGCAAAATAGCAAGATAACCCAATCCTTTATTTCATAATGGATAGACTATTACAAATCCAATACTCTGTTAAAAAAAAAGGAAAAGAATACATAGTTGACTCAAGAAACTATAGAAAAGACTAGATGACACTTGGAGAATCTCTATCTCTTCACTCTTGACAATTCCCATCCGATTGACTTCCATCGTCGTCGGACTTACCTGAAAAGTAAAAAGGGACAAACGGAATGAGCGAACGCTCAGTAGGAAATTATATCTCAAGTACTAGCAAGTGGTTTAAGTAATTACATTTTCATGGATGCAATAAAGCTATGCATGCTCGCATGAAACGACAAGATAGAGAGAATGTAATATCAAAGAAATAAGATGAACTTTCATGAACAAGATACAAGTTATTCAAGATATTCAAGCAAGTACCATTATCGAGTCATGTCAAGAACTTTGGCTATCATGTATCAAGCAAGTAAATTACCCTCTTTCGGGCCACACATTTCATGTAAAGTCAAGTACGATTCAAGTACAAGATGTGTGTGGAATGTCCAATCAAGCAAGTCAAGTACTCGGTATAATGCCAGATACCTTATCATTTTAACTCCCATGGGCACAAGTACTTTCGGGTGCTCCTCCCAGGACCAGATCGGGCCCTATATGCGCAGGCATTTATCATGTGTTTTGACATCCACTCTTGTTTATATAGCCAATATAGAATTTCAATAATCAAGCTTGTAGATACGTATGACAACTTTGATAGAATAGAGTCCAAAATATGACAAAGGACATAGAATGGCGATAATAACGGTATAATCACGAGTTCGATAAAACTAGGTAGAATATGGTTCCCTTAACTTAGGTACCATGACAAATCAATATGGACATTCTTTATATAGAATTGAGGTCCACATGAACAGCATATCAAAGATAAGATACCCTCATTCTTATCATAGAATTGAGGTTTACAAGAACGACATGTTATGGTATGATATCATCATCCCATTAAGAATTTCTTATGATATACTCTTTGTATAATCATAAGGGCCGGTATACCATGTTTTCTTTAGATTGACATGGCAAAAACTGTGTAATGGGTTTTTAGGGTACAACCAGCTCAGTCGGCCTTGAGGGAATCCAAGGCTACGAGGAGTCTTACGGAGGTCTCTATGACTAACTCGCTAGTCCAAAGGAACGGAATGTCCAATGGAGAGCTTGTATGTCAATGAGAGTTGAGTGTGATCGATAAATCATCATGAAACGTGGGACTATACTCACGGAGTGGAGAATAGTGCCGATATATATATATTATGATATATAAAACCATCGGTCAGCAAACCAGAGGAAAAATCAGTTTACAGTAAAATAACGACTTAGGTAAAGTCGTTTCTTAAGTAATTAACGCCTAACAGAAGGGCGTTTACATATGGTCCGTTTTGCAGAATTTTCAATAATCTCATTAATTTATGAAAAACACGCCCTTGTCTGGGGCGTTTTTCAAGTAACTAACGCCTAGTATCAGGGCGTTTATATATGTTCCGTTTCGCAGAATTTCATTATTTCAATAATTTATCTAAACCGCGCCTTTGGCAAGGGCGTTTATTCAAGAGTTGACGACTACAGTAGCAGGCGTCCTTTTATTTACAATATTTATCAGAACATATTTATTTTCAGAAATTATCAAAAACCGCGCCCTTGGCAGGGGCGTTAATCATTAAATT